>CP106724.1:168676823-169317827 GCA_025506655.1 Gossypium rotundifolium | reverse complement strand
TCTTGTACAAGGAGTAAAACAAGAGAAAGATATGAAGTCGAAGTTTTACGCTTGAGCCGCTATGCTCGGACAATTGTATCAATAGATCATGAACGTTGTGTGCGTTTTGAGGATGGACTTAATGATGAGCCGAGGGTTCGATTGCCCCACGCAAGTTAGAACTTTTTCCACGCCAGGAGAAGGCCAAGATAGCCGAGGAGGCTAAAACTCGTAACGCCGTAATCGAGAAAGATTTAGAAACAAGAGAGAGACATGAGCTGGTTCTTCAAAGAAATTTCGTAAGAGACCTCTAATGATGAACCAGTTCAAGGTAGAACATCGGTAACAAATAATCGAAGTCGAGACTGTGCTGAATGTGGAAAAAGACACTTTGGAGAGTGTTGGAGGAAAACGGGCGCTTGTTACAAATGCGGTTCGATGGATCATCAGTATAAAAATTATCCTCGACGTATGGATACGACTCAAGAAGTTCGTAATAACGATGCACAGTTGGCCAGAGGTACTCAGCAGCCACCGAGAGGTCGTGGACCAGGTCGTGGTAGTAATGGGGTTGGTTGTGGTCAGGGTGCACCGGGTCGAGGCAATGGTCCTAAAGAAAATACAGATGCAAGATAGCCTGGACTGGTTTATGCAGTTAGAAGCCGCGAGGACGGCAATGCACCAGATGTGATAACTGGTACGTTCTTCATCTTCGATGTACCTGTTATTGCTTTAATAGATATTGGCTCTACCCACTCATATATTGCTGGTGCCATATCTGGAAACCTGAATTTAGAATCTGAAATTACCTATAGTAAGATGACAGTAATTAGTCCTTTAGGATAGTCGATAATTGTTAATAAAATGTTTAAAGACGTGCCCTTGGAAATTCAAGAAGAGGTATTCTTGGCAAACTTGATGGAACTACCTTTCATGAAGTTCGATCTCATTCAGGCATGGATTGGTTGGTTAAACATCTAAGCAATTAGATTGTGCTGAAAACGAATGTCGATGAAGAACCTCGGATGATAAGGAAGTCATAATGATTGGTGAGTGAAGGAACTACTTGGCAAATGTGGTATCCGCATTAAAGGCGAGAAGTTGGTTCGGAAAGGATATGGAGCATTCCTAGCCTTTATCTCGCTTTGGATGCCAAAGAGTTATCTGTGAATGATGTGACAACGGTGAAGGAATTTCCGATGTATTTCCAAGAACTTCCGGTATACCTCCGGATCGGAAGTAGAATTTGGCATTGAGCTTTTGCTCGATACCAAAGGTCCATTGCTCCTTATAGAATGGCACCAAGGAGTTTATGAGCTTAAAGCTCAAATTCAATAATTGCCGGATCGGGATTTATTCGACCAAGTGTGTCTCCATGGGGAGCACCGCTTTGTTCGTCAAGAAGAAGGATGGATCGATGCGTATGTACATTGATTACGCATAATTGAATAAATTGACGATCAAGAATCGGTATCCTCCGCCGAGAATTGACGACTGCTTGATCAATTAAAAGGAGCTTCGCTTTTCTCAAAATTGATTTGAGGCGTGGTTATCACCAGCTCAAGGTGAAAGAAGTAAACATTTATAAGATGACATTTCGGACTCGTTCACGGACATTATGAGTTTGTAGTGATGTTGTTTGGATTAACCAATGCACCAGCCGATTTATGGACATGATGAACCGAGTCTTTCAACCATATTTAGACCGATTTGTGGTAGTGTTCATAGATGACATATTGGTTTATTCGAGAAATAATGAGGAGCATGACAAGCATTTAGGATAGTATTACTGCCTACTTCGTGATAAGCAAACGTGATGCCAAATTTAGTAAATGCAAATTTTGGCTAAAGGAAGTGACTTTCCTTGGTCATGTGGTATCACCAAGGAATAAGGGTGGATCCTCGGAAAATTGAGGCTATTCTCGGATTGGAAACCACCAACATCGGTAGCTAAAATTTAGAGTTTCTTTGGTTTGGTCGATACTATAGACGCTTTTGTAGGGGTTTTCGCTGATTGCTGCACCCCTAACTAAACTATTGCGGAAGGGAGTTTCAGATAATTGGACCGAAAAGCGAAGAGAGTTTCGAGAAATTGAAGAAAATTTCGCTTAAGCTCCGCTTTGATTCAGTAGGAGGCTAGAAAAGAATTCACTGCTTATTGTGATGCGTCTCACAGTTTGGGTTGTGTGTTGATGCAAAATGGAAAGGTGGTGGCCTATGCTTCTCGTCAATTGAGACCGCACGAAGTAAACTACCCTACTCATGATTTGGAGTTAGTCATTGTGGTCTTTGCTTTAAAGATTTGGAGGCACTATCTCTACGGTGAGAAATCATCATCTACACGGATCACAAGAGTCTTAAATACCTCCTTACCCAAAAGGAGTTGAATTTAAGACAAAGAAGATGGGTAGAATTATTAAAGGATTATGATTTCTCAATCGAATATCATCCCGGAAAGGCTAACGTGGTAGCTGACGCGTTAAGTCGTAAGGCAGTATCTCGATTTGAGAGCATTGTTTGCTCATTTGAGTTTGTATGAGGATGGAAGTTTGTTAGCGTAACTTCGTGAAGCCACCGTGGCTGGAACAAATCAAGGAAAATAGACATCGATGAAAAGTTGGGACCTTTACTTCAAAGAAGTTGAAAATGGTGAAATCGAGGATTTTGGAATAAACACTAAGGTGTGTTGTGCTTTCGAGGAAGAGTATGTATGCCTAAGGACTCGGATCCGAGGCAATGATTCAACGGAGGCGATAGTAGCCCTTATGCTATGCATCCCGAAGGAAATAAGATGTATCGAGATCTCCGTGAACAGTATTGGTGGCTGTGGTTAAAGCGGAGATTTCGAGTTTGTGGGAAAATGTTTGACTTGTCGCAAGTGAAGGCAGAACATCAATTACCATTCTGGATTGTTACAACCGTAAAAATTCCTCTTTGAAATGGGAACGTTAACCATGGATTTTGTTAGTGGGTTACCTTTAACACCTACTAAGAAAAATTCTATTTGGGTAATTGTTGATCGCTTGACGAAGACCGCCATTTCCTACCCAACAGACGGATTATTCATTGCAAAAGTTGGCAAAGTCAGACGTATCTAAAATTGTGAGGTTGCATAGAATTTTTGTACCTATTATATCGCATGAGATCCCAGATTTACATCACGATTTTGGAAAGCTCGCATGAAGCCTTGGAGATAAAGTTAAATTTCAAGACGGCTTTTCATCCTCGGTCGATGATCACGGGAGGGTAATTCAGATATTGGAAGATATGTTAAGGGGATGTAATCGACTTCGTGGAGTAGTTGGGAGGATTATCTACCACCGCGTAATTTGCGATAACAATGCCTATCGCCTAGCATTCGGATGGCACCTTACGAGGCATTGTATGGTCGTAAGTGTCGCTCTCCTATTTGTTGACCGAGTTGGGCGAACGATAGATGTTAGGTCCAAAGATGATATCCAAACAGAGGAAAAGGTAAAAGTTATTCGAGCACGCTTGAAAGAAGCCTCGGATAGATGTAAGTCGATGCGCACTGAAGCGAAAGGATATCGAGTATGATGTGGGGATCGGGTTTTCTTGAAGGTCTCACCTTGGAAAAAGATTTTCAGGGTTGGAAAGAATGGCAAGTTGAGCCCTAGATATATTGGACCATACCATGTGGTGAAGCGTGTTGGTCCAAAGGGCCTATTAGATTGAGTTACCTCCTGAGTTGGGTCAAATTCATAATGTTTTCATGTTTCCATGCCGAGGCGTTATAGATTGGATCCTTCGCATAGTAGTACTGTAGAAGAAGTGGAATTGAATTCAAATTTGTCTTTGAGGAGGAACCAAGTGGAAATCTTAGATCGAGATGTTAAGGTGCTAAGAAAGAAAACCGTGTTGTTGGTCAAAGTTCTTTAGGCGTAACCACGAGTGGAGGAAGCTACGTGGGAGCTCGAGGATGCAATTCGCAACAATACCCTCACCTCTTTCAACCGTAAATTTCGAGGACAAAATTTTCTTTAAGGAGGCTAGAGTTGTAACACCTAAAAATCCGAGTATTGATATATTGCATGATTTGGTGTTTAGATTATGAAGGAAAATTTTCTTACTTTTATTTTCGTGTTTATTATAGTCTTGAAGAAGAGTATAGCATAATTTGGGTAAGGAATAAATTTTATATTTGAGAATTTATTGAAGAGAAGCAAGTGTCATTAATACTTAAGTTAATTTAAGTGTTAATAAGTGACACAAGATGAGTACATGGCATGGTGGTGTTGGTGCATGAATTAGTGCATGAGTGAAGAGGTTCGAATCCCTTAAATAGCATTTAGACAATTTTTATTTTGCCCTTCTATGGTGAGTGTCGGCCAAGCTTATTTATGGTAAGTGTTGACCTTGTTATTTTTGGTTAGTATATCAAAGGAATAAGGTAAGTGTTAACATATGGTATGGAATCAAGAACTTATGGAAAGATATGGAGACATGGGGCAAGTATCAAGGAGAATGTTTTGGAAACAAAATCATGGCCATTTGACCATGCATTTGGACAACAATATGGTCTAGTGGGGAGCCAAATTTTGGTGTTAGTTTGGCTAGGATTTGAAGTCTCTTTTGGTCATTCTTAGCATATGTGCAAGTTTTGCAATCCTTTCTCAACTTTTCTCCCTTGGCTGAATTTGTGCATTTGGTAAAGCCTAATTCTTTTGACCATTTGGTCATTTTTTTTGTTCATCTTTTGAATATTCTCTTGTGCCTCTTCTTAGTGCCGAAATTGTTAGTACCAAAAGACCATATCTCTTTTTGTTTTCTTTCTCCATTGCCGAATGTACCTTGGTCTCTAATACATCTTTTCCTTTCTCTTTCTTCTCTTTGAAAATCGAATCTTCATTATCATCTCTTCTCTTATTTTATTTCTTTTCACTCATCTTTTCTCCATTGTTTTCTCCATGGCGAATGTTGATGTACCCATAGTCAATCATTTTGTATTTCCTTTGGTCATATAGCCAAATCCTCTATCTTTCACAAACATCATTTTCAATCCTTTCTTTTCAACCGTGGACAAAAGGGTAAGAATTCTTTTTAGTTTCGTTTAGTTAGAAGTAGTCATGGCTGAATATTGATGGTGGTATGAAGACTTTCTTAGATCGAAATAAACGCTCATTCTATTAACGTTTATTTATGTTATATTTTAGTGCGATAACGGAAAATTGGAAATCAAGTGGTCGTCAGTGACATAGAACGTTTGGATCGATTCTCCTTGTGGAACAAGAATATTTGTGGTAAGGAAATCTCACCTTTAAGATCTTTAGAATTCTTATTTTGATATATTATTAGGATTAACTATCTTTTGATATTGAAGATCTTCAAAATAGGGAAGAAAAGGCGGTGTTTAGTTATCGTAAGAGGGCGGATCCACTAATCCCCTAAGTATAAACGAAGGCGGTTTCGTAGTCCGAATTTCCACTGGTTGCGGACCATCTACCAAGGAAATCAATTATTGAAGTAGTAAGAACTCCCGAGCCTTTGTATCGTTAGTGGATTCTCGTGAATAACGAATCGATAAACGAGGAGAAACCGAAATTGAAGTGATCCAAAATCAAGAGGTAAGGTTTTGGATCAAATGTCTATAACATATTTTGTTCATGATAATGTCCTAATAAGATCGTATTATGTTTAGGTGTTGAAGAGCGGGAAGGGTTAGTACTCATGATATCGAGGTGTGTAACTTCACACTTTTCTCGGGTTTGGATGTTATTCGTGATATGATGTTAAATCGTAAAAACGACTAGATCGGTATAAAACGTAATAATTGGTATTTGGTGAAATTACATGAAAATGGATAATATGGTGAAAATTACGAAAAAGCCCTCGATGAGTTAGATAGAAAAATATAAATTTTCATGTCTTCGTAAAATGGACCGATAAATTTGATAATTAGTAATTGGGCCGAAATCTCTGTTAGATTGATAATTGGGCCGAAATCTCTGTTAGATTGATAAATGGGCCGAAAACTCTGCTAGATCGTAAATGGGCCGTAATCTCTGTTAAATTGTTAAACGAGCTGAAATCCCTTCTAGATCGTTAAATGGGCCAAATTCCTACTAGATCGTAATTTTGGGCCTAAGATATTAAAATGCTAAAATGGGCCAAATGTTTGGGCCTTATTAAAAATCTGAAATATTGACTCTTGTTAATGGGCCTTTTTAATAAATTCATTATATGATCATAGACTACTTTGCATACATATTGCATGGGTTGGGAAAATAATGAAGAGAAGAAATGCTGCTGCCAAAATCTAGTTCTATGGCTTTGCCACAAAAATGGCTAATTGCCTCTAGTTCGGTGGCTTTGCCACAAAATTTATAAATGGCTATTTGCCTCTAGTTCGGTGGCTCTGCCACAAAATAATAATTGGCTCAATGCCTCTAGTTCGGTGACTTTGTCACAATCTAGTTCGGTGGCTCTGCCACAAATATAAAATGGCTTAATGCCTACGATTGGTGTGATGGCGGGGTGGGTTGACTTGATCCCCACAGGTGTGATGGTTGGTACGGGTGTGTAGCGGATGGAATTAGGTTTGGGAGGGAAAATTCATTTTACATGCATGTTATTAATTATGTTATTCATTATGCTATTAATTATGTTATTAATTATGTTGTTAATTCTGCTTATGGGCTCAAGGCCCAAATCCATAATTTGAAAATCTGGCCTAGTGGACAAAGTAAGTGAGTTATACACTGAGTTCTAAGTAACTCACTCCCTCAAATTTTCCATCTCGTAATGGAAATTGATGTGGACTTGGGCGAGAATGACTTCGTGGAGGCCATCTTGCAAAACATGGGTTTATTAAACTCGAACTTTTTAATAAGTATTTTACTATTTTGGGTTAATGTAATAAGGGCCTCTATTAATAATTTATGGATTTTATGTGTGTTTGGTTTTAAACTATATTTTGGACATTTAAATATGGGCTTATGATTATATGATGTTTTTATCAAAATAAATTGGGTTTTCAAATATATGAAATTCCTTTATAAATATTTTATTATTTTTAACTCTCAAATAAATTATCTAAGGGTTTTGATAATACAATGTTAATGATGTTTTTTTTAACTAATGTTTTCTAATATACATCAAAATTAAAATACTCTTCTGATTTTTATTAAACCTTGTAATTAAAAATAATATTGTAGATTTCAACTTATCGAAGATTTTAAGATAGCTCGATTCATGTAACAAACCAAATCTAGTCTTAATGCATAGACCGGGTTTGGGGTGTTACATTGATATTTGCCTTATGTCCCCATATCTTTCTAAACTTTCTTGATTCCCTACCATAAGTTAACAATTACCTGTTTCCTTTAGTCTACTTACAAAAAATAAAACAATACAACTCATCCATCCTTATCCCCTTGCCGACACATGCATAGGTTAAAGCAAAAAAATAAAATTTCCTTGTTACTTGCCAGGTGTTTCGAACTCCTTCCCTCTAGGAACATCCATCTCCTCTTTACTACTAATTCATCTTATACCAACTTTTAGCACTTAATTAATTTAAGTCTTAAGGTCATTTAATTTCTTTACTCAAATGTACACTTAAATAATAATATTTATTCTATCTCCAAGTAACCCGAACCAACATTAAGCAACATAATGATACCCAATTATTTAGGATGCTACATGTTCGCCCAAAAAGGCCCATTTAGGCGTATAGAACAGGCGAACCAAGAATGTTCCATTTATACAACACTTTGTAATGGGGATAGTTAAGGAACCGTAGGGAGGAATATTTGACTAATAGTAGTAGTCACCCAAATGCATTTTTGGCGTATAGAATAGGCGGACTCTGATATGGAAATAAATATACAAGGATCCCTAGCCAGATTAGGATGATAAGCAAAACGAAAGTGATGGTTACGTAAAAATGATAGTTATGAGGTATGAGGCCACGTTAGAAGGCATAATACCTGCAGTGACCAATGTGATCCCATGCCAGTTGATTTGTGAGGAAAGTTGGTTAGGAGCTAACCAAATGTGAACTAGAAGAGTCAAAGGCTAAATGATTATCAGGTAAGTTTCTTAGATGTGGTAGATTTTGATAAACCACTCATTCTTGATGTTATGTTCACCAAGTTCTTATGAAGTCTTGTATTAAGTCAAAAGGACACCCGAGTTAAGTTATAGGGGTAACTTCCTTCTTAAGTTTGAGGACCAGGAGTAGATGAAAGTTGCCCTTCAATAGATGAGTTTGAAATCCCAATTATTGCTAGTGATTTTCCTCCCACAAAAGGTATGTTCTGAGGTTCTACTTGTTAAGGGAACACAAATATATAAGTATACCTGAAGAGGTAAGGCTTAGTATTTCATTTGGGGTTTAAAGTGATGATAAAGGTTTCTGAATAGATTCTAACAAAGTGTCTCCGTTTGACGAGGCAAAGAAACCATAGTACCTGGTTGAATGAAAGATCTGGAACTCAAGTTATTGTTGTCATAACGAAAGATTAAATCTAAAGTTTAACAGCTTTCAAGGTTATAAGGTGAGTCTCTAAGCCGACTCTTACAATGTATTACGCATGTTACAACCATATATGAAAATGAGCTAAAAATGCATTATGTTATAATTCTATGAGAAATGTATGTCTTATGAACTTGCATGAATGATTCTTATGAAAAATGGATATGATCTCTAAGTGTAATGTGTCTGAATGAGTGAAGTGCCTATGTGTGAGTTTTAATGACATGTATAAGTCAGATGTGAATGAGTCTATCATGTATGGGTCTACAGAACATGTTAATGTCTATCTCTAAAGTCGTCTAAAGGGGTCCGTCATAACTAAAAATACAAATCTCTCAAAGGACAAGTCCATGGCAGTCTGAAGATCATATAGTGTAAGATCATGGTTGGGTTATGGCCTCATATGGAATATATAAAGGACGATTGGGGGAGTACCAATGATGAGGAACAAACCTCATAACAGTGAGTTTAGGTAAATCCCTATTGTCAAAAACACCAATTTTCATAAAAGTGAGCTTTTTTTCCTATTTCTGAACTGATGCCTTTGTGGTTATCTCTATGAAAACAAACCATTCTTGGTTATCTCTATCAAAAGGAATCTTTTTTAGAAAATATTTTATGAATTAATTTCTGAAACAGAGTCTGATATGATTCTGATGAATATATTTTTATGTTAGGAAATAATTCTAAAAATCAATTAGAAGAAATTCTTTATTCTGAACAACAGGATATTAAATTAGGAAATGTAATCGGAGAAGAAACAGACTTTTCGATGATATGATAGAAAAATTAATAAAAATCATATTTCTAAAGAAGAAATTTATAAAATATCTAAATTTAAAATATTGTCACAAAGACACATAGAAAAAATTAGCGGTAATACAATCGCTAAAGATACTAAAGGAGGATTAACAGAAATCCCCTTATTTACTAAAGAAAAAATAAAACGGATTAGAAAAAAAATATCCTCAGGTCCGTTATATACATTTAGGAGTCATTATGATAACAATTGATGTTCCTATTATTGCAGTATTATTAGATAAAAGATTTGAAAAACAATAAAAGCACTTATTGGAGGAATTCAATCTAATTTACACACAGGTGTTATAGGATTTAAGGTAAAACCAAATTACTTTATATCCATAACGGACCCTCTAATAGAAGAGTGTCTATGCCTTAGAATTCAGACAAAAATTCTAATATTAGTGATTTAGTAGAAGATCTAGCAATCAGCTGGACTGATATTAATGAATATGCTAATGCAGCGAAAGTAGAAATTAAAGAAATAAATAATAAAATAATTGAGCTTTTTGAGCCTAATAAATTTACAACAGAAATTCAACCAAAATTATTACATTTAAAAGATCTATCGATTCCAAAAGACTGGATCATAGAAAAAACTAATAATGCTAGTACTTCTAAACCAGTAAGTACTATTGAATATATGTCATCTGGAGACAAGTTATATTTTAAAAATAATTTAATTACTAATACAGATAATAATTTAGTATTACCCTCTGGTTCTCAACCAGAAGAAAACGAAGAAGATATAAATATTTCTACACCAAGAGGAATGAAAAGCAGTTCATATTCCTATTTTTCCTACTTCACCTAGTAGAAATTCTAGAAACACTAGAATAGAAGATATACAATTCTCAAGAGAAAATTTTATTAAAAATACATATATTAAAATTACACTACATGATAAAGATTATAAAAATACTCTTTACATACTTTATTAGATACAGGAGCTACAACAAGTAGTTGTAAAAAGAATGCTATTCGAAAAAAATTGGGAACTCAGTAAAAAGAAAATAAATATTAATGGTATAAATGGTAACAAAACCACTATTTATTATAAAGCTAAAAATATACCAATTTACATTAATAATATTAAATTTATAATTCCAAAATTATTATGTCTTCCGATATGTATGGAGATATACTATTGGGAAACAATTTTATAAAGCAATATTTACCATTATCCATTGATAAAAAGTCAATTATGTTATCTGTAGAAAAGAATACTATAGAAACACCATTAGTAGAAAATCCTAGATTTATTTGTACTAATGATTATTGATTTTCTTAGCAGACCTTATGGATAGAGGTAAAAAGCCTCTAGAAAAATTTGGAGAATGGACCACTGTCCATAAAAAACCCAATAAGGGAAAACCAATGAGTCCTAAACAAGGATTTATTGATGCACCTGCAAGTCCTAAACAAGGATTTATTGCTGCACCTGCAAAAGTAAGTCCTAAACAAGGATTTATGGCTGCACCAACACAAGTACAATTTTATCCTAACCAGGGATATTATGTACCATATCCAATGGTAAACCAACCATTTGGAACACAATCACCAACCCCGGTGAGTTATTTTGAATTTTCACAAAATCCATATTCAGAATATCAAAAAAGCTATTCTGAAATTCTCAAAAATACAGAAGATTTGTTGAAAAAACAACAAAATCTTGAAATCTCTGAAACAAAAGACTTCTATAATCCAGGATTACCCTTGGAATATTATAATTATTTAAACAGAATATGGAAAATCCATATTTCTGGACAAAGAGCAAATTTCCGAAAAGCTCTTACACAATTCTTAGAATTCTTAGTTGAAAAAACAACTAAGGAAAATATATCCGAAGATTTATTACTAAAATCTATTTTATACCGAGATTGGGATGAAATCCTAATCGAATATATAGATATTAAGGACATAAACAATCTTCTTGATATATTCCAGTATTTTATTAATAACGGGAGAAACACTCCTATTATTAATAAGATGTTCAGAATATGTCTATATAACAAGTGTAGACAAATTCTACCCCCTGATATTTTTTCAAAAATAGATCGAGCTATTTGCAACCAGCAAGCTCAATTTTCAGAATCTTTTTCGAAATATTTTCTTCAATCTTATGTTTTTACAAATGATATAGGAGAAAAAATTCCTACTATCAAATTTCGACTAAATCATGATCCATTTGATATAACCAGTATTGAATGGGGATTTGTTAAACAAATAACAGTCCAAAATCTTTCTTTTCATTTACTAAAAGATTTTCCAGCAATAGTAAAATCTCGATTATCAAATTTTATAGATATCGACGATTTTATCTATTATTTTTATATTGAAATAAATATCCTTATTGGTATAGCTGAAAAAGAAAAATTTTATCAGCCATATCAAATTTGGAATATTAGTACTATGTTTTCGGGAAACTCCCTTTCATCAGTACAAGAAAATCAACAACACTTGGCAAAAACCATTGACGAGTGTTATAAAAATTTTTCCAATTATCAAATCCAAGTCGGAATTGATCTTATGACCATGGCCCAGCATCTTCTACACCAAGATATTTATATGTTCTGGACCGATGGGAGAAGAATTTTAGCTTACGATACTGGAAAACCCCAGATCGAAAGAAACGAAGAAGCCATTTCGTTATTAACAAAGATAGCTAAAAAGGAAATTGAAGATTATCCATTAGCAACGGAGATCAGAGAAGCATTAGAAAACTGGTACACACCAGTCCCTTCACCAGAATCATTACACCTGGATGAAATCGAAGAAATAAATCTCAGAAATATCCAGGAAGGATAAAGACAAAAAGTTACATCAACGAAGCTACGTGGAAACAACCATGATGGCAACCAGACAATCAAGGAAGCTACGTGGAAACAACCATGATGGCTAACATCACATCAAGGAAGCTACGTGGAAGCAACCATGAAGCTGACAATTACAGCATCCTTATCAGGATACCATTCGGACTTTAATTGTGAATAAAATAGAGTTTAGAATTCTTATCCTTATCAGGATACTATTCGGAATTCAATTGTAATTAAATTAGAGTTTAGAAATTTTGTTATAAATAGGCATTGATGTAGCCTAAACAAGGCATTCGGAAAAAAATCGGGTTTTGGAATCAAGCTTTAGAATTGGCAATATACAAACTCTCTTGTATACTTGCTCTCTTGAAGAAAACCCTTGTAAATTAAACCTCTTGTAAATTATCTACTTTCTTCTTGTGTAATAAAAGCCTACGATATTAGTATAGCCTTCCGTTTGTGCATATACCCTCCCTCCCCCCAGTAATTGGTATCAGAGGAGCCCAGGAGTAACGATTTCTAGAGTTCTAATATCATAGTTATCATTGTAAGTTTCTATCTTTTATCTTCAATTTTGTTTCTTTCACTATTTTTATCTCAAAACCCATATATCTGTCGTTTGTCTTCGTTTGCCGTTGAGTCCGAGTGGGAAGTTGTAGGTGTATGTGGAGACATTAAAGACACAGACGGTCTTAGGTACCAGGGATAATAACATGGAACAAATGGATTGTTTATACAAAGATAAAACTTGTAATCATACTATGCCTATTGACTCTAAGAATGAAAATAATATGCCGGCTCTTAGTAAAGGTATCAATAGTTTAATAGATATGACGTCTATATATTTTAATAAATTATATACTAAAGTAAGTAAAATAGAAGAAAAAGTAGAAAAAATGGGAGAAGTAACAGATTTAGATTTGAATAACGAATCTAAAGAATTACTATCCGATGTTAATAATAAATTAGATTGAGTTATTAATAATAGTAATATTATAGATTGATTTAGATTTAGGTCCTTTATATTACGGTAATAGTAATGTTATTTTAGCTTTATCAGATGAAGATGATTATTCTGGATGATTCTTCTACCTATAATAATAATAAAAAAAAGAAAAATAAAAAATAAAAATGATAAAAAAATAACAAAAATATGATTTTGAATCTTATAAAACTTTAATAGAACATTGGAAAAACCAATTTTCTAAAATAGAAGATAAATATGAAAGAGTAGAATATTTAAAATTAATAGAAGAACTTTATGAAAAACATAAAGATTTATTTCAAAAATATAATTATCATAATATGTTAAATTATGATACTCGAGAAAGTAGTAGTAGTTCTAATAATATAGATGTAGATATTAATGTTACGAGTCATAATTCGATGAAGAAAACACTTCAACAGAAGAAAATATAGATATCCCAGAACCTATGGATACTGAACTACCAGATCCATATGAGTATGAAACACCTAAACTTAGGGAAATTGACAAACGAGATCCTTATGGTAAAAGGAAAATTGAGTCAGATCTTCAAATAGAAGATTGCTTGGAAAATGTTTTGAATCAAAAAAATAAAGAATATTGGAAAAACCAATATTTACCTTTAGAAATAAAACCAGTATTTTATCCTAATAAATTAGAAAAAATCTCTAAAAACACGAAAATAAAAGAAAACCCAATAATTCAACAAATGAAGCTTGGGAAAAAGGATATTATTACCTTTTCACATTTCCAACCAAGGAAATATTATACTTATATAGAAATTACATTTCAATCTAGAGAATATAAATCATATTCTTTAAATGCTTTATTAGATACTAGAGCTACAACTAGTAGCTGTAGAGAAAATGCTATTCCATCAGAAAAATGGGAACTAATGAGGAATCCCATTAGAGCTGTTGGGGTCAATGGTATTGAAACTCTAATTCTTTTTAAAGCTAAAAATATACCAATCTACATAAACAATGTAAGATTTGTGATTCCTAAATTATTATGTTTTCATGACATGCATGGAGATATATTATTAGGAAATAATTTTATATACCAACATCTACCATTCTCGATAGATAAAAATTTTGTTGTATTAACTACTGAAAAAACTTTGGTAGAAGTACCCCTGGTAGAAAATCACAAATATATATGTGATCAGAACTTTACACCACCTAGAAACGAAATAAAACAACTTGATACTAGTCATTGGTTGGTTAAGATATTAGAAAATAATTTTAGTGAAGAACCATTAAAATTATGGAAAAATAGTCCTAGATATTGCACCATAAAATTGGAAAACCCCAATAAAATCATCAGAGTAAAACCTATGATCTATACTAAACAAGATATAGATGAGTTTGAAATACAGATAAAAGAATTATTAGAAATATGATTAATATAAGAAACTACTAGTCCACATTCTAGTCCCACTTTCATGGTAAGAAACCATGCAGAAATAAAAAGGAGAAAAGCTAGAATGGTCATTAATTATAAAAGATTAAACCAAAACACTATCTTTGATGGATATTTTATTCCAAGAAAGGAAGTTTTAATTAATTAGGCTAAACAAGCAAAATATTTTAGTAAATTTGACTGTAAGTCAGGATTCTGGCAAATCATGCTAACAGAAGAATCCAAACCATTAACTGCTTTTAGTGCTCCTAATGGACATTATCAATGGAAGGTAATGCCATTTGGATTATGTAATGCACCGCAAGTCTTTCAGAGATGGATGGACTCTATATTTAAAAAATATAAAAAATTTTGTGTTGTATATATAGATGATATTTTAATATTCTCAGATACATTGGAAAATCATAGGAAGCATTTAAATATCATATCTAGAGAATTCATAAAACATGGAATTATACTAAGTCCTAAGAAAATTGAATTAGAAAAAACTGAAATTGAATTCTTAGGATTAATATTATATGCTGATGGTCTTAAACTGCAAGATCATATTATAATTAAAATAAAAGAATTTCCTGAAAAAATAGTTGATAAAAAACAACTTCAACAGTTTTTAGGAATTGTTAATTATGGCAGAAATTTCTTTCCTAGCTTATCTAAAAAACTAGATGAGTTATATGAAAAGATAAAAAAGGACAAACCTTTTGAATGGTCGGGAAAAGATTCAGACATTATAAAACAAATAAAGTCTGAAATAAACTATATTCCTAAAGTTTATTTACCTAAACAAGGTCATAAATTAATTCTAGAAACAGATGCCTCAGAAAAAAACTGGGGATGTGTATTAAAAGCCAAAACAATGGAAAATGAAGAATTAATTTGTGGATATAGTTTCGAAAAGTTTAAACCAAACGAAATAAATTATGCGATTTATGAAAAGGAACTATTAGCAATAAAAAAAGGAATAAAAAAATTCCTAATATATTTAGCACCAGAAAATTTTATCATTAAAACTGATAATCTAGCTGTTAAACAATTTCTAACTAACAAAAGTTTAGAAACAGTACCTAGAAGAATTAGATGGTATAACGAATTATGCCAATTCAATTTTGAGGTTATATACATAAAAGGTACTAATAATATGATTGCTAATTTTCTTAGCAGGCCTTATGGATAGAGGTAAAAAGCCTCTAGAAGAATTTGGAGAATGGACAATTGTCCATAAAAAACCCAATAAGGGAAAACCGATGAGTCCTAAACAAAGATTTATTGCGGCACCTGCAAGTCATAAACAAGGATTTATTGCTACACCGGCAAAAGTAAGTCCTAAACAAGGATTTATGGCTGCACCAACACAAGTACAATTTTATCCTAACCAGGGATATTATGTACCATATCCAATGGTAAACCAACCATTTGGAACACAATCACCAACCCCGGTGAGTTATTTTGAATTTTCACAAAATCCATATTCAGAATATCAAAAAAGCTATTCTGAAATTCTCAAAATCTGTAAGATTTGTTGAAAAAACAACAAAATCTTGAAATCTCTGAAACAAAAGACTTATATAATCCAGGATTATCCTTGGAATATTATAATTTTATAAACAGAATATGGAAAAACCATATTTCTGGACAAAGAGCAAATTTCTGAAAAGCTCTTACACAATTCTTGAAATTCTTAGTTGAAAAAACAACTAAAGAAAATATATCCGAAGATTTATTACTAAAATCTATTTTATATAGAGATTGGGATGAAATCCTAATCGAATATACAGATATTAAGGAGATAAACAATCTTCTAGACATATTCCAGTATTTTATTAATAACGGGAGAACAACTCCTATTATTAATAAGATGTTCAGAATATGTCTATATAACAAGTGTAGACAAATTCTACCCCCTAATATTTTTTCAAAAATAGATCGAGCTATTTGCAACCAGCAAGCTCAATTTTCAGAATCTTTTTCGAAATATTTTCTTCAATCTTATGTTTTTACAAATGATATAGGAGAAAAAATTCCTACTATCAAATTTCGACTAAATCATGATCCATTTGATATAACCTGTATTGAATGGGGATTTGTTAAATAAATAACAATCCAAAATCTTTCTTTTCATTTACTAAAAGATTTTCCAGCAATAGTAAAATCTCGATTATCAAATTTTATAGATATCGATGATTTTGTCTATTATTTTTATATTGAGATAAATAGCCTTATTGGTATAGCTGAAAAAGAGAAATTTTATCAGCCATATCAAATTTAGAATATTAGTACTATGTTTTCGGGAAACTCCCTTTCATCAGTACAAGAAAATCAACAACACTTGGCAAAAACCATTGACGAGTGTTATAAAAATTTTTCCAATTATCAAATCCAAGCCGGAATTGATCTTATGACCATGGCCCAGCATCTTCTACACCAAGATACTTATATGTTCTGGACCGATGGGAGAAGAATTTTAGCTTACGATACTAGAAAACCCCAGATCGAAAGAAACGAAGAAGCCATTTTGTTATTAACAAAAATAGCTGAAATGGAAATTGAAGATTATCCGTTAGCAGCGAAGATCAGAGAAGCATTAGAAAACTGGAACACACCAGTCCCTTCACCAGAATCATTACACCTGGATGAAATCGAAGAAATGAATCTCAGAAATATCCAGGAAGGATAAAGACAAAAAGTCACATCAAGGAAGCTATGTGGAAACAACCATGATGGCAACCAGACAATCAAAGAAGCTACGTGGAAACAACCATGATGGCTAACATCACATCAAGGAAGCTACGTGGAAGTAACCATGAAGCTGACATTTAAAGCATCCTTATCAGGATACTATTCAGACTTTAATTGTGAATAAAATAGAGTTTAGAATTCTTATCCTTATCAAGATACTATTCGGACTTCAATTGTAATTAAATTAGAGTTTAGAAATTTTGTTATAAATAGGCATTGATGTAGCCTAAACAAGGCATTCGGAAAAAATTGGGTTTTGGAACCAAGCTTTAGAATTGGCAATATACAAACTCTCTTGTATACTTGTTCTCTTGAAGAAAACCCTTGTAAATTAAACCTCTTGTAAATTATCTACTTTCTTCTTGTGTAATAAAAGCCTACGATATTAGTATAGCCTTCCGTTTGTGCATATACCCTCCCTCCCCCTGTAATTGGTATCAGAGGAGCCCCGGAGTAATGATTTCTAGAGTTCTAATATTGTAGTTATCATTGTAAGTTTCTATCTTTTATCTTCAATTATGTTTCTTTCACTTGTTTTATCTCAAAACCCATATATCCGTCGTTTGTCTTTGTTTGCCGTTGAGTTCGAGTGGGACGTTGTAGGCGTATGTGGAGACGTTAAAGACACAGACGGTCTTAGGTACCAGGGATAATAACATGGAAGAAAGAGAGGACAAGAAATACCCAAAGATGTGTAAAATATTATATGCAACATATAATGAATGAAAAAAGGTATCCTAAGGTTTAGCTTACTAAGTTCTTACAAACTTACAAAAGTTGTTTATGTTTTTAGGTCTGCAAAGGATTATACGCTGAAAGATGATGCCAAGGATATGCTAAGGAAGCTGCTTGCTAGTTTGTTATACTTATAGAGAAAAACAAGTGGCATGTCAAAATTTGTGCTAAATTTCTTTAAGAAGTATCCCAAGGTGTACCTAGTAGACTAAGAGATAAAGTAGGAAAGTTTGAGATCTTATTGAGCTGAAACAATAACCATACATTGTATTTTTATAAGAAAATCTGTAGTAGCCATAGATAGTCAATTGTACATAAGCGGGATGTAAATATATCCATACAATGTACATCATAAGAAATTCTATTATACAAATATAGACATTTACATCAATGAATAAGAAAGAAAATTTTAAGTTATATCTGTAAGAAGGACATAACACCTGAGATTCGGATCGGGTCGAGGGCGTTACAATTTCCTTCATGAATTTGATATAATTCAACAATTTTTCCAGAGCTTCCACTAATGGGATGTTGATATGTAGTTGTTTAAACACATCCAAGAACTTATTAAATTGAACCTCTTGCTTCTGCTTCTGGAATTGTCATGAATAAGGAGGTGGTGGGGTTTTACTTCTGTCTGAAGTACTTTTTTGTGGTAGGACTTTTATCTAGGTCTCATGTGTGGAATTCTCAATTGCAGAAACAAACTTTTTTAATGTGAGAATTCTTTCATTAGTTGGCACCTACTCTTTATTTTGAGTAAAAAAAGGTTCATCTTCATCTTCGATATCCTTGGTCTCTAACATTTTCCTAGTTGTCAAGGTAATGGCTTTACAATGTTCCTTGCTCACATTTCTCTGATTCTTGATGTAGCTTGGCAAATCACCTTGGGATCTTCTTCCCAACTCGTTGGCTAGTTGTCCCACTTGACTTTCCAAATTCCTTAATGTTGTTGCTTGGCCTTGGATTAGTGCAGCATTCTTCGCCACGTATGTCTTCAGCAAATTCTCACGAGTACTTGAAGGTTCAGTTTGGTCTTGTTGGCATATGAGGGTTACTCGATCCAGCCCCTTGATTGCTCCATGAAAAATTTGAATCATTCTACCATAAAGGATTGTAAAAATTCGACTGCAGTCCATTTCGATTTTGATTCCTCATGTAATAGATTAACTCTAGGTTCAATAGGAAATTCTCGAAAACATGGTCATCCTTGTAATAGACACAAATGATATTTTCAAAATGGTTCAGCTACTGACCTGTCATGTTAACATTGGACCCATTAGCAGTTATGTTCTTAAGCATAGCAGACATAAAAGATACCTGAGCTGCCAAAGATGTAAGTTGTAACATCCCCAAACCCGGCCAATTCACTACGACCGAATCTGGTTATGTCGCTGCGGAAAGACGGTCACAAATCTTTTTGACTTAGAATAAAACGTGAGAATTTATTAACTTTTAAAAACCATGTCTATTGAAAAGTATAAGTAAAACTGTGTGGTTATAAAATGTTTGAATTAAGAACTTTATTAAACATGTTGAATAGGTTGCCAACAATAAAATCATTTTCATATAGAAATTTTATGTTAATCCACCATAATTAAAATAGTACCAAAAATAATAAAAGGCCCTTATTACAACCCAATATTTAAACAAAGTACTTAAAATCGAAAGTGCATGTGGTTATCAAAATATCATCTTGACATGGGCCACCTTGTCCTCTCCGATCCCGATCCGATTTTACGCAACACTGAAAATGTTAAAGGAAAAGGTGAGTCACCAAGACTCAATGTGCAACCCTTTTTCCGGTTTAGTAAAACACCATACATAATTCATAATCAAGCTTAACATGCACAAAGTTCAATATGCACCTAACCTAGCCATCCGAACACCTTTCTCGTGTGGTACCAAACCCCGGTGGTACCAAACCACTGGTGACCCAAAGTCACGATATCCATCAATGTGGTGCCAAACCACTAGTGACCCAAAGTCACGAAAAAAAAAACCATCTGTGGGGCCAACCCATGTGTGATACCAAATCACTGGTGACAATCCCGTATCTCAAAAGTGGGGCCAACCCACGGTGGTGTTAAACCATAGGGATGAGTCGCTATGAGGTGCCAAACCTCTGGTGTCCCAAAGATACAAGTGTGATACCAAATCACTGGTGACCGAAGTCACGAATCCAATGATGGGGCCAACCCATCGTGTGATACCAAATCACTGGCGTCAATCCCTCAATATCGTCTTGTGGGGCCAACCCACTGTGGTGCGAAACCACGGGGACGAGACGCTATGAGGTGCCAAACCTCTGGAGGTGCCAAACCTCTGGTGACCCAAAGTCACAAAATGTGGTACCAAACCACTGGTGCCCATCGGCACGAATATCACTGCCCCCTCCACTTGTCAACCCACATCAATCAATGATATGCATTTTAATAGAAACATACTGACATGCTTGTTTAGTAACATACATAAGATTTATCATCAACCAATTATTATAGCACATATACCAGATAGGTCATGCTTACCAAAAGCATCATAGCGAAAACTCATAACAACAGGGACTTACCTGACCCCTTGCCTCATACCTTAATGGTATTTAATCCACCTTTTATAGATTCAATCAACACATAATATAGTAAGCACATTTATCAATAGAAAAGTGTGTAAGTACACACCTGCAAGCCTTAACCAAAGAACCAATCTAAGACCCTTGATAACCTCGATAACCTTGCTCCTATAATCGACCAACATGGACATTAGAACCAAGACCATTCGGCCAAAGAAAATAACTCTAGAGGTTAATGCTCAACCTTACCTTGCAAATGATTTGGTTTCTACCAAATCCCGAACCAACCAATGGTTCCACAGACAATTGGCCTCCCCCCAATCGACCAAACGAAGGTGACTGCTTCACTTGATCGCCACCAAAATCTAAAGGCCCTATAAAGAAATCGGTTACCAAAACAAGAGATTAACACCTTTCCAAACAAAAACCAAAACCAACTCTTACCCATGCAAAAAACGACAGAGAACAGAGGACAGAACATAAGGCATTCGGCCTTACCTATTTACCTTTTCTAACGATTGGAAATGAAACCCCAAAATGATCCACACAACACCTACTATTCAGCCAAAGTGCAAACTAAAAGGGGAGAGAGAGATTTGATAACACAAGGGAGAGAGTCAGCTAGAAAACAAAGTAAGTTTGATGACAAGTTTTAAGAAGAAAGAAAAGGTACGAGAGGAAGAAGATGACCATTCGACTTAGCACAAGGAGAAAAGAGAAAAGAATGGTGAGAAGGTATATGGTTCTACCAAAGAGTAAAAGAGGTAAAAGCTTGAGGGCTCAAAAGCATTCGGCTACAACACTTTAGGAGACACAAATGCAAACTTTCGGCAAGGTGAAAGTTACTTGGGATTTTCAATTTTGGCTACAAAGAAAGAAGATGAAAAGAAGAGGGTTTTCTTTGACTCACTTTGCAAAAGACTAGGGAAGACTCAAAGGAATTCAAAGACCAAAAGGAATGGAGAAACAATTTGACAAAGGAACAAATGGGAAGAAAAAAACCAAAAGGGTGAGCACCCCCTACATATACCACTAAGGTTTTGGTATCCACCTAACCCTCCAACAAATCGATATTGCCCTCACTAGCCCAAAATCGGCCACTAGCTCACCTCCTCCTAAATCCCAAAATCTCCTCCTACTTTTCCTCCCGACACTCATTCAAAAGGTTTGAATGAGTCAACCTATATCCCACCTTCCTAGCCGAATTCAAAAACACAAAAGACCAAGTCTTTCCTCATCTTTTGAAGAGTCTTCTAGCCGTCCAACACCTCCCTCCATGACGCCAAACATAAAGGCCAGAATTGTTGCCTTAGTAGCTCGAACCTGAGACCCCCAAAGCACCTTGAGGCGTCACCTTCCAAGCTCTTAAGTGGCACCTCCTTGCCACTCTTCCAAGGAGATTCTTACGTCAAAACCCTCCCAAGTATTCTCTTAAGACCCCCAAAAGCCAAGCTCCCTCTTTTAACCACTAAAACCAAAAATTTCCTAAGGCATTCCCAACCTTCTAGGGTTCTCCAAACCCCCTAAAAACTTGCCCAAGCACACAAGAAGCCTATCATCACATGAGTTACGCACTAAATGCATAACCCCTAGAACCAGGGTGTTACATAAGTGCATCAACTTCATATAATCCTAAAACTCTTCTTCCTGTGGCTACTCGATTAGTCAACCACTGATAATTGTTGCTAGAAATTATTTCAAGAATTTCATAAGCTTAATTACATGACTTAGAAAGAAGGGCTCCATTTGTAGAAGCATTTTCACCCATTCTAGTATGTGCTTTAAGACATTTACAAAAAGTCTTCAATTGAAAAAAATGTGGAATACCATGGTGGGGAAATTTTCGCAATAGCTCCTTAAACCATTCACATGCATCATATAGAAATTCTTCATCAAGTTGTTGAAATATGATGATTTCTTTTTTAAGCTTGGCATTCCTATAGGAGGAAAATTTTTCATCAAGAATTGTTTAGCCAATTCTTTCAATGTTTTTACGGAACCGGCCAATAAAGAGTTTAACCATGCTCATGCTCTACCTACCAATGATTATAGGAATAAATTCAATCATAAAGCATCTTTGGTCACTCCAACCATTTTGAAAGAGTTGCTCGCCTTAATGAATAAATAGAGATGAAGGTGTGGATCTGCAGTAGGCATCCCATTAAATTGGTCCACCTTTTGAAGCATTCAGAACATCACTGGCTTCAATTCAAACTACAGTTCCTAAATTTCAAGTCTCACAATTCTCGGATTAAATCCTTTGAATAAAGGCATAGGTTATTGATGGATGGCACAACCTTTATAATCAACAACAATGGCACGGCCTTTATAATCAACAACAATGTTCGGATTTTGAGCATTAGCAGCTCTATATCTTTGATATTGTTGTGCAAGATTCATTTCTGTAGCTTGTCTCTAAGCTACTTGTTCTTTTCTTCTCTATCTAAAGGTGCATTCAATTACAGGATCAATTGAAAGTAGATCGATAATTCGATCTATATTCATAAGCACCTGAAAAATCACAAAAATAACTAAGTTAATATTTTAAAAAATAAAACAAATTAAAAAATAACTTAAAAATAATGAATAAAAAATCCTGAAAATAGCGTCAAAAACTTGTTTGTGAATTTTAGAATGATGTGCAAGTTTACGCAGTCGTAAATAAGTAATAAAGTAGTAAGTATAAAGTTATCATCTCCACAGTGATTGTATATGTAAATCAATAAGTGCAAAATTAATTATTAAACACTTTGGTGAGTAATAAGATTTGGATGTTGTAACATCCGGGATTTAGGGGTCTCTCATTTTAATTCATATGTGTGTGTTAGTATGCTCTGTATGCTTGTTTGAGTGTGTTTGGGGGTTTCGGGAAATCTTGGGGTTAGGTAGGAGTCTTAGTGAAATTTTGGTTTGAAGCTGATAAGGGGAGAGCTGGGGGCGTCAGGCCTTAAAGGATTTAATATGGTGTTCTTTGACACAAGAAATCAAGTGGTAAAGTGGCAAGGGAGGCACCACTTAGAGCACAAGGGAGTAACGCCTCAGGGAGCTAAAAGGGACTTGGTTCGAGCTGCGAAGATCCCTTTTCTGTTGTTCTTTTTGACGCCAGGACTGGGGAGAGTTGTGCTCAGGATGGACACTGTGGGATGAGGGTTGAAGGAGTCAACGGAGTTTAATTGTGTGGAAAGGAGAAAATTAAGGAATTTGAATCATTCAATTTTTTTGAATGAGGGAAGCAAGGAGTAAAGGGTGGGACGGCATAGTGGATTAGGGAAGTGGGAATGTGTAGCCGAAATTGTAGGGGGTGGATTTGGTTTTGGGTGCTTTAGGGGGATGGCCGAATGTGCTTTAGGGAGTGTAGTTGTTTTTTTTTTTCTTTTCATTTCTATTTACCAAAAACCGAATAGCCTCCTGAACATTTGTTTCTTTTCTTCTCTTTTTGACCCATAGACGAAACTTAGTAGACCATCAAGGTCACTTTTATGCATCTTTTTCTTCTCATCTTCAAAAGCCGAAAGTGCCACATTTTCTCTCTTTTCCATCTTGAGTTTCATTATCATTCTTGAAGTCACTCTAGCCGAATCATAACTCTCCTTTCTCCTCTTTTCTTTTTCACTTCGATAGCTTTGAATGTAACACCCCAAACTCGGCCCAAAACACCACGGTCGAATCCGGAATGTTACTGGAAAAGTGTTGAAAAGGATTCTGTTTAGAACGTGAAAACAATAATAAATGTTTTTTTTCTTCTTTTTAAGTTCTTAAAAATAATTACTCCGCAAAAAGGGGTTTGTTGATTGGACGTAGTAGTTTAACGAGGAATAAAACTTTGGAGTTGTATAAAGTTCAAATTGTTAATAAAATGAAATTTCAAGAACAGCTTATTTATAAGTAATCCGAATTTTGAAAACTTCAATTTGATTTTTAGGTTGCAAATGCTTAAAAATCATTTTTAATATATTATCCGTTAACAAATCTAACTTAAATACATGATATCCCAAAATAGTTAAAATGGCCTTATTACATAATAACATAACCCAAATAATATCCAAACAGTTTAAAATATAAATAGACTTTATGAAAACAACTTCTGCATGGCTACCTCAATTCCCTCCAGCCCGGTCCAAATAGACTACGAATTTCCTGCATTGTTGGAAAAGCAAGGTGAGTCACCAGACTCAGTGTACAATTAATTCACATGATTCCACCAATGGGCTTGGCCCTAACCCACATTAAACTACATACCACGTATAATGATGCAACATGTTAACCCAGCCCAACCTAATATCCAACCGCTACACACCACCCGTATCCAACCACCACACACCTGGGGATTACTAAATCGACCCTCCATCCGCTACACACCTCTTTGGTAGTCCGTACCAATGGTACACTACTCAAAGTCCACTTTGTAACATCCTGAAAATGGGCCTATGCATTTTTTGATTTAATTATACGAAATGGCATGTCTTATGTATTATGAATGTATGGTGAACATTTTTGAAACTTGGAAATGTTAAGTTTAAAAGAGGAAAGTGAACATTTTTGGAAACTTGGAAATGTAAGGAAATGTTTTAGAAATGTTAAGTTTAAAAGAGGAAACTAAGGCAAGGTGGTCTTAAGAAAATTAATAGAAGAAATATGACATGAAATTGGGCTTGGAAAAGTGGCCTGGAGATGCCTCTGGAAATGACGCCACATACAAGGGTATTGGGCCAAGGTTCGAGCTGAAGGGGGAACAAAATAAAAGTTTTATTTTGCAGTAGAGATTAGCAGCAAGGGACGGCACAAGGCTATAATTTAGGAGCTTTTATTCTTTTATTTTTAAGAGATAAATGGTGGATAAATAAGGGATAAATAATGGATTTATTTTAAGAGATAATTGATGGATTATTGGTAATTTAAATAAAGAGATAAATTGGAAAATAAGGAAGGAGTGATGGCCAAATAAGAGACTCTAAGCTTAGTAATTTCGGCTAAGCTAGAAGAAGGGATAGCCGAATATCATTCATACTTTTTGCCTCTCTTTCAAGCACTCTTTTCTCTCCAAGCTATCATCTTCTTCTTTTTTCTTTTTATCTATTCTAGTAGAACTTTCCATTCCCTATTTTCACCATTGCCATTACCCTTAATACTCCATACCCTTTTCTTTTGTGACCCTTGTGGAAGCGAATCCATAACCCTTATTACTCCTTTCAAGAGCCGAATATATAGGGTACTTCTAGTGAATTTTCATCAAGTTCAAAGCGAATATCTCGGTGGAGATTGACATAGCTCTTCGAATTCTTGATGAGGTAAGATCTCATTCAGTTTCATCCTTTTTCTTTTAAAATTTACCAAAATCTAGGACTAACCCCATTAATATCTTGTTACCGAAACTTTGAATAGATCTTTCGGGATTTACTAAGTGTCGACTACAAGGAAGGAGAAATTCTTTTCCCGAAGGTACACCATAGGCCGCGTGTACCCTAGTTATTCGGTGAGTTTTGGGATTTAAAATCCACAAGGTAAGTATCTATAGCATTCGCCAAGGCCATGTTGAGTAATTAGATGTGTTTCATTAATATTTAAAAGTCAAACTAATCTATTCAAGTAATCTAGTGATTGCCGATTTCAAGAAAGAAGGATACAAAGTTTCGGCATTTGATTAGACATCAATCGACAAAGAAGGTAAGGATTTAAGTGTACTAATCCTATTGGGATTTGGTTTTATGGTCGAATGGCTCTTTACTAAGTATTAAGTGATTGATCAAATGTAGAGATTTAAGATCTAAGGCATTAGATCAAGCTTTTCAGGATTTTGAGTGAACTTGCTAAAGCGAATCAGGTGTGTACCCCACACTACTTTTTAATAAGATTTATGGCAATAATTAGTATGTGCATGTTTATAAGAATGTGAATATGGCTAAGATACCATGCTATGGTACAAAAGTACTCAGGTACGTTTCCTACTCCTACTAGGATTTTGAATATATGTTATTTTTAACATGTGAAAAGTGATGATAATGTGAATTAAAGCATGGTATGCATGATATGTATGATATGGGGCATATGGGAAATGTAACACCCTAAATTAGGGGTTGTTTGTAACTTAGCTAATTTTCCATGTGTGTACTTGAAGGGTTAAATTCTAGGATTTATTTGACATATTCAAGGGTCTAAAATAACCCGAGTTAGGCCTGACCTAGTGTTAAAAATTTTTTTTTAGTACCATAAAGGAGGGAGCTAGATGAGATAAGGCTTTAATAAAATTTTGGGTGAGTTATGACACAAAGAGTTAATTGGCAAAGTGGCTTTCATGCGCCATTTAAAGGCTTAGGGATGACGAATGGGGTGTCTTGGGTTCAAGGCACGGCAGTGACAGAAGGCGTTTAAATTTTGAGTTGGCGTTACAAATGGAAGAAGGCTTTAAAAGGAGTGGGCGACTTTAAGACACAAAGAACTCATTGGCAAAGTGGTGCCGTCGTCACTTAGGAGGCTGGAGGTGTCGCGTGGTACTGGTTCGAAATTTGGAAGCATCTTGCATGTTTTATTTTGATATCTTGGTTATGGGCTGGAGTAGGAAGGGTTTATAAATAAATGCAAAGGGATTTGACAAGAAAGTCAAATTGGGAGAGTTGGCCTGGGTGCTTAAGGGGGAGGCTGCTGCTTGAGGTCACTGGTTCGAGCCAGCATAGCAGCAGTTTGCGTTTTTATTTTATTTTGGGATGATAGGTTTAAGTAGGGAGGCTTTAAAAATAAATGTTGTGGTGTTATGACATGAAAGTCTAATGGGAGAAGTGGCTAAGGACGTTGGAAAAGAGGGCTGGGGCGTGAGGTCGGTGGTTCGATTCAAAGAAGCAACACTTTGGTTTTTCCCTTTTTGCTGTTGGCGTGACAAGGTGAGTTAGCTCGCACATGGTTCTTTGTTTAGCATTAATTTGGAAGAGTTTGTTAGGCACGTGGTTTCTTTTATTTATTATTTATTTGATAAGATAAAAAGGGATAATATTAGCATTATTATTAGATTATTATGGGATTATTATTTAATTATTATTAGAGGTATTCAAATTATTTTGAATTAAGTCAAATATGTGGTCAAGAGCAAATTAAGGAATTGGTGGAATTTTAAACACTTCAAGGAGAAGTGGACGGCAAGCTCAAAAAGGGAGAGGGTGCCGAATGCCTATAAAAACACCAACTTAGCACTTTGTTCTCTTTTTCCCATTATTGCTACTAGCCGAAATTCTTATCACATTTTTCCTTCCACTATTTTCTTTCCATTATTTTCCTTCATAAAAACCGAATACACCCATTTGATGTGCCGAATTTCTTTCTCTATTTTTTTTAAACACCTAGGCCGAATATTGTACAAGGGGGAGGCTTTCTTTTAATCGCTTTTGGAAAGGTAAGTGTGTTTGGCCGAATGCCCATGTCCTCTTTTCCTTTCTTGTTGACTTTGATAAAGGTAGGTAATTGGTTTGACAATTGTCGTTAAGGTGCTAATCACTTGTTGAATCAAATCATCTAGGTGCTTGAGTTTTGAGATCGTCAAACTAAGTCATCATTCGGGATCAAGCGGGTGGTAAGTGGTGGTAAGGATCGATTTTCATAAGATTTAGCTTTCAAGGATTTAAAGCGAAGGCTATTAGCTTTATTTATTAATCGATGGTAGTTGGTGAAGCGATTAAGAATCGGTGTTGTGACTAGTATCCAAAAGCGAGAAGGTAAGGATTGGGTTCAAAAGATGACCCTTTAAATTACTTGGGTTGGCGAATAGGCCATAGTACTAATCTATGTTGGCCGAATATAGGTGCGAGAGAAGCGTGGTGATCAACACCTCTTTTCGGATTTAGAGCATTCGGTGGTGACGGTGTGTACATACACACTTATAACAATTAATAAACTGTATTAAGTACATGCTGTATGTAAATCTGATTTATGTAGATACGAATTTAGTACCTTAATGGTACAAGCAAGGATCTCGGTAAGTCTCTGTCAATATGAGATTGATAATAATGCTTTTGGGAAGCATAGCTTATGTGATACATGTGATAAATGTATGTTGTTATAAACTCTGTTATAATATGATTTGATATGGGTTGATGAGTGGAGGCGCGATTATTAGTGTCGATGCACACCGGTGTTTTAGTAACACTGCTTGTGACTACGGTCACGAGAGGTTTGGTACCTCGGAGGTTTGGCACCTCATAGCGTCGCCCCACGTGGCTTAGCACCACCGTGGGTTGGCCCCACTTTGAGATATGGGATTGGCCTTGGTGATTTGGTATCATGTGATGGGTTGGCCCCATCAACCGATTTGTGTCTTCGGACACGGAGGTTTAGCACCTCCGGTGATTTGGTATCACATCTCGTGACTATCGTCACAGTGGTTTGGCACCACCAAATGGTTTGGTACCACAACAGGGTAGACAGAGGCATTTGGTTGGCTAGGTTGGGCATATGTCTTAATGCATGATTAATGTGTTATATAGTGTGTATGTTGTGGTATTTACCCGGGAAGGGTTACATCTTCGAGTCTTGGTGACTCACCTTCTCCTTTATTTTTTAGGTGACACATAGTTCGCGGATGTGGAGTAGGAGGGACTTGAGGTGGCCATGCAGTGGAATTTTAAATTTATTAGACTTTGAATTTCAGTTCTTTACATTTTTCTTTATTTTTGGTTGATTTTAATTGGGTTGTAATAAGGCCTCCTAAAAATTATTTTATTATTGTGATATGCTTGAGTATTCGTTTCAAACTTTATGATTATAAGAAT
Source organism: Gossypium rotundifolium (assembly GCA_025506655.1). Classification (NCBI taxonomy): domain Eukaryota; kingdom Viridiplantae; phylum Streptophyta; class Magnoliopsida; order Malvales; family Malvaceae; genus Gossypium; species Gossypium rotundifolium. Next base: position 169,288,534 of record CP106724.1, on the reverse strand, counting down.
GAATTCACATGTTTTTCCAAAGCAATCGAAAAGGGTTTTCAAGTACCATTGGGTACATATAAATATACATAATAACTTGACTTAACAAATATTTTCAAAATAAATCCAAGTATAAGATTTGTACACCTCAGCTGTTTTTAACAAAACGCTATCTTTTATCAAAAACTTAAACTGGTTTATAAAAGATTTCAAAGGTTTTCAGTAGCAAACCAAATTGATTCAAGTGTTTGGTAGGGTTTGAGCTATACAAATTGGTATCGAGCCCAGTTCAAAGTTTCATTTGTAGGGCCTGGGGCCCAAAAATGTTTTGGTAGGCCTTTTTGAAGTAATTTTGGGTTTTTGAATAGCATGGCACCGAGTCTCCGGCACCTATCCGCCCAGGTAAGTGTTCCTAACTTCTGTATGATTTATTTTCTGTAGAAGGGTAGGAGACATGGAACGTAGAATAGACTTATAAGAATTTGAACTCTAGGATTAGACTACTCAAACATAAAACCGAGCATAAGACTTAATGAACTCAACCAACCTATGACCAAGTCATTGAGCTAGGGTGTGGTAACCCCTGTACGCATGTCTAGGATTGGATCCGGAAGAGCCTGGTATTTAAGCAGTCCGAGTGACTCACCACCTCTTCGCAGGTAACCTACACGGTGCGAGCTTGGGTTCACCCTAACTCGGAGGGCTCAAGGTGTGGTAACCTCATGCGCATGTCTAGAAAGGTTCGGTGGGAGCTTGGTATTTAAGCGATCGCGTGACTCACCTCCTCTCCACACGAATCCCGCCAGTGCGTAGCTTTGGTTCACCTACGACCAAGAAGGCTCGGTCATAGGCTAAACGTAACGACTAAAACTAGAAAGGGAACTAACCATGTTTTTGAAAAAGAAGAAAACAACAAAACCCTAATTTCTTCAAAATTTTTAAAACCACACTTCCAAATATGAGAACAACCATTCTTACAATGTTTTTCCCGAAAAAGTTGATTTGTGAAAATTACAGAAATGCCCTTAGGGGTAAAATTACTAAAATACCCTTGACTCATAAAATATTAATTCAATGGTTTTGCCCAAAAAAAATTTTATTATTTGAGAAATATCCAAACACTATACTTTGCAAATCATCAATGAAATACTTTGGTTTGGAAAATTCTGAAAATGCCCTCAACTTGTAAAATTACCAAAACGACCCTGAGTACAAAATTTTTGCAACATCATCGTTTTAAGAAAGGAAAACTCTCAAAAGGACCCTCGAGTTTTACAACCTGCTTAAATACCGGATTTGTTAAAATTTCAAAATTACCCCGATTGACAAAATTACTAAAATACCCCTGGTTTCCAAAATGATGCCATATCAATAAATTTTACAAATTGTCAGCCATACCCTCCAGTTTTGGGATTTCAAAGTGACCTGCTTTATTAAAGTTTGAAATCTCTCGATTCTATTACAAAATACCTCAGCAGGAAATGACGAAAATACCACAGGTTAGAAAGCAGATGTAAATGTCCGAGGAGTGAATAGGTATGGAAAGTATTAGGGAATGAATGTGGCCTTTTGTGTGAACTAGGGTAGAAGACTTAAAACATTGTTTGATTACGAAAGAACCACTCCTAAAGCTCTTATCATAAAATTTCTTCGTGGATAATTAGTGAAACAAGTACTAATCCATAAAATTTCAGAATCGATTAAAGCATAATAGTTAGAATGAGCTCTAGAGGACGAGGCCGTCGTGGACGTGGTAAGGCGGTAATGGCGTGTCGAACCCATGAGGTCGGGTCAAGAATCGGAGAATGGGTACCACCGCCACCACCACCCCCAATTTTTAGAGCTGAGGAGCAGGATTAGACGGGAGGTGAGGCGGTAACGCAAGCTGTGTTGCGAGTCCTTGAGTTGGTGGCTTGGGCGTGTGGAGGTATGGGAGCTCGAAAGTGCAGACCGAGCGACTCGATCTAACTGAGTGAGGTATTCGGGGTGTCGGGTGTGGCACCTAGTGCTTGTGGAATATTGGCTAGAATCAGCGGAAAGGATTATGGATGATCTTGACACGACTAATGAGGAGAAGTTAAAAGGAGCGAGGTCGCTCGAAGGATGAAGCATATCGCTGGTGGCTCACTGCTCGAGATGGTGCCACAATGGATGTTCTTATGTGGGATTATTTTAGAGTTGCTTTTCGGAAGAAGTATGTGGGCACCGGTATCTACGATGCTCGGAGGAAAGCTTTTCCGGGTTAGTGCAAGGAACTAAGTCGATTAACCGAATATGAGGCGAATTCTTAAGTGAGTAGATATGCTAGAGGCATTGTGGCTCTTGAACATGAGCATCTGTGTCCGCTTTGAGGATGGACTTAGAGATGATTTGAGGTTCTTTGATTGCCCCACGCGGAGTTCGTGAGTTTTCGTCTTTAGTGGAAAAGGCTAAGGTAGCCAAGGAATCAAGGAGACCGTAAGATGAAGCATGATAAGAGCAACTAGAAGAGAGGCTTTGGATCGCTGGATCGAGGCAAGTAATGTGGAGAAGAGGGCTAGATTTGGGGAATGGGAAGAACCACAAAGCCCTTTCTGGGCCACCTCGGTGTGTTAGATGCGGAAATCCCATTCAGAGAATGTTTGGTGGAAGTAAAGGGTGCTTTGAATATGGGTCATTCGATCACCGTGTAAGGGATGGTCCTCGGAAGTTAGCTAAGAATCAACCGGAGGGTCGAAACCGTGCTCGGGATAGAAACGAAGGACCACCACAGAGGGTCGAGGTGCGACTAGAGGTAATGGAAATGGTAACAGGCGCCCGAGGTAATTGAAGGTGCTGAGGCGAGGCAACCAAGGTTGGTTTATGCGGTTAGCCATCGCGAGGAGGAAGATGTGCGGACTTGACAACGGTAAGTTTCTTATTTTGAATACCTTATTTGTCTTGGTTATGGTTACGTTAATTCACTCTTAGGTTGCTAGTAAAGTGCATGGAACTTGGATTATGAACGTAGGGAATGTTTCTAGGAAGTATGATAGTTCTTTAAGATCGAGTCTTTGACGATAGCGTAGTGTGATGAGTTAAGGATACGATTGAACGATAGTAAGTAATTTCGAGGACTAAATTATTTTAAGGGGGTAGAATTGTAACACCTAAATTAGGGGTTGTTTGTAACTTAGCTAATTTTCCATGTGTGTACTTGAAGGGTTAAATTCTAGGATTTATTTGACATATTCAAGGGTCTAAAATAACTTGAGTTAGGCGACCTAGTGTTAAAATATTTTTTTAGTACCGTAAAGGAGGGAGCTAGATGAGATAAGGCTTTAATAAAATTTTGGGTGAGTTATGACACAAAGAGTTAATTGGCAAAGTGGCTTTCATGCGCCACTTAAAGGCTTAGGGATGACGAATGGGCAGGTCTTAGGTTCAAGTCACGGCAGCAGCAAGGGGCGTTTTAAATTTTTGGGTTGGCGTTACAAATGGAAGAAGGCTTTAAAAGGAGCTGGGGCGACTTCAAGACACAAAGAACTCATTGGCAAAGTGGTGCCCGTGCGTCACTTAGGAGCTGGAGGTGTGCGTGGGCGCTGGTTCGAGGGGCTGGAGCAGCATCTTGCATGTTTTATTTTTGATATGCGGTTATGGGCTGGAGTAGGAAGGGTTTATAAATAAATGCAAAGGGGATTTGACAAGAAAGTCAAATTGGGAGAGTTGGTCTGGGCGCTTAAGGGGGAGGCTGCTGCTTGAGGTCACTAGTTCGAGCTAGCATAGCAGCAGTTTGCGTTTTTATTTTATTTTGGGGTGATGGGTTTAAGTAGGGAGGCTTTAAAAATAAATGTTGTGGTGTTATGACATGAAAGTCTAATGGGAGAAGTGGCTAAGGACGTTGGAAGAGAGGGCTGGGGCGTGAGGTCGGTGGTTCGATTCAAAGAAGCAACACTTTGGTTTTTCCTTTTTCTTCTTTGGCGTGACAAGGTGAGTTGGCTGCACATGGTTCTTTGTTTAGCATTAATTTGGAAGAGTTTGTTAGGCACATGGTTTCTTTTATTTATTATTTATTTGATAAGATAAAAAGGGATAATATTAGCATTATTATTAGATTATTATGGGATTATTATTTAATTATTATTAGAGGTATTCAAATTATTTTGAATTAAGTCAAATATGTGGTCAAGAGCAAATTAAGGAATTGGTGGAATTTTAAACACTTCAAGGAGAAGTGGACGGCAAGCTCAAAAAGGGAGGGTCTTTGAATGCCTATAAAACACCAACTTAGCACTTTGTTCTCTTTTTCCCATTATTGCTACTAGCCGAAATTCTTATCACATTTTTCCTTCCACTATTTTCTTTCCATTATTTTCCTTCATAAAAACCGAATATACCCATTTGATGTGCCGAATTTCTTTCTCTATTTTTTTTAAACACCTAGGCCGAATATTGTACAAGGGGGAGGCTTTCTTTTAATCGCTTTTGGAAAGGTAAGTGTGTTTGGCCGAATGCCCATGTCCTCTTTTCCTTTCTTGTCGACTTTGATAAAGGTAGGTAATTGGTTTTGGCAATTGTCGTTAAGGGTGCTAATCACTTGTTGAATCAAATCTGTCTAGGTGCTTCGAGATTTTGAGATCGTCAAACTAAGCTATCATTCGGGATCAAACGGGTGGTAAGTGGTGGTAAGGATTGATTTTCATAAGATTTAGCTTTCAAGGATTTAAAGCTGAAGGCTATTAGCTTTATTTATTAACCGATGGTAGTTGGTGAAGCAGATTCGGGAATCGGGTGTTGTGACTAGTATCCAAAAGCGAGAAGGTAAGGATTTGGGTTCAAAAGATGACCCCTTTAAATTACTTGGGTTGGCCGAATAGGCCATAGTACTAATCCTATGTTGGCCGAATATAGGTGCAGAGAGAACTGTGGTGATCAACACCTCTTTTCGGGATTTAGAGCATTCAGTGGTGACAGGTGTGTACATACATACTTATAACAATTAATAAACTATATTAAGTACATGTTGTATGTAAATCTGATTTATGTAGATACAAATTTAGTACCTTAATGGTACAAGCGAGGATCTCGGTAAGTCTCTATCAATATGAGATTGATAATAATGCTTTTGGGAAGCATAGCTTATGTGATACATGTGATAAATGTATGTTGTTATAAACTCATTATAATATGATTTGATATGGGTTGATGAGTGGAGGGGATGATTATTAGTGTCGGCGGACACCGGTGTTTTGGTAACACTGCTGTGACTACGGTCACGAGGTTTGGTACCTCAGAGGTTTGGCACCTCATAGCGTCTCGTCCCGTGGCTTAGCACCACCGTGGGTTGGCCCCACTTTGAGATATGGGATTGATGCGGTGATTTGGTATCACGCGATGGGTTGGCCCCATCAACCGATTTGTGTCTTGGACACGGAGGTTTAGCACCTCCAGTGATTTGGTATCACATCTGTGACTATCGTCACCGGTGGTTTGGCACCACCAGTGGTTTGGTACCACAAGGGTAGACAGAGGCGTTTGGTTGGCTAGGTTGGGCATATGTCTTAATGCATGATTAATGTGTTATATAGTGTGTATGATGTGGTATTTACCCGGGGAAGGGTTACATCTTGAGTCTTGGTGACTCACCTTCTCCTTTATTTTTTAGGTGACACATAGTTTGCGGATGTGGGCCGGGAGGACTTGAGGTGGCCATGCGGTGGAATTTTAAATTTATTAGACTTTGAATTTTAGTTCTTTACATTTTCTTTATTTTGGTTGATTTTAATTGGGTTGTAATAAGGCCTCCTAAAATTATTTTATTCTTGTGATATGCTTGAGTATTCGTTTCACACTTTATGATTATAAGAATGAATTCACATGTTTTTCCAAAGCAATCGAAAAGGGTTTTCAAGTACCATCGGTACATATAAATATACATAATAACTTGACTTAACAAATATTTTCAAAATAAATCCAAGTATAAGATTTGTGCACCTCAATTTTTTTAACAAAACGCTATCTTTATCAAAAACTTAAACCGGTTTATAAAAGATTTCAAAGGTTTTTCCGTAGCAAACCAAATTGATTGAAGTGTTTGGAAAGGTTTGGGTATTACAGAAATTATGAGAAAGGGAAGTGAACGTGGTGACCTAAGACCACGATATCCGAATGTGGTGACCTAAGACCACGATATCCGAATGTGGTGACCTAAGACCATGATATTTGAATGTGGTGACCTAAGACCACGAATTTTATAAGAGGCGATAAGCACGTCATCGCAATGACGCCTTCGATGGTGTGTAGCGGATGGAGGGTTGACTTAGTAGTCCTCACGATTGTGCGAGGATGGTACGGGTGATGTGTAGTGGATGGCATATAGTTTTGGGTTGGGTTGCATCATTATTTTATATCGCTATATGATTATGTATGTGATGTGATAATATGCCCGAATCTATTTGGACATAGTGTTTGTGTACACATTGAGTCATTTGACTCACCCGTTGTGGGAACATTTTTGGTGATGATCGGTAATGGACCGGTGGCGGGAGCTTAAAGGTGGCCATGCACAAAGAAGAAATTTTACGATTAGGACTTTTATTTTAATTAAGTACTTCCAATTATTTGGATTTATTTGATGTAATAAGGCCATAGTGAACTATTTTATTTTATTTTACTTTTAAAGTATTATGTTACTTAAAATTTTTATAAATTAAAGACTAAATAAATTTATTTTAAATTAATTCCTAAGTGTTTTGTCGCCCAACCTAAAGGGTTTCAATATAAAATAAACTTGTTTTTAACTCGAGCCCAACCTAAAAACAATCGTTCTTTCAAAAACCCAGTTTTCCAAAGTAACAAAAGAATTTGAAACGGTTTACACCGGGGAACATACCAGATTCGGTCAAGGCTCGTGGGCCGAGTTTGGGGTGTTTCAGTTTGATATCAGAGCCCAATTTTAAACACTCGACCTGTGGTTTAAGGCCCAAAACATTTTCAAAATCTAGCCCAAAAGGAATTTTCTGAAAAATTTTCAGGTTTTCTAGCATGGCACCTTAGTCTCAACCATGATCCACCGGTAAGTACTTTTGACTTCTGAAGTGATTTAATATGTGAAATGTATGGGCTTTTATGGCAACGTAGATTAGTGAACTAGGATCTGTTGAACCCTAGGACTAGTCTACTCAAAAACACAAGTACATAAGAGTTAAGGACCATTAGACAAACCTGTGATTAAGTCGCCGAGCTAGGGTGTGGTAAATGTTGTGCGCATGTCTAGGAGTGGATTCAGTAAGAGCTTGGTATTTAAGCAGTCCTAGTGACTCACCTGTTCTTTACTCGAATCCTACCTGGTGCGTAGCCTCGGTTCACCCTAACCAAGAGGACTTAGTCATCGGCTAAACCAATGATTAAAACCCAAAAGGGACTAGCCATATTTTTTATAAAAACCTTAGTTTTTAAAATCCTTAAATTAACCCTTCGATTTGCAACAAAATCTATTTTGAAAATTTCTCAAAAAAAAAAAAATTTCCGATTTGCCAAAATCACTAAAATACCCCTAGCTGTAAAATTACAAAAAAGTGCCCTTAGTTTCTAAAATTACCATATTACCCTCGATTTTAGTAAAATTTCTCTATTTTGTAAAAGTGTCCAAAAACTCTATTTTACGAAAAATTCAAGGTATTTTGATTTGGGAAAATTACTAAAATGCCCATGTGTTGTAAATTAATAAAATACCCTTAGTTTTTAAGATTTTCAAAAATACCCTCGACTTTTGCTAAAATGTTTCTACTTTACAAAAATACCAAAAACTTTTGTTTTAAAAATATCAAGATACCCTGATTTGGAGAATTTACGGAAATGCCCCTAACTTCCAAATTTACCGAAATACCCTCGAGTTACAAAATTACCAGAACGACCCCCGGCTTCAAAAAATTTTTTGCAACAACACTGATTTGGAAAACAAATTCTCAAAAACAACCCTCAAGTTTTGTAAATTCCAAAGTACACTTGATTTATCAAGATTTACAAATTTACCCGAGTTAACTACCAAAATACCCTCGGATTTCAAAATTTCCAAAATACCTCCGGGAATGCAAAATTTCCAGAATACCCTTATTGATAAAAAACACCAAGGAACCTTATTTTGACAAATTATGAAAAATACCCCTATAGGATAAAATTAGGAAAATACCCCTAGGTAGTAGAAAACAACGAACAACAACAATTACAACATTTCTCTGTAATGGACGCAAGTTTATATGTGTGACTAGATGAATGATGTGAGACTGTATGTGTATGAATCGAAAGAACTACTCCTTAAAACTATTAAACATAAAACTGTTCGTGTTAAATCAGTGGAACAAAACTAATACATAAAATTCTTTAAACCAGATAAACGCAAGTGGAAGTATGAATTCAAAGGTACGTGGTCGTAATGTGTGTGGCTGTGGAAGAGGTCGAATGACCGTGTCTGAACATGTTAGATTGGGTCAAGGATCTGAGAATGAAATGCCACCACCACCCCCAGCCGCTAATGCGGAATATCAGGACCAGACAGGGGATGACGCAGTGTCACAAGCGATCTTTGCGGGTCTTGGAAAGGGTATCGAGGGCGAGGTGGAGGCATGGGAGCTCGAAAGTCGGTACTGGCGACTCGAGCCAACGAGTGAAGTGTTCCGTGGTATATCAGGTGTAGCACCCAATACCGCTGAGTATTGGTTAGAGGCGACTGAGCGGATTATGGATGATCTCGACTTAACTAACGAGGAAAAGCTGAAAGGGTTGGTGTCGCTTCTCCGCGATGAGTCATATCAATGGTGGCTCATGGTGCGAAATGGTGCTACAATTGAGGAACTCACATGGGAGTATGCTAAGGCAGCATACCAGAAGAAGTATGTGGGCACTCATTATATTGAAGCCCAGAGAAAGGCTTTTCTAGGGTCGGTTCAAGAGAACAAGTCCGTAGCTAAGTACAAGGCTGAATTCCTAAGGCTGAGCCGTTATGCACGAGGCATAGTGTTGACTTAGCATGAGCGATGTGTTCGGTTTGAAGACGGACCAAGAGATGACCTAAGGTTATTGATAGCCCCGCAACAGGAGCGGGAGTTTGCTGTATTAGTGGAAAAGCCCAAAGTGGCTGAGGGTATTAAGGAGTTCGTGAGAGAGAACTCCGATCAAAATAGGCAAAGAGAGAATTTGGATCGTCAAGGCCATCCAGGAATGAGCAAAAGAGGCCTAGAGTTGAAGGGTCAGCGAGGTCGACAAGTCGCTACTAGAGGCGATTACCTACTTGTGAACAATGTGAGGGAAGAAGCACTTAGGTGAATGTTGGAAAAACGGAGGATGTTTTAAGTGTGGGTCAAAGGACCATATGATTAAGGTGTCCGATGAGACGGATGGGAATCAACCAAGAGCTTAGAATGTTAATCAGTGGTAGAGGTGGAATGACTGACCTCGGCCGAGGTCGTGGTCCGAACTATGGAGGAAATGGTTCGGTGGTGGTCGTGGAGCACCAAGCGGAGGTCTTTGAAGGTTCGGATGCAAGGCGACCAAGGTTGGTTTATGCGATCGACCATTGCGAGGAGAGTGATGTGCCAGATGTGACAACGGGTAAGTTTTTTATTTCCGGAATGCCTTTATTGCTTTGTTTATTATAGAGATAGTTCATTCTTGTATTGCTAGTGAATGGTATGAAACCTTGGATGTGAACTTTGGAATTGTGCATAGGAAATGTGTTAGTTTTATTAAGATCAGAGTACGCAACAATAGCATAGTGTGGTGAGTTAGATTGTACAATTGTTCGTTAGTAAGTAATTTCGAGGACAAAATTATTTTTAAGGGGGTAGATCTGTAACATCCTAAAAATGGGCCTATGCATTTTTATTTAATTATACGAAATGGCATGTCTTATGTATTATGAATGTATGGTGAACATTTTTGGAAACTTGGAAATATTAAGTTTAAAAGAGGAAAGTGAACATTTTTGGAAACTTGGAAATGTAAGGAAACATTTTAGAAATGTTAAGTTTAAAAGAGGAAACTAAGGCAAGGTGGTCTTAAGAAAATTAATAGAGGAAATATGACATGAAATTGGGCTTGGAAAAGTGGCCTGGAGATGCCTCTGGAAATGACGCCACATACTGAGGGGTATTGGGCCAAGGTTTGAGTCATAGGGGAGCAAAATAAAAGTTTTATTTTGCAAAGAGATGCTTGACAAGGGATGACACAAGGCTATAATTTAGGAGCTTTTATTCTTTTATTTTTAAGAGATAAATGGTGGATAAATAAGGGATAAATAATGGATTTATTTTAAGAGATAATTGATGGATTATTGGTAATTTAAATAAAGAGATAAAGAGGAAAATAAGGGAGGAGTGATGGCTAAGTAAGGGACTCTAAGCTTAGTAATTTCAGCTAACCTAGAAGAAGGATAATAGAATATCATTCATACTTTTGCCTCTCTTTCAAGCACTCTTTTCTCTCCAAGCTATCATCTTCTTCTTCTTTTCTTTTTATCTGTTCTAACCGAACTTTCCATTCCCCTATTTTCACCATTTCCGTTACCATTAATACTCCATACCCTTTTCTTTTGTCACCCTTGTGGAAGCCGAATCCATAACCCTTATTACTCCTTTCAAGAGCCAAATATATAGGTACTTCTAGTCAAATTTTCATCAAGTTCAAAGTCGAATATCTCGGTGGAGATTGACATAGCTCTCGTCAATTCTTGTGAGGTAAATTCTTCAGTTCATGGGTAAGATCTCATTCAGTTTCATCCTTTCTCTTTTCAGATTTACCGAAATCTAGTACTAATCCCATTAATATCTTGTTGCCGAAACTTTGAAGAGATCTATAACACCCCAAACCCGGATCTGTTGCCAGATTAGGGTTACGAAGCATCACCGTAAAAAATGCAGTTCAGCACAATTATTCTTCACCTTTCATGCACCAAATAATAACGATACATTTATATCATTACCAAACTTGAATATCCATAATTCAATTATTTTAATAATTGAATTCGAACATACATCAAAACTTAATTGAACATGTTCCAAATTTGAACAAAGACATAAACAACTTAATATCCAATCACATATATGACATTATCAACATTACCATATGGTAGTACATACCTTTGAAATCATTATATTATACGCATTTATCCTAAAACTCATTTCGTATCTTTCTTATCAATCAATAGTAACCTATTCCATTAATTAAGTCATGACTATATAATTTCACATGTTACGTATGTTTGTCTATGTTAAACATCCACGCGGAATAATAGGCATGCAGATAAAATAAACATGAACAAGCATATCGACCAAAACAACCATATAACATATTCATTATTTTCCTTCATCAACCGTACCTATATAACCAATCGTTCAAGCATAATAATGGTGCATACATAGCCATTATAAACCGAATCAGAATATCCTATACACATTCATACATATAATTATCCTTTTATCAACTTTCTAATCCGAATTATGGATAACTTTAGCTTCCAACATTCATAAACATACTTCATTATGTATATATATAAATATCACATAACCAAAATCATTTAAACTTATCATCATTTATCCTTACTAAATGCATCAAGCATATATCATTTACCTTATTGCCAAAACACATAATTAATCTATCATTAGCATAGCATATTGAACAAGTTACACATAAACTCACCTTAAGCGAGATCATATATACACAAACATAAGCATAGAAACCATGTTTTGCATATAATAAGTCAAAGGCAATTTGCTAAACCAAACATATCAAGCACTTAACCAAGTACACATAAAAGCGAACTTAAACATAGTGATCAAGCCATTTTCGCATGGCCATATATATATATATACATGTTCCAAAATCAAACATTCCATCTATGCTATACATGCCATAAACCCAAATTCAACTTAGTAAAATACCAAAAATTGTCGATAGTGTGAGTAGTCTTCTTGACGATCCCAGAACTCGTAACATATATCCAAATCTATAAGCAGAATAAACAAGAATACACACGAGTAAGCTATTTAAGCTTAGTAAGTCATAAGCAATTATATATTTATCAACTATTATTAATTAACACTAAGTTAGCAAAACCGAATATGCATGTTCTCAAATACAAGGTTATCATATCATAGCACATATAGATTACCAAAATCGAATATATTCTCACGTAGCAAAACACTTATCTTTACCTACTTAAGAAGGTAAAGCTTATCAATGTACATCAATGATTAAATATATTTATTCACATATATATATACAATAGGATATCAATTTACCATGTACATATAAGAAAATCCCCATAATCAGTATGTGTCCATGTATATATATATATACATCTATCAAGTAATATCATCTTCAGTATATGAATAACATCTACTTAATATCATTTTATCCACATATCCAAGGTGCCGAAAATACAAACACATTATCTATCAACTTACTTATTCGATAAACATCACATATAACATGTACTTATGTAAATACATACCTTATGGCGAATCTCATGATACCACCCAAAATCAAATTCCAATATATTATATTCATTATTTGTAAAACTGAATGCACACATTAAAATCGCATGTTTATAATCATGTAGATTCAACATTCATATCCATTACATTATCACACTAAAATTCTATTATTTCTATATTCATACATGTCGATTACCTACTCAAATTCACATAACACCATTCTTAACATAATATTTCAACTCAAGTAACATTAATCACAACTTACCTTACTTCTTATGAATTCAATGGGACTTAAGCTTACCTGAGTTTTTAACTCAATAGTTTCACTATGTTACACCTCGATCAATTTATGGTTTCTTCATTTTAAAGTATCACCAGGCATTAAGCACGCTAGGCAGGAATATATCGGCACTAATATATCACGAAGTCGAATAATCACTAGGCACTAAGGCACGCAAGCTTGAATATGTCACCGGCACAAGGCTTGCTAGGTAATAAGCCCGAATATATCACCGGTACTAAGCCTGCTAGGCACGAAGCCCGAATATGCCACCGGCACAAGGCCTACTAGGCAATAAGCCCGAATCAAATCACCGGCACAAGGCCTGCTAGGCAATAAGCCTAAAATAATTCATAAACCAGTCCATCAAATTTCATTTCTTAACACTATCATCATTAACTAAACATATACACAATTCACATTCACATATCACCACTAATGTACAAATTTTTATCATATATACATAAACACATCTAATCCATTTTAAAGCCTTTACATTCGGCTAACACATATATTCATACTCAAATTTATCAAATAATTTCATTGAACCTATTCATAAATAATTCTTTAACATACTTTAGCTTAAGGACTTACCTCAGATATGTCGGACGACAAAAACTGAATATTCAATTATTTCCACTTTTCCCCGATCCAAGTCCGCTTTCTTTTGTTCTTGATCTAAACACGTTCAAATTAAGATCATTCAAATACATTTCTATTCAATTTAGTCCTAAAACACATAAATGGGCAAATTACCATTTTGCCCCTAATATTTCACACTTTTACAATTTAGTCCCTATTGCACAAAACACAAAATACACAAAATTTCTCATTACCCATGCTTGGCTGAATATTACCTATGTTCATACAAGTCCATAAATTTCATTTATTTCACATTTTAGTCCTTCAAAAATTTATTTTTGCCATTTAGTCCAAATTATTCAAATTCATCAAAAATTCAAAGACAAAACTTGTTAATCAAACTCATATATTTCTTATTTCATCTTCAAACAACAAAAACCACAAGGTACCATCAATGGCAAAACACAAAATCATCATCAAAATCAAAAATTAAGACATGGGTCGGAAAGTACTCAAAGCAACGATATCAAAAACGTAAAAATTATTAAAAACCGAACAAAACTCTTACCTTAATCAAAGAACATCAAGGCCGAACCTAAATGGTTTTCTTTCTTTCTTATTTTCTTTGTTTCAGTCACAAAGCATAAAAGAATGCATGTCTTTCTCTTTTATTTTATGCATTATTATAAGTTAATATAATATATAATTAATAATTACAACTTTTATAATATATATAATAAAGTCATTCATAATCACACATGCCGTCCACTATATATATAAAATGGACTAATTACAATGCAAATCCTCCATATTAAAAAGCCACTATCAACTAAGCACTCTACACTATAATTTGTAACTTTTACCTTTTACGATTAAGTCCTTTTATTAAATCGAATACCTAAACAGCGAAATTAAATCACGAAAATTTAATACCAACAAATTCACACACAATAAATACACAAAATAATTTTTAAAATATTTTTGGACTCGAATTTGTGGTCCCGAAACCACTATACCGATTAGGGTCAAAAGTGGGATGTTACAAGATCTTTCGGGATTTACTAAGTGTCGACTACAAGGAAGGAGAAATTCTTTTCCCGAAGGTACACCATAGGTCGCGTGTTCCCTAGTTATTCGGTGAGTTTCGGGATTTAAAATCCACAAGGTAAGTATCTATAGCATTCGGCCAAGGCCATGTTGAGTAAATAGATGTGTTTCAATAATATTTAAAGGCCGAAACTAATCTATTCAAGTAATCTAGTGATTGCCGATTTCAAGAAAGAAGCATACAAAGTTTCCGACATTTGATTTGACATCAATTGGCAGCAAGGTAAGGATTTAAGTGTACTAATCCTACTGGGATTTGGTTTTATGGCCGAATGGCTCTTTACTAAGTATTAAGTGATTGTTCAAATGTAGAGATTTAAGATCTAAGGCATTAGATCAAGCTTTTCGGGATTTGGAGTGAACTTGCTAAAGCGAATCAGGTGTGTACCCTACACTACTTTTTAATAAGATTTATGGCAATAATTAATATGTGCATGTTTATAAGAATGTGAATATGGCTAAGATACCATTCTATGGTACAAAATTACTCAGGTACGTTTCCTACTCCTACTAGGATTATGAATATATGTTATTTTTAACATGTGAAAAGTGATGAGAATGTGAATTAAAGCATGGTATGCATGATATGTATGGTATGGGGCATATGGGAAATTATGAGAAAGGGGAAGTGAACGTGGTGACCTAGGACCACGATATCTGAATGTGGTGACCTAAGACCACGATATCTAAATGTGGTGACCTAAGACCACGATATCTGAATGCGGTGACCTAAGACCACGATATTTGAATGTGGTAACCTAAGACCACGAATTTTATAAAGGCGATGAGCACGTCATTGCAATGACGCGCCTTCGATGGTGTGTAGCGGATGGAAGGTTGACTTAGTAGTCCCCACGGTGTGCGAGGATGGTACGGGTGATGTGTAGCGGATGGCATATAGGTTTGGGTTCGGGTTGCATCATTATTTTATATCGCTATATGATTATGTATGTGATGTGGTAATATGCCGAATCTATTTGGACATAGTGTTTGTGTACACATTGAGTCTGTTTGACTCACCTTTTGTGGGAACATTTTTAGGTGATGATTAGTAATGGACCGGGTCTATGGAGCTTAAAGGTGGCCATGCACAAGAAGAAATTTTCTGAGTTTGGACTTTTATTTTAATTAAGTACTTCCAATTATTTGGATTTATTTGATGTAGTAAGGCCATAGTGAACTATTTTATTTTATTTTACTTTTAAAGTATTATGTTACGAAAATTTTTATAAATTAAAGACTAAATAAATTTATTTTAAATTAATTCCTGTGTTTTTTTCGCCCAACATAAAGGGGTTTCCAATATAAAATAAACTTGTTTTTAACTCGAGCCCAACCCAAAAACAATCGTTCTTTCAAAAACCCAGATTTTCCAAAGTAACAAAAGAATTTGAAACGGTTTACACCGGAGAACATACCAGATTCGGTCAAGGCTCGTGGGCCGGGTTTGGGGTGTTTCACACTTAGTGGTCTAGCCACTGATCCATGTGATTGAAATCACAATTATCCACGATGAGACTCATGGTCGTCATCAATCCTCGATGAGGCTCAAGGCCTTCATCAATCCACGTACATAAATGTACACACTTCCCCTTTATCAATATATACCAAACCCCATGCACATGCATCATAACATGATGGAATGGTTACATAACATATGAACAAACCAGATATGCGTATATGACAAGCTTACATAGATCCACAATTACTAACCACCTCCATAGCATGGGTAGTATACTAACCTGGTTATCGGATTACCCAACATGAGTAGTAACACCACCACAGCCACTGTTTTGGCTACCGCACACAATACATATATTTAAATTAAAGAAGATAAATAAATAGTGTGTTAATTACACACCTGAAAACCTGAAGAACTAGGCTATCAATCTCCCTAACGTCCTCACTCGAAGAAACTACAGCGATCTGCTTGTCTCTCTCCGACGCTGGCCCACACCCCGGTCGCCAATCCCGAACCGCTGAAACTAACCGCTTCTTGAATTTAGGGATAGAAACTATGTGTCCAACCCCTTTCGCTCCTTGAAAAGTCAACCAAAACCTGGAGGTTATTCACTTGCGCTTAAAGATTATCGAAGTCCCTTGAATAATTGAAATTCGAAAGATCCCTAATATCCTTCACCCTTGCACAACCACCAAGACCCGATTGAGAAAATTGATAGGAGATGAACGTCGACACCTCCTCTAAGAATCAACAAATGAAAAGAGTCACCACACAAGAGAGGTTCGGCTTTAAAGAATAACAACAACGAAAGAAAAAGAATGAATGGAGATGGCTAGAAGGTTCGGCTACAAATCGTAAAGAAGATGGGTTGTTCGGCTTTTGAAGATAAAGCAATAGGTGAAAAGAAGAAGAATGAGTTGAGGTTTAAGAGGTTTCGACTATGGGGAAAAAGTGAAGGGTGTATTTCGGCTTTTAGAGTGTGAGTCTAAGATTATCAAAATGAGAAAGAAAAGAGAATAAGAGGGAGATATGGTTCGACCAAGAGAAGAAAATAGAGAGAAAGAAAATGAACGAAATGCATCCAATAACCACTCCTATTCTCGGCTTTTGACTAAAGGAAAAGAAGACAAATGAACAGCTTTTGATTGCTACTTTCGGCAAAAAAAACTAAAGAAGAAAAAGAGACTCTAACAATTGAACACACTCCCTACTAAACACCCTAATTTCGGTACATAAAGTCCCCCAACCAAAACACTCCCCTCTTGACTGAAAATGCCACCTCTTAAAACCCCACATTCGGCCACCACTTAAACCCCTCTCCACATCCCTTCTTTTCCTTCTAAATTTCCTCCTCTTTACTCATTCAAACAAGTTTGAATGCTTCAAACCCCTATCTCCCCTCATAGCCACCCATTCAAAATATTTGACCCAATCAACCTTCCACCTTTCAAGTGCCATAGCCGAATCCACTACCTCCCCCCTCTTGACGCAAAATGCAACCCAAAATGCTGCCCACACTGCTCGAACCTCCTCCCCCTTGGAACTCCCCTTGACGCAATTCCCCTGCACTCCAACTGATGCCTCCTTGCCACTCCACCACTCCAATTGTTATGCCCTTAAATCCCATATTCAAACCCTTAAGGCCTAGCTCCCCTAGCTCTCCCCTAAAGGCTTCAAACCAAAATTTCCACCAAGGCTCCTACCTAACCCTAAGGTTTCCCGAAGCCCCCAAACACACTCAAACAGCATACTGAGCATACTAATACATAGATATGAATTGAAATGTGTGACCCTTAAATCCCGAATGTTACAATTCTACCCTCTTAAAGAAATTTCGGCCTCGAAATTACCTGGTCAAAATTAGTGAGGGTATTGTTGTCGCATTGCCTCCTCCAGCACCCACAAAGCTTCTTCTGAACCATGGTTCTGCCATAACACCATGACCAGAGGAACTGATTTCTTCCATAGCCACTTCACATCTCGCTCCAAAATCTGAATTGGCTCTTCCTCATAGGACAAGTCTGGCCTTAACTCCACCTCCTCCACTAGCACCACGTGAGACGGATCCGATCGGTAACGTCGTAGCATTGAGACGTGAAACACATCATGCATCTGCTTCAACTCCGGGGGCAACTCCAACTGCTACGCTACTGGTCCAACTCGCTTCAAAATCGAATAAGGCCCTATAAACCTAGGACTCAGCTTACCCTTACATCCAAATCTCATCACCTTCTTCCAAGGTGAAACTTTCAGGAAAATTCGATCACCCACTACAAACTCTATCTCTCTCTGCTTAAGATCCGTATACGATTTCTGTCTGTCAGATGCCTCCTTCAAACGAACTCGAATTACCTTAACCTTCTCCTCTAATTCTACCACTATCTCTGGACCTAACACATGACGTTCTCCTAACTCTGTCCAACAAGTAGGAGTGTGACACTTCCGCCCATACATGCTTTGTACAGTGCCATCTTAATACTTGCATAGTAACTGTTGTTGTATGCGAACTCTACTAAGGGCAAGAATTCTTCCCAATTACCTCTGAAGTCAATAACACATCCCCTCAACATATCTTCCAACACCTGAATTACCCTTTCAGACTGGCCATCCATCTGCGGATGAAATACCGTGCTAAAATCCAACGTGGTACCCAAAGCCTGATGCAATGCCCTCTAAAATCGCGACGTAAATCTAGGGTCCCTATCCGAGATGATCGATACTGGCACCCCATATAGCCTCACAATTTTTGCCACATATAACTTTACCAACCTCTGCAAAGAGTAGTCGACACGAACAGGTATGAAATAAGTGGATTTTGTCAACCGATCCACTATCACCCATACCGAGTCTTTCTTAGTAGGCGTAAGTGGAAGCCCACTAACGAAATCCATCATGATTCTCTCCCACTTCCATTATGGAATCTTCACTGGCTGTAGCAACCCCGAAGGCACTTGGTGTTTAGCTTTGACCTGCTGACACGTTAAACACTTCCCCACAAATTCCATAACTTTTCGCTTCAATCCAGGCCACGAAAACTAATCTCAAAGATCCCTATACAACTTACTCCCTCCAGGGTGCATAGCGTAAGGGCTACTGTGCAATTCTCGAAGAATCTTCTGCCTCAACTCCACATCTTTTGGCATACACACCCTACCACAGAAACACAAAACTCTATCGATGTTTACACTGTAGTCCTCTAATCCCCCATTCTGAACTTGCAGAAGTCTAGCACTCAGAACCTTATCCACCAACTGTTTCTCTTTAACCTGACTTAACCATGTCGGCTTCACTTGCAGCTCCGCTAACAAACTCCCGTCGTCATATAAGCTAAGATGAGCGAACATCGCTCTCAGATTCGATACTACCTTTCGGCTTAGTGCATCTACCACCACATTCGCTTTACCCGGGTGGTATTCAATCGAGCAGTCGTAATCCTTCAATAACTCCACCCACCTTCGCTGTCTCAAGTTCAACTCTTTCTGAGTCAGCAGGTACTTTAAACTTTTATGGTCTGTGTAGATCACCGACTTCTCTTCATACAAATAATGCCTTCACACTTTCAAAGCAAAAACCACTGCAGCCAATTCCAGGTCATGCGTTGGATAGTTAACTTCATGAGGCCTTAACTGTCGAGATGCATAGGCAACAACCTTCCCTTCCTGCATCAATACACAACCTAACCCCGTAAGAGAAGCATCACAATATACCACAAAATCTTTCCCTGCCTCAGGCTGAATTAACACCGGAGCCTCTATCAAAACCCTTTTTAGTTTCTCGAAACTCTCCTGCTACTTATCTGTCCACACAAAAGGTACCTCCTTCCTCAACAACTTAGTCAAAGGTGCTGCTATAAAGGAAAAACCTTCAACAAATCTTCTGTAATAACCGGCTAACCCTAAGAAATTGTGGATCTCCGCCACTGACTTAGGTGGTTTCCAATCCAATACCGCATCAATCTTCCGAGGATCCACTCTTATCCCTTCTGCAGATACCACATGATTTAGAAAAGCAACTTCTCTTAACCAAAATTCGCACTTACTAAATTTGGCAAACAACTTCTTTTCTCTTAAAATTTGCAGCACCACCCGAAGATGTGCATCATGCTCCTCCTCTGACTTGGAATATACCAGAATGTCGTATATGAATACCACATGAACTGGTCCAAATAAGGTTGAAACACCCAGTTCATCATATCCATGAACGCAGTTGGTGCGTTTATCAACCCGAACGGCATTACCAGGAATTCATAGTTCTGTATCGAGTCCAAATGCTATCTTCTAAATATCTACTTCCTTCACCTTAAGCTGGTGATACCCGAGCTCAAATCTATCTTCGAAAAGACCGCAGCCTCTTTGAGCTGATCAAACCAGTCATCTATCCTCGGTAGTGGGTACTTATTCTTGATCGTCAGCTTATTCAACTAGCGGTAATCTATGCACATTCGCATAGATTCGTCCTTCTTTACAAACAACACTGGTGCTCCCCATGGAGACACACTAGGTCTAATGAAACCACGATCTAAAAACTCTTGGATTTGGGCCTTAAGCTCAACTAACTCCTTCGGTGCTATCCTATAAGGAGCGATAAACACTGGCGCTTTACCTGGCAGAAGGTCGATTCCAAACTCCACCTCACGATCCGGAGGTAACCCTAGAAGCTCTTCCGGAAAAACATCCACAAACTCCTTCACTATTCTAACCTCCCCCACAACTGCTTCCTTTGCACACAAAGCACTAACAACCACTAAGAAAGCCAAGCACCCTTTTCTCACCATCTTCTCGCCTTAAGAGCAAACACTACATTAGACATGTAGTCTCTCCTCTCACCTATCACCAAAACCTCATTGTCCTCGGGAGTCTTTAATGACATGCGCTTAGCAGCACAGTCCAAATTTACACGATACCTTACTAACCAGTCCATGTCAAGGATCAAGTCAAATTTCCCAAATGGCAGCTCCATCAAGTCAGCCGGGAACACA
Source organism: Gossypium rotundifolium (assembly GCA_025506655.1). NCBI lineage: Eukaryota > Viridiplantae > Streptophyta > Magnoliopsida > Malvales > Malvaceae > Gossypium > Gossypium rotundifolium. Next base: position 169,267,697 of record CP106724.1, on the reverse strand, counting down.
AACCCCTAAATCTCTAAAGGCACATCTCTAAAGAGTTTATCTACCACTACTGATTACCCTAAAGGACTAAGTACTGCCATCTTTCTAGAGGCCATTTTAGGTTTCACATTCAAAGTTCCAGACATCATGCTAGCAATATAAGAGTGAGTCGACCCAACATTAATTAAGGCAATAAAGGGTAACCCAAAACTGAGGAACGCACTCGTGATAACATCTGGTGCATCCCCCTCCTCACGACGTTGGCCGCTTAAACCAACCCAGGCTATCTTGCATCTGAGCCCCCAACACCTCTGCCCAGTGCTCCATGACCTCAACCAGAACCATTCCTTCCTCGGTTCAGACCACGACCTCTTGACATCTGTTGACCGCCCCTTCCTAGGCACACATACCACGACCTCACCGTCCGAGTCCTAGCCATGGCCTGAGGACAGTTCTTAATCAGATGATCCCTTGACCCACACTTGTAGCACTCTTTATTCCTTCCCCAACTCTTCTATATGAGACCTCTCACACTGAGCACATGGCATAAGCCGACTTTCTGATGGTGGCGAAAAACGCGAAAGGTGTCCCTCAACCCTAAGCTTTTTCTCGAAACCCCAGATGATGCCGACATATTCAAAACTCCTCTTGTTCACGCCTGTCCTTATCCCGATTCGCCTCTCGCTTAACCTCCTCAGCTATCCTCACTTTTTCCACTAAAGTAGCAAAGTCCCTCTCCTACTGAGGAGCTATCAACACTCGCAGCTCATCCCATAGTCCATCCTTGAATCTCACACAGTGCTCGTAGTCAGTTGCAACCATCCCTCTGGTGTACCGGCTCAACCACAAGAATTCTGCCTCATACTCAGCTACTGACTTGCCCCCTACACTAAGTTCAAGAATGCCTTCCTCTGTGCATCCACGTAGCTAGGCCCGATGTATTTCCCTTCAAACTTAATCTTAAAGAAACTCTAATCCACTCGATTCACGGAGTACCTCTCTTCTGGTGAGCCACCTTGGTAGGCCTAATCCCGAAGTAAAAAAATAGCGCCTTTCAATTTCTCTTCAGCTATGCAATCTAGATCATCCATGATCCTCTCGACTGCCTCTAACTAGTACTCCGCCACATTCGGGGCTACCCCCGAGACACCCCTAAATACCTTGACTCCATTTGCTCTGAGTCACTCAAACACTGATTTCTGGGCCCCCGTACCCATATTTGCCCCCACAACTCTCTCCAAAACTCGTAGCATGGCCTGAGACACCGCGATCGTCTCCACCCGTTTGATCTAAAATTTAGCTTCCTCAGCTGGCAACGGTGCTTCATTCCCTAACTCATGACCAGACCCCACTGGTTCCGATACAGTCATCCTACCTCTACCACGTCCACGCGCATTATGACCACGTCCCCTGGAACTCATGTCTATCATCACGCATTTTAATCTACTTTAAAGAATTATTATGTATTAGCTTTCTTTTCACTTGTTGATTAAAGGGGTAGTTTTATGACATAAAATTTCAAGTTATTCCCTCGTAAAGAGCACACATCCCTAAAGGTTTCAGTCTCTAAAGAGAATGTCCTAGATTCTAATATCCACAATATCATCCATAACAATGCATCATATATCCACCTCCACTCAATTCATTTAACAGTCAGGAGACTTACCTGGTAGACCTAGGCTGGAAGGTTTGAGTGCCATGCCTTCAAAAGTCCATCCCATGAAAAATTCCTTTTTGCTAACTTCAAAATCCAACTTTGAAAACGTTGTGGGCCTCAGAACTCAATGGCCGAGTTTTGAAACTTGGGCTCTGATATCAAATTGTAACACCCCAAACCCGGCCCAAAACACCACGGTCAAATTTGAAATGTTACTAGAAAAGTGTTGAAAAGGATTCTGTTTAGAAGGTGAAAACAACAATAAATGTTTTGTTTCTTTTTTTTTAAGTTCTTAAAAATAATTACTCCGTAAAAAGGGGTTTGTTAATTAGACGTAGTAGTTTGCTAAGGAATAAAACTTCCAGGTTGTATAAAGTTCAAATTGTTAATAAAATGAAATTTCTAGAACAGCTTATTTATAAGTAATCCGAATTTTGAAAACTTCAATTTGGTTTTTAGGTTGCAAATGCTTAAAAATCATTTTTAATATATTATCCGTTAACAAATCTGACTTAAATCCATGATACCCCAAAATAGTTAAAATGGCCTTATTACATAATAACATAACCCAAATAATATCCAAACAGTTTAAAATATAAATAGACTTTACGAAAACAACTTCTGCATGGCTGCCTCGATTCCGCTCCAGCTCGGTTTAAATAGACTACGAATTACTTGCATTGTTGGAAAAGCAAGGTGAGTCACCGGACTCAATATGCAATTAATTCACATGATTCCACCAATGGGCTTGGCCCTAACCCAAATTAAACCACATACCACGTATAATGATGCAACATGTTAACCCAGCCCAACCTAATATCCAACCACTACACACCAGCCGTATCCAACCACCACACACCTGGGGATTACTAAATCGACCCTCCATCCGCTACACATCTCTTTGGCAGTCCGTACCAACGGTACACTGCTCAAAGCCCACTTAGTGGTCTAGCCACTAATCCACGTGATTGAAATCACAATTATCCATGATGATACTCATGGTCATCATCAATCCACGATGAGGCTCGAGGCCTTCATCAATCCACGTAAATAAATGCACACACTTCCTCTTTATCAATATATACTTAACCCCATGCGCATGTAGCATAATATGATGGAATGGTAACATAACATATGAACAAACCAGATATGTGTATATGACAAGCTTACATAGATCCACAATTACTAACCACCGCCATAGCATGGGTAGTATACTAACCTAGTTACCGGATTACCCAACATGAGTAGTAACACCACCACAGCCACTATTTTGGCTACCGCACACAATACATATATTTAAATTAAAGCAGATAAATAAACAGTGTGTTAATTCACACCTGAAAACCTAAAGAACTAGGCTATCAATCTCCCTAACGTCCTCACTCAAAGAAACTACAGTGATCTACTTGTCTCTCTCCGACACTGGCCCATTCCCGGTCGACAATCCCGAACTATTGAAATTGACCGATTCTTGAATTTAGGGGTAAGGACTACGTGTCCAACCCCTTTCGCTCCTTGGCAAAGTCAACCAAAACCCGGAGGTTATTCACTTGGGCTTAAAGATTGTCAAAGTCCCTTGAATAATTGAAATCTGAAAGATCCCTAATATCCTTCACCCTTGCGAAACCACCAAGACCCGATTGAGAAGATTGATAGGAGATGAACGTTGGCACCTCCTCTAAGAATCAACAAATAAAAAGAGTCAACACACAAGAGAGGTTTGGCTTTAAAGAATAACAACAATGAAAGAAAAAGAATGAATGGAGATGGCTAGAAGGTTTGGCTACAAATCACAAAGAAGATGGGTTGTTCGGCTTTTGAAGATAAAGAAATAGGTGAAAAGAAGAAGGAGTTGAGGTTTAAGAGGTTTCGGCTATGGGGAAAAAGTGAAGGGTGTATTTCGACTTTTAGAGTGTGAGAGTCTAAGATTATCAAAATGAGAAAGAAAAGAGAATAAGAGGGAGATATGGTTTGCCAAGAGAAGAAAATAGAAAGAAAGAAAATGAACGAAATGCACTCGATAACCACTCCTATTCTCAACTTTTGATTAAAGGAAAAGAAGACAAATGAAAGGCTTTTGATTGCTACTTTCGACAAAGAAAACTAAAGAAGAAAAAGAGACTCCAACAATTGAACACACTCCTTACTAAACACCCCAATTTCGGCATACAAAGCCCCTCAACTGAAACACTCCCCTCTTGATCGAAAATGCCACCTCCTAGAACCCCATATTCGGCCACCATTCCAACCCTCTCCACATCCCTTCTTTTCCTCCTAAATTTCCTCCCCATCACTCATTCAAACAAGTTTAAATGCTTCAAACCCCTATCTCCCCTCATAGCCACCCATTCAAAATATTTGACCCAATCAACCTTCCACCTTTCAAGTGCCATAGTCGAATCCACTACCTTCCCCCTCTTGACGCAAAATGCAACCCAAAATGCTGCCCACACTGCTCAAATCTCCTCCCCCTTGGAACTCCCCTTGACGCAACTCCCAACACTCCAACTGACGCCTCTTTGCCATTCCACCACTCCACTTGCTATGCCCTTAAATCCCATATTCAAACCCTTAAGGCCTAGTTCCCCTAGCTCCCCTCTAAAGGCTTCAAACCAAAAATTTTCACCAAGGCTCCTACCTAACCCCAAGGTTTCCCGAAGCCCCCAAACACACTCAAACAGCATACTGAACATACTGACACATAGATATGAATTGAAATATGTGACCCCTAAATCCCCGATGTTACATTGAACCTTCACTACTTTTTTGCAAAAGTCGAATAGCTCTTCATCTTTTTCTCTTGGTGGCCGAATAAACCTTCTATTTGGGAACCATAGCCGAACCTTCTAATTATCCCATTTCTTCTTCTATCCGTTTGTTGCAACTCATCTCTTAGTCGAATCTTTCAATCGACTCTAGACAAACCTATATTCCATTTATCTCTTAATTCCCTCTTATTTGCAGATTTTGTGGGGCTGAACCTCTTTGTAGTGGTGGTAAGGTTCTCTATAAACTTTTCTTTCTCTATTTCTCTTTGGATTATCGAAATCAAGAAGCCTAATCCTATTTTCTTGTGTGGTTGAATCTATGAAGGAGTGACTTCGGGTTCTCTATAGAAGCCAACGTTAAGGGAGTAGAGATCTTTTGGGATTCGATCAATCGAGGTAAGGAGATTATAACGTTAGGCCGAAGGCCACTTCTGTTGTCCATAGGTGTTAGAGCTGAATCTGACAAGGCTTATGCAGGGGTTTCGATAACTTTTATGTTCAAGAGAGAGCTTTCGGGATTTAGGTCGATTTGGTAAGGATGCTCTTTCGATCTTAGTATTTATTTGGTTCGTTATTCCTTTCTATTCAATGTTTTAACCCAGGTCTTCTGACCAAAGACTTTGTTTGATGGATTCAAGTATCAGCATAGGGGAGAAAAGGGTTGGACACGTAGTCCCTACCCCTAAATTCAAGAAGCGATCAGTTTTAGTAGTTCGGGATTGGCCACCGGGGTGTGGGCTAGCTTCAGAGTAGGATCGTAGCCAAATAGTGGTAGTGTCGATTAGCGATAGAGTCGATGTAGAGGACGTGGTATTGCGTGTTATCAGGTGTGTAATTAACACACTATTTATTTACCTGCTTTAATTAAAATATATGTATTATGTTGTAGCCGAAATAGTGGCTATGGTGGTGTTATTACCCATATTGGGTACCCCGGTAACCAGGTTAGTATACTATCTATATTGAGGTGGTGGTTAATGATGGTGGATATGTGTAAGCATGTCATACGTGCATATTTGATATGTTCATATGTTATAATGCCATTTTATCATAATATGCTCCATGTTCATGGGGTTTCAGGATATTTTGAATAAAGGAGAAGTGTGTATAAATTAATATACGTGGATTGATGATGGCCTCGAGCCTCATCGTGGATTGATGACGACCTTGGGCCTCATCGTGGATACTTGTAATTTTAATCATGTGGATCAGTGGCTAGACCACTAAGTGTTCTTTGAGTAGTGTGCCATTGGCATAGATTGCCAAAGAGGTGTGTAGCGGATGGAGGGTCGATTTAGTAATCCCCAGGTGTGTGGTGGACGGATATACGGGTGATGTGTAGCGGTTGGATAGTAGGTTGGGGTTGGGTTAACACTTTGCATCATCATGCGTGGTATGTGGTTGATGTGGATTTGGGTCTTAGCCCATTAGTGGAATCATGTGAATTAATTGCACATTGAGTCTGGTGACTCACTCTGTTTTCTTTTTAAAACAATGTAGGTAATTCGTAACTCGTTGGACCAGGCTGGAGCGGAATCGAGGTGGCCATGCAGAAGTTATTTTTGTAAACTCTATTTATATTTTAAACTGTTTGGGTATTATTTGGGTTATTTTTATTTTGTAATAAGGCCACTCTAACTATTTTGGGATATTATGGATTTAAGCCGGATTTGTCAATTAAAACAACTTTAAGCCATTTACAACCAGGAAATAAAATTAAAGTTTTCAAAATTTGGGTTACTTGTGAACAATTTGTTTTCTCAAAATTCTCGCACAAACAACAATTTGAACTTTACAGTATCCAAAAGATTTGATTCATCGGCAACTTACTATTTTAAACAACAAACCCCATTTTAAAGCGGAATATTTGTTTTTACACCTTCAAAATAGAATTCTTTTCAACACTTTTCCAGTAACATTCTGGATTCAACCATGGGGTGTTGGGCCGAGTTTGGGGTGTCACAATTTGGTATCAGAGCCTAAGTTTTAAAACTCAGCCTTTGGGTTTTGAGGCCCACAAGCACATTTTTCAAATTGATATTCAATAGTTAAAGGAAATTTTTCATGAAATAGAATTATGGGGGCATGGCACTCGATCTTCCGACCCAGGTCTACCAGGTAAGTCTTCTAACTTGATTAAATAAATTGAATGAAAGTGGTATGAGGTGCATTGTTGTGGATATGGACACTAGAATTTAGGATATTCTCTTTGAGACTGAAACCTTTAAGGATGTATGCGCTTTACGAGAGAACAACTTGAAATTCTACGTCATAAAACTACCCCTTTAATCAACAAGTGGGAAGAAATCTAATGCATAATATCTCTTTAAAACAGATTAAAATGCGACGATAGACATGAGTTTTAGGGGACGTGGTCGTAATGCGCATGGGCGTGGTAGAGGTAGGATGACGGTATCAAAACCAGGGGGTCTGGTCATGGGTCCGAAAAGGAGGCACCACTACCGCCAGCAGCAGAGACAGAGTATCAAGGCCAGATAGTGGGAGATAATGCAGTGTCTCAGGCGATGCTGCATATGTTAGAGCGAGTGGCTGGGGCAAGTGTAGGGACAGCAACTCGGAAGTCCATCCCTGAGCGACTCTGAGCTAATGGAGCTGAAGTGTTTCGAGGTATTTTTGAAGAAGCCTCGAATGTGGTGGAGTATTGGTTAGAGGCAGTCGAGAGGATCATGGATGATTTGGATTGCACAACTGAAGAGAAATTGAAGGGCGTTGTTTTCTTATTATGGGATGAGGCCTACCAGTGGTGGCTCACTATCAGAGAGGGTACTCCGGTAGACCGAGTGGATTGGAGTTTCTTTAAGATTAAGTTTGAGAGGAAATACGTCAGGGCTAGTTACGTGGATGCACAGAGGAAGGCATTCGGAACTTAGTCGAGGAGGCAAGTCGATGGTCGAGTATGAAGCAAAATTTTTATGGTTAATTTGATACGCCAAAGGAATGGTTTAATCGACTATATATTGTGTGAGATTCGAGGATGGGTGCATGGATGAGTCATGCAGTGTTGATAGCTCCTCGTGGGAGAGGGACTTTGCTACTTTAGTGGAAAAGCAAGGATAGCTGAGGAGGTTAAGCGAACTAAGAGGCAGAATCGGGATAAGGACAGAGGCAGGAATAAGAGGGGTTTTAGACCATCAGCATTATCTGGGGGTTTACAGAAGAAGCCTAGGGTTGAGGGACCTACTCGCGTTTCTGCGCTTGACTCTTGGAAGTCAATTTAAATCGATGTGCTTTCGATGTGGGAGGTCTCATGTAGGAGAGTGCTGGGGAAGGAATAAAGAGTGCTACAGGCGTGGGTCAAGGTGGTCAATTTCGCCAACCTAGGTCTCAGTGTGATGCTTCTCATACAGGGTTAGGCTGTGTACTGATGCAGAAAGGGAAGGTGGTTGCCTATGCATCTCGACAGTTAAGACCACATGAAGTCAACTATCTGACGTACGACCTGGAGTTGGCTGCGGTAGTTTTTGCTTTGAAGGTGTGGAGACATTATTTGTATGGGGAGAAGTCGGTGATCTACACTGACCACAAGAGCCTGAAGTATTTGTTGACTCAAAAGGAGCTAAATTTGAGACAATAGAGGTGGGTAGAGCTGTTGAAGTATTACGACTGCTCGATTGAATATCACCCGGGTAAAGCAAATGTGGTGGCAGATGCACTAAGCCGAAAGGTAGTATCGAATCTGAGGGTGATGTTTGCTCATCTTAGCCTTTATGACAACGGGAGCTTATTAGCGGAGCTGCAGGTAAAGCCAACATGGGTAAGTCAGGTAAAAGAGAAACTGTTGGTGGATGAGGTTCTGAGCGCTCGACTTCTGCAAGTTTAGGATGGGGGAATAGAGGATTACAGTGTGAACAGCGACGGAGTTTTATGTTTCTGTGGTAGGGTTTGTATGCCAAAAGATATGGAGTTGAGGCAGAAGATTCTTCAGGAATCGCATAATAGCCCTTATGCTATGCATCCTGGAGGGAGTAAGTTGTATAGGGACCTACGGGACTAGTTTTGGTGGCCTGGATTGAAGCGAAAAGCTATAGAATTTGTGGGGAAGTGTTTGACGTGTCAGTAGGTCAAAGTTGAACACCAAGTGCCTTCGGGGTTACTGCAACTAGTAAAGATTTTACAGTGGAAATGGGAGAGAATCACGATGGATTTCGTTAGTAGGCTTCCTTTTATGCCTACTAAGAAAGACTCGGTATGGGTGATAGTGGATCGGTTGACAAAATTCACTCATTTCATACCCATTCGTGTCGACTACTCTCTGCAGAGGTTGGCGAAGTTGTATGTGGCAGAAATTGTGAAGCTGCATGGGGTGCCAGTGTCAATCATCTCAGATAGGGATCCTAGGTTTACGTCGCAATTTTGGAGAGCGTTGCATCAGGCTTTGGGCACCAGGTTAGACTTTGGCACGGCATTTCATCCGTAGACGGATGGTCAGTCTGAGAGGGTAATTCAGGTGGTAGAAGATATGTTGAAGGGGTGTGTTATCGACTTCAAAGGTAGTTGGGAAGAATTCTTGCCCTTAGCAGAGTTCGCATACAACAACAGTTATCAAGCTAGTATTCAGATGGCACCATATGAAGCGTTGTATAGGCGGAAGTGTCGGACTCCTACTTGTTGGATAGAACTGGGTGAACGTCATGTTTTAGGTCCAGAGATGGTGGCAAAATCAGAGGAGAAGATTTAGGTAATCTGAGCTCGGTGAAGGAGGCATCGGCGCATGTAAGTCATATCACGAGATCTTAAGCGGAAAGAACTAGAGTTTGCAGTGGGTGATCGGGTGTTCCTAAAAGTTTCACCGTGGAAGAAGGTAATGAGATTTGGATGTAAAGGTAAGCTGAGTCCTAGATTTATAGGACCTTATCGGGTTTTGAAGCGAGTGGGGCCAGCAGTGCACCAGTTGGAGTTGCCTTCAGAGTTGAAGCAGATGCATGATGTGTTTCACGTCTCGATGCTAAGACGTTACCAATCAGATCTATCTCACGTGGTGCCAGTTGAGGAAGTTGAGTTGAGGCCAGACTTGTCCTATGAGGAGGAGCCAATCCAGATTTTGGAGCGAGATGTGAAGGTGCTACGAAAGAAATCAGCTCCTCTAGTTAAGGTATTGTGGCGGAACCATGGTTCAGAAGAAGCGTCGTGGGAGCCAGAAGAGTCGATGCTACAGCAATACCCTCACTTGTTTTGACCAGGTAATTTTGAGGCCGAAATTTCTTTAAGGGGGTAGAACTGTAACATCTGGGATTTAGGGGTCTCGTATTTTAATTCATATGTATGTGTTAGTATACTCTGTATGCTTGTTTGAGTGTGTTTAGGGGCTTCGGGAAACCTTGGGGTTAGGTAGGAGTCTTAGTGAAATTTTGGTTTGAAGCTGATAAGGGGAGAGCTGGGGGCATCAGGCCTTAAATGATTTAATGTGGTGTTCTTTGACATAAGAAATCAAGTGGTAAAGTGGCAAGGGAGGCGCCACTTAGAGCACGAGGGAGTGACGCCTCAGGGAGCTAAAAGGGAATTGGTTCGAGCTGCGAAGATCCCTTTTCTGTTGTCCTTTTTTACGCTAGGACAGGGGAGAGTTGTGTTCAGGATAGACACTGTGGGATGAGGGTTGAAGGATTCAACGGAGTTTAAATTTGTGGAAGGGAGAAAATTAAGGAATTTGAATTATTCAATTTGTTTGCATGATATGATGAGAGGGAAGCAAGGAGTAAAGGGTGGGATGGCATAGTCGATTAGGGGAGTGGGGATGTGTAGCCGAAGTTGTGGGGGTGGATTCAATTTTGGGTGCTTTAGGGGGGTGGCCAAATGTGCTTTAGGGAGTGTAGTTGTTTTTTTTGCTTTTCATTTCTATTTACCAAAAACCGAATAGCCTCCTGAACATTTGTTTCTTTTCTTCTCTTTTTGACCCATAGCCGAAACTTGGAAGACCATCAAGGTCACTTTTATACATCTTTTTCTTCTCACCTTCAAAAGTCAAAAGTGCCACATTTTCTCTCTTTTCCATCTTAAGTTTCATTATCATTCTTGAAGTCACTCTAGCCGAATCATAACTCTTCTTTCTCCTCTTTTCTTTTTCACTTCGACAGCTTTGAACCTTCGCTACTTTTTGCAAAAGCCAAATAGCTCTTCATCTTTTTCTCTTGGTGGCCGAATGAACCTTCCATTTGGGAACCATAGTCGAACCTTCTAATTGTCCCATTTCTTCTTCTATCCATTTGTTGCAACTCATCTCTTAGCCGAATCTTTCAATCGACTCTAGACAAACCTATATTCCATTCATCTCTTAAGTCCCTCTTATTTGCCGATTTTGTGGGGCTGAACCTCTCTGTAGTGGTGGTAAGGTTCTCTATAAACTTTTCTTTCTCTATTTCTCTTTGGATTGCCGAAATTAAGAAGCCTAATCCTATATTCTTGTGTGGCCGAATCTGTGAAGGAGTGATTTCGGGTTCTCTGTAGAAGCCAACATTAAGGGAGTAGGGATCTTTCGGGATTCGATCAATCGAGGCAAGGAGATTATAACGTTAGGCCGAAGGCCACTTCTGTTGTCCATAGGTGTTAGAGCCGAATCCAACAAGGCTTATACAGGGGTTTCGAAAACGTTTAAGTTCAAGGGAGAGCCTTCGGGATTTAGGTCGTCTTTGGTAAGTATGCTCTTTCGATCTTAGTATTTATTTGGTTCGTTATTCCTACCTATTCAACGTTTTAACCCAGGTCTTCTGACCAAAGACTTTGTTTGATGGATTCGAGTATCAGCATAGGAGAGAAAGGGGTTGGACACGTAGTCCCTACCCCTAAATTCAAGAAGCGGTCAGTTTCAGTGGTTCAGGATTGGCCACCGGGGTGTGGGCCAGCTTCAGAGCAGGATCGTAGGCAAATAGCGGTAGTGTCGGTTAGCGATAGTGTCGACGTAGAGGGCGTGGTATTGCGTGTTATCAGGTGTGTAATTAACACACTGTTTATTTACCTGCTTTAATTAAAATATATGTATTATGTTGTAGCCGAAATAGTGGCTATGGTGGTGTTATTACCCATATTGGGTACCCCGGTAACCAGGTTAGTATACTATCTATATTGAAGTGGTGGTTAATGATGGTGGATATGTGTAAGCATGTCCTACGTGCATATTTGATATGTTCATATGTTATAATGCCATTTTATCATAATATGCTGCATGTGCATGGGGTTCCAGGATATTTTGAATAAAGGGGAAGTGTGTATAAATTAATATGCGTGGATTGATGATGGCCTCGAGCGTCATCGTGGATTGATGATGACATTGGGTCTCATCGTGGATACTTGTGATTTTAATCACGTGGATCAGTGGCTAGACCACTAAGTGGTCTTTGAGCAGTGTGCCGTTGGCATAGACTACCAAAGAGGTGTGTAGAGGATGAAGGGTCGATTTAGTAATCCCCAGGTGTGTGGTGGATGGATATACGGGTGGTGTGTAGCGGTTGGATACTAGGTTGGGGTTGGGTTAACACTTTGCATCATCATGCATGGCAAATGGTTGATGTGGATTTTGGTCTTAGCCCATTTGTGGAATCATGTGAATTAATTGCACACTAAGCCTGGTGGCTCACTCTGTTTTCTTTTTAAAACAATGCAGGTAATTCGTAACTCATTGGAGGAATCGAGGTGGCCATGTAGAAGTTGTTTTTGTAAACTCTATTTATATTTTAAACTGTTTGGGTGTTATTTGGGTTATTTTTATTTTGTAATAAGGCCACTCTAACTATTTTGGGATATTATGGATTTAAGCCGGATTTGTCAATTAAAACAACTTTAAGCCATTTACAACCTGGAAATAAAATTGAAGTTTTCAAAATTCGGGTTACTTGTGAACAATTTATTTTCTCGAAATTCTCGCACAAACAACGATTTGAACTTTACAGAACCCGAAAGATTTGATTCATCGGTAGCTTACTATTTTATACGACAAACCCCATTTTAAAGCGGAATATTTGTTTTAGAACTTAAAACTTATTTACACCTTCAAAACAGAATTCTTTTCAACACTTTTCCAGTAACATTCTAGATTTAGCCGTGGGGTGTTGGGCCGGGTTTTGGCTGTTACAGATTTGATGATTTAATTAAGGATTTAACTAAACTAAACTGAACTAAGAATGCAAAACAAATTAAATAACACAAAATAGAATGGTAGTAGAAAATTTTAACTATAAATTCAACAACAATGACATGAAAGGCTAGAATAATCATTTCTCTTTAACATGAAATCATTAAAAACAATGCGTTAAAATTTTACGATTAATTTGTGGAAATATGATGATTTATTAATCCAATTTCTTCAAGTTGTAGGCTTCTCTCGAAGTCCTACATTAATCTTTTAGTTACCTTGTAACATCCCCAAACCCGCCCACGAGCCTTGACCAGGATCTGGTTATGTCTGCATGAATGACGATTGAAAATCTTTGTCTTTAGAATAAAAGCTGGAAAATTTTGTTTATTTTAGGAAGTAATTCCATTAAAATTATTAAATAACAAGCTTGGTTTGAATTAAAACTTTATTATATTTTATTAAAGGATAAATCATTTGTAAAAAAAATATTTCTAAGTACGATATAAATTCTATCATCCATAAAAGAGTACTTTAAACAAAAGTGGCCCTTATTACAACCAAAATTAAACAAAACGCTTAGTATTAAAATTTGCTTAAAATAATTAAATAAATCTCCTTACGCATGGGCCACCTTGCATCCCTCAAACCCGATCCGATCAACAAGTCACTGCGAAGTTGGATAAATAATTGGTGAGTCATAATGACTCGATGTGTAATTAAACCACCGATATCCACCCACATGTTAGCCACAAGTCAACCCAATTATCAAATGCAACATATAAATATAATCATTCGAGACATTACCATAACTGGCTTGGCCCACAATCAAATCATATTCAAGCCTTTGGCTAGGCCCTTTCTCATCGATCCACTAATCATTTGGGCTTGGCCCATTTCCACGTATGTTCTTAAAACATACCTATTCATATTCCATATTGGGCTTGGCCCATTTCCATATCAATTTATAACCAAACCATGCAATCATGATACCCAACCCAATCCTAAGGTCCAACCGCTACACACCCCTTAACGACCTACCACACACCGGGGACTATCGAGTCACCTCTCCTTTTCCTCCAAAAGGCAACCAATGCCATCCACGATGTAGCGATAGCTAACATCAAACCACGATGGAGCACACGGCAATCCATCAAGCCACGATATGGCATAAAGCCGATATCAATCAAGGTAACCACGCGAACTAAATCGCAAAGATCCACAACGCGACCTCGGTCGGCGCCAATCCACGATGTAGCACAAAGTCGACATCAACCACGTACTCAAGTACACCGTACCTTCTTTCATAACCCACCCATGCATATGTAACATGATATAATGACAATATGATGCATGTGCATGTCATTCACAAATATAGGCATACACTCATATTTAAATAAATGACAACAATATTAACAATTTGCTATTTACGATCGACGTCATACCCTTTTAGGGTATCTATTGCACTTTACCATCGCACTTATTAGTAAGCATATAACATAGCAGATATCACATAAAACCCGGAAACAATGGCTAACTACACACCTTATAACCTGAAGTTCTAAACCCTCGATCCCGACGCTATCGTTTAGCGAGACTACTGATTATCGCCTATCGCTTTTCCGTTGTAAGCCCACACCCGTGGCCAATCTCGCATGCAGAAACCGATCTTTTCTTGAACTTGGGATGGGAGCTTTCCTTTCTCCTCTTGGCGCTTTTCGCATCCATCGGCGATACTTAATCGAACCACACGATTAATCAACAAAGTCATAATCTACTATTAACGAATCTAAGTCACTTACTACTCATCCTTACCGAAATAAATTGAAATCCCGAAGGCTTCCTTTGCTTCTGTCGATTGCCCTATAAACCATAGTCAACACTTGGTCAACACATAAACATATACAATGGCCTAAGGCCGATTACCAATGAATCACTTACCCCTTTCTATTGGATCCTGAAACACCACCGATCTTCGAAGTTGCCAAAAATCCTCATTACACAATATTAGAATAAACATACCAAAATCCATGGAAAAGGCCCTTTGGTAGAATACTTACTACCACCTTACCTTGAGTAGCCAAATTCGAACAGCTCCTTAGTGCTCCTTCACGCTAGCCACTCCAACCGATTGAGAAATAGCCCAACAAGATCACCCCCACACAAATATTCGGCCAAGATCAAAACAAATGGAAAAGGAGGATTTCGGCAATAAAAGGGAGATTCGGCTTTCAAAGTGATGAAAGAAAACAAAAGAGATGAGAGGGAGAATGTTGGTATTCGGTCAACAATTAAAATGGAGAATAGGGAATGCTTAGGAGAGCTTAAAAGAAATCGAAGTAGACAGAATGAGGCTAGCAAAATTTAGGAGACACAATTTACAACTTTTCGGCAAAAGACTAAAAGAATAATTCGGCATTCTAACCCCCTATTTATAGAATACGGCCACTACCTATGGCCACTAATTCAATTTAATTTGAATTAATCCAATCCTTACTATTTAATCCATACTTTATCTCTTTATCAAATCAAAACAATAACCCAATAACAACCATTATAATAATCCTAAAAGATAACTAAGTAAATAAATAAATAAAATAATAATGAAAATACCAAAAGATTACCCTTCCAAATTAAATTAAACACTACCAACACCTTTGGCTACCACCACTTCCTTTAAAATTCTAATCCAAATTCCCTTCTTATTTTATAACTTTATCACTAAAAAAATAAAAGATAAACTAATTATAATCCTATAATTATCTAAAATCATAAAATAACAACGACTATCCACCACCAAATTCAAAAGTCTAATCCTTATCTAAAGAAGCTCCATGTGTTAGTCAATTGGCAAAAAGCCAAAGAAAAGAAATAAAACCCAATTGCGACCTCGAGGTTCGAACATAGGACACTGGGGAAACCAAGTGACAAGTAGCGCCAGAGCCATTCGCCACTTTGATTTTATGCCATAAAGCCCCAACATTTAATTTCAAACCCTTCTTTCTTCACCCATCATCACATAGCAAAATAAAACAACAAAATGCAGCTCCGTGCCTTGAAACCGCGACCTCCCTCCCTCCAGGCGCCTAAGTAGCGCCTAAGAGCCACTCGCTAACTGGACTTTCATGTCCATCAACTTGACATTTATTTTAAGGCCTACTTAGCCCAGTCCTTGGCCTTAAAAATAAAACAAAGTTGCTTTGCCCAAACAACTCGAACCCTTGCTCCCTTAGGCACCACCTTCCAAAGCCCCAAGCAACAAGATAACCACTTTGCCAATACCTTTCATGTGCCTTAACCTTCCAAATAAATTTCTTAAGCCCTCTAAAGCCCGACTCCATTTCTTAACCCTAAAATTAAAACTTTTCCTAAGCCTTCCCTTTACCAGAGCATTCTTAAAACCTCTAAAACACCTCCAAACACACCCAAAACCTACCAACACCGAATTATACTTAAATTACCTAGCCCCTAAACAGAGGTGTTACAATTCTACCCTCCTTAAAATAATTTCGTCCTCGAAATTACTTATTACCGAATAATCATAACTCGCTATTCTACTTCTCCATTGTCACAACTCTGATCTTAGTCTATCATACTCCCAAACCACGGTCTTTAAGTTCTCTCTCAAGATCCAGATCATACAAGAAAGAGCTAACTTACAAACAAGGAAAGCAATTAAAGAATATTCCAAAACAAAGGAGCTTACCCGATATCACATCTTGGTTGACTCGACTACAACCATTCCTTCCATGACTTGAACCATGACCCTCGTCGCCGAGGACAATTCTTAACAGATGTGCCTTAGATCCACATCGAAAGCATTCTTTACTATTTCCCCAACACTCTCGTGTGAGGTCTTCCACACCGAGCAGGGAATGATTCCATTCACATCCTTTGGTGTCTGAGCAGGATTCTCGATCCTTGGTCTTTTCTCGAGCATTACCAAATGATATCTTGATGGCCCAACATTTCTCTTCTTCTCGTTCCTATTCTTTTCCGATTTTCTCTTATAGTCTTCTTAACCTCTTGACAATCCGAGCTTTCTCCACTAGCACCGCTGAAGTCTCTCTCCCTCTGGAGCAATCAAGATTCAAGTTCATCTATAATCCGTCCTCAAACCGGACGCATCTCTCATAATCGGTGGTACAATTCCCTAGCATCTTGGCTTAACCGCACAAATTCGCTTCAGACTGCTATCGACTTATTCCTTGTACTAGATTTAGAACGCTTTCTTTGCGAGTCCAAATAAGCGGCTCCTACGTACTTCCCTTCAAACTTGGCCTTAAAGAAATCCCAATCCGATCGATCCACGGTACACCTTGTTTGACAGTGAGCCACCAACGATAAGCTTCGTCGCGAAGCAACGAAACAGCGCCCTTCAGCTTTTCTTCATTAGTGCAGTCCAAATCGTCCATGATTCTTTCAACTGCTTCTAGCCAATACTCGCCACGTTAGGAGCTACTCCCAAACACTCCTCTAAAGATCTAAACCGTTCGATCTAAGCCTTTTCGACACCGACTTTCGAGTTCTATTTCCTCTACTAACTCCCGCTACTCGCTCCATTTTCGCAACATGGCCCGCGCGATCTGCGTCATCTTCACTGTCTGATCTTGCCCTCTACGTCCCGCTGGCGGCACTTCACTTCGACCCATGGCGGACCCTATCGGTTCAAATCTTGCCATTCTACCTCATCTGCGCCCCTAGAACTCATCTCTATCGTCGCGATTTAATCGATTAAGTTTTATGCATTAGTAATTGTTCCACTATTTAACCGCGAGCATATTTTATGAATGAAAGATTTTAGAAGTAGTTCTTTCGTTCACACAAGGTTCGATTCAAGTTTACTACTCTAGTTCGAGAATCACCTTCGTTCCTCGCTAGGGACACATTCATTCATCATCAAAACACATTCATTCCTCGTGAGAGGCATATTCAATGGTATCTACCACCCACATTCACTATTCGGACATTCCCTTTCGTTTTACCCGTGGGTATTTCCGTCATTTTCCTACAAGGGTATTTCGGTAATAAAGCAAAGCGATTCTGAAGACTTTAATAAGCCAGGATCCTTTTTAAAATCCCCAAGACTGAAGAGTATTTCTGAAAATTTCGCCAATTGAAGGTATAACAGGATTTTGAAAACCAGGGGTATTTTGGTAATTTGTCAATCAGTGTAATTTTGTAAATTTCCAAAGTCAGGATATTATTCTGAAATACAGAAAATTGGATACTTTTGCAAAGTAAGAGAATTTTATTAAACTTGGGGTTAATTCTGAAATTTTGAAAGTTAGGGGCATTTTAGAAATTTTCAACACAGGGGTATTTTCGTAAATTTTCTCAAATTGATATTTTGAAAACCAGAGATTCTAATATTTTGCAAAGAAAAATCATTTTAACAAAAGTTGAGGGTAGTGTTGTAATTTTATAATACAGGGCATTTTGTAATTTTGCTACTAGGGGCATTTCAAAGTAATTTTGTAAATCGAGAAAATGTATTTCAAAATCAAGTTTAGGGTTTTCAAATCGAAGGGGTAAAATACTAAGGGTTTTTAAAATAGTAAAGCTAGTCCCTTTCGGGTTTTAATAATTGGTTTAGCCTATGAACAAGTCCTCTTGGTTAAGGTGAACCAGTAGCTACGCACTGTGTAGGTTTCGAGTAAAGAGGAGGTGAGTCGCCAGGATCGCTTAAATACCAAGCTCTTCATGAATACCACTCCTAGACATGCGTGCAGGGTTGCCACACCTTAACTCGTGACTTGCTTCACGAGTTGGTTTAATAATCCTTAAGTCTTATGCATATGTTTGGGTAGACTAGTCCTAGGGTCCAAAAGCCCTAATATTCTAATCTACGAGCCCAAACTAAGCCCATAATAGTTCACATCAACAAATCAAGTCCGAAGTACTTACCTGGTGGACTTCGGGCCGGAGGTATAGGTGCCATGCCAGAATAACCTGAGAAATATTTCATAAAAACCCATACTTTGAAAAGCCCATTTTGAAAATGTTTTCGGGCCCAAAACCCTCAAAGCCGAGTTTTGAATCGGGCTCTGATACCAATTTGTAACATCCCCAAACCCGGCCCACGAGCCTTGACCGGATCTGGTTATGTCACTGCGGAATGACGATTGAAAATCTTTGTCTTTAGAATAAAACTGGAAAATTTTGTTTATTTTAGGAAGTAATTCCATTAAAATTATTAAATAACAAGCTTGGTTTGAATTAAAACTTTATTATATTTTATTAAAGGATAAATCATTTGTAAAAAAATATTTCTAAGTACGATATAAATTCTATCATCCATAAAAGAGTACTTTAAACAAAAGTGGCCCTTATTACAACCAAAATTAAACAAAACGCTTAGTATTAAAATTTGCTTAAAAATAATTAAATAAATCTCCTTCTCGCATGGGCCACCTTGCATCCCTCCAACCTAGGTCCGATCAACAAGTCACTGCGAAGTTGGATAAATAATTGGGTGAGTCATAATGACTCGGTGTGTAATTAAACCACCGATATCCACCCACATGTTAGCCACAAGTCAACCCAATTATCAAATGCAACATATAAATATAATCATTCGAGACATTACCATAACTGGCTTGGCCCACAATCAAATCATATTCAAGCACTGGGCTAGGCCCTTTTCTCATCAGTCCACTAATCACTGGGCTTGGCCCATTTCCACGTATGTTCTTAAAACATACCTATTCATATTCCATATTGGGCTTGGCCCATTTCCGTATCAATTTATAACCAAACCATGCAATCATGATACCCAACCCAATCCTAAGGTCCAACCGCTACACACCCCCTTAACCAGCCTACCACACACTGGGGACTATCGAGTCACCCTCTCCTTTTCCCTCCAAAAAGGCAACCAATGCCATCCACGATGTAGCGTATAGCTAACATCAAACCACGATGGAGCACACAGCAATCCATCAAGCCACGATATGGCATAAAGCCGATATCAATCAAGGTAACCACGCGAACTAAATCAAAAGATCCACAACGCGACCTCGGTCGGCGCCAATCCACGATGTAGCACAAAGTCGACATCAACCACGCATACTCAAGTACACGCACCTTCTTTCATAACCCACCCATGCACGTGTAACATGATATAATGACAATATGATGCATGTGCATGTCATTCACAAATATAGGCATACACTCATATTTAAATAAATGACAACAATATTAACAATTTGCTATTTACGATCGGCGTCATACCCTTTTTAGGGTATCTATTGCACTTTACCATCGCACTTATTAGTAAGCATATAACATAGCGGATATCACATAAAACCCGAAACAATGGCTAACTACACACCTTATAACTGAAGTTCTAAACCTCGATCCCGACGCTTATCGTTTAGCGAGACTAATTATCGCCTATCGTTTTCCGTTACGCCCACACCCGGTGGCCAATCTCGCATGCGTAAACCGATCTTTTCTTGAACTTCGGGATGGAGCTTTCCTTTCTCCTCTTGACTGGCTTTTCGCATCCATCGACGATACTTAATCGAACCACACGATTAATCAACAAAGTCATAATCTACTATTAATGAATCTAAGTCACTTACTACTCATCCTTATCAAATAAATTGAAATCAAGGCTTCTTTGCTTCACGTCGATTGCCCTATAAACCATAGTCAACACTTGGTCAACACATAAACATATACAATGGCCTAAGGCCGATTACCAATAAATCACTTACCCTTTCTATTGGATCCTGAAACACCACTAATCTTCGAAGTTGCCAAAATCCTCATTACACAATATTAGAATAAACATACCAAAATCCATGGAAAAGGCCCTTTGGTAGAATACTTACTACCACCTTACCTTGAGTAGCCAAATTCGAACAGCTCCTTAGTGCTCCTTCACGCTAGCCACTCCAACCGATTGAGAAATAGCCCAACAAGATCACCCCACACAAATATTCGCCAAGATCAAAACAAATGGAAAAGGAGGATTTGCAATAAAAGGGAGATTAAACTTTCAAAGTGATGAAAGAAAACAAAAGAGATGAGAGGGAGAATGTTGGTATTCGGTCAACAATTAAAATGGAGAATAGGGAATGCTTAGGAGAGCTTAAAAGAAATCGAAGTAGACAGAATGAGGCTAGCAAAATTTAGGAGACACAATTTACAACTTTTCGGCAAAAGACTAAAAGAATAATTCGGCATTCTAACCCCCTATTTATAGAATACGGCCACTACCTATGGCCACTAATTCAATTTAATTTGAATTAATCCAATCCCTTACTATTTAATCCATACTTTATCTCTTTATCAAATCAAAACAATAACCCAATAACAACCATTATAATAATCCTAAAAGATAACTAAGTAAATAAATAAATAAAATAATAATGAAAATACCAAAAGATTACCCTTCGGTAGAAATTAAACACTACCAACACCTTTGGCCTAATACCACTTCCTTTAAAATTCTAATCCAAATTCCTTCTTATTTTATAACTTTATCACTAAAAAAAATAAAAGATAAACTAATTATAATCCTATAATTATCTAAAATCATAAAATAACAACAGCTATCCACCAGCCAAATTCAAAAAGTCTAATCCTTATCTAAAGAAGCTCCCATGTGCCGTCCAATTGGCAAAAAGCCAAAGAAAAAGAAATAAAAACCCAATTGCGTACCTCAGTGGTTCGAACATAGGACACTGGGAAACCAAAGACTAAGTAGCGCCCAGCCATTCGACCACTTTGATTTTTATGCCATAAAGCCCCAACATTTAATTTTAAACCCTTCTTTCTTCAGCCCATCATCACATAGCAAAAATAAAACAAGAAATGCAGCTCCGTGCCCTCAAACCGCGACCTCCCCCTCCAAGGCGCCTAAGTAGCGCTAAGAGCCACTCGCTAATCGGACTTTCATGTCCATCAACTTGGACATTTATTTTTAAGGCCTACTTAGCCCAAATCCTTGGACTTAAAAATAAAACAAAGTTGTCGCCCAAGCAACTCCAACCCTTGCTCCCTTAGGCACCACCTTTCAAAGCCCCCAAGCGGTAGATAACCACTTTGCCAATACCTTTCATGTGCCTTAACCTTCCAAATAAATTTCTTAAGCCCTCTAAAGCCCCACTCCATTTCTTAACCCTAAAATTAAAACTTTTCCTAAGCCTTCCCCTTTTACCCAAGCATTCTTAAAACCTCTAAAACACCTCCAAACACACCCAAAAACCTACCAACACCTGAATTATACTTAAATTACCTAGCCCCTAAACCAGGGTGTTACATACCTAACATATATTTACGCCTAATTAACATCAAGATCACCTTCTTAGGCATCGTTCATAAGGACTGTGCATGAAGCAATTATCTCTCGATATCGACATCAACATGCACCATTCAAGTCATGTGTCTATCAATTATTACTTCTTCTTAGATTAAATAATTAAATCATTTTACGTACCAATGATGGCCATGCATTTGTAAGTTAAACATGTAATTACTTGAATGAATAAACAATCATATGCATAAACATTGGTAATAAAGAATCAACAATTGCAGATCAAAGATCCATAATCATTCTAGCAAAATAACATTAAGTCATAATCATTAAATTGAAAGCAAGAAAACTATTTTCAATCATGTTCATCAACATAACAACAAGACAACACATAAGGTTAAAGAAAGATGAAAGATAAATAGCCAATGGTAGTTATCCTAGGCTATTAAATGTTTAAGAAGAGATACTAGTTGATTTGGTTAACTTCTCTTTGCTCTCTTATGGTGGCTCTCCTCCTCTCCTAAGCGTTGTTTCACCTTAATGCTCTCAAGCTTTTTCTTTTCTTTACTACTCTCAACTCTAAATTGAATGCTCTAAAAATGTGATGTGTTGTGGTGTAGCTAGTGCCTCCTATTTATACTTGTTAATCCCCCTTAATCCCCTTTTACTTTTCACATTGGTTCCTTGATTTATGGTGGATTTTGCTTGATTTTCTCCATACTAATTAGTGGCTCCCTAAATTTCCTCCTTAATGGTTGATAGTTGCTTGATTTTCTCCCATGTAGTTGAGGTCGGTGTAAACCAAGTCTTCCGGCCCTTTTGTGGATGGTTTGGGCACATTTGGACGGTTTGGGCTGTCTAAACTTAATGGTACTCTCCAGTATTGGGTTAGGAGTATTTTGACATCCAACAAGCCAATTTGGCACTTCCAAAGATGACATCTCAGCCCAATCTCGTAGGTCCTATGTTGCAGTTTTGTTGCGGCATTGAGCGTCAGTATGTGAACTTCAACTACTTCTTTCCTCTGAGTCCAATAGTTACCTTTATGGATGAAAATTTCCTATCCTAGAAAATAAATCAACCAAAGTGCATTATTCTAATAACAAATAACAAATAAAAAAATTAGAATAATTACAACAAAAATTGTTATCAACCACCCATGTATGAAATTGTAAGTTAAAAGGTATTAAAATAACTCTATAATTTAGAGTTATCAGCCCTATCATAGCATATTAAGACCTTTTTCTACATTAATTGCAAAATTCATAAATTTTATCAATTGTCAAAATTTCACTATCAATTATCTCCTGGCCACCAAATTTTCACCATACAATATTAGAAAATATGGCATTTTATAACCAAGCATTTTCACCATAACTTAACAACTGCTTCTCTAAAAGTATTTAATCCATGGAATTTATACCTTATGATTTCAATAAAATTCCTAATTTTCACATGCTTATGTCATTTACTTAAACATTATTGCATTAGGCAGGTAAGAGTATCCAAAGGTCCTTACCTCTTGGGTGCATTATAAGAAATAATTATGCCTCTATGATTTTGAATCTACTCTCAATTAGCTTGAAAAATCCATTTCTCAACATTCCTCTTTTTTTTCATACACAAAAAGTATGTTGTAAAACCAAGGGTTAGGAACTTGAAATTATTGCTTGAGGTGTGAAGATCACTGTCCTTAAGGATATTTCGCAGATTCGTGTATCCCCTAAGATTTAACAAACAGTTCTGTTAACCAAAGAAAAACAATGAACAAGGAAGAACAAACCAATTAAAGACTCAGCTAAAACTAGAGTACAAATCATTGAGAAAGCAAAGTGTATTTGAAAGAGAAGGTAAACAACGTTGAGTAATTCTGAAGTGCAGACATGTTGGTCTTTATAGGTACCATGAATGCCAAAAATAGAAAAACATAACATTGGGAAAATAATTTTGGCAAAGAATATATGATTTTATTGGTTAATAATAATGTTAGGAAATTTGATTTAGTTAGAGAATCAAGTAACATTGTTTAACTAAAACACTAAAAATAAAATAAAATAAAAATAGGAAAAACTAAAAAAGAAAAATCAAACCCGGGCCTAGTATCACGTATAGGGGGAGAATCAACCCATTTGAACTTAACTAAGCTTTTGGGCTTAGTCCTCGTGTGCGGGTGCCATCCTCTTATTTTGGCTCTTATAGGCCCAATGTAAAATAATGATATATAAACATCATCTTGAGAGATTTCTTTAATTTAAAGGATGTGAAATTGTGTAATTCTTTAGAATGCATAAAACTTCCAACAGTTCCCTTACATATTTCAAAGAATTAAGAAAGAATTTTAGTTGAGTATTTTGATATAGTGCAATTATCCTAGTGTGTTTTGGACTATGAATCAAAACTTTTGACAAATGAGATTTAATTTACTAAACAATTGGTGAAAAGAAATTTCTACGAACCAATTATTCAATATGTAAACTAGTATTCTCATTTATCACATTATATCTATGATTCGTTCTTCAATGTAGTTGTGCGCTAATAAGCCATGTGCATGCTTGGTTTTTATAAGTTCTCTAAAGTTTGCCAAAAATCTCATAGAAGTAATCCCACTTCACACTCATATAAGTCATTCCATCAAGTGTATTTTGTAGATCAATACACCACTAATAAATTATATGAATTTGATTAAGAGTTTTACTCAACCTCAACATCAATGCAATTCTCGTTTAAGCACTATTTACACCATAGGAGTGACATAATCTTATAGTGCTTAACAAGTCAACTAATGACTTCGTTCTTACCCATATGAACCTAATTCATGGGATCTCAAATCACATAAGTTGAATTTCCATCATTATTGACCTCATCCTTTGGCGATAGTCTAATTCCCCTCGATGTTTCATTTATTAGTTTCTTCCCAAGGGGTTTAGTTAAAGGATCGGCAAATTACATATTTTACTTCACAAAATCAATTGATATTACTCCATTATTTTGCAACTTCTTAATCTCATCATCTCTAATATGAATATGTTTATTTTTGTCATTGAAAGTTTAATGGCTATTGCTTATTTGCAATCATAATGCATAGATATAGAAGTTGTAGGCTTCATGCCCAACGAAACATTTTCTAACAAGTTTTTCAACCACTTAATCTCATTACCAACCAACTCTAGGGCAATAAACTCTGACTGCATAGTAGATTTTGCTATAGTAGCTTGTTTGGCTAAACTTCATTGCACCACCACCAAGGGTGAATATGTAACCACTATTGGATTTTGTCATTTGAACCTGAGATCCAATGAGCATCACTATGTCCTTCTAATACAATGGGACCCAATAAATAAAATACCATAATTAATGGTCGCTTTTAAATATTTCACAAATCTAACTATAGTAGCACAATGTTCATGACTTGGGTTATGTATATATTTTTGCTTAGTCGACATACAACATATGCTTTATTTGGTCATGTGATATTCATTAATGCATCAAAGTCCTAATAATTGTGCATAATTTAACTAAGAAATAGGTTCACGTATATTTTTCTTCAATTGAGTATTACTATCATAAAGAATACTCATCGATTTGGCATAAAAGTGTCCAAACTTTTTTAGAAGTTTCTTAACATTATACTCTTGTGATGGCATCAATCTTTCACCTTTCCTTATTATCTTAATGCCCATTATAACATTTGTTTCCCCCATATCTTTCATGTCAATTTTGGAAGCAAGATATTTGTTTCTCGAGTAGTAACTTATGATTATTACTAAAAATCAACATGTAAGCAGATAATCACACATTCACTATTAACACACTTTGTGTATACACATTTGTCCACTTTTATAAAAGAAAATCCATCATTTACTAGAGCTTGATCAAATTCCTCTTGCTGTTATTTAGAAGCTTATTGTAAACCATATAAAGTTTTGAGAAGTTTACAAACCTTAGATTCTTGACCCGGAACAATACATTCTTCAGGTTGTTTCATGTAAATTTCTTGTTCTAATTCTCCAATTGAAAAGGCTAATTTAACATCCATTTGGTGTATAAAAAGTTTATGTATAAAAGCTAAGGCAATTAAAAAGTGAATTGAATAAATCCTTGTTATTAGAGCATTATATTCTATTTTCTCCTTTACTTTACAGAAAGTTAAAAAAAATCCTCCTCTTCCTCTTTAGATTCAACAAATCTTTTCGGGTAAGGAAATTTTATCACGAAAGACGTCGATTCTTTGATATTAGGCTAATCAGTTGACTCTTTGGGAACAACCATCTATTTTCATCTTCTTCTTAAGATTCTAATCTACTCACTGTAGTCGCTAATTGACTATCCTTTTTCTTGAGATTTCTAATTCTCACTCTTACCTTTTTATGAAATTGTTGTGTGTTAGCAGCAAGTGGTTTAAAATTTTCTTCAAAAAACATGTGTGAATAAGAAGAAAATGGTTGTGTGGGAGAAAGCAACATTAGTTCATAGCCAAAATTTGGATAATCCATCCATCCATGATTGTAAGTATTGACATAAAGATAATATCTCCATTGTGGCCAATCAAGAAATCCTCCAATAATATTGACACGCTCATAAGAATTATAACACCTTATACCCGGTCTGGTCGCCCAACCGAACTATAATGCATTACAACATTAAATCTTGACCATTTATTATAAAATAAATAAAAATAAATAAATCATAACCATTCATTTCCATGTTATTCAATCAACTTGGGACCTAAATCAAGCTTACGGAACATTTAAAACAAATTGGAAACCATTTTGGATTAAAATGAGTAAAATGTGAAAATAGAGGTCACACAGTCGTGATAGGGCTCAACCCGTGTGGCTCAAGAACATGGTCGTGTGGATAAACTGTGTAACAACCTGAGTCCATGTGACTCAGGGTCACACAGCCATGTCGCCAAGTCGTGTAACTTTATGAGGCCATGTGGTCAATCCTGCACCAAAAATCAAAAAGACCGCATGGTTGTTTCATGTAACCGTATGGGACACACGGACGTGTGGTGGACCGTGTCCCAGACCATGTGTACCCAAAAACACCTTCAAACACAAGCCATTTCACATACCAAAACTTAGACACCAAGCTATGCAATAACCAACTATCAAACATATTCAAAATATGCCAATACAAGTCAAAATATATCAATTCACAATCAACCTATATGTCTAACCAATATGCCCTCATTGGCACCTCAATTCAAATATATACAACCATTCAACCAAAATATGTGCCACAAGTTAAATTCATTCAAACATTCTTCAAATTCTAGATGCAAAATACCATAGTTTAGCCATAAACCGAACCATCAAATGCTCATATACCTCACCATAAATTCATAACTTACCATTACCAAATTGACCATCTCAATAAAGTACAAAGCATTCCAAATTGCCTATTAACATAAACATTCCAAATCAACCATTTAAATGCATCTAAATAGCAACTCATGTATACACCATCACACACCACGACCAACCAAGTTACCAAATAAAATTTACATCAACATATAAACCATGTTCTTCAAAATGCACATCATATTATCATAATACTTATTTATTACATATCCAAAACCCCATTTTCATGTCACTTATAATTGGGTCAAAATAAACAGATAGCTACCAAAAGAGTTGTCGGATAGTGTGATCTCCAATGGCATTCCAATCGATAGCGAAAGTTCAACGATCTATCAAAAAGAAAACTAAAAAAAGTAAGCTTATGTAAGGCTTAGTCAGTTCGTAAAATTGAACATATCATACTGATAATACTCAAGAACATCATATTTTTATGTGCTAATTGCATATTTATTTTGAGTATGATTCTACTAATTTGGGCTATTTATGGTCTTTTATCTTATAGGGACTAAATTGGATGTAAAAGCAAAATTAAGGGCCAAAAGCGTGAAATTAAAGATAAAATGGGTCAATGTGTGACATTGGGAAAAGTTGGAGCCAAAAATGCAAGCATGGAAGACACAAGGGTTGAAATGCAAAAAGAAGAGTTTTTATTCTACTAGACTCTATTTTGATAATTAATATTAAGATAATTATTAAGGATTATTTAATTTTAGGATTTATTTTATTTATCTTTAATTATTTGTAATTATCTTTAGGAATTTGAGTAGGATTAGTCTATCTATCTTAGCACTATAAATAGGGGGAGAGGTGACTATAAAAATGGGTTGATCTTTTTCTGTAAACACTCTCCCCTCAAAAGTCTAGGCTTTTGTTCTTTCCATATTTTCTTTCAATAAAATTCCCTTTTCCATTTTTATAATTATTTTTTACACACAACCATGAACCACTAAACCTATCTAGCTGAAGGTTATTAAATTCCCCAAAAACGTTCTTGAGGCTTAGAATACGTACTTAACCTTTTCGCCAAGTATTCATCGTTTCTCCGCACTACGGGGCTGATGCTTCCGTCCATGTCCCTTAAGAAGTAAACTTTTCAACGTATGCAAAGGCGGCCCCTTTGTATGTTTTGGAAGGATTGCACCGTCGATTCGTTAACTAACTGCGTTAGAGGTTGGCGAGCCAAGAGACAAAATGGCGTGGGATTCGCCATTGAAAAGCGTTGATCTAGCATAGACGATCCCACAAAAGCGATTGCAGGCTAGAGTCAGGTTCCCTAAATTCATAAGTCTAGATTCTTAGAGCTGGTGGTCTGTTTTTTTATTTTTCAGTCACGCAAGTTTTCTTGGTCAAGAAATTGTCCAGGATTTCAAGAAACGAGCATTCAGACAATCCAAATCCAGGATTCTACCCTACTTCCCTTTCTCGTTATTTTACTATTTTATAGGGAATGGGATATTTTTTTGTGCTTTCAACAACGCATCAAATTTTGGCACCGTTACCAGGGATCGGTAATGTACTAATCTTGTTTTTTTTATTTTTATGACCAGATCTACTCTAGGCACTCTTGCATTTGACTCAGAGATTGAAAAGGCTGCAAAAACTAATTGCAAGGAAACAAAGCTAAGGAAAAGCATCAAGAAGATGGTTGAGACTCAAAGTAATCCATCGCTTGAAATCGAATCATTTACGAAGCGAGTCTAGGGTTAACAAAAAGCGTAACATCCACGAATTAATAGGCCTATGCGTTTAATGTGTGCGGTTGTGCTTGTTATGCTTGATAGAATGTTTTAGGGTCTAGAATGGGCTCAAAGTTGGGCCGAGGCCTTAGTCGAATTTTCTGTTTGGACACTCTAGTGGAAAGTAAGTTAGGATAGGGCTTAAAAGACATTACCTATGAATTAAGACACAAAAATGGGCTTGTGGCCTAGTGGTCAGTGGCGATATGCAGGGACTAGGAGTGGTGTGTCAAGCTGTTAAAGAGGTCCAAGGTTCGAGTCGCATAAAGCCCAATTCTTTTTAATTAAATTCAGCTAATTTTTGGCATTTAAGTGGGTAGAGTGGGACGGCAATAAGGCTTGGAAATAGGAGGATTTATTTGAGTAGATAATGCAGATAATATGGCAGATAAAAGGAGAAAGAGGTAGTGTTATCTAGGATTCTTTTGGACGTGTAATCAGATAACGATAAGGGAGGAAATCTAGGATTTATCTGCTGGTCACATTGGTGGCCAAAATTCCAACACTGAGGGGGAGGAGAAATCGATTCTGATATGATCAAGGGGTGTCGAAATTTCCCTTGATTAATAGCTTAGTTTTAGTTTTAAAAAGGGGCATTTTCGGTTTTAGGCAATAGGTGCCAAAATTTTGCTTAAGTAGGGGGATATCTCTTCAATTCCGGCATTTGACCCTATTCTCTTTTTTCTTTCCTCTCATCCCCACTTCTATGCAAAAGCCAAAAATTTCATTGTTCTCTTCTCTCATCTTTTCCTCCAAAAGCCGAAACTCATAACTCTTCTCATCTCCATTCTTTTCCTACAACCAAATGATCATTATTCTTTCCTTTATTCTCCCTTTTGTCGATTCCTTCATAGCCGAATCTTCATAGATCCTGTTACACTATCTTTCCTTTGAACTTCTTAGAAGCCAAAATCTGTCAGGAGAAGTCGAACCTGTTGGTAAGTGCCGATTTCTTTTGATATTTTCTCTTTCGATTTTAGGGGCCATAGCTGATTGACTAATGGGTTGTAAGGCCATCATTAATTCAATATTCTATTCACTGATCTTGTGTCCTATTTGGGTGGCATTTTAGGATTTAAAGGAGATCTAACCGCCTAGGTTCCTAGGACAAAAATCAGTAACTTCCCAATGCTATTGTCTTATTTAGGGATTTCAAGGTAAGGATTTCAATTCTCCCTAAGTTGATCCATTGGTTTCCTTTCTTTATTATGCCTTAACCTAATGCCTCGTTAAGCTATCATTATAGTATCCTCTAACTAAGGTCATTCATGCACTCGAATGTCAGCAAATCGAAGGAAGGGGTTGGATCTGTAGTCTCATTTCAAAGTTTAAGAAACAGCGGTGTCGTGATGACGAGATTGGGTCGGGTTATGGACCGGTTTGAACAAAACCTTAGAAAGTTAGCGATGATTGACTTACGATAGTGTCGACATAGAAATTACTGTCCTATCGGTAATCAGGTGTGTAGATCTCTATCACACTAGTTAATCTATATTATATGTATGTTATGGGCTAAAAGCCAGAAAATGAGGCTGTATAAATAGTCGTATTACCCAGAAAGGGTAGGTAAGGGATGCAGTGCGTAATCATAGAAACTTCTATGTGTATCAAGTAAGTGAAAGTCGTGATCTGTTTAGTTAGTATAAAGTTCTGATTCTTGCATGTATGTATGCATGGGATGGGATTGATATGATGAATGGGAAGAAGGTCGTATGGCGATCGGTGGCTTTGCCACATAAGCCACACAGTGATTAGTCTTTATGACAGGCAGCACAGCTGTCGAAATACTACAATGTATTATTAAGGTCGCATGGCGATCGGTGGCTTTGCCACATAGGTCACATAGTGATCGGTCTTTATGATAGACAGCACAGCTGTCGATATGGTGAGTAGCGGATGGAGGGTTGATTGTAGAAATCCCCACGGTGTGATGGTTGGTACGGGGGTGTGTAGAGGATGGACTCTTAGGTTTGGGATAGGCAATGTTGCATGTAAATATATATTCTGTTGCCATTACGTATGGGCCCAGGGCCCATAATGTATTTGTAGGCCTCAAGGCTTTTATGTGTTTTTGAGATTTGCACACTGAGTCTTGGTGACTCACCCCTTTCATTTCTCCCAACTTTTCAGATGAGCAGTAGATCGTGGACATGGGAGCCGAGGCGATCTCGAGGGGCCATCATGTCTTTTATCTTCATAGACTATTTTCGGTCTTTTCTTTAAGTTTCCAATTTTGGGATTATTTTTGTAATAAGGTCTTCATAACTTAGGTTATCAAACTATATTTTTTTATGTTACATCTTATAAACTTATGTTTTCAAAGTTTTAATTATAAAGTGAAAGGAAAATGGGTTTCTCCAGCATGTTCAACGCAAATGTTAAAGTTTCTTCAACAATGTCACAATTAATGATTAATCAGTTAAAATAAACTGAGATTTTCAAAACCCTTCAAAGCAAAGTTTTCAACATTCAACCCGTAGCATACCAGATTCGGTCATGATGTATGGGTCGAGTTTGGGGTGTTACATATTTGGTATCAAAGCCCAGTTCAAAACTCGGGATGTGAAATGGGTGCAGTAGTGATTTTTAAAAGTGATGTAAGTTTGAGAAAAGTTCGGTTGAAATATGGCCTTCGAGTCTACCGGCACCCGATCCACGCAGGTAAGTATTCTAAACTCATTATGTAATATGCATGTTGGGCTTGATGGCTCTATAGGGACGTAGGTTAGTATGCTAGAGTTTATGGACTTTAGGTTTAGTAAAAAAATTCTTCAAATCTCATAAGACTTAATTTCTAGTTAAACATGTCTGTGAATAAGTCACAGGATTAGGGTGTGGTAATAGGCATACGCATGTCTAGGATTGGATCCAAGGAGAGCTTGGTATTTAAGCGGCCCTAGCGGCTCACCTCCTCTTCACTGGAATCCTACCTGGTGCGTAGTGATTGTTCACCGTAGCCACGGGGACTTGTTGACGGGCCAAAATTTATAACTAAAACCCGAAAGGGATCAGCCACCCTATTTCACAAAATTACTAAAATACCCTAGTTATGTAAAATTTTTGAAATACCCTCGATTTGTGAAAATTTCCCAAAATACCCTTAGTTTGTAAAATTACTGAAATACCCCCAGCTTATAAAATTACCAAAATACCCCTATTTTGTAAAATCACCAAGATACCTTATTTTGGAAAATTACGAGAATACCCCTAGGTAGTGAAATGACAAAAATACCCTTATGTGATGAATGTGAGTTCATGGATGCTACTTGTATGTTAATGTGTGATGGTTGAATGTATGTGGATTCTAGAGCTAGAAAATACAGACCTGAGAACTGAACCTTGTAGATAGAGTTCGAATTCGAAAGAACTACTGTTAAAACTACTCTCCATAAGACTATTCATTATTAATCAGTGGAAGAAATTAATAACTTAAAAATTCCTAATCAGATAAACGTGAATCGGCAGAATGAGCACTAGAGGACGTGGTGTACATAGCCGAGGTAGAGGCAGGATTACTGTGTCGAAACCGGTAGGGTCTGGTCACGAGTCGGGGAATGAGGTACCAGTGCCACCAACTGTGGAGGCAGAATTTTAGGATCAGACGGCCAAAAATGATGCGGTATCTCAGGCGATGTTGAGGGTTTTAGAGAGGGTTACTGGGGCAAGCATGGGCACAGGAGCCTAGAAATCTGTGCCGAAGCGACTTAGAGCTAATGGGGCAGAAGTGTTTAGGGGAATTTCTAGGATATCCCCGAGTACAGCTAAGTATTAGTTGGAGGCGATCGAACGTATAATGGATGATTTAGATTTCACGGAAGAAGAGAAGCTGAAAGAGTAGTGTCCCTTCTCCGGGACAAAGCTTATCAATGGTGGCTTACGGTTAAGGATTGTACAGTGGCTAACCGTATCACTTGAGATTACTTCAGAATGGCGTTCCAGAGTAAGTACATTGGAATGAGTTATGTGGATGCGCAGCGTAGAGCATTTCTGAATCTGGTTCAGGGAAGTAGGTCAGTGGCGACGTATGAAGCGAAATTCTTACGCCTGAGCCATTATGCTCGAGGTATAGTGGCCACAGAACATGAATGGTGTGTTTAATTTGAAGATGGCCTGAAGGATGATTTACATGTTTTGATAGCTCCACAGCGAGAGAGGGAATTTGATGTGCTTGTGGAGAAGGCTAAGATAGCTAAGGAGGTAAAGCAAACGAAAAAGCTGAATGGGGATAAATATAGAAGTGGAAGTAAGAGGAATTTTGGATCGTCAGGAGCAGTTGAGCGTACTCAGAAAAGACCTAGGTCGGATGGGCCAAACCGAGTGGAGAGACCTGCTACTAACCAGACACGAAGGTGTGTTCGCTGTGGTAAATTCCATGTAGGTGAGTGTTGGACAGGCAGTGGAAAGTGCTTTAGGTGTGGATCTTTGGACCATCAGATTAGAGACTGTCCACATCTACGGAGCGATGTAGGACCCGCAGGGCAGGGAAATGCTCAACCAGGTAGAGGAGGTCAGCAACTGCAGAGGGGTCGTGGTCCAGCTAGAGGTGGTAACAGTTTCAGTCGGGGCCGTGGAGCACCAGGTCGAGTGGTAGGAAACACTGAGGTAAGACAACCGGGGTTAGTCTATGCTATAAGACGTCGAGAGGAGGCTGACACACTGGATGTTATAATCGGTATGTTTTTAATATTTGGTTTGCCTTACACTGCATTGATTGACATTGGGTCGACACATTCATATGTTGCTAGTAGTGTGTCTGGAACTTTAAGTTTAGATTCTGATATTACCCCTCGGGCAATAACTATAGTTAGCCCATTAGGACAATCTGTGGTAGTAGATAAACTCTATCCGGAGGTACCCTTAGAAGTTCAGGGAATAGTTTTCCAGACGGATCTGATGGAATTACCATTCGGGGAGTCCGAGTTAATATTAGGCATGGACTAGCTGGTGAAGTATCAAGCTAATTTAGATTATGCAGCCAAGCGTATGGTGTTGAAAACCCCCGAGGGTGGTGAAGTGTTGGTGATAGGAGAAAGGGGGAACTGTCTGTCGAATGTAGTGACTGCCCTAAGAGCAAAAAAGATGATGAGAAAAGGATGAGAGGCAGTTTTAATGTTTGTCTGAGCTCTGGAAGCCAAAGACCTAACTGTTGGGCACGTTAGGACAGTGAAGGAGTTTCCTGATGTTTTCCTAGAAGAGCTTTCGAGACTACCCTGGATCGTGAAGTGGAGTTTGGTATCGATCTTTTTTTGGGAACGAAACCAGTATCTATTGCTCCATATAGGATGGCGCCAAAAGAGTTGGTGGAATTGAAAGCGCAGATTCAGGAGTTACTGGATAGAGGGTTTATTCGACCAAGTGTGTCACCGTTGAGAGCGCCGGTGTTATTTTTCAAGAAGAAAGATGGATCAATGCATATGTGCATTGACTATCGTCAGTTGAATAAGCTAACAATCAAGAACAAATACCCGTTGCCGAGGATCGATGACTTGTTCAATCAGTTGAAGGGAGCCTTAGTCTTTTCAAAGATAGATCTGAGGTCAGGATACCATCATCTTAAGGTCAAGGAGGTAGATATTCATAAGACGGCTTTTAGGACTCCTATGGTCATTACGAGTTCATGGTAATGCCATTCAGATTAACCAATGCACCAGCAGCATTTATGGACATGATGAACTGAATATTCCAACCCTACTTGGATCAGTTTGTTGTGGTATTCATAGATGATATCCAGGTTTATTCAAGATCAAAGGAGGAACATGACTCACACCTTCGAGTGGTTTTGCAGATCTTGAGGGAGAAGCAGTTGTATGCCAAATTCAGTAAGCGTGAACTTTGGCTAAGGGAGGTTACGTTTTTAGGCCATGTTGTGTCGGTAGAGGGGATTAGGGTTGACCCTCAAAAAATTAAAGTTGTATTGGATTGGAAGCCGCCTAAGGTCGTGGCAAAAATTCAAAGTTTTCTTGGACTGGCCGGGTACTATCGAAGGTTTGTTAAAGGATTATGATTGCTCGATCGAGTACCATCTAGGTAAAGCTAATGTGGTGGCGGATGCTTTAAGTTTGCTCACCTTAGTTTATACGATGATGGGAGCTTACTGGCTGAACATCAAGTGAGACCCTCTTGGGTCAGTTAGGTTAAGGAGAAGCAGTAGACCGATGATTTGCTAAATGAGAAGTTTCATGTAGGATCAAGTGATGCATCGACGGACTTCAGTATGAATGAGGAAGGTGTTATGTTTTCAAGGAGAGTTTGCATGCCAAAAGATCCGAATTGAGGCATAGGATTTTGCAAGAAGTGTATTAAAGTTCATACGCTATGCACCGGAGGGAGTAAGATGTATAGGATTTTAGGATCGATTCGGTGGCGGGCTTGAAGCGAGAGGTAACTAAACTGGTGAGTAAGTGTTTGACCTATCAGCAGGTAAAAGCGGAGCATCAGTTACCATTAGGGTTATTGCAGCCAGTGAAGGTTCCACAATGGAAGTGGGAAAGGATCACAATGGACTTTGTTAGTGGGCTACCCCTCACGCCTACTAAGAAAGATTCAGTTTGGGTGATTGTTGTTCGCTTGATGAAATCTGCTCATTTCATACCAGTACCGGTCGATTACTCTCTGCAGAAGCTGGCTAGGTTATATATAGTGGAGGTAGTGGGGTTGCATGGGGTACCAGTATCAATCATATCGGACAGGGACCCGAGGTTCACGTCGTGATTCTGGAAGGCTTTGCATCAAGTGTTGGGTGCAGTTGGATTTCAATCTGACGTTTCATCCTCGAACGGATGGACGGTCTGGCGGGTAATTCAGATCTTGGAGGACATGTTGAGGGATGTGTCATTGATTTGGTGGTAGCGGGAAGAGTTGAGTTTGCTTACAATAATAGCTACCGGTCTAGAGATGGTGCCCTATGAAGCATTGGCGGCGAAAGTGTCATACTCCTACTTGTTGGATGGAATTAGGGGAACATCAGATTTTGGGTCTGGAGTTGGTTACCGAGACAGAGGAAAAGGTTGAGTTAATTCGAGCTCGACTAAAGGAAGTGTAAGATCGACAGAAGTCCTATGCAGACTTGAAGCGTAATGATTTAGAGTTTGTAGTGAGTGACAAGGTGTTCTTGAAGGTGTCGCCATGGAAGAAAGTGTTGAGGTTTGACGGAAGGGTAAATTAAGTCCCAGATTTATCGGACCTTATCGGGTGTTGAAACGAGTGGGGTCGGTAGCCTATCAGCTATAGCTACCTTCTGAGCTAAGCAAGATTCACAATGTATTCCACGTTTCTATGTTAAGACATTACTGTTCGGATCCTTCCCATGTGGTGTCCGTGGAAGAAATCAAGTGAGACGACCTATCCTTTGAAGAAGAACCCAGGTAGAAATCACGGATCATGATGTCAAGGTATTACGAAGGAAAGCGGTTCTATTAGTTAAGGTTCTATGGCGAGAATCATGGTTCGAGGAGGCTACTTGGGAACCGGAGGAAGCGTCTGATGGCAATACCCACATCTATTACGATCGGTGATTTCGAGGTGAAATTTCTTTAAGGGGTAGAACTATAACATCCTGAATTAATAGGCCTATGCGTTTAATGTGTGTGGTTGTGCTTGTTATGCTTGATAGAATGTTTTAAGGGTCCAGAATGGGCTCGAAGTTGGGCCGAGGCCTTAGTCGAATTTTTTGTTTGGACACTCTAGTGGAAAGTAAGTTAAGACAGGGCTTAAAAGACATTACATGTGAATTAAGACACAAAAATGGGCTTGTGGCCCAGTGGTCAGTGGCAATATGCAGGGACTAGGAGTGGCGTGTCAAGCTATTAAGGAGGTCTAAGGTTCGAGTCACATAAAGCCCAATTCTTTTTAATTAAATTTAGCTAATTTTTGGCATTTAAGTGGGTAGAGTGGGACGGAAATAAGGCTTGGAAATAGGAGGATTTATTTGAGTAGATAATGCAAATAATATGGTAGATAAAGGGAGGAAGAGGTAGTGTTATCTAGGATTCTTTTAGAGGTGTGATCAGATAAAGATAAGGGAGGAAATTTAGGATTTATCTGCTGGTCATAGTGGTGGCCGAAATTCCAACACTGAGGGGGAGGAGAAATCAGTTTTGATATGATCAAGGGGTGCCGAAATTTCCCTTGATTAATAGCTTAGTTTTAGTTTTAAAAAGGGGAATTTTGGTTTTAGGCAGTAGGTGCCGAAATTTTGCTTAAGTAGGGGGATATCTCTTCAATTCTGGCATTTGGCCCTATTCTCTTTTTTCTTTCCTCTCATCCTCACTTCTATGCAAAAGCCAAAAATTTCATTGTTCTCTTCTCTCATCCTTTCCTCCAAAAGCCGAAACTCATAACTCTTCTCATCTCCATTCTTTTCTTATAACCAAATGATCATTGTTCTTTCCTTTATTCTCCCTTTTGCCGATTTCTTCATAGCCGAATCTTCATAGATCCTATTACACTGTCTTTCTTTTGATCTTCTTAAAAGCTGAAATCTGTCAGGAGAAGCCAAACCTGTTGGTAAGTGCCGATTTCTTTTGATCTTTTATCTTTCAATTTTGGAGGCCATAACCGATTGGCTAATGGGTTGTAAGGACATCATTAATTCAATATTATATTCACTGATCTTGTGTCCTGTTTGGGCGGCATTCTGGGATTTAAAGGAGATCTAACCGCCTAGGTTCCTAGGATAAAATCGGTAACTTCCCAATCCTATTGTCTTCTTTCGGGATTTCAAGGTAAGGATTTCAATTCTCCTAAGTTGATCCATCGGGTTCCTTTCTTTATTATGCCTTAACCTAATGCCTCATTAAGCAATCATTATAGTATCCTCTGACTAAGGTCATTCTTGGACTTGAATGTCAGCAAATCGAAAGAAGGGTTGGCTCTGTAGTCCGAGCCCCAAAGTTCAAGAAGCGCGCGGCGTTAGCAATACGGGATTGGTCGCCAGTTTGTGGACCGACTTCAGAACAAAACCTTAGAAAGTTAGCAGTCATATCGACTTCTAATAGTGTCGACATAGAAAGAATTATCCTTTCGGTAATCAGGTGTGTAGATCTCCATCACACTAGTTAATATGTATTATATGTATGTTATGGGCTAAAAGCCAGAAAATAAGGCTTTATGAGCAATGTATTACCCGTAAAGGGTAGGCAAGGATGCTGTGTTCAGTAATCATAGAAACTTCTCTATGTGTATCGAAGTATGTGAAAGTCTATGATCTGTTTAGATAGTATAATGTTCTAATTCTTGCATGTATGTATGCATAGGATGGGATTGATATGATGAATGGGAAGAAGGTCACATGGCGATCGGTGGCTTTGCCACATAGGTCACACAGTAATCGGTCTTTATAACAGGCAGCACAGCTGTCGAAATACTGCAATGTATTATTAAGGTCACATAGCGATCGGTGGCTTTGCCACATAGGTCACATAGTGATCGGTCTTTATGACAGACAGCACAGCTGTCGATATGGTGTGTAGCGGATGGAGGGTTGATTGTAGAGTGTGATGGTTGGTACGAGGGTGTGTAGAGGATGGACTCTTAGGTTTGGGATGGGCCATGTTGCATGTAAATATATATTCTGTTGCCATTGTGTATGGGCCCGGGGCCCATAATGTGTTTAATGGGCCTCAAGGCTTTCATGTGTTTTCGTGGATTTGCACACTAAGTCTTGGTGACTCACCCTTTCATTTCTCCCAACTTTTCGGATGAGCGAGAGATCGTGGACATGGGAGCCGAGGCGCACTCGAGGGGCCATCAAGTCTTTTATCTTCATAGACTATTTTTGATCTTTTCTTTAAGTTTCCAATTTTGGGATTATTTTTGTAATAAGGCCTCCATAACTTAGGTTATCGAACTATATTTTTTTTTTATGTTACATCTTATAAACTTATGTTTTCAAAGTCTTAATTATAAAGTGAAAGGAAAATGGGTTTTTCCAAAGATGTTCAACATAAATGTTAAATTTCTTCAAAATGTCACAATTAATGATTAATCGGTTAAAATAAACGAGATTTTCAAAACCCTTCAAAGCAAAGTTTTCAACATTCAACCCGTAGCATACCAGATCCGATAATGACTTATGGGCCGGGTTTGGGGTGTTACAAAAACCCTACTCAGACTTTTGAAGGCAAAAAAGTAGAAGTCGATTCCCCAGAAGTAGTGTTTAACGCTAGGGTTGACGGAAACCCTAATTTAGCACCTCAAACTATGGCTCAAACAATTTGGCAACTGGCCGAAGCTCCGGCAGAATAATCGCCACTGTGCATCACGTATCCTACTATGGATACTAATTTTGAATTAAAGTTAGGTTTAATCCAACAACTGCCAACTTTTCGTGGGTTGCAAAAATGAAAATCCTCACATGCATTTGAAAGAGTTTCATATGGTTTGTCTTAGCATGAAACCTCAGGGGGTAACTAAGGATCAAATTAAATTATGTGCTTTCCCTTTCTCTCTTGCAGATTCTTCTAAGGAATGGTTATTCTATTTACCTCTTAGATCTATTACTACTTGGGCTGATTTTGTAACATCCGGGAATTAGGGGCCCTGCATTATTGTATGTTACTGTGTGTTTGGCAGGTTTTGTTTGTTAATTTGGTGTGTTTAGGGGTCCTGAGAAGGCTCGGGGTTAAGCTTGGTTCTTGGAGAAATTCTATTTTTAGGCATTTTAGGGGGGAGCTAGTAGAGGTAGGTCTTAAGTATAAATACTTGAGTTTGATGACACAAGAAGAGAGGTGGTAAAGTGGCAAGGAGATGCCACTTAGAGTGCAGGGAAGTGGCGTCACAAGGGAGAAGCAGCAGGGAGGAGGTTCGAATCCCACAAGCCTCACTTTGAAGCTTTCTTTTTGCACTTGGGAAGCTAAGGTGGTGGCTTCCAACTGGACTTTCCAAGGTTGTTGGATGAATGAGTCAAAGACTTCAAATGAATGGCCATGAGGTGATGGTGGGATTTGAACGGGTCAACAAAGTTTGAATGAGTGAAGAGGAGTGAAAGGGGGAGAAATTCAGGGGATTTCTAGTTGGTGGAGTGATGGCCAGTTGTGGGAGACTTGAAGAGGGGGAGAAATCGGTTTTGTGCTAAGCTAAAGGTGTGTGCCAAAATTCTTAAGGCTGGTGGCACTTGGCTTTTCTTTTTGTGTTGTTCAATCGGTCATAAGGGGGTGTTATAGTGCCGTTTGTGCAAGTGACATTTTGGGTGAGGGGTTAAGTTGAAACCGTCCATAGAACCTTGTTTTTCTTCTTTTCACTTTAGGTCATTAGGCTTCATCTTCTTTTGTTTACCAAAGAAAACCGTGGAACCTTTTTCAACTCTTTTTCTCTCATCATTCTTTTCTCTTCATATCCTCCCATAGCCGAAACCTCCATCTCCTTTCTTTTGCGTCACCTTTCTCTTCGACTTGTAGTTGTTGGCCGAACCTTGCCATCTCACCATTATCATCCTCCCTTATCGATCAACTTCCTCTTTCTTCTCTTTGCTACTCTTTATTTCAAAGTCGAAACCCTTCCCTTCATCTTTTTCTTCTTCTTGCTCCTTATTTTCTTGTCTCCTCTTTAGCCGAGATCTCCTTTTTGATCACCTCTTATCTTCCTTGTTTCTATCATTTTGTTCCTAGGTCAATTCTTCTTGTTCATCTTCTGCAAGTGGTTCCATCACCCAAATCAACTCCCTTTGTTATCTCTCTTAAAACGGATCCGTCACTTGTGTGACTAACTTGGTCAAATTTGGTTCTCTTCCATCATTCTACTTGTGTCGAATCTCCTTGTATGTCACTCGATTTCTCTACTAGCCGAATATCAATAAGCTGGGTGCTAGGAATTCTAGGCTGCTGAGAGTCTATAAGTTTGGTTCTAATAATCAAGGTAAGATATTTTCTTTTTAGTTTCTTTTTCATCTCCTTTGCTTTGTTCAACAAGTCGACCATTCACTCTTCCATAACTCGTTCCTTTGTTCATCATGGCTAGTAGTCGAATATTAGGAAGAGAAGTGTTGAGGCTTCTCTTGTTGTCGAGATTTCTTTTCCAAGCGGTCCTGTTTGTTTGCTTTAGTAGCAAGGTAAGGAGTTACCCTCTGATTCTATTCGACTGATCACTTTTTGATGTTCGCTGCCATAGTTTAATATCATTATTAGTAACCGTTGTTTCCGTTATAGTACTGTATTGATCAAGTC
Organism: Gossypium rotundifolium; assembly: GCA_025506655.1. Classification (NCBI taxonomy): domain Eukaryota; kingdom Viridiplantae; phylum Streptophyta; class Magnoliopsida; order Malvales; family Malvaceae; genus Gossypium; species Gossypium rotundifolium. The sequence continues at coordinate 169,226,682 of CP106724.1, read as the reverse complement.
TATTTCATGGATACAAGCATCGGTCAAGCTGAGGAGGGGAGTGTATCTGTAATCCCTGCTCCTAAATTCAAAAGGCGAGCTGTGTCAGTGGTTCGGGACTTTTTGTCGGGCTGTGGTAGAGAGCCGAAGTCTGCCTAGGATAGGCATATAGCCGTCGTTCCTGTTAGTGAAAGCGTCGACATAGAAAGCCTAGTGTTACGTGTTATCAGGTGTGTACTACCCACACATTTCTTTACTGTTCACATTATTAACTGTGAAGGCTAAAAATCGAAATAACTGCGTTGTTAGTCGAAATACCCTTGTGGGTAAGGTTGGAGACACCGGGTAAGTTCTCGATGATGATATTTTTGATTATATGCATATATGTATGTTCGTTGTTATGCATGAACGATATAGTTATCTGTTACACATGGTGATCATGGTTGTATTCATATTTTGGCACGATGTAAAGTGCATGGGCTCGGGATTGAATGAAAGGTGAAGGGAGAATCAGTGACTATAGTCACGATGGTCTAAATACCACGATGGTTGAAACCACGAACGTTCTAATCAGTGACTTGTCTCGGTGGTCAAGTACCATAGTGGGTTGGCCCCACGTAAGCGTAAATTTATCAGAGATCGTCATGGTGGTCTGAGACCACAGTGGGTTGGCCCCACGATTATATGATTTAGTGACTCTGTTACGAGTGACTATTGTCACTAGTGGTTTGGGACCACGGTGGCCATGAACCATAGTGGCATAATGCCACGGGTGTTAGGATAGAGAACTAGATTGGGTTGGGCTGCATTGCATACATGAGACATATGCCATATTGAGTTGGTTAAGGCCTAGTTTGTGTTATACGACGATTTACACACTGAGTCATGGTGACTCACCCCTCTACTAAATGTTGCAGGTAATTAGTAGATCACGGGTTTTGGAGCTGAGGCGGACTCGAGGTGGCAATGCGTTGCTATTTCTCTCATAAATTTCATTACTTTATTTTAAACTTAGTTAAATTTGGGATTTTATTATGTAATAAGGCCGCTTTAACTTAGATTTGGGTTGGTTCCAAGAGCCGATTTTAATTATGTTATAAAATGTCAAAAATGGGGATTTCTTAAAAATGTAAATCAAGGTTTTCCAAATGTTAACAAATGAATCACATGAAGTAAGTAATTAAAACTTGGAATTTTTCTTAGAACTACTAATAATATTATTATTTCTTTCTTTTCTCCAAAATTCACATTACTCAATGCTATTTACAACAAAATTTTCTAAGTATGGTTTCATGAAAATAACCCAGCCAAAGACTCTAATTAACTAAATAAGAAGATGGTAAGATATGTATAATCGAACCAATTTGATTAGCCTTAGCTTGGACTCACTAAACAAAACGCTTTTTCTCGACACGATATTCCATCAAATGTTTTCAAAACTACCTATCCAAAGAATATATCGATTTGGTCGTAACATTATAGACCGGGTTTGGGGTGTTATAATTTTGGTATCAGAGCCAGGTTTCAAAAACTCGGCTGTGGGTATGAGGTTCAAAAATGTTTCAAAAGATGGTTTAGAAAATGGTTTAGAAATATATATGTTTTCTGGAAGCATGGCACCCGAGTCTCTGGCACCAAATCCGTACGGTAAGTCTTCGACTATCGATTGTTTTAAATGAAGTAATTGTAATGTGCTATAATTACTTGTATTAAGAAATTCAACTCTAAGAGACTAAAACCTTAGGTATGCATGAACTGGCAAGAATTTCTCATAATGTTATTTTTATACGATTATTCTGTAATAAACAGTGGAAGAAAGTACTAAATCATAAAACTTTTAATTAGATTAACTCGAATCGTTAGTCATGAGCACTAGAGGACGTGGACATGGTATGCACGACCGTGGTGAAGGTCGAGGTGTCGGGGTTGAACTTTCAGAATCTGGGCATGGATCGAAAGGTGAAGTGCCCGAATCGCTAGTTACGAAAGTGAAATTTTAGGATCAAACTGGTGGAGACGATGTGGTGTCTTAGGCTATGTTACTTGTTCTGGCAAGGTTGCTGGAGCGAGCATGGGGTCAGTGGCTTAAAAATCTATGTCGGAGCGACTTTGAGCCAATGGAGCTGAGGTATTTAGGGGCATTTCTAGTGCGGCTCCTAACATAGCTGAGTACTAGTTAGAAGCGGTGGAACGGGTTATGGATGACCTTGACTGCACCACGGAAGAGAAACTGAAAGGAGTTGTGTCTCTTGTCTGAGATGAGGCTTACCAATGGTGGCTCACAGTTAAAGATGGTACAGCAGTGGACCGCATTACCTGGGACTTCTTTAAGTTTGTATTCCAGGGGAAATACATTGGGTCAAGCTATGTGGATGCTCAGCAAAAAGCATTTCTAAACTTGGTTCAGGGAAGTAAGCCGGTGGCTGAATATGAGGCAAAATTCTCGCGTCTAAGCCAATATGATCGTGGTATTGTGTCCACAGATCATGAGTGTTGTGTCTGATTTGAAGATGGTCCAAGGGATGAGTTGTGAGTACTGATAGCTCCGCAACGGGAAGGGGAATTCGCTATTTTGGTTGAGAAGGCTAAGATAGCCGAAGAGGCAAAGCGATCTGAAAGGCAGAATTAGGATAGGGACAAGGGTAGGAATAAAAGAAGTTTTAGACTGTCAAGATCTACTGGGAATTTTCAGAAGAGGCCTAGGTTGGATGGGACGTGTCAAACTGCGAGGCCTGTTGTTGCTGGTCAACCACAACAATGTGCTACGTGTGGGAAGTTTCATTCAGGAGAGTGCTGGGCAAGAAGTAATGGATGCTGCAGATGTGGATCAGTGGATCATCGGGTAAGGGATTATCTGCAAATGCCTAACAGAACGGGGCCAGTAGGTTAGAATTATGTTCAGCCTGGTAGAGGTGGACAGCAGCCCTAGAGGGGTCATGGTCTGGTTAAAGGAGGAAATGGCCTGGCTAGGAACACGGAAGCAAGACAGTCGGGGTTGGTCTATGCAACTAGATGCTATAAGGAAGGCGATGCACTGGACATCATAATCGGTACATTCCTTATTTCTGATTTGCCTTTTACTGCACTGATTGATATTGGGTCAACACATTCCTATGTTGCTAGTACGGTGTCTGGAACTCTGAATATAGACTCTGAGATTGCTTCTAGGGAGATGACTGCACTTAGCCCTTTAGGACAATCTATAGTGGTGAACAAACTCTTCAGGAGTGTGCCTCTAGAAGTACAAGGGATGGTTTTCCCAGCTGATTTGATGGAACTTCCGTTCGGCGAGTTCGGTTTGATCTCAGGTATGGACTAGTTAGTGAGATATCGAGCAAACTTGGATTGTGCTGCTAAGCGCATGGTGTTAAGGACTTCTGAGGATGATGAGGTAGTGGTGATAGGTGAAAGGAGGAACTACTTGTCTAATGTAGTGTCTGCTTTAAAGGATGAAAGGATGGTGCGAAAAGGGTGTGAAGCGTTCTTAGCTTTCATCAGTGCTCTGGAGGCCAAAGAGTTGGCTAAAAAGGATGTTAGAACGGTGAAGGAATTCTCTGATGTTTTTCCAGAAGAGCTTCCAGGGTTACCTCTGGATCGCGAGGTAAAGTTTGATATTGATCTTCTTTCGGGGACAGCGTCAGTGTCTATTGCCCCATATAAAATGGTGCCGAAGGAGTTGGTGGAACTGAAAGCCCAAATTCAGGAACTGTTGGACCGAAGTTTTATCTGCCCTAGTGTATCACCTTGGGGAGTGCCGATGTTATTTGTTAAGAAGAAGGACGGGTCGATGCGGATGTGCATTGACTATAGACAACTAAACAAGTTGACGATTAAGAACAAGTACCCGTTGCCCAAGATTGATGATCTGTTCGATCAGTTGCAAGGCGCTTCAGTCTTTTCAAAGATAGACTTGAGGTCAGGTTATCACCAACTTAAGGTTAAGGAGGCAGATATTCATAAGACAACTTTCCAAACCCGTTATGGTCATTACGAGTTCTTGGTGATGCCGTTCGGGTTGACGAATGCACCAACTGCGTTTATGGACATAATGAATCGGGTATTCCAACCCTATCTGGATCGATTTGTTGTGGTGTTCATAGACGATATTTTGGTTTACTCGAGTTCAGAAGAGGAACATGATTCATATCTTCGAGTGGTTCTACAGATTCTAAGAGAAAAGTAGTTGTACGCCAAATTCAGCAAGTGTGAATTTTGGTTAAGGGAAGTTACATTTTTGGGACATGTTGTATCTGCTGAGAGAATTAGGGTTAATCCTCGAAAAATTGAGGCCGTGTTGGATTGGAAACCACCTTAGTCTATGGTAGAGATTCGAAGTTTTCTTGGGTTAGCCGGATACTACAGAAGGTTTGTTGAGGGATTTTTGTTAATAGCTGCACCGTTAACCAAGCTGTTACGGAAAGGGGTACCGTTTGTCTGGTCTGATAAGCAATAGGAAAGTTTTTAGAAGCTGAAGAGGATCTTGACTGAGGATCCAATGTTAATTCAGTCTGAGGCTGGGAAGGAGTTTGTCGTTTACTACGATGCGTCGCACACAGGGTTAGGATGTGTGTTGATGCAAGGAGGGAAGGTGGTATCTTATGCGTCTCGACAGTTGAGACCGCATGAAGTGAATTATCCCACGTATGATCTGGAGTTAGTTGCGGTAGTGTTCGCTTTGAAGATTTGGAGACACTATCTATATGGGGAGAATTCCATTATCTACACGGACCATAAGAGCTTGAAATACCTCCTCACTCAGAAGGAGTTGAATTTAAGATAGCGGAGGTGGATTGAATTGTTAAAGGACTGTGATTGTTCGACTGAGTACCACCCGAGTAAAGCTAATGTAGTGGCAGATGCGTTGAGTCGTAAGGTGATATCATAATTGAGGGCAATGTTCGTCCATCTCAGCTTGTATGATGATGGAAGTGTGCTAGCGGAACTACAAGTGAAGCCTTTGTGGGTTAGTCAGATAAAGGAGAAGTAATTATCTGATGAATCGCTAAGTCCTAAATTTCAGCTAGTGGCAAGTGATGAGATAGTAGATTTTAGCGTGAACAGTGATGGGGTATTGTGCTTTCGAGGAAAGGCTTGTATGCTGAAGAATTTCGAATTGAGATGAAGATTCTATAGGAAGTAAGATGTATCGGGGTCTGCGAGAACAATTTTGGTGGCCGGGTCTGAAGTATGAGGTGACTGAATTTGTGGGCAAATGCTTGACGTGTCAACAGGTGAAGGCAGAGCATCAATTGCCTTCGGGGTTGCTGCAGCCAATAAAGACTCCACTTTGGAAGTGGAAGCGGATAACGATGGACTTTGTGAGTGGGCTACCCCTTACGCCTACGAAGAAGGATTCAGTGTGAGTAATTGTGGATCAGTTGACGAAGTCCGCTCACTTCATACCAATTCGGGTTGATTACTCATTACAGAAGTTAGCCAAGCTGTATGTGGCAAAATTTGTGAGGTTGCATGGGGTACCCATGTCTATCATATCAGACAGAGACCCCATGTTTACATTGCGATTTTGGAAGGCGTTGCATCAAGCATTGGGTACAAGAATAGATTTCAGCACAGCATTTCATCCACAGACTGATGGTCAATCTGAGAGAGTAATCCAGATCTTGGAAGACATGTTGAGAGGCTGTGTCATCGACTTCAGGGGTAGTTGGGAGGAGTTCCTACCATTGGCAGAATTTGCATACAATAACAACTATCAATCCAGTATTTAGATGGCACCCTATGAAGCATTATATGGTCGAAAGTGTCGCACTCCTACTTGCTGGATAGAGTTAGGTGAGCGACAGTTGTTGGGTCCGGAATTGGTTTTTGAAATAGATGAGAAGATTAAGTTGATTCGAACTCGGTTGAAGGAAGCTTCTGATTGGAAAAAATCTTATGCAGATCTGAAGCGTAAGGATATAAAGTTCTCTGTGGGTGATCGAATTTTTCTAAAAGTTTCACCAGGGAAGAATGTTTTAAGGTTTGGACAGAAGGGCAAGCTGAGCCCCAGGTTCATCGGGCCTTATCAAGTGTTGAAACGTGTGGGACCAGTAGCTTATCAGCTCAAGCTACCTCTGGAATTAAGGCAGATACATGATGTATTTCATGTCTCAATGATAAGGCGCTACCATTCGGATCCATCTCATATAGTGTCGGTAGAGGAAATCGAGGTAAGACCTAACTTATCTTTTGAAGAGGAACCAGTTCAGATCTTAGATCGAGACGTTAAAGTGTTACGGAGGAAGACGATTCTATTGGTTAAAGTGTAGTGGCGAAATCACGGTTCAGAGGAAGCCACGTGGGAGCCAGAGGATGTGATGGGACAGCAAGACCCTCACCTCTTTTGACTAGGTAAATTTCGAGGCTGAAATTTCTTTAAGGGGGTAGAATTGTAACACTCAAAAATTAAGGGCCCTGCATTATTGTATGTTGTGTGTTTGGCATGTTTTGTTTGTTAATTTGGTGTGTTTGGAGGTCCCGAGAAGGCTCGGGGTTAAGCTTGGGTCTTGGAGAAAATTCTATTTTTAGGCATTTTAGGGGGGATCTAGCAGAGGCAGGACTTAATTCGACACCTTTGTATCAATCACATGCACCAAATAAGCTTCAAAACCTTTTCTCACATAGTTCATAGCTCTCATCACTGATACAACAGCTGGTAGTCCTTTCATATCACTAGACTCAATTTGAACTATCTCACCATTCTGACTCTTCAATTCAACATTCTTTCTCTTACAATTCACGATGGCATTATGTAAAGTAAGCCAGTCCATTCCAAGAATTATGTCAAATTCATCAAATGGTAGCAACATCATATTGACCGAGAAACATAAATCATGAAACATCAACGAGCAATTCTTGCACACCTTATCCACCAAAACACACTTGCCAAAAAGGGTTCGATACTCTAATCACAAATTTAGTAGACTCAACAGGTAGAATCTTATTCGATACTAAATTCATACACACATAGAAATGAGTTGATCTAGGATCTATCAATGCAATGACATCAATATCAAATAAAGTGAAAGTACCAGTGATCAAGTTTGGAGATGATGCTTCCTCTCATGCAAGTATAGCTAGGCTCGGGTAGGTGCTCTCGCTTCTGACCGCTCAGCTGTATCAATTGTCCCTCTCTGGCTTTCACTCATAATTCTGGTGTTTCTGGGTGGTCTTCCCCTAGCTGCCACGTTACTCGGTCTTTCATTCTGAACATTTTCTTCTTCGACCATCTTTGGGAAATCTCGGATAAAATGGTCTCAGGATCCACATTTATAGCATGTTCTATTGTTATACTTGCCCCAGCACTCTCCCACATGTCGTCTCCCACATTGTCTACATACGGGCTTGTTACTCTTAACACTACCAACACTTGTTTCATTCAGAGCTTGAATTCGTAAACCAGTACTCTATCTCGAACGATCTCTATTTGAATGTCCAAATAAGGCATTTAAACAATTGCTTGCATCTTTATATCTCTTTGCTGAAGATTGAGAGAACTTATTCATCGATCTCTTTCTTTCATGACGAGCCTCAGAATCAGCTTTCTTCTTTTCTTTACCGAGCTCCTCAGCTTTGCATGCTCTTTTCAACTAATACAACAAATTCATTTATATCTAGTATTCCAACCAACAACTTAATATCTTCATTCAATCCCTCTATAAAACATTTACACATAGTAGCTTCAGTCGAAACACATTCTCTTGCATATTGACTCAATCTTACAAATTCCGCTTCAGACTCAAAGAATAAACAAATGGCCCTGTTTCAGCTCTAAAAACTCTTTACGTTTCTGATCAATAAAGCGTTGCCTGATATACTTCTTTCCAAACTCGACTTGAAAGAAATCCCAAGTGATTCTCTCTCTCGGAACCACAGATATCAATGTTTTCCACCAATTATAAGCCGTGTCTCTCAACAAGGAAACCACACACTTAATGCACTCATCAGGGTTCAGCGACATCTCATCAAATGCTCGAAGAGTATTCTCAAGCCAAATCTCAGCGCGCTCAGCATCATCATCAGCTGTGGCCCTAAACTCTTCGGCCCCATACTTGCGATTCTTGTCTATAGGTGGTTTATTCAATCTAATCGGATCCACAACTTGTGGCACACAGGTACTTGTGGGGGTAGAGGTTGTGGAGCAGTCGGATTTGTTCTAACAAATTTTGAAATCCATTCACTCATCATACGGAAGAAGGCTTGCTTAGCCTCACCTCCCTCACCACTATCATTTGGCCTAGATGTGGCCGGCGCTATCCCTTGAGCGGGAGCAGGCGCATTACTCTCTACGTCATCAGCAACTGCTCGATCGGGATCCATTACTATATTAAAACACATTTCAACTGTCAGATTTCATCACACTATCGCAAATTTACAATATGGCATGTATAGCTAGACTCACACACGCTACATTAGTCTGAGAATCGACTAAACCGTAGCTCTAATACCAATAAAAATGTAACACCCCTAACCCAAGACCGTCATCAAAATAGAGTTTAGAGGCATTACCGAACAATAGGATCATTTTACATCGCATTCATGACACAAAGTCAATCATCATCAAACACATTCATATACAATCATAGTGTCCCTTAAACGAGTCATCAAGACCCTAAGCATGCTTATAAACCAAGTTAGGACTAAACCGAAATGTATATAAAATTTCATAAAAAATTGAAACTTTTCTAGAATACAGGGGAGACACGCCGGTGGGGGTAGGTCGTGCCTCTCCCACGGCTACATGACACCCCCGTGTGCCCTCCCCATGGTTACATACTGCCAAAATCAACATGGCTAACAAGCACGCCTGTGTGATAAAGTCGTGTCCTATAAGGTCATATACTGCCATTTCTCGTACGACCTGTAGGCACGCCCATGCCATGGCCATGTGTAGTTTAAGCCATATTCTGCCAATTTACCCACGGTCCGAGACATGCTCGTGTGCCCAACCGTGCGACATTATAGGTCATCTTTGCAAGGCCAACATGCCACCCACTTAGGGTCAAACCTACAAGTCAATCAACCAAACATATCATGCACATATTGCCATCTAAAAGCATATCCATTTAGCAATTTAAAACATACAATCAATACCAACTCTAATCATACCCAATTCAATACCAATACTTATTCTATCACAAGCATAATTCATTCCCAAATCTCACTACTCCTACTAGCATTTATCAACACAAAGTTACCACTCAATAGCAAATTTATCAATTTACAATTCATGCCAAAAGATGCATCACACATATCACATTCATTCATACCAACATATCACATATATAGCCACATGTCATGGCTAATTACAATCTCAAACATAATTCAATTAACTAGCCTACACATGCCATATCTTAGCTATATACATTTTTCCAAAAGTACCAAAATAGAATGCCGATAGTGTGATTATGAAGTTGACAATCCTGGATCCTAGCTAGCTTTACTGACACTATAAGGCAGAGAAACAAATCACACAGTAAGCTTTCCAAAGCTTAGTAAGTTCGATATACAATACTATATCTCATCAAACCAAACTAATGTAAATATTAAGCATCACATAGATTAATTATCTCATTTTCATATCATTGCATTCATATCTAAAGTACTCATTCATTCCATCATAGCTTGTTTATAACTCATCAACCACAAAGGTTAATTACATACCTTGGCTAACACTTAGTTATTCTACCTCCAAGCTATTCAATGCTCGATATTACATGTCAATCATCATTTGATACTCGTTCAAAATAACCACACACTCAGTGCCACATACATATTCAAAGTATAATTGTTATCGCACATTTAGTGCCTATTCTTTTAATCGACTCGTCTCAGATCGCACAAACAAAGGCCAATTCAACAAGTTGAAGCTTTTATATCATCGCACACACAAGGCTAATTCAATAAGTCAAGCTTTTATATCATCGCACACGCAAGGCCATTCATTTTATTTCGATTTCAATTTCGGACACTTAGTGCCATCAACTAGAATCGTGCACATAGCAACTCATTTTCATACACATGGACATATTCATTTCATATTTATAAAACATAGCTCAAATACATGTATTATATCCGAACTTACCTCGAACGTCAAACTATCGATACGGTCAATTAATCGAGCACTTTATCTTTGCCTCAATCTCGATTCGAACCTCTCCTCTCTTGGTCTAAACACATTCAAATTTAACCCATTCAAATATAAATTCATTCATTTTAATCCAAACACATATATTTAGGGCATTTTACAAAATAGCCCTCACATTTTCACATTTTGACACTTTAGTCCCTATCTCATAAAATCATCAAATACTCAAAATTTCAATATACATGTGCTTAGCCAAATTCTCCCCATGCTTATACAAGCCCTCACATTTCATTTATTTCACATTTTAGTCCTCCAATTTCCCATTTTCACAATTTAGCTCAAATTACTCAATTTCAACAAAATTTCAAATACAAATTATGTTCATCTAACTCATATCATTCATTTAACACCAAAAATTATCACAAAGCTCAATATAGTATCAATGGCATCTCACACAAATATCATCAATACTCAAAATTCAAGCATGGGTTTTGTAAAGCACAAAGCAACGATTACGAAAACGTAAAAAAATCAAAAATCGAGCTAAAACATACCTAAATTTTTGCTTGACAATGGCCGAATATCACCAAGCTCCCAAACCCTTTCTATTTTCCTATTTTCGGTTCAAATGAAACAAAGATGAACATGTTTCATCTTTTTGGTTTTGTTTAATATTAACTTAATTATCAATTTACCAATTTGCCCTTTTATTAGTCATATAAGACAAATTTACATTAAGGTTAATATGTCATTTAACCAACCACTAACTTTAATAATGGCTAATTGCCTCATAAGGCCTCCAAATTATAAAGACAACAACAATTAAGTACTTAACAATTAGCATATAGCATTTTACACTTTACGCAATTAAGTCCTTTCTCTTAATCTGACATTAAAATGATCAAATCATCACATAGAACTTTCACACAGACCATGTTGCATACTATTCACACAAAAAATAATATTAAATTATTATTCTGACTAGGGTCTTAACCGGGCTGTTACACTTGTGACTAAACTCTCAAGGTTGTTGGATGAATGAGTCAAAGACTTCAAATGAATGGCCATGAGGTGATGCTGGGATTTGAACGGGTCAATAAAGTTTGAATGAGTGAAGAGGAGTGAAAGGGGGAGAAATTCTGGGGATTTCTAGTTGGTGGAGTGATGGCCGATTGTGGGAGACTTGAAGGGGGAGAAATCAGTTTTGTGCTAAGCTAAAGGTGTGTTCCAAAATTCTTAAAGCTGATGGCACTTGGCTTTTCTTTTTGTGTTGTTCAATCGGTCATAAGGGTGTGTTATAGTGCCATTTGTGCAAGTGACCTTTTGAGTGAGGATTTAAGTTGAAACCTTCCATAGAACCTTCTTTTTCTTCTTTTCACTTTGGGTCATTAGGCTTCATCTTCTTTTGTTTACCAAAGAAAACAGTGGCACCTTTTTCAACTCTTTTTCTCTCATCATTCTTTTCTCTTCATATCCTTCCATAACCGAAACCTACATCTCCTTTCTTTTGCGTCACCTTTCTCTTCGACTTGTAGGTGTTGGCCGAACCTTGCCATTTCACCATTGTCATCCTCCCTTATCGACCAACTTCCTCTTTCTTCTCTTTGCTACTCTTTCTTTCAAAGCCGAAACCCTTCTCTTCATCTTTTTCTTCTTCTTGCACCTTATTTTCTTTTATCTTTTTAGTCGAAATCTCCTTTTTGATCACCTCCTATCCTCCTTGTTTCTATCATTTTGTTCCTAGGCTAAATTCTCCTTGTTCATCTTCTACAAGTGGTTCTATTACCTAAACCGAATTCCTTTATTATCTCTCTTAAAATCGATCCCTCACTTGTGTGACTATCTTGGTCGAATTTGGTTCTCTTTCATCATTCTGCTTGTGCCGAATCTCCTTGTATGTCATTTGATTTCTCTGCTAGCCGAATATCAAGAAGCTGGGTGCTAGGAATTCTAGGCTGCTGAGAGTTTATACGTTTGGTTCTGTTATTCAAGGTAAGATATTTTATTTTTAGTTTCTTTTTCAGCTCCTTTGTTTTGTTCAACAAGCCAACCATTCACTCTTCCATAACTCGTTCCTTCGTTCATCATGGCTAGTAGTCGAATATCAAGAAGAGAAGTGTTGAGGCTTTTCTTGTTGTCGAGACTTCTTTTCCAAGCAGTCCTGTTTGTTTGCTTTAGTAGCAAGGTAAGGAGTTACGCTCTGATTCTATTTGACTAGTCACTTTTTGATGTTCGCTGCCATAGTTTAATATCATTGTTAGTAACCATTGTTTTCGTTATAGTACTATATTGATCAAGTCTATTTCATGGATACAAGAATTAGCCAAGCTGAGGAAGGGAGCGTATCTGTAATCCCTGCTCCTAAATTCAAAAGGTGAGCTATTTCGGTGGTTCAAGACTTCTGTCGGGCTATGGTAGAGAGCTGACGTCTGCCTGGGATAGGCAAATAGCAGTCGTTCCTATTAGTGAAAGTGTCGACATAGAAAGCCTAGTGTTACGTGTTATCGTGTGTACTACCCATACATTTCTTTACTATTTACGTTATTAACTGTGAAGGCTGAAAGTCGAATTAATTGCGTTGTTAGTCAAAATACCCTTGTGGGTAAGGTTGGAGACATCGGGTAAGTTCTCGATGACAATATTTCAGATTATATGCATGTATGTATGCTAGTTGTTATGCATGAATGAAAGGAGAAGGGAGAATCAGTGACTATTGTCACGAGTGGTCTAAATACCACGGTGGTTAAAACCACGAATGTTTTAATCAGTGACTTGTCTCGGTGGTCAAGTACCACAGTGGGTTGGCCCCATATAAGAGTAAATTTATCAGATATCGTCACGATGGTCTGAGACCACAGTGGGCCCACGATTATATGATTTAGTGACTCTGTCATGAGTGACTATTGTCACGAGTGATCTGGGACCATAGTGGTCATGAACCATAGTGGCATAATGCCACGGGTGTTTGGATGGAGAACTAGACTGGATTGGGCTGCATTGCATCCATGAGACATATGCCATACTGAGTTGGCTAAGGCCCAGTTTGTGTTATACGGGGATTTACACACTGAGTCATGGTGACTCACCCCTCTGCTAAATGTTGCAAGTAATCAGTAGATCGCGGGTTTTAGAGCCGAAATAGACTCGAGGTGGCCATGCGTTGCTATTTCTCTCGTAAATCTCATTACTTTATTTTGAACTTAGTTAAATTTGGGATTTTATTATGTAATAAGGCCGCTTTAACTTAAATTTGGGTTGGTTCCAAGTGCCGATTTTAATTATGTTATAAACGGTCAAAAATGGGGATTTCTTAAAACGTAAATCAAGGTTTTCCAAATGTTAACAAACAGATCACATGAAGTAAGTAATTAAAACTTGGAATTTTTCTTAGAACTACTAATAATATTATTATTTCTTTCTTTTCTCCAAAATTCACATTACTCAACGCTATTTACAACAAAATTTTCTAAGTATGGTTTCATGAAAATAACCCGGTTTTAGTACCTAAGTAACTCAATAAGAATATGGTAAGATATGTATAACTCAACCGAATTTCAGTTAGCCTTAGTTGGGACTCACTAAACAAAATATTTTTCTTAGATTACGATATTCCATCAAACGTTTTTCAAAATTACCTATCCAGTAACATGCCAGATTTGGTCGTAACGTATAGACCGGGTTTGGGGTGTTACAGATTTATCTCGTTTATTTCTCAACAGGTTTTTTCCACCATGTAGAGCAGCTAAGCTAAGAAGAGAGATCGTGGGAATAAGGCAAAAAGAATCAGAGACTCTTTACGATTATTGGGAGCGGTTTAAGAAGTTATGTGCAAGCTACCCACAACACGGTATAACAGAGCAATCTCTCCTCCAGTACTTTTATGAAGGTTTGAAACCAATGGAGATGAATATGGTAGACGCCGCTAGTGGAGGAGCGTTGGTCAATATGACCCTCCAACAAGCAAGGGACTTAGTCTCCACAATGGCTGCAAATTCTCAACAATTCCGAGCTAATCCTGAACCCCTAGAAGGGTTCACCAGCTAAGTAATTCTTCCATAGAAGGTAAAATTGATAGACTTACTAGTATTGTGAGCTCTCTTGTTGCAGAAAAAGATAAACCAGCTCGGTTATGTAGAATATGTGCTACACTTGAATACACAACTGATGCATGCCCTAGTTTGTGTGATGACTCTATGGCTCATTTAGATGCAGTGGGAAATTTCCCTAGCCCACCACAGAGGAGATATGATCCCTACGCTAATACCTACAACCCAGGATGGAGGGACCATCCCAACTTGAGTTATGGGACCAACCCACGGTATAACCAACCATACCAAAATCAGCTTCTACAACAGCCTCGAGATTCAGGGAATTTCTTAGAAACCATGGTCAATAAATTAGCAGCTAACGTCCTTAATTTTCAATAGCGAACTCTTAATTTCCAAAGAGAAATGAAGGATTTTCAACAGAAAATTGAGGCGTCTATAAGAGAATTGACCATATCAGTTGAGAAATTGAACAGTCAAGGGAAGTTTCCATCACAACCGAACCGAATCCAAGACAAAACACGAATGCAGTGATGTTACGAAGTGGAATGGTACTGGAACCAATTCCTGATAGGAATCTTGGTCAAGAAATTGCCAAAGAAAAGCCCAAGAACGATGAACAAGTCCGAACGAAACCCCCATTGCCCATAATTCAACCTCCATTTCCTAAATGATTCAACTAGTGTTGAAGAGGTAAAGGGGACAAAGAAATCCTCGAAACATTTAGGAATGTCGAGATCAACATTTCGATGTTGGATGCCATCAACCAAATACCAAGGTATGCTAAATTTCTTAAAGATTTTTGCACCAAAAAGCAGAAATTAACAAGTAATGAAAGGGTGAATGTTGGTGAAAATGTTTCCGCAGTGTTGTAGTGAAAAATGCCTACAAAATGTAAAGATAGGGGCATGTTTGCAATACCATGCAAAATAGGTCATTTGGGAATTAAAAAGGCTATGTGTGATCTAGAAGCCTCCATAAATGTAATGTCATGTTCTATTTATGAATCACTTAATGCAGGTTTTTTGACAAAAACAGATGTTATCATTCAATTGGCAAACAGGTCTGTTATGCATCCGAAGGAGTCCTCGAGGATGTGTTGGTAAATTTAACGAACTTATTTTCCCTGCAGATTTTTATGTAATAAAAATGGAGGAGGATAGTACTCCCGGATCTTTGGATCTCTTGTTGGGACGACCTTTCCTTAGTACGACTAATACTAAAATCGACGTTTGAAGTGGGACTCTCACGATGGAGTTTGATGGGGAGGTCGTGAAGTTTAATGTCTACGACGCCATTAGCCATTCCAGCGAAATCTTGAGCGTAAATTGTGTCGACATAATTGACTCTTTAGTGGAAGAAAATTTTGAGTCAATTTATGGAGATAAATCTAAAATGATGTTTGATGATTTTGAATTTGTTAATAAATTATTGGCTCCTATGGATACTAAACTTCTACCTTCTATTGTGTAGGCATGAGATCCAAAATTAAAACCACTTCTCGAGCATCTCAAATTCACATTTTCGGAGAATGATATGACCATTGCCAACTTAAAAGGGATTAACACCTTTGAGGAAAATATGAAACCAGTGAAAGAGGCGCAAGGACGATTAAACCCAAATATGGTGGATATGATAAAAGAAATGAGAATTTCCAAGCTCACACGATTGAAAAGATTTATTTTGAGCCACTGTAGAACCATTTAAGTCATCGAGCTAATGACGTTAAACAAGCACTTGTTGGGAGGCAACCCAATCCTTATTATTATTTTTGTTTTCATTTTTATTATTATTTCTTATTTCTTATTTTCTTTTCTTTTCTTTTTAATTTAATTTATTTTTATTTTATTCAAATATTAATGAATTTCTCTTCTTCTATCTAGGTAAAACAGAGCAAAAATACGAAGAAAAAGAGACAGAAAGTGAGCCTAGAATGACATATCCCTGCAACCAAACATGCCTATTCTAGCCTAGAATGCCATATCCCTATAGCCAAACAGTCCTATTCTAGCCCTAGAATCCCCAAAACCTACAGCCAAACACCCCTTTTTAGCAAATAAAACCCCCAAACCTTACATTTTTTCAAATTTCCTTTCCCTTCTCCATAGCCGTCGACTCCTTTCTCCTTCACCACTCACCACTGTTTTGCTATCGGCCATGGTCCGTACCCAAAGCCGGGCTACCACCGAGCCTCCTTTCACCATCAACTTACGCCGTCGCCGCCTTTTTGCCTCTCAAACAATTGATTTGCTGACGCATCCTCTCACTCCCATCATCGCCGTGCCATTTGGCCTCTCCTTCCTCCTCTTCTCCACAACACAAGCCACCGAGCCCTCTACATCATCCCCTCCACACACAAGTCCTCTGCAATCGAAAATAGCTACACGGGGAGTTTTTCTAAACTTTTCTACCTATTTATTTCTTTTGCGTCCACATTGAGGACAATGTGTTTTAAGTAAGGGGAGGTAATCTTCATATTACTGTCGTCTGCTGATGTGATTTGTGTTTGCTGCTTGATTTGTGTTTGCTTCTAGAGGCTCCATTTTATCTATTTTTTAATAATATTTTGTCACTTTTCATGCCCAAGAATTTGACCACGACCTGCCATTGTTTGACCTTCATGCATGATTCTTGGCTACTGAGATAGTTATGATTCTGCCTGTTTGATTTCGTCTCCACTATTTTAGTTTTGTTAGGCTAAAAATAATTATGATTAATAAGTTGACTCTATCTTGCTTTTCGTGAAATTGATCAAGTTTAATATAAAGTGAACACTTAAAATGATTGCATGCTTAATTTATGTTCATGGATATTAGGTGATTATTGAAACTTATTCTTGACACTTAAATTGTTTTTCCTAAGTCCTCAAAAATTAAAATTTCGTTTAATTGTTAATAAATTTTTCCATGGTTATGAGTACAGCTTAGAACGTGACTGATTGAGTAACCGGGGTAGGGTGCTTGGGTTGTCATTCTACTTCGCATCAAAAGGTTGTGTGACGTGATAGGTAAAACTTCGCTAACCAAGGTTATGAGTGCATCTCAGAACGTGACTGACTGAGTTACCAGGATAGGGTGCTTGGGTTGTCATTCTACTTCGCGTCAAAAGGTTGTGTGACGTAATGGGTAAAACTCCGCTAAGGAAATAAATAATTTTAGGAGTATGTTAATGAGTAACTGTGGTGGGGTGCTTGGGTTGTCATCTCTCTTCACGTCAAAAGGTTCAATATATTCCTAAGTAAATAAATAATAATAATAATAATAAAAAAAAAAGAAGAGAAAAGAAAAGAAAAAATAGTACTAATAAAATTGCAGTTGGGGACTTAAGGAAGAAATATATAGAGTGTCTTGGTAGGTTTGGTAATTTACCTAAAATGCATGAAATAATTCAAGACGATTTTTATTTTTTGTGTGTATTAATTAGAATAATTTATCTGTTTTACTTAAAGCAAGCTTAGAAGTTCTCTTTATTTTTCATATGCATTTTTGACTAATTTTTATAAACCTTTAGAGTAGTATTTCTTTCATGGCAGGATCTAATTTTCGCAGTAGATAAGAACCATACTTAAGGGCAAGCATGGGCTAAGTAGGGGGAATTTGGTAATACTTTGGAGCATCATATTTTTATGTGCTAATTGCATATTTATTTTGAGTATGATTCTACTAATTTGGGCTATTTATGGTCTTTTATCTTATAGGGACTAAATTGGAAGCAAAAGCGAAATTAAGGGCCAAAAGCGTGAAATTAAAGATAAAATGAGTCAATGTGCGACATTGGGAAAAGTTTGAGCCAAAAATGCAAGCATGGAGGACACAAGGGTTGAAATGCAAAAAGAAGAGTTTTACTATATTTTGATAATTAATATTAAGATAATTATTAAGGATTATTTAATTTTAGGATTTATTTTATTTTTCTTTATTTATCTTTGATTATTTGTAATTATCTTTAGGAATTTGAGAAGGATTAGTCTATCAATCTTAGCACTATAAATAAGGGGAGAGGTGACTCAAATGGGTTGATCTTTTTCTGTAAACACTCTCCCCTCAAAAGTCTAGGCTTTTGTTCTTTCTTTATTTTCTTTCAATAAAATTCCTTTTCATTTTTATAATTATTTTTTATACCACAACCAAGAACCACTAAACCCATCTAGCTGAAGGTTATTAAATTCCCCAAAAAGGTTCTTGAGGCTTAGAATCCGTACTTAACCCTTTTGCCAAGTATTCATCGTTTCTCCGCACTACGGGGCTGATGCTTCTGTCCATGTCCCTTAACAAGTAAACTTTTCAACGTATGCAAAGGCGGCCCTTTGTATGTTTTGGAAGGATTGCACCGTCGGTTCGTTAACTTATTGCGTCAGAGGTTGACGAGCCCAAGAGACAAAATGGCATGGGATTCGCCATTGAGAAGCGTTGATCTAGCATAGACGATCCCACAAAAGCGATTGCAGGCTAGAGTCAGGTTCCCTAAAATCGTAAGTCTAAATTCTTGGAGCTAGTGGTCGTAGGCGTCCTCTTCCACTATTAGTGGCTTACTTGGGTTGAAAAGGGTCATTTAAAAGCCAAGGATTGAACCCAAGGCAGAACGAGACAACCGGATGCTAGAATCTCACCACATAAGAAACTTACTCTTCCCTAAACTCTTTTTATTCTCATATTCCTCATTTTAATTTTCGTAATTTATTTAATTTAATTTCATAATTTCAATTTACTTTAAATTCTATCTTTTTATTTTTTTCCAGACCGCAATTATTAATTCTGTTTTTTTAATTTTCAGTCACGCAAGTTTTCTTGGTCAAGAAATTGTCCAAGATTTCAAGAAACGAGCATTCGTACAATTCGGTCCTTGAGGATTTGACCCTACTTCCCATTTACTGTTATTTTTACTATTTTACAGGGAATAGGATATTTTTGGTGCTTTCAACGACGTATCACATACCTATCAATTTAAATATAAATCATACATAACAATGAAACTAACAATTCCTTTTTCGTATTTCACTAGTCTAACTACCCAAAGTAATTAAACTTGGATGATTCATATCATCAAAACACAACATGTCAAATAATCATGTACCAAGATATAATTCATCGTATCATTTTGTTCCTCTTTCATCTTAATAGCTAAATGTTTTGCCTGGAGAATAATAGTAAATCAACTTCGTATACACGGAGGGTAATGCTCATATGAGCTAACATAATGACATTAACTGATACATGATGTTGCTCACACAAGCTTCAAAGAATCCCCAATACATGCAGGACCTCAAGCCGTCGGTACGGTATCCATTACGGTACATAGTACATGCTAAATACAACACCGACACAGAGTGTCAGCTAAAAAAACCAGTACAAAGTACCTAATACTAAAATCACCAGCAACTAATGCCAGGTAAATATACACTAGAAAAAAGAGCCTGCTACGCTCTAATGACATGTCATTCGTATCCTAACTATTCACTAAATTCACACAGCTTAATCTACTTTTCCGAAACCATTTCATGCTTAAACTTTATCTTTCCATTTCATTAACAATCAATAGACCAAAGCATTATCCAATTTCACAAATCAATCACATACTAAGTTAAAACATTAACAACATAATCAATGTAATATGAATTAATCAAAATACGATAGATAACGACACGCGATGAAGACTACTTGATGACTTTTCCTTTCTCGCATTAGTCGATCGACTGATTCATTTCTTCATCTAAATATAATAGTTTAATTAAATTAACCAATTTAAACATATTAAAACACTTAAATTCATGCAATTAACTCTTTAATGACATTTTACACATTTACCCTAAACTTTTACCTTTTATTCAATTTAGTCCCTAAACCAATAACTTCCAATTAAATCACAAATGCACTCAAAAAAGGCAGTCAAATTTTCTTCTACGCATAAAAAACCCATAATTATTGATAAATTACAAGAATTTCATGTTATTTTACAATTTTAACAACTTAGTCCTTAAACTTTAAAATTAACAAAATTACTTTACAAAATAGTCTTATTTAACTATCAAAATTAATAATCTATCATCAAAATTTAAGAAAATCACAAATTTATCCATGGAAAAGTTCTAAACATTTAACAGTTTTATGAATTTGTCCCCAGGTTAGCTAGATTAAGCTACAACGAACTCAAAAACATAAAAGTTACTAAAAATTGATTAAAAATTTATACCATGCAAATGAATATAGCTTGGCCAAACCATATAGATGTAACAATGGTGTTTTTCACTCTCAATTTCGGTGGTAATGAAGAATGAAGATGACCACGTACTTTTCTTTTTTGTTTTCTTTATTATTTATTAATTAATTTACCATTTTAACCTTTAAAAATAACCAAAATTTCATAATTAAAACCCACTAACTATCCACCACAATCTAAATAGGTCTAATTACTATATAAAACCCTCAATTCATGGTTCCATAACCATTTAGTACAATTAAACTAATAGCGATTGACTTTTGTAGCTTTTACGATTTAGTCCTTTATACTTAAGTAATTCTCTAAATGTTAAAATTTTATGACCAAATTTGCTATGTATGATCAAAGAAAAGAAATAAAGATTTGGCTAAGGGCACTCTAGCATTCGCCATGAGAGAGTTTGATGGAGAAACTTTGAATAAAAAGAATTAAAATATGAAAGAAAAGATGATGATGATGTTGTTTGATTTCAATGAGAAAAGAAGAAAAAAAATGGATTTTAGGAGCTAGTACATTCGCCATGGTAAAAGAAAAGAGAAAGGATGGTTCTTTTGGTATAGTTGATTTGACACTCAAAGAAAAGACACAAAGAAATGGCTAATGAAATAAAAATGACCAAATGATCACAAAACTTGAGCTTTACCAATTGTACAATTCGCCAAGATGAAAGTTGAAAGAGAGAAAACAAAATTCTGCACAAGGTGCAAGGAATGACCAAAGAGAAAATGAAATTCTTAGCCAAAACTAACACAAAAATTGGCTCCTCCCTATACCAAGTTGCTGTCCAACACATGGTCAATTGGCCATGATTTTGTTTCAAAATTTTCCTTGATATGTGCCTTATGTTCCCCTATCTTTCCTTAAGTTTTTGATTCCATGCCATATGTTAACTATTTCCTTAAACCTTTGATACACTAACCAAAATAACATGGTCAACACTTACCATATATGTTCTTGGCCGACACTTGCTATCCATGCGTAAAATTAAAACAAAATTCATCTAGATGCTAAACAAGGGATTGAACCTCTTCCTCTTGCTATAACCCATGCGCCAACTCCACCATGCCATGTACTCAACTTATGACACTCATTAACACTTAATTTAACTTAAGTCTTAATGACCTTTGCTTCTCCTCAATAAATTCTCAATTATTAAATTTATTCCTTATCCAAATTATGCTATACTCCTCTTTAGATCTTCAATAAGCACTAAAATAAAAGTAAGAAATTTTCCTTTAAAGTCTAAACACCAATTCATGCAATATATAAACACTCAGATTTTTAGGGTGTTACAACTCTACCCTCCTTAAAGAAAATTTCATCCTTGAAATTTACCTGGTTGAAAGAGGTGAGGGTATTGTTGCCGAATTGCATCCTCGGGCTCCCACGTAGCTTCCTCTACTCCGTGGTTACGCCATAGAATTTTGACCAACGGCACGGTTTTCTTTCTTAGCACCTTGACATCTCGGTCTAAGATTTCCACTGGTTCTTCTTCAAAAGATAAATTTGAATTTAGCTCCAATTCTTCTACTGGTATAATGTGCGAAGGATCCGATCTATAAGGCCTCAACATGGAAACATGAAAACATTATGGATTTGATCCAATTAGGAGGTAACTCAATCGATAAGCCTTTGGACCAACACGCTTCAAAGACACGATAAGGTCCAATGTATCTAGGACTTAGCTTGCCCTTCCTTAGAATCGAAGATCTTATTCCAAGGAGATACCTTCAAGAAAACCTGATCCCCCACATCATACTCGATATCCCTTCGCTTCAGGTCTGCATACGACTTCTGTCTATCTGAGGCTTCTTTCAACCGTGCTCGAATAACTTTTACCTTATCCTCTGTCTCAGATATCATCTCAAGACCTAACATCTGTCTTTCGCCCAACTCAGTCCAACAAATAGGAGAACGACACTTACGACCATAAAATGCCTCATAAGGTGCCATCTGAATGCTAGCGATAACATTTGTTATACGCTGAATTACGCGGTGGTAGATAATCCTCCCAACTACCCTCAAGTCGATTACACATCCCCTTAACATATCTTCCAATATCTGAATTACCCTCCGATCGACCATCGGTGAGGATTAGCCGCTAATCACGTAATGAATAATCCGTAATGGCGAGGGAAATGAGCAGTCTTCGTCAACCGATCAACAATTACCCACACAGAATTTTTCTTAGTAGGTGTTAAAGGTAACCCACTAACAAAATCCATGGTTATCCGTTCCCATTTCCAAAGAGGAATTTTTATCGGTTGCAACAATCCGGACGGTAATTGATGTTACGCCTTCACTTGCGACAAGACCAAATTTTTCGTGCCATTCTATAAGGAGCAATGGACACCGGAGTATCCCTGCAAAAGCTCAATGCCAAATTCTACTTCCCGATCCGAGGTATACCGGGAAGTTCTTGGAAATACATCGGAAAATTCCTTCTTGTCCTCACATCATCCACAGATAACTCTTTAGCATCCAGCACGAGATAAAGGCTAGGAATGCTCCATATCCTTTCGCACCAACTTCTCCGCCTTTAATGCAGATACCACATTTGCCAAATAGTTCCTTCGCTCGCCAATCATTATGACTTCCTTATCATCCAAGGTTCTTATCGACATTCGTTTTTCAAAGACAATCCAATTCTACTCGATGTTTAACCACCAATCCATGCCTGAATGAGATCGAACTCGTCGAAGGTAGTTCCATCAAGTTTGCTAAGAATATCTCCTCTTGAATTTTTAAGGGCACGTCTTTAAATATTTTATTAACAATCACCGATCGTCCTAAAGGACTAATTCATCGTCATCTCACTATCGGTAATTTGATTCTAATTTCGTGTTTCTAGATATGGCACAAGATACATATGAATGGGTAGAGCCAATATCTATTAAGGCAATAACAGTACATCAAAATGAAGAACGCATCAGTTATCACATCGTGCATTGCCGTCCTCATGGCGTCTAACTGCATAGACCAGTCCAGTCCATCTTGCATCCATTTCCTCTATGACCATTGCCTCGACCCGGTGCACCTTGACCACGACCAGCCCCATTACCACCACGACCTGGTCCACGACCTCTCGATGGCTGCTGATTACCCCTGGTCGGCTATGCATCATTATTACGAACTTCTTGAGTCGTATCCATACGTCGAGGACAATTTTTGTACTGATGATCCATTGAACCGCATTTGTAGCATGCACCCGTTTTTCTCCAACATTCTCCAAAATGTCTTTTCCCACACTCAGTGCAATCTCGACTTCGATTATTTGCTACCGGGGTTCTACCTTGAACTGATTCATCATTCCGAGGTTTCTTCTGGAATCTCTTTGAAGAACCAGACTGCTGTGTCTCTCTCTTATTTCGAAATTTTTCTCGGTTCTGCCGTTCTGAATTCTTAGCCTCCTCGGCAATTTTGGCCTTCTCCACAAGAGTGGAAAAATTTCTAACTTGCTGTGGAGCAATCAGAACCCTCAGCTCATCATTAAGTCCATCCTCGAATCGCACACAACGTTCGTGATCTGTTGCTACAATTGTTCGGGCATAACGGCTTAGGCGTAAAACTTCGACTTCATATCTTGCCACGGTCTTACTTCCTTGGACAAGATTGAAATTCTTTCCTTGACGTCTACATAACTCGCTCCAACGTATTTTCCTTGGAAGGCGGCTTTAAAGAATTCCCAATTAATCGATGCGACGGTGCCCTCTCGAATAGTGAGCCACCACCGACAC
The DNA here is from genome assembly GCA_025506655.1 of Gossypium rotundifolium. NCBI lineage: Eukaryota > Viridiplantae > Streptophyta > Magnoliopsida > Malvales > Malvaceae > Gossypium > Gossypium rotundifolium. The sequence continues at coordinate 169,202,617 of CP106724.1, read as the reverse complement.
GCCTCATCTCTTAACAAGGATACTCCTCTCGCTTTTTGCTCGACAAGACATTCCATATCATCCATAATCCGTTCCACAGCTTCGAGCCAGTATTCAGCTACATTCGGAGCTACACCAGAGACTCCTCTAAAAACTTCTGCATTATTTGACTTAAGTCGCTCTGAAATTGACCCACGAGTTGTTGGCCCAATTCTAGTTCCAAATGACCCTTTCCAAGACTCGCAGACATTGCTTGAGTCAATGCATTATCTTCTTCTATGTGATCGCGTGATCCCGTCTCACTTTCAATTGGCGCAGTGCGTCTACTTACGCATATGATTTGATGCTTGATCGTAGCACCTCGGCCTCTACCACGGCCACGCTCTGGCGCCCACGACCACGTCCTCTAGTGCTCATGATAGCTTGTTCGCTTTTATCGATTACAAGTTTTATGAATCGTAAAATTTGTTTCGGTGTTTATTAATAATATTTTATGAGATTTGAGATATAAAGTTATTTTTCCATAACATATCCTATAGTCTCAATCTCTACGGTTTTCACATCTAAAACTAGAAGTTCTAGAGTGTTCCTATGATTATATCATAGTAATTATTAAGCAATAAATACTTACTTGACTTGTTGTTGGATGCTTGTGGTGTATCTTGATCTTTAAAATATAATTGAATGATTTCATCTGAAATTATTTAGAACCCAAACCACGTAGAGTTTTTAAAAGCGGCTCGATACCACTAAATGTAACACCCAAACCCGGTCTATACATTGAGACTAGATTCGGTTTGTTACATGAATCGAGCTATTTTAAATCTTCAATAAGTTGAAAGCTACAATATTATTCTGATTTAATAAAATTAGAAGAGTATTTGAATTTGATAAATATTAGAAAACATTAGTTGAAAATCATTGTATTACCAAAAACCTTTAGGTAATTTAATAAAGAGTTAACAATAATAAAATATTTATAAAAGAATTTCATATACTTGAAAACCCAAATTTATTTTAATAAAAACATCATATAATCATAGTCCATATTTAAAAGTCCAAAGTATAGTTTAAAACCAAACACACATAAAATCCATAAATTATTTATAGAGGCCCTTATTACATTAATCCAAAATAGTGAAAATACTTATTAAAAAGTTCAGAGTTTAAATAACCCATGTTTTGCAGTATGGCCTCCACGAAGTCATCCTCGGCCCAAGTCCACGTCAATTTCCATTACCTGAGATGGAAAAATTAAAGGGGGTGAGTTACTTAGAACTCAGTATGTAACTCGCTTACCACCATTATTGGGCCAGATCGTCAAGATATTATGTTGGGCTTGAGCCCAATTACAGAATTCAACAATATATCATAAAATAATATAATTTAAAAATGCATGTAAAATGAATTTCCCAACCAAACCTAATATCCATCCGCTAACACCCTGTACCAACCATCACACCTGGGGATCAAGTCAACCCACCCGCCAACACACCAATCGTAGGCATTAAGCCTTTTTATAATTGTGGCAAAGCCACCGAACTAGAGGCAATAAGCCATATTTGTGGCGAGAGCCACCGAACTAGAGGCAATAAGCCATATTTATTTTTGTATGAGGCCACCGAACTAGATTTTTGATCCGTTAGAATCTTTATTTTATTATAAATATTCTGTCGATAATAGATCCAAAATCTTACCTCTTGATTTTGAATCACCTTGATTTTAAAAGCCTCGTTTATTGATTCGTTAGTGAGAATCCTGGCGTATAATAGCTTTCGAGAAGTTACGTACCACTTGATAATTGACTCCCTTGAATGGTCCATAACCGGTGGAAAATCGAATTTCTTAAAACCGCTCTTCGTTTAAATGGGGATTCTGGATCCGCCCCTCTTACGCGTGACTAACCACGCGCCTTTCTTCCCTATTTTGAAAGTCTTCATGATCAAAGGAATATTAGTTAAATCTAAAATAATATCGAATAGTACTAAAGGCTTTAAAAGATGTGATTTCCTTACCACAAGAAATCGATTCCAACGTTTCTCGATTCTCCGATCACTTGAGTTCCGATCTTCGTTATTGCACTATATAATAACGAATGAAGCGTTATTAGAGCGACGTTTATTTCGATCCAAAAGGCCTTCATAACACCATTAATATTAAGCCATAACACTTTAATAAAATGAAAGCGAAAAGAAGAACCCCTTACCTATAATCCACGATCGAAAGAAAAGTTGAGAAAGGTATTTGTGATAGATGAAGATTTCGGCTGTATGATCAAAGAAAAATAAATAAAGATTTGGCTAATAATTTACACTATCATAACCTTGTAAATATTAAATAAGTAAAAATTACTGACTCATTGGTCGAAATTATGGTCTCGAAATCACTGTGTCTGACACAATTGAAAAACAGACTGTTACAAAAATCCTTTTGGAATTTGGGACACATGTAATGCACTAATTCTAATCAACATAAATACCACAAGCCTTCATTTTTTGAGAATTTCTTATAGCCAATTTTCAAACAAGATTGGTTAATTTAGAAATTCAATTCTCAAGAGAAGAAATATGTACCTTATTTACTTTTCTTGGAAAGTCTTAATTGAATTTGACTTGTTGTGAATATGCAACCATTATCCAAGGTTAAGGATGCTAAAAAGAAATGAAATTACCGGTATTAATACCCTACAATAACGTAAAAATTGGATGGTTATCAAAACCAACAAAATAAATTCCTATTCAAAAATATAAATTTTGTATATAGTAATGAGTACAATTGAATCCACAAATTTGGTGATAATCTTATTTATTTAAGAAAAATAAAACAAGTAAAATAAAATAAAGGGTTTTGAATATAAAAACAAAAATTAAGTCTATCAAAAGATAGATAGCAAAATAAAATATACAAAAAATTGATGGCATTAGAATCTAATTAAAGGTAAAATCTCATTTTTGATTCATAGGTTTGATCATTGATATAAAGATTAATTTCAATATTTTATGATAAATTGGTTATAGTTATCGACGAAGCACCTAGCAATTAATCTCACCTTACCTTATAGATAAACAAGAGGAAGCTCGTTGAAATTATTTCCCTTATTAACAAGCAACTTTGTAATGAAGAATCTAGAATTTAGTTTATTAATAGCATTAAGAACTAAAAAGACTCAATTCTATCTAACAAACACACATCAGTAGGGTTTATTTAGACTAGATCACATATCCACATAACATAAATTGAATCTATAGCTTATACTTAATCACGCTATTTGTCACAAGTATTAGAATAATTAAACAATTCTAATCGATAAACAAATATTCTAAGTTATTAAATATGAGTTATATATTCAATAAACCTGAATATTTGTATTTAAAGTAGAAGATATGCAAATACCAAAGGATAAAGGAAAAATATAGTTCAATCATATCTTACAAACTTGAAGAATCAAAACGTTAAAATTTCTTTGACTTAAAATAGTTGAGCAAGTCGTGGAGAGAATAAAACGCAAAATCAAAATAATACTGAAGGTGAATATCTAAGACTATATCTAATTCTAAACTTAAAATTATGTATTTATAGAGCAAAATTCTTATAAGGGAGAAAAGATAAAGTGCCCTTAATGAATTGAAACAATTTTTTAGGTTTTGGGCAAATTTTCTTCGCAAACTTCTAAGACATTTTTGGACATTTTTTTGACATTTTTAGGTTCAATTCATGAACTAAGTCTAGTTAGATCTTCCAATTTCCTTTGAAATGGTATATTATGGGCCAAGATATGACCAAAATACTAAAGTAGTGTGAGTTGAAATTCCAATCCACAAAAACTTGCAAATTTAATCTTTATTCTCACTTTTATCCAATTATTTCATCTAAACCATGAAAAATAAAATATGAGATAAAATAAAATAATTAAAGACTTAAATAGTACAATTCAAAGGAAAAATTATCACAAATACATTGGAATTTATGCATTGATCAATATCTCAAGCTAAGCCATTTTATAACCCGCCTTTCGCCTATGGAGGACAAATAAAATATAAAATCCCACTAATATAAAGCCCAAACCCATGTGGATCAACTTAGACAAACCGACTTGGATCATGACAATGCAACTCCATGACAATCGTAACCAGCAATCTTCTCCCTTGAAACCTGTAACACCCCTTACCCGAGTCCGACTCCAAGACCGGATATGAGGCATTACCATGCTCAATCTTACTTAATTTTTCAAAACGGGCTATAAAAATTTCATTTAAGCCTATCCCTTACTCAATCTCGGCCTATGAGGCCTTAAACATACCTCCAAGGGGTTTTAGGGCTAATCCCAAAAACTTTTACGAACTCGAGAAACTTTTACTCAAAGTAGGGGCCACCCACCCGGGTTTGTCTAGGGACACACTCGTGTACCCCTAAGACATGTCCGTGTCTTCCACCCGTGGTCGACACTGACTAATTCACACGACCTTGACACGCCTGTGGCACTGGCCCGTGTGCCAAACCTTGGTATTCTGCCAATCTCACACAGCCTTAACACGCCCGTGATACTGGCCCATGTGTCAAACCTTGGCATTCTGACTAATCTACACGGCCTATGGCACACGCCCATGTGCTAACCGTATGGCACACATGGCCGTGTGTCTATCCATGTAGGCACTTAGAGGCTATCTACCAAGCCTTTTACCACTCTCATTGCATACATTCATTCATCATCACATAACTCCACATAGCATCAATGTAACTCTTGAATTAAAGACTTTTAATCATAAGAGAAATAAAGTCTTCATCCCATACACTAGGAAGAACTATATCCATTACAATTACAAACAACTTAAGCCATCATCTATGGCTATAAATAACCAAACTATAAGTTCTCTTAGGCCCACACAATTTGGCTACATCAATTAGAACTTAATCAACTTTAAAAGAATCCCTATACATGCCATGACTCATAAGAACTTGAAACACCATAACAGGGGTCTACTCGATAGTGTGAAAACATCTCCAGCGGCCTCCAACTCGAGCTAGTTTAAAATAACCTATAAGAGATGGGAAAAAGAAAAGGAGTAAGCAATAATGCTTACTAAGATCATCTACAAATATAACTGACAAATAATGATATTCATTGAATATACACAACCACGAGGTATTATAATGAGTTTTTCTCATAAACTCATTGTTACTTACTCAACCATTCTTGAAGCTTACTCATTTTATCTCTTACCACATTCTAACAATGCCACAAGCCAATTGCTCATTTAATTAGCATACATTCTGTATTGATTACCACATGATCATATAAAATAACACATCAAGCATTTTCGATAAGCCACTCATACTACTAATCTCTTAGTGGTTTCGCACTTAGCCCACCATCGATCACTAATAGGATGGTACCGCACATAGCCCACCAATCATTATACATTCATGGATAGTTATCCACATGTATTTCTCTATTTCAAATGTTCATCCGAGAACATCCTCACACACTACTATTCTTACTTAACTTTCTACGATACTCGTTCACAATGCATTAATAAATCTATCTCATGCAACTAAGGTATATTGATTACACATAACTCACTAGAGGTTCATCATACACTGAATTCATCTCAATTCAATTCTAATACACACTTGTGCTTCTCGTGGTACAACCACATACTTTCTCTCTTTCAACATACCCGTTGAATCACTCAAATTGTTAAATAACTCTCTTGGGTCTCATACACATAGTGTCACATTGACATCATACCCCAATAGGGTCTTACTTGCATTAACATATCGATGCCATGTCTCCAACAAGGTCTTATACAAATTCTTACACCGAGGCCATATCCCAATATGGTCTTACACGAGACATTAACTATCATTATATCATGATATATACATTTCCCATTACTCTTAGCACTGCACCAAAATAGACTTTTAGCGGCGTTTTCAAGCACCAATAATAGTATTTGCGGCGCCGTAAAAAACGCTGCTAAAGAAAGCGCCACAAATTTTAGCGGCGTTTATTGTGAAAAAACGCTGCTAAAAGTCACTTTTAGCGGTGCTTTTAATAAAAACGCCGCTAAAGGTGGGGACTTTTAACGGTGTTTTTCTAAGAAACGCCGCTAAAGGTAGGGACTTTTAGCGGCGCTTTTCAAAGAAACGCCGCTAAAGGTGGGGACTTTTAGTGGCGCTTTTCAAAAGAACGTCGCGAAAGGTGGGGACTTTTAGCGGCATTTTTAACACAAACGCCGCTAATTTGCACAGATTTGCAATGCTCATTTTCTCCAATATCATACCCTCCCTGCATTAAAACCAACCAAAAACAGCAACAATTGCAGCAATTGTATATAATTTCAACCCAAGACAGCAAATAAAACATTTAAATCTCACCAAAAGCATTAAATCTAAATGATACTTCAAATTTAATAAAAGATATATGATATACATTAATAAATGAAGTATAATTCAAACAATTCTTACAATAATGTTAAATGTAATAATGTTAAAAATCATCTTACAATAAGAAAACAAATGTCTAAGGCAATGACCTCTGCGATTCTTTGGAACATCTTCATCATAGTCCAAGTCAGAATGGAGTTCTTCATACTTTATGTTCTACTCTGCCTCCCTCGTTTTTGCCTCCGCTCTAAGTTGAGCAATATGCTCCGCCTCACTCGCTGCTGCCTCTGCTCTAAGTTGAAAAATTTACTCAGCTGTGCTCGCTTCCATCTGAGCTATCTCGTCTTTTAGTCTCTAAACTTTAGCACGAGATTGACTCTTGGAAGGCATGTATTGTTGAGAGCCGGATCCAAAATATTGGGTCGGGGTAACCCCAGATCCTTGACATCGAACCCGACCATACCTTTTAAGACCCAAATCATTAGTGATAATTACATTATAAATATACTCAAGATTAATGTAACTATCAATCAAGCGATCGTACCTTCGGGACCCAAAACATCATAATAATTATGTTATCAAACTCCTCGAGATTAACAGAACTATCACTCGAAGCAACCGCTTCATACTCCGCCTTCTTCTCCTTTAGTTTATCCTAATAAATCAACGAAAGAGTTAGAAACAAAATATATAATAAAAAGGAATGCAACATAACTTAAAATTATAAATTTAAAACTACAAACGATGAATTAAACTATTATAATTAAACATTATAAATATTTATAATAAATCAATTATTAAGTAAATATACCAAAATTTCGCGACTTGGATGCCATCGAGATCCGTCCTTCTTCCTATGCGTAATGTCAAAAAGCTGAAGGCGTCCAACTTTTTGACCAGACGAAGCTTCCTACATTATAGCAGAAAAAATATAATTTAATAGTATAAAGTCATTAATATTTGAAAGAAATAATAAATTATAATACCTCGGCCTCAGCTACACAAGCAAAACTTTTGGAACCTGCCGTGTGCGTGAATTTTTGTTTTTGTCTGCTGCTTGTTCCAACTCGCTCACGGTCCTACATAATGGAATTTGAATTATGTATATAATAAATACTATAAATCGAAAAATTTATAAGACTTTAAAAGTACGTAATACCTCTCCTTTCTTTGAATTCCAGGATCTAACTTGATCTTCCTATTGTTACCTCAACATTCCCAGCGGAACATTTCTTAATTTTTCTTCGAGGCTTATGTCTTTCTTAAAATATTGTTTTTTCAGTGTGCTTTTATTGTATCTCCATTTTTTACCCAATGTCTTCTTAACATAGTCATCGGAGACCTCTAAAGCAAATCTCTCCTGAACAAAAAAAGTTCAAACAATTAATATAAATGAAAGTTAAATCAAAGTATTATAAATTACATTCACTTCTTGTTACCTTAATATTATCGAGAGCCTGATTTTTATTCGCATCAGGCATGTGATGCCATGATTCGTAGTTAATGGGCAACATATTAGCATTTCATGCTATAATGCCCAAATAGCCTACTAACAGTCGAGCTTCAGATCCAACAGGCTAGCCAAGATTGTTTCTCCTTACTTTAACATACTCGGCAGGCTCTAAGTCGTATAAATCTTTAAGCAATGTACATCCTCGACCTCTGCGCGTCCCACCACCTTCAGCTGAAAAATGATATATTATATATTAAAATTAAAAAATGAATCAATAATAAAATTCAACATGCATGTAAAATAAACTCAACATTACTTTGAAATTCTGAAGGCTCGTCATCTATGTCCGACAGACTAGAAGATCCAACAACTGTTTGCTGTTCACTATTTGCTTTTTCTTAATTTTGAGTATTGTGGACAATACTTAAATCTCGTAATCATCTTCTAGGCATTTTTCCTGCAATACACATGAAATAGTTCAAAATTTTAGTAACAAATAACAATAATAATAGTACATTTAAAATAGTTAAATTATATAACATGTCCAACATATTTATTATAATATTACATATAAATAATAAATTGTAAAATCTTACTAAATCATATTTCGTAAATATCTTCGTCCACATCCTGATGAACCCATTGAAATTGTTGACTAGTACTAGGGATATTTTCATTTAAGTTTTGTTCTGGAAAAGGCAATGTTTCTAATCTTTCGACTATGTCATCTCTACTTCCACTGCCAATGTCGAACAAGTCTCTAGGGGTGTTTCGAAGTACAACGTACCAACCCTCATAGTTGGATCTTCTGAGTAAAAAACTTGTTTAACTTGAGAAGAAAACACATACGGCTCATCTATTAGTTGTTCTCCGGTGTGAACAATCGAGAGAAATTCACCATTGTAAAGCCATATTGATCGTTTTTAATTCCGCGAGCCGTATTCACATCAGCCCAATCACCTCGAAATAAAACAACTTTACATTTTTCGTAATAATCCAACTCAATGATGTCAGTAATAAGTCCATAATACTCCAGATTCCCCTCGATAGGATTACTGTCCCTAGCACTAGCATAACTTGTAATTTAAGAATTAACAACGATTCCACAATTTTGGGTTCTCCTCAATCTCTCGCGATACCTTGTATGAAATCGGTATACGTTGATGAGGAAGGCACTATATCTTTTCACTATTTTGTTTGGACCTTGTGAAAGCCATTTAACTTCGTCATTAACTTCATTCCGACTCCAAACCTATTGAATCGAAAGTAAATCGAGTAATTATAAATGTTATGAGAAAACATTATTACTTGTCAATGAAAACTTAAATTGCATATCATTTGGCTTAACCATTCATGGAATGATTCTGTGAACAACTTATTAATTTCTCACCGATTTAATCTTCGGGATCGTGAACGAGCTTTCAATATTTGTTTGTCCTTACTACATTTAAAAAAGGTTTACTTTGTTAGAAGACAAACAAATTATAATTGATGAGTATTTATCAAATTCTAGAACTTACTTCCAAAATGGTTCCATTGAATCGTGATGAAAAAGAACGTATCGATGTGCTTGGACCCACGATCTATCGTCTAATTTTGCATTTTTGACTTTGTCGATCGGTTCTCTGAAACTTTGAAATAAATAAGTTTCGGCCAAGTTATGATCTGTGAGCCCAGCATTTCTACTTGGTCTGTTCATTCATATTTCAACATTTTCCAAATACCTTAAACAGAAAGTCATACATTTCTCTGCCAAGTAGCACTCGACAATTGATTCTTCCGGATAATGCTTATTGCGGCAATAAGACTTCAATTTGGATAGGAACCTAAACACGATATACAACATTATCAAAAGTTGCAACTAAAGGTATTGAGGTGAATGAAGGAATAATTTGCAAATAAAGTAAGACCTTTCAATGGGATACATCCATCGATAGAAAATAGATCCACCAAGTATTTCTTCACCCGGGAGATGAAATTAACAAGTGCACCATAATAGTGAAGAAGGAAGGCAGGAAGATCTTCTCCAGATTGCATAAAGTCAATGCGGCTCGATCTTGTAGTGTCTCAAGTTCTTGAACATTCAAAACTTTACCAGAAATGCCTTTTATTATATTTGACAGTTCAATTACACAAGACGTCACCTTTTTTGACATACAACACCGCATATCAACTGGCAGTAAGTATTGCATCAAGATGTGATAGTCATGCGATTTTAAGCCATATAGTCTTCGATCCTTAAGACTCACACATCGAGATATATTTGATGCATACGCATTCGGGACCTTTATATCCTTTAGCACCATACAGAACACTTCTTTCTCCATCTTCGGCATTGAAAAAATAGCGGCAACCGATATTTCATATTCGAAAGTGCTTGGGGATGAAGCTCACGCCGAATTCCCATGTGGACTAAATCAAGTAGACTCTAAAGATTGTCTTTCGATTTTCCATCGATATTCAAAATAGTCCCAATGATGTTCTCACAGACATTTTTCTCAATGTGCATGACATCAAGATTATGGCGTAAAATCTGATGCTCTCAATAAGGCTACTCAAAAAAATACTTTTTTTTCCACAAGTCTGCCTCATTAAGAACGTCCTCTTCATCAGATTCATCATCAGATTTATCTCTAGATCTTCTATTTCTTTGCGGGTTGGCCGGTTGATTCATCTTCCCATAAATGAAATTCATATCTTTCAACATTAACAATATTTCGGATCCACCGGTCTGCGAATGAGCTTCTCTGAACTCTTCAGTACTGTCAAACTGAGCACTCTGAAATCTAAATCTATGATTTTTCGGTAACCACCGACGATGCCCAATGTAAGAGAATTTCTTCCCATTATATAACCATTGCGAACATGTCTGCGCAGCACAACACAGACAAGCATAACGTCCCCTGGTACTCCACCAGATAAATTAGCATAAACCGGGAAGTCATTAATAGTTCACATCAAAGCCGCACGTAAATTAAAGTTCTCTTTTCTCATTGCATCGTATGTCTGAACACCAGCCCATAGTTGTTTTAACTCTTCAACAAGTGGCTGCAAATAGACGTCAATATCATTCCTGGGCCCTTTCTCTCCAGGTATAATCATAGACAAGATAAAATATGATTGTTTCATGCAAGCCCATGGAGGCAAATTGTAGGGAACAAGCAACACAGGCCAAGTACTGTACGTTGTGCTCATGAGTTTGTAAGGGTTAAATCCATCAGATACTAGCCCAAGCCTCACACTTCGAGGATCGCTTGCAAAGCTTGGAAATTTGGAGTCAAATGATTTCCAAGCTAAAGAGTCTGCAGGATGCCTTAACAATCCATCATCGGTTCATCCATCATGGTGCCATGTCATTGACTCGGTTGTCTTCGACGAAATAAAAAGCCTTTGAAGCCTTGGTATTAGCGGGAAATACCACAAAATCTTAATCGGCTGCTTCCTTGACTGTGTATCATGTTCATACTCGTTACCATCATCTACATTTCTATTAATCCAACAGGATTGACCGTAGACATGACAGCACTGTTGGTTTATCCAGTCGCCCCAATACAACATGCAGTCATTTCGGCAACTATGAATTTTGTTGTATCCAAAGCCCAAATCCTTTATCAGTTTCTTCATGTCTTTGGACGATTGAGGGATTTTCACAAACTGGAACATTTCTTGTAGAAACTCTAACAGCATTGTCAATGAGTTTCCGGTCCATCCTCTCAAACATTTCAAGTGAAAAAGACGAATACAGAAAGATAGTTTGGAAAATTTTGATCCCTCATACAGTTCTTCATTCATTTCACCAAGAACGTGTAGAACCTCACCGCTTCTTCATTTGGTTGCTCATTAAGTACACTTCTTTCCCCTTCGGTGAAAGTATTTCCACCAAAATTATAATCATCAGTTGCACCCAAGTCAGGTGGAAATGACCCAAAACCATCACTCGCATATTAAAAGCATCCTGCAACATGCCTTCCATGTTATCATCTCTAACATTCTAATTGTAAGCACTATGAGGATAACCTAGATTCATCGACGAAGATGCTCCACTAGATGTACACTCTCCATGAAAAATCCATTTTTTGTACCCCGGACAAAGCCATCAACAACTAGATGTTCGTAGACAACTTCACGATAATGCCAATTGATATTGCAACACTTCTTACACGGGCAAAGAATCATATTCTCTTGGCTTGCATTTTGAAATGCGAAATTCAGAAAAGTTTCTACTCCATTTCGATAGCTGTTGCTTACCCTTGACAGATTCATCCAAGTCCTATCCATTTCGTAGTTGTTGAAGTCCAAAGTTGACAATAAATTACACGGCTAAATTGTTAATTTATAATTTATGTAAGCAATGATAATTTCATTTATATAACTGAGTACTATGTAAGTTATGTAAATTATGTAAGTTATGAAGTTTGACCTTAAAATTATGTAAGTTATGAAATTTGATCTTAAAATTATGTAAGTTATGCATTCTTTAAGATTCATCATACGTGGCATTGTTACACTTAGGAAGGATCCATTATATCTAATAGTAAGATATAAGGCAACCCGTCAAGTTTCCAGCCTATATACTTTGAATCTTTCTTTTTTATCTATATAAGTATTATGTAAGTTATGTATTATGTAAGTTAAATAATTTGATGAAAACTATGTAAGTTATGTAAGTTATGTATTATGTAAGTTAAATAATTTTATGTAAGTTATGTATTATGTATTATGTAAGTTAAATTAAAATTTCAAATTGAGAATCGGTTGAGGTGTGAACATATATGGCATGCATTACATTGTAGTTTTTTTAAATATTAATTGGTTTTAGTTTTTCGTTTGAGATTGGTCGCAAATATTGAAAATATTGAAAAATAATTTATTTTTATAATAAAACCATTTTGGAAAACATTAAAATTATTAAATATTAAAATCAAACATGTTAATATCTTCTTAACTTGCAAATATTTATTAAAATATGAAATTTATGTTAAAATATTTATTAAAATATAAAATTTATGTTAATCTCTTATCTTAACTTGCAAAATTCAACTTTGTATTATCATTTTATATCATCTTATATGCATGATTTTAGACATTTTATTTTACAAATTTTAAATTTTAGGTCTCATTATTATTATTATTATTATTATTATTATTATTATTATTATTATTATTATTATTATTATTATTATTATTAAATTAAAGTTAATCGAAACGTAATTTTTACATTTTCAATTTAACAACAATAAATTTAACAATAAAAGTATAAGAGTTAAATTTAAAATGTAAAAATTTATAGCATATTTTAACAATTAACTTTTATATTTTGTTTATGTTATTTTTATATCGCACTGTACCTTAAATTTTAAAAAATAATACACGGAGCTTGTAAAAAATCTAAGCAAGATAATTAGATAGCAATTTGGAGGTTGTTCAAACATTATTAATAATAAAAGCAATAATAAGCGATAATTTAGATGAAATTCTTTAAGATTTATCATACGTGGCATTGTTACACCTCGGGAGGATCCGTTATATCTTACAGTGAGATATAAGGCAACCCGTTAGGTTTCCAGCCTATATACTTTGAATCTTTTTTTTTTTTGATAGCAATAGAACAAACAGCATATATACCAACCAAGCAAGATAATAAACCGCAATTTGGACAAATTCATCATGATATAACTGTTACTAATCTGAATTTTGCACTAAAATGTACCTTAATAATTTAAAGAAGATGGTCTACTCCACTCTCACCAAGAAACAAGGGCTGCAGTCAGAAATACGAAAGATTAATAATTTTGACTAACAATTGGATATCTAATGTTTTTCTATCAAATGAATATAAATCAGCAAAATGAATATAAATAAGAATAATATTGATTTCATACTGTTAAGTTATTACCAAAAATCCAATCGACGATTCTTGGGGAGCGAGAGGAAGCAATAATGAAATACAAACAACATAAAAATTTAGCAAATTAAATATACATAATTCTTTGTCTATTGCCACATGAAAATTGAAACACCCACACCCGCCCACGAGAATGGATCGGATCTGGTGTGTTCCTAAAGTAAACCGGTTTCAAAAAGATTCGATACTTAGAGAAAATTTGTAAAACTTTTAGAAAAATGTTGTTTGGATTGGGCTTAGATTGGAACCCATTTAATAAATTTTGAAAATCCAACTTAAGTGAGGTGACAAAACAATTTTAGGGTTTATTATTTTGAAAGAAATAAATTTTGTTTTTCTTAACTTTAATTAAAATAAATTGTAACACAATCAACATGAATAAGCGGAAATAAAGAAAATCCAACTGGGCCTTATGGCCTTATTACATCAAGTAAAACCCAAAATAAAATAAAAGTAACTAAATCAAATAAAGTCCAAACTAAATAAATTCTCCGAATGTAGCATGGCCACCTCAACGCTCACCGCCCCGGTCCAATCCTTTGTTCATCACCGGAAATAGTTCCCACAACGGGTGAGTCAACAGACTCAATGTGCACAAAGTACTAACATTCAACAAATCAGGCATTCATGTTCAAAACATCAGATCCATATAAAAATGAAATTATGATGCAACCCAAACCCAATCCTAATTAGCCATCCACTACACTCCCCCGTACCAACCTGCACACCGTGGGGACTACTAAGTCAACCCTCCATCCGCTACTCTCCATCAAAGGCATTCGCCCATATACGTTGTGTCATTAGACACTATAATCAAATTTATACGTTGTGTCATTAGACACTATTGTAACCGAAGTTACCAAAATTTCGCAATGTGACCGTAGTCAACATATTTCGTTGGTGAGACCGAAGTCAACACCTTCGTTGGTGAGACTGAAGTCAACACCTTCAAACGTTGGTGAGACCGAAGTCAACACCTTCAAACATTAGTGAGACCGAAGTCAACACCTTCAAACGTTGGTGAGACCGAAGTCAACACCTTCTTCCCCTTTCACATAAATCCCGAATGCCCCAAAAATTTATATATTATGCATAACTTAATTTCATGTTCATATACATATATTCGCATGTTATAAAATAACATATTTCACAATCCTATCGTAAGTAGGAAACATACAGGTACTTTTTACCACATTTGTGGTACTTAGCCACATTCACATTCTTATACATATTCATATATTAAAATAATAGCCATATGAAATATCGAAGGTTAGTAAATTTTTTGATTTGTTTAGCGATTCCTTGATATTCAAAAGCTAGATCTAAAGTTTAGATCCTTAGTCCCTACATTTGATTCATCCTTTATTACTTAGCATAAATTCTATTTGGCTATGATATCCAAATCCTAGTAGGATTTGTAAAAGACTTACCTTTGATGCCGATTTGGTATTTATTCAAATCCAAAACTTGGTTTTCCTTCACTTGATATTCGCCAACCTTGAATCTCAATATGGGTTAGTTTTCGCTTTTTAATAATTAAAGAACTGATCTAGATAATCATACAAGCTTTGGCGAATACTTTTAGGTACTTACCTTGTGGATCTTAAATCCAAATTCACCGAATAACTAGGGAACACGTGGCCTATGGTGTACTTTAGGAAAAGAATTTCTTCTTCCATGATTCGGTCAAGATTAATAATCGAAATTAGTCTCTAAATTTCAATAAGTCTAGAATATAAAAGAATGGAAAACTAAACTTGGATCTTACCCTTATTTGAAGGAATCGATTGCACCTTCACTTCAACCTTCAAAGATTCGGCTTAGAGACTTGATGAACAATCGGCTATGATTCCCTTATGTATTGGGTTTCAAAGATGAAAGAAGAGAGGAATAATAGGCTTAGAAGGAAATCGGCTAGGAGGCTAAAAGAAAAGAAGAAAAAGAATGGATGCTCAAGAAGAATATTTGGCAGAGGAAAAGAGAGGGAGAATGAATAATGAATGGCCCTAGTCCCCTCCTTTTATAGCCGAATTTACTAGGCCAAGAATCCTTTACTTGGCCACCACTCTTCCTTATTTTCCTAATTAAAGAATAATTCTTCATTTATCCACCTATTTAGCTGAATTTTAAAGAGAATTAAACTCTTCCCTTAAGAGTCCTTATGATCTTCTAATTAGCCGAGTTTTAAAGAGAATGAAACTCCTCTTTTGCAAGCTTGTGCCATCCACCTCTTGGGCTTCTAGAAGCAAAATAAAACTTATTTTATTTGCTTCTTATGTGACTCGAACTCAAGCCCAAAACCTTTTGCATGTGGGCCATTTTCTAAGGCCTTAGGTGGCATCTTCAGGCCACTTTTCCAAGTCCGTTATTGGGTCAAATTTCATGTACTTTATATTTTAGGGTCACTTGGCCCTAAGTTCCCTTTGGGCTCTAAAATTCGACATTAGGGTCATTTTAAGTTTCCAAAATTTTCGCATGACTCAGATTTTCCAAGTTTCCAAAATGTTTAGTTTCCTATTTTGGCTTGGTTTCCAAAATGTTTAGTTTCCTCTTTTGGCTTGGTTTCCAAAATGTTCACTTTCCTAATTTACTTCGGTTTCCAAAATGGTCACTTTCCTATTTTAGTTTAGTTTCCAAAACTTAACATTTTTAAAGCATTTCCTTACATTTCCACACATTTCCATACATTTCCATACATTTCCTTTCATTTCCATATATTTCCATACATTTCCATACATTTCCATACATTTCCTTACATTTCCTTACATTTCCTTACATTTCCTTTCATTTTCTTTCATCTTAGGGTTCTTGAAACTCTTCAGAACACATCCAACACACCCACTAATCCCACTATCTCATGAATAATGCACGAACGCATAACCCCTAATCTAGGATGTTACAAAAATGATAGTACTACGCTATATATCTGAACTAACTTAAAAGTAGAACCGACGAAAAAAAATTCGAAAATGGTTTTGAGTAGTGATGTTGATATTATTTTTAGTTTGAGTTAAAAGGTTTAATATAGTATTTGGTGCTAAAATTCCACATTTTATTTTAATGTGATATTTATGTTATTATTATTTTATTTAATTTGGTATTTGTATTTAATAAATGTTATATATTTTGGTATTTAAAAATAATGTTATTAATTTTTTAATGTTTAATTCAGATTTTAGAATTGATTTGATTAAAAATGTTATTAATTTTTTTAATGCTTAGTTTGTTTACATAATGTTCATGCATCTAACATTTTTGAAATTAAAACCTCAAGCTTCATTTTAATTTTAATCACTTTTGTGGTGAATTTAAAAATTGACCATTTCTACATTTTTACCTGTAAAACTTTCAATGTTGAGGTATATGTCAAAGGTCTACCAATTCCAAGCTCCTCCAGTTTCTTAACCTTTAAAATGCAGCATTAGGAAGTTAAGGGTGGCCCATTGCATAAGAAGAAAAGTGAGCATAATTGATTAACTGTTTCCCTTCCTTAGCCCGTGTTGCATGCACTCAGCAAGAAGTAAATAGGATGATATTTAGATATTTTACATCAACACCAAAGAAACATATATGAAGGAAAGAAAGAATGTAATATTTGAAAATAATTTTGGATACTTAGCCTAAAAGTTGAAAGTATCTTAGTGTACTTTATATGATAGCACCTAGACATCATACTTGAAAGGCAATGGTCAAGCATGATTGCATTGTAATTAATCGAGTAATAAAATTGCTAGCAAGAAATAAGTTGAGAAGATGTACCAAAGATCCTTCGAATACCGTGGTGGTGCCTGAGTATGATTCAGCTTGATTTCTACTTCACCAATAGATAATTGATCCCCTTTCTACAAAACAAATTAGTTAGTGATGGCACAAACTGAAAAAGGAACACAAAAAATTACCAACACTTTCAAAATCATAGCGACACATTAACTTCAAGAGTTCTCTTTTTTCTTTTTTTATTGTTCAACCTGTTTTGGTAAGGGTGTACTATGGAAGGAGTGTCAATACGAATTTCTTGTTCGATTAATAGTTTGGAAAGAAGTTCATTTTAAACAAATTCATTCCCTTTATTTTTTATTTTCTCACTAACATTTTGAAGAAAACAATGACTTTCAAACGTTGGAGAGACTTCCTTATATACAACATCAGCAAGGGTAGTTTTGCCAATACCACCCATTCCCGAAAGTCCTATTACATGACTGTCTGCTTGCTCAATCAACGCCAAAAGCTTCCTTTTTTGATCATCTATTCCGACGAATTCTTCAGAAACACTTTCACAATTACTATTCAACTTTAAAGTTTAAAGAAGCATGCTATGTCAAGAAATATATTCTTCTCTAACTCACGCAGCATAAGTATATATTCTTCTCAACTTACAAGAAGCATAAGTATACATTCTAGAAATAAGCACACAGACAAGTGAACAAAAACACAGAAATTCAGCAGATTAAGCGTGTCGAGTTATAATATGGCGATGTAACAATAGTAACTGAGCTTCCAAAAGCACTTGATTGAGTGGGAGTAGATCCAAAACCAAATGTCAAGCTTCGACCAAAACCGAAGGCCCTATGAAAAACAAAGTCATCGCTAAACACCGAGGACAAGACACCAAGTTCTCAAGAGCTTATGGCTAAAAAGTCAAAAAAAAGTATAAAATTAAAAGCAGATTACTAATAAAACACTAAATTCTTCTAACACCAAGAAATAAGAGTGCAACTAATTGAAATATAAATATACTTGTATAGGTATCTAATTAAAATATAATTATATTCATATAAGTGTGTATCTAGACACACAACAACCTAATGATCTTCACATATTTGGCATTAGAACACTAAAGCACCATAAAATACCAAAAGACAGAATGCATTACAATCACATTATTTATTATAGTTAACTAGAACAAAAATAATGTAAAATGAAGAACTCAATTATAATGATAGGATAAAGATTAAAAAACTTGGAGATAAGTCCTCTCTACTAACCAGCTTAAAAAGCTTGGAGATAAGTCCCTATTTTCTTTTGTTATAACATAAATATTGGATGAATATGGTTTTAGAAACTAGAAACATTTGTGCAAGAAACGTCATGGTCTCTCTTAGCAGTAGAGCCTTATTGCTAAAGTAGACACAGAAACATAGTCTGTCCCCAAACATCACAGTGTATTCACTGGAAAAATCCATATTGAAATTAAAAAATATATCAATTTGCTATATGTCTTCTTGTCATGCCCTTGTACCAATCAAAATTAAGAACTTCCTAAGGTCTATACTGGAGCAAAGCAATAAGATACGTAAAGTTTTAACTAGGATTAGAACAGGATGAAGAAAAATATCACTGAAAATGAGAGACTTCTCCCATTTTTCTTATACTTAGAAACATTTGAGCAAGAAAATGGTTCTTACTCCCATGCACTAAAGAAATGGGACACCTCATATATAGGGAATTGGAGGAGGTGATACTCAACTCTATTTTCTGCTAAATGATTACTCAAACAAAACGAGTAATCGAAATCTTTTTAGACAGCAAGAGAATCAATGATGTTAGCCTCCTATTCATATATTACATTTAAGTTTCTTTTGTTTCAAGAGAAAAGAAATGGGTTTGTTTCAATATTTCATTAGGTTCACACAAATGGAGTAATCATACTATCTAAACAAGCTAGAGAACAAAAGAAAATGGGATTCTTGTTGGCTTGTCTATTCGTAACTCTTTAACACATTTTCTATTTGATGCAACTTACTCTGTTTAACATATTTTTTGGGGGGGGTTATACAAATTTACAAAAATTGATGAATTTTATACAATTCATACTTCACTTAAACCTGCATTTACTACCCCTCGAATTAGAACAACTGCATTCTGAAAGGAACCAACACCATTAAATAACAAAAAAGAAAAAGGGTTGTTTACTCGTCACCCAATTTTTTTAAAGTATCGCGTTGATTGATTAATTTCATGACAGGAATATGAGACCTAAAAAAAAGGGTAATGGTTCATATTTCAGGGGGAAAGTTCATTTGTAACATTGTTTTCAGCAAACAAACTTAAACAACATACAAATCGAAAAATACCTAACGACATTCAAACCAAAACCCAAACAACAAATAAATAAAGAAATCAAATTATTGATTAAGATTACCTTTGAATTGGTAAAGGCTTGGATTTCGGACAACGATTAATCTCGCCTGTGATGCAAAATTAAGATGGAAATCGGAGAGGACTAAAAAGCCAGACCTCAAAAAAACCAGCAACGCGAGATTATCAAATCGGAGATTTTAGAGGACTAAAATTGGAGATGCAAAATCAATTTAGGGATTTCAGAGAGCAAAACGCGATGTTTTTCCTAAAATAATTCAAGCATTGTGGCGTTTATCAAATCACGCCGCTAAAAACATACATATTGCGGCGTTTAACTAAAAACCATGCCGTTTTAATTAAAGTACAGTAACATTTTTTGCGGCATTTTGGTTTAGCGCCACTATATCCCCACCTTTTGCGCGTTTTTTTATAAAACGCCACTAAAAAATAAACAAATAATTTGCGGCATTTCTTAACAAACGCCACTATAACATATACTATTGCGGCGTTTTTGTTAAAACGCCACTAAAACCCTGATAAAACGGTAGCGTTTTCAGTCTCGAAGAACATATTAGCGGCGTTTTTTATGAAAATACCACTATTCTCAATTTTAATTTTTTTTCATTTTTTATTTATTTTTTCTTTCAAAATTTTTGTGCTTAGATTATCATTTTTTGGAATTTTTATTTTTTAAAAATTTTAAATATTAAACTTTTAAGAAAATTTCAAAATTTTTTGAAGATTTTATAATTTTAAATTAACATATAAAATTTTAATTTTAATTTTTTTCCAATTTTAATTTTAATTTTTTTTCAATTTTAATTTTAATTCTAAGTTTAACCTATATTTTTCTAAGTTTTTTCTTTCAAAATTTTTTCTTGACATTATAATTTTTTTTTCAATTTTATTTTTATTATGTTTTGAGTATTGAACTTTTAACTAAAATATTAAATATCTAGTTTTTAAGTTTTTAATTTTTATTATTAAAATTTAAAAATTTAATTACCATTATCAACTCAATTTCCTTTTTCTTTCTTTTTACACCAACATTAGTTGTTTAGATTTTTATATAAATGGCATTCAATTATATGTATACACCTAAATTTTGATATAGATACATCTCAAAATTATATATGAATTTTGGTTTAATGTGTAATTCTATATGTGAATTTCTAATTATGGTTTAAATGTATAGTTCAAACTTTAATTTTCATTTAACCATACACATTATTTTAAAATATAAATACATCAATATATTTTATATTGAATAAATATAAATTTTTATATATGTATGCAATATATAAATAAAAATGATGTTAATTATATCAATAATTGTGTTAATATTTTACAAGATCTGGATCAAATTAAAGTTCGTGTATACAATTGCACACTAAATCATTGTTCATATATGCTTTTGGGATTTAACCCATTTTGATATATATTTTTTAAAATAATAATTTACATTTTATCTTATTTTGATTTATATTCTAAAAAATCCAATATTAATCCCTAAATCATAAACCTTAGACCCTAAACCTTAAACACTAACCCACAAATAGCAAGCCCTAAACCCTAATCTCAAAACCCCAAACCTTAAATACTAGACCATAAAACTTAAACCCTAAACTCTAAACTGCAAACCTTAAACCATAATCCGAGACCAACTTTTTGGGAATTCACGTGGCCAATGTTAGTGTAGTACAAAACATATATTTTAATGGCTAACACATTAATCATAAATCCCTCATGAGGGATTTCAGTTTTTGGGATTTTGGGTCATATAGCTAACACCCTAAATCCTAAACCCTAAAAAATCCTAAACTTAAACCATAAACCCTAAACTCAGAAACCTAACACATTAATTATTTCCTTCTAAACCCCTAACCCTAAACTTATAAACCATAAATCATAAACCCAAAACCCTAACCCATTAACCATTTCCCCTTAAACCCCTAAACCCAAACCTTAACCCATAACCATTAACACTTACACCTTAATACCTGTAAATACTAAGATATTGAACACTATACAATAAAGCCAAACAACAAACTTTAAAACACTAAACCCATACACCAAAATAACAAACCCTAAACCATGAAATTAATATACTAAACATTAAACCTTAAATTAATTTTAATAGCTTAATTTATAACTTAAATGAAAGCTTCTAAATTGTTTAGTTAACAATTTGTAACTTTTCATAATTAAGTAACTAAAATGAAACTTTCTCACTGCTTATAAGTGAATGTATCAAAATAAAATATAATTCAAAGGAAGAATAAGGGAAAAATATGAAAAACTTTTAGTGGCGTTTTTTCAAAAGCGCCGCTAATGTTCGGGTCTTTAGTGGCATTTTTCTAGAAGCGCTGCTAATGCTCAGTTCTTTAGTGCGTTTTTTCAAAAGCGCCGCTAATGTTCGGGTCTTTCGCGGTGTTTTTCTAAAGGCGTCGCTAATGCTCAGGTCTTTAGTGGCGTTTTTTCAAAAGCGCCGCTAATGTTCGGATCTATGGCGGCGTTTTTCTAAAAGCGCCGCTAATGCTCAGGTCTTTCGCGGCGTTTTTTCAAAAGCACCGCTAATGCTCACGTCTTTAGCGGCCTTTTTTCAAAAGCGTCATTAATGCTCACGTCTTTAGCGGCATTTTTTCAAAAACACCGCTAATGCTCAGGTCTCTAGCATCGTTTTTTTAAAAAAGTCGCTAATGCTCTGATCTTTTACGGCATTTTGGAAAAAACGCCGCTATATCTCATTTTTAGCGGCGTTTGTAAAAAAAAATGCCGCTATTTCTCAAATTTTTGTGGTGTTTTATTTAAAACACCGCTAAATTATAAAATTTGCGGCGTTTTTAGTTAAAACGCCGCTAAAAGTCTATTTTGTTGTAGTGTAGATTCAATTCTCTTGACATCTCATCAAAAGATATTTCATGCATTCATAGAGTAATTATACATTCCATACAACATTGTAATATTAAATTAACTTGTACACAATTGCAACATTTGCACATGAACTTACCTTGATGTCGAAAGGGCCGAAAGTGACTTTTTGCCCACATTTCTCTTTTCACTTGTTCTAGGTCTGAAACTTGTTTTCTTTGATCTAGAACAATGGAATTTACTGACTTAATCACTTATAAATCATAATACACCATAATCTACACTTTAGGCAAAAATAACTATTTTTCCCCTACACTTTGGCAAAATTACGATTTTGCCCCTACACTCGTAAATAAATTTTCATCACATTATCTTGTTAAGCAAGCCTAGTTGAACATTTAATCCTCTCACAACTATCCACAATTCCAACTATCTCATGCCTTAATGAACAAACTACACAACTTTTGTATTTTAGTCCCAATTAGGTGTTTTCATGACAACACATTTCATAAAAGTTGTTTCTCATCATCCTATCATTCATTTTCTTCCATAAAACTCATCAAACAACATAATTTATATCATGGTAAGTCATTATACTTTCAACCATATTGCAAACTAGTCCTCTCATTAGCTAGCTTAAGCTTTGAGGACTCCAAAAATACAAAAATCATCAAAAATAACCATCAAGATGACTTACTTGTAGAGAAAATGAGCTGCTAAAATTTCAAGCTTTCAAAGCCCTCCCATGGTTGATATTTTTGGTTGGTGAAGAAGGCCAAATAAAAAGATGATAACTTTTGCTTATATCATCTTATTTTATTCATTTTCTCTAACTAATATCACCAACTTTTAATCATGATAAATGCACCTGTCCCCTATGCATCCTATGGCCGACCAACAAACTTAAACAAGGCCAAATTGCACATTTGGTACCTCCAATTAATAATCCATAGTTATTTGGCACCTCTAGCAAATAAAATAGAACTTTCGCACTTTATGCGATTTAGTCATTTTTCACAATTTAGCTAGAAATCGTTAAAATTAAGGCATCAAAATTTTCATGCATCCTTAAAAACATGTTATAACACATAATATAACATGAAAATAATTTTATCTAACCTCAAATTAGTGATTCCAAGATTACTGTTCTGATTAGCCCCTAAATCAAGCTGTTACAAAACCTCTTCACACTCTCAACCAAGGATCACCATCTTAAGACCCACACGATCCAAAGAAGATATATTGAAAAGACCCCTGTATGTACCCATTAATCCATAACATCCATCAATTCACCCATCACATCCAACAACACTCCAAGTTGACACTAATCACCCTATTATGAGGCCTAGGCTAGAGGGATAAAGTCCCATTATTGTGTTGGAAAAAAATTGTTTAGAAAACAATGTTTTCATCATAGTGGAAGTTTCAAAATTTTTCTTAAAATAGAACCTTGTGATATTTATAGTAATAAACCCTAGACCAAATTATTACTTGTGCTTTGAGTGAGGCAATCTAGGTCGTTTCCTAGTTTTCTACCAAACGATCTTCTCGGCTATCCTCAAACCCCAGCTTGCTTTGAATGTAGGCTCAAACTATATGAACCAAATGCATAGAATGAAAATTTTGATTAAATCTCAGTGGGAAATTTAATTTCTTTCTATAGAAAACCAGAAAAAAAAGTTTGAGCTTAATAGAAAATAGAATTTATTTTGTAAATAAATTGTCACCACTTTTTAGTAGAATAATGATGCTCAATTAGCATATCAAGTAGGTCATTCTATAATTCTTATTTATAGGAAAAATGTAACACCCCTAACCTGTAATCGTCGCTGGACTAGGGTTAAAGGCGTTACTAGACAGATCAAAAACTTCTATAAGATTTCATTCATTAATCATACACACAATGTCCCTTCAGTGAGTCATCGAGACCATAAGCATGCTTATTAACCAAGTCGGGACTAAAACGAAACACATACAAAAGTTCTCAGAAACTTAAAAACTTTTCTCAAATATAGGGGATACACGCACGTGAGAGCCAACCGTGTGCCCACCACGGCTGCTAGACACACCCGTGTGTCCTCCCGTGGTCGAACCTGACTACACACCGCGGCCACCAAGCACGCCCGTGTACCCTGATCGTGGTCGATCCTGCTAAAACTACACGGCTATCAAGCACCCCGTATGTTAAGGCCGTGTCCCACTAGACTATATACTGACTTTCTCACACGACCTCTAGGCATGCCCGTGTGCCATGGTCGTGTACTTTTAAGCTAGCTACTGACTCTACCTCACGGTCACTAGGCATGCCCGTGTGCCATGGTCGTGTGACATTATAGGTTATTTGCAAGACCAAAATTCCACCCAATTGGGTCATACCTACAAGCAACATTCATCAAATCATATCATGCATATATAGCAACCAAAAACATACCAAATTGACCAATCAATCTATACATTCAATACCAATTTTAGTCATGCCAAATTACAAAACTAAAACTCATATCATCACACGTATAATTCATCCAGAACTTACTCAAAAACTTGACCATTTCTTGTGCTCCAAACCATACCAAAAATATACATCATATAACTCATTCATTCAAGCATTTTATCAACTCAAAACTAGCCAAAACCATGGTTTAGTTCACTTCATACACAAATACACATATCTAGCCTGTACATGCCATATCTAGCTATATACATTTTTCAAAGAGTACCAAAAAGCGTTTAGTAGTGTGATGATGATCCTTGACGGTCTCGAGCCTTCAATAGCTTTGACGACCTATAAAATAGAGAAAACAGACACACAGAGTAAGCTTTCCAAAAGCTTAGTAAGTCAATATACAAACAAACTTAACATAGAATGCATATTATGCAAGTAGATATATTGGCACATCCCAAACACTTAGCATACTAACACAAATGTGCTTTGGTTCATATACTTATGACCACATTTTCCATATTCACAATTCAATAATAATATGCATACATAGCTCTTCTATAATCATTCTTGCATCTCATTCACCTTCTCATATTCAATCATACATTTCTTTAAACCAAAGTCATATAGGTACTTACCTTTTATACACACTTAATGTACATTCAATGTACCTGAAACAAACAATTGTTCACTTATTTGATCATAGCTCAATTTATAATTCATATCTCAGACTTGCCGGATGAACCTTTAGGAATCTAGTAGGATGCTCAGAAAGATCGAAATAGTCGTACAATGCCAAAGTCCCAAACGAGGTCTTACATGCACTCGAATATCGATGCCACTGTCTCAGATAGGGTCTTATACAAATTAATACGATGCCAATGTCTCAAACATGGTCTTACACGTAAAACTCATATCGATGCCAACGTCCCAGACATTGTCTTACTCGTAAAGCTCGTATCGATGCCAATGTCCTAGAAGTGGTCTTACACGAAATCTCAAATCAACGCCAACGTCCCTGACGTGGTGATACCTATGTCATGACATAGTTAATCTTATCTATACCTAAGTTCATACGGGACTTCTTGGACATTATCACTATATCTGTAATATTCGAGATTTAGGGGTTATGCATTTTAACTAAAATGTATGTAGTAGTGTGCTTGTGTGCTCCGTGTATGTATTTTGGGGGCTTTGAAAACCTTGGGGTATAGGCAGGAGCCTTAGAAAAATGTTTGACTTTAAGCTGATAGGGGGAAGAGCTAGGAGCGCTAGGCCTTAAGAAGGTTAGTGTGTGGCTTATGACACAAGAACTCAGTTGGTAAAGTGGCAAGGGAGGCGCCACTTGGAGCACAGAAGAGTGATGCATCAGGGAGTGAGAAGGGCCTTGGTTCGAGCAGCAAGGGAAGCATTTTGGGGTGGCCTTTTTGTCTCAAGGGGGAGTGAAGAGTTAGAGTTGCCATGGACACTTCATGGATGAAGTGTAGATTGTGTCAAACAGCTCAAATTTTTGGCTAAGTAGGAGGAAAAGAGGGGATTTGAATGAGAGAAGAAGAGTTGGTCGAATGGAGGGGTCTTGGGATGGTAGTTTCGGTCATGTAGGGGAGAGTAGGTGCCAAAATTCATTTGGCATTTTCAAGTTTTTTTCCTCCTTCTCTTCTCTTTTGTTAAGGCCGAACCCTTCTCTTTCTCACCAAAGCTGAAACTACCCAAATCCCAACCCTTTCTCTTCTTCTTTGTACCGATTCCTCCATTCTTAAGAGCCGAAAGAACCTTTCCCAATTACTGAGACCAAAGCTGAATCCTTTATCTATCGTTCGTATTCTCTTTTGGTGTGTCGATTTTCAAGGGTGGTTGTTAAGCCAAATTGGGTGAGTTGCGTGGTAAGGACCTTTCCTTAAGTTGATTTTCATTTCTCTTTTTTCTTGGATTAACGAAATCAAGGACTCTAATTCCTTTTTATCTATGTGGTCGAAACCATGAAGGTGGGTTCCGGGATTCACTGTAGTCGACGTTAGAAGGAGAAGCTCTCAGAATTTGATCGGTTAAGGTAAGGGGAATAATGCCATTCGGCCTAAGGCCATATTTTCTAGTGTTAGCCGATTCTGACTGTGGTGTTATAGGAAGGGTTTGACAAAGGCAAAGGAGGAGTCTTCGGGGTTTGGATCTATTTCGGTAAGGATGTTCAGTTGAGTTATAGATATGTTTCGTTTAGATTCTTACGTATTAATTAACCGAGTTTCTAATTAAGTGACATTCGATGGATGCGAATACCAGTGGAAGAGAGAAAGGGGTAGTTCCTACCCCTAGATTCAAGAAATGCTCTATTTTAGCAATGAGTGATTGGCCACCGGGTTGTGGGCTAACATCGAAAAGGGATGAGCAAATCGCTGTGATCCCGGTAAGCGAAAGTGTTAGTATCGAAAGCGTGGTTCTCAGTATTATCAGGTGCGTAACCCACACTTTTTCCCGATAGGTTAATAATATTAAATATGTATTAACAAGATTATGATTAATCATGGCTAAGGGTACCATTCATTGGTACAGTTCGTTCAGGTACGTTATATCTAACCCTTATTTACAGTGGTTACCATCATTGATATGAAAGTATGTGTGTGTTTTTGGTATGGGCTTAGGATAAGCATATAGCATGATACCTGTGATACTATGTATGTTGTATGGGCACGAGGGTTATAATGAAAAGGGGAAGTGTTCTGGTGGTTTTACCACATTATCCGATGATTTATGTCACAATATTATGTATCCGGTGACCTTGTCACATTATCTGGTGGCTATGCCACTTATTAAGGGCGATGAGCAGTTGACTGCAGCGACTGCCTTCGAGGGTGTGTAGTGGATGGAGGTCAATTTAGTAATCCCCACGGTGTGATTGGCAGGTACGGGTGGTGTGTAGAGGTTGGATATCTAGGTGGGTTTGGGTTGCATCATTGCTTTTATATACATGTGATTTAATATGCTATGACATGGGCCTATGGCCAAATATGATTTCCGATGGGCTTTGCCCAAAACGTTGTAAGTAAGGCTATAATTGATTGGGTCTTGGTGGTTGGCTGTTACACATTGAGTCTATTGACTCACCCTTCGTGGGCTAACATTTTTGCAGGTGATATATAGTGCGATGGACCGGGTCGGCAGGGACTATGTGGTGGCCATGCTCAGTAAAATTTCGGGTTTTCATATAATGGAACACTTTTCATTTTTCTTTAGTATGTTTTCTTTCGAGATTTATTTTTGGTTTTTAATATGTACTAAGGCCATTACTTAACTACTTAATTTTGCGTGTTAAATTTTATTACCATACGATTAACAACAAACAAGTAACTAAATATTTTTCTTAAAGAAACTTCAAATGTTTTATCACCTACTCAACTTACGTTTGCAACCTAATGAGTTCTAAAATCCGCAAATCTTTCAATTTTTGAAATATAAAGGGAGCGTTTTACTGAAATACAAACTTGAACAGTATCTTGGTTTTCAACTTGATAAAAATACAAACTTGTTTTTATTAAAATTGTCATATTTTATAAGAAGATGAAACGAGATAAAGCTAAGTTCTTCTTAAGGAACATGTCAGATCCGATCGAGGCTTGTGGGTCGGGTTTATGGTGTTTCAATTTGGTATCAGAGCTCGATTCAAAACTCAGCTTTGAGGGCTTTTGGGCCCAAAATGTTTTTTCGAAAGTGAGTTTTACCAAAAGATGATCAGGTTTTCTGGCATGGCACCTATGTCTCCGGCCCGAAGTCCACCAAGTAAGTACCCCTAATCATTGTGTGATTTGTATGTGGGTATTACGGGATCGTAGATTAGTAGATTAGGAGCTATTGAACTCTAGGATTAGCTTACTCCAACACAAATTTACATAAAATTTAAAGACCAATCGAACAAACCTGTGAGTAAGTCACCAAGTTAAGGGTGTGGCAACAGTTGTGCGCATGTCTAGGATTGGATTCAGGGGGAGCTTGGTATTTAAGCAGTCCTAGTGACTCACCTCCTCTTCGCTCGAATCCTACAGTGCGAGTGACAGTTCACCCTAACCAAGAGGACTTATTCACAAAGCTAAATTCAATAATTAAAACCCAAAAGGGACTAGCTACACTGTTTTATAAAAACTCTAGTTTTGGAATCACCGAATTACCCCTTGATTTGTAAAAAAACTATTTTAGATTTTGAAAAAAAATCAAAATATCCCCAGTTTATAAAATTACTGGAATACCATTGGTTTGTAAAACTACTAAAATACCCCCAAATTATAAAATTACCATACTACCCTCGATTTCCTTTACCAAAATATCTCTATTTTGCAAAAATACCAAAAACCCTATTTTGCAAAATTACAAGATACCCCTGATTTGGAAAATTACTAAAATACCCCTATAGGACAAAGTATGAAAATACCCCTGGGTTGGGAACAAACAAAAATGTTCAAAATGGTGAACGTGTGTAGTGGATAGTATTGATGAATAAATGTGATTCTCTGAATTAGGGTAGAAGACTTGAAACAAAAACTTTGTAATGATCGAAAGAACTACTACTAAACTTCTTTACATAAAACTTGTTCGTGGGTAATCAGTGGAACAGAAGCTAATGCATAAAATTTCTTAAAGTAGATTAAATTGTGATCATAGACATGAGTTCTAGGGGACGTGGTCGTAATGTGCGTGGGCGTGGTAGAGCGTAATGACCGATCGTAACCGTTAGGTGCGGTCAAGGGTCCAAGAATGAGATGCCACCACCACCACCGGTGTTGAGTATCGAGGATCGACGGGGATGATGCGAGATCGCAGTGATGCTGCGAGTTCTTGAGAGGGTGGCTAGAGTAGGTGGAGGTATGGGAGCTCCGAGTGACTCCGAGCCAATGGAGCTCAGGTATTCCGAGGTGTATTTGGTGTGGCACCCAATACAGCTAAGTATTGGTTGGAGGCGACAGAGCGAATTATGGACGATTTAGATCTGACTGTTGAGGAAAAACTAAAAGGGGTGGTGTCCCTTCTCCGGGATGAGTCATAGCAGTGGTGGCTCACGGTTCGGGATAATACTGCAGTGGATGATCTCACTTGGGAGTATTTCAAGGTGGCGTATCAGAAGAAGTATATTGGGTCTAGTTATATTGATGCGCAGAGGAAGGCATTTCTGAGGTTGGTTTAGGGAGTAAGTCCGTAGCAGAGTACGAGGCAGAATTCTTACGGTTAAGCTGGTATGCTCGAGGTATCGTGGCTACGGAGCATGAATGATGTGTCAGGTTCGAGGATGAGCTGAGGGATGATCTGAGATTGGTGATTGCTCCACAGCAGGAGCGGGAGTTTGCCGTGTTGGTAGAGAAGGCTAAGGTAGCCGAAGGGGTCAAGGAATCTATGAGACAGAATTCGGATAGGAATAGACAAAAGAAAGGTTTTGGATCATCGGGGTCATCCGAAAGTCTCCAGAAAAGACTTAGAGTTGATGGGCCGCGAGATCGGCAGGTTACTGTGAGAGGTCAGTATCGTTGTGTGCTCAATGTGGAAAGATGCACCCGGGGGAGTGTTGGAAGAAGACAGGGGGATGTTTTAATTGTGGGTCCAAAGACCATGTGATTAGAACTGTCCATTGGAGACGGACAAGAGTCGACTAGCAAGTCAAGGTTTTAATCAGACTGGAAGAGGTGGACAGCAGCCACCTTGGGGTCGTGGTCCGGTTGACAGAGGTAATGGTTCTGGTAGAGGTCGCGAGACACTGGGCAGAGGTGTTGGGAACACGGAGGCGAGACAGCCGGGTCTGGTGTATGCAGTTCGTCAGAGGGAGGATGGTGACGTACCGGACGTTATAACTGGTACGTTCCTTATAGCTGACAAGCCTTTCTTTGCTTTAATTGATGGTGGCTCGACCCACTCATATGTTGCATGTAGAATAGCTAAAACATTAGGTGTAGCATCTAAACTGTTTGTTAGGGAGATGACTATAGTGAGCCCGTTAGGTCAAACGGTAGTGGTGAATAGGATATTTTGAGTGTGCCTCTAGAGATTCAGGGAGTGGTATTTCCTGCCGACTTGATGGAACTACCTTTTGGGGAATTTGATCTCATTCTAGGCATGGATTGGCTAGTGGAACATCGGACTAAATTGGATTGCGCAGCTAAGCAAATAGAGTTGAGGACTCCGAAGGATGAGGAGATAATTATGATAGGAGAAAGAAAAAACTATTTGTCTAACGTAGTCTCCGCGTTAAAGGCTGATAAGATGGTGCGAAAAGGGTGTAAGGCATTTCTGGCCTTCATTAGTGCTCTGGATACAAAAGAAGAGGGGGTTAATGGAGTTAGGACAGTAAGAGAATTCGTGGATGTCTTTCCAGAAGAGTTGCCTGGGTTACCCCCAGATAGGGAGGTGGAGTTCAAAATTGATTTCCAAGAGTTACTCGATCGTGGGTTTATCCGACCTAGCGTGTCTCCAAGGTGAGCACCGGTCCTATTCGTGAAAAAGAAGGATGGGACTATGCGCATGTGCATAGATTACCGGCAGTTGAATAAGCTGATGATCAAAAACAAATACCCATTACCGAGGATAGACGATTTGTTCGATCAGCTTAAGAGGGCTGCGGTATTTTCAAAAATAGATCTAAGGTCGGGATGTCATCAGCTTAAGGTGAAAGAAGCAGATATCCATAAGACAGCTTTCCGGACTAGATACGGACATTATGAGTTCTTAGTAATGCCGTTCGGATTGACGAACGCCCTAGCTACGTTCATGGATATGATGAATTGGGTTTTTCAACCATACTTGGATTAGTTCGTCGTTGTGTTTATAGACGATATTTTGGTATATTCCAAGTCTGAGGAAGGGCATGATACGCATCTCCAAGTAGTATTGCAGGAGTTAAGAGAGAAGAAGTTATATGCCAAGTTTAGCAAGTGTGAATTTTGGTTGAAGAAAGTTGCGTTTTTGGGTCATGTGGTGTCTGGAAGGGATAAGGGTGGATCCTCGGAAGATTGAGGCAGTGCTAGATTGGAAACCACCTAAGTCTGTGGCAGAGGTTCGCAGCTTCTTGGGGTTAGCAGGCTACTACAGGAGATTTGTTGAAGGGTTCTCATCAATAGCAACACCTTTGACGAAGTTGTTGAGAAAGGAGGTACCTTTCGTGTGGGCGGATAAGTAGCAGGAGAGTTTTGGGAAGCTTAAGAAGGTATTAACAGAGGCTCCAGTTTTGATTCAGCCTGAAGCAGGGAAAGACTTTGTGGTGTATTGTGATGCTTCTCACATAGGATTGGGATGTGTTCTAATGCAGGACGGGAAGGTGGTCGCTTATGCGTCTCTGACAGTTGAGGCCACATGAGGTTAACTATCCGACACATGATCTGGAGTTGGATGCGGTAGTATTAGCTCTAAAAGTGTGGAAGCACTATTTGTATGGAGAAAGGTCGGTGATCTACACAGACCACAAGAGTCTGAAATATTTGTTGACTCAGAAGGAGCTAAATTTGAGACAGTGAAGGTGGGTGGAGTTGTTGAAAGACTACGACTGTTCAATAGAGTATCACCCGGGCAAGGCGAATGTGGTGGCAGATGCCCTAAGTCAAAAAATAGTGACGGATCTGAGGGCAATGTTTGTACACCTTATCCTTTATGATGATGGAAGTTTGCTAGCAGAGTTGCAGGTGAAGCCGACATGGTTAAGTCAGGTGAGAGAAAAATAGTTGGTAGATGGTGAACTAAGTGCTAAGCTGCTGTAAGTGCAGAATGGGGAATTGGAAGACTATGGTGTAAGCAATGATGGAGTCTTTGTGTTTTTGGGGCAAGGTCTCAGATGCCAAAGGATGAGAAGTTAAGGCGTAAATTCTTCAGGAATCACATAGTAGCCCTTATGCTATGCATCCTGGAGGAAGTAAGTTATACAGGGATCTACGGGATCAGTTTTGGTGGCCTGGTCTGAAACGAGAAGTTACAGAATTTGTCGGGAAGTGCTTAACGTGTTAGCAGGTGAAAGCTGAACACCAAGTACCTTCGGGATTGCTTCAACCAATAAAGATTCCATAGTGGAAGTGGGAGAGAGTCACTATGGACTTCGTTAGTGGGCTTCCCCTTACGCCTACTAAGAAGGATTCGATATGGGTGATAGTGGACCGGTTGACAAAGTTTGCACATTTTATACCGGTACGGGTTGACTATTCGCTGTAAAGGTTGGCAAAGTTGCATGTGGCAGAAATTGTGAGGCTGCATGGGGTGCCGGTGTCGATTATCTCGGATAGGGATCCGAGATTTACGTCTCGATTTTGGAGAGCACTGCATCAGGCATTAGGCACCAGGTTAGACTTCAGTACGGCATTTCATCCGCAGTCGGACGGCCAGTCTGAATGGGTAATTCAAGTGTTAGAAGATATGTTGAGGGGTTGCGTGATAGATTTCAAAGGAAGCTGGGAGGAGTTCTTGCCTTTAGTGGAGTTTGCATACAATAACAGCTATCAAGCAAGTATTCGAATGGCACTGTATAAAGCACTGTATGGACGAAAGTGTCGTACTCCTACGTGTTAGACAGAATTGGGGGAACATCAGGTTTTGGGTCCGAAGATTATGGCAGAATCGGAAGAAAAGATTAAGGTAATTCAGGCACGGTTGAAGGAGGCATCTGACAGATAAAAGTCATATGCGGATCTCAAGTGGAAAGAGATAGAGTTTGCAGTGGGGGATCAGGTGTTTCTGAAAGTTTCGCCATGGAAGAAGGTGATGAGATTTGGTCGCAAGGGAAAGCTAAGTCCCAGGTTTATAGGACCTTATCAGATTTTGAAGCGGGTTGGCCCAGTGGCGTACAGGTTGAATTGCCTTTAGAGTTAAAGCAAATGCATGATGTGTTTCACGTCTCAATGCCACGGTGATACCGATCGGACCCATCTCATGTAATGCCAGTTGAGGAAGTAGAGTTGAGACCAGATTTGTCTTACAAAGAAGAGTCGATTCAGATTTTGGAGCGGAATGTGAAAGTATTACGTAGGAAATCAGTTCCTCTAGTCAAAGTGCTATGGCGGAACCATGGTTCGGAAGAAGCTTCATGGGAGCCGGAGGAAGTAATACGATAGCAATACCCTCACCTATTTTAACCAGGTAATTTCGAGGCAAAAATTATTTTTTAGGGGGTAGAACTGTAATATTCGAGATTTAGGGGTTATGCGTTTTAACTAAAATGTATGTAGTAGTGTGCTTGTGTGCTCTGTGTATGTGTTTTGGGGGCTTTGGGAACCTTGGGGTGTAGGCAGGAGCCTTAGAAAAATGTTTGACTTTAAGCTGATAGGGGGAAGAGCTAGGAGCGCTAGGCCTTAAGAAGGTTAGTGTGTGGCTTATGACACAAGAACTCAGTTGGTAAAGTGGCAAGGGAGGCGCCACTTGGAGCACAAAAGAGTGACGCATCAGGGAGTGAGAAGGGCCTTGGTTCGAGCAGCAAGGGAAGCATTTTGGGGTGGCCTTTTTGCGTCAAGGGGAGTGAAGAGTTGGAGTTGCCATGGACACTTCATGGATAAAGTGTAGATTGGGTCAAATAGCTCAAATTTTTGGCTATGTAGGAGGAAAAGAGGGGATTTGGATGAGAGAAGAAGAATTGGCCGAATGGAGGGGTCTTGGGATGGTAGTTTCGGTCATGTAGGGGAGAGTAGGTGCCGAAATTCATTTGGCATTTTCAAGTTTTTTTTCCTCCTTCTCTTCTCTTTTGTTAAGGCCGAACCCTTCTCTTTCTCACCAAAGCCAAAACCACACAAATCCCAACCCTTTCTCTTCTTCTTTGCACCGATTCCTCCATTCTCAAGAGCCGAAAGAACCTTTTCCGATTACTGAGACCAAAGCTGAATCCTTTATCTATCATTCGTATTCTCTTTTGGTGTGTCAATTTTCAAGGAAGGTTGTTAAGCCGAATCGGATGAGTTGCATGGTAAGGATCTTTCCTTAGGTTGATTTTCTTTTATCTTTTCTTCTTAGATTAACGAAATCAAGGACTCTAATTCCCTTTTATCTGTGTGTCCGAAACCATGAAGGTGGGTTCCGGGATTCACTGTAGTCAACGTTAGAAGGAGAAGCTCTCGGGATTTGATCGGTTAAGGTAAGAAGAATAATGCCATTCGGCCTAAGGCCATATTTTTTTAGTGTTAGTCGATTCTGACTGTGGTGTTATAGGAAGGGTTCGACAAAGGCAAAGGAGGAGTCTTCGAGGTTTGGATCTATTTCGGTAAGGATGTTCAGTTGAGTTATAGATGCGTTTCGTTTAGATTCTTACGTATCAATTAACCGAGTTTCTGATTAAGTGACATTCGATGGATGCGAATACCAGTGGAGGAGAGAAAGGGGTAGTTTCAACCCCTAGATTCAAGAAACGCTCAGTTTCAACAATGCGTGATTGGCCACCGGGTTGTGGGCCAACATCGAAAAGGGATAAGCAAATCGCTGTGATCCCGGCAAGTGAAAGTGTGAGTATCAAAAGCGTGGTTCTCAGTATTATCAGGTGTGTAACCCATCGAAAGCGTGGTTCTCAATATTATCAGGTGTGTAACCCCACACTTTTTCCCGATAGGTTAATAATATTAAATATGTATTAACAAGATTATGATTAATCATCTAAGGGTACCATTCATTGGTACAGTTCGTTCAGGTACGTTATATCTAACCCTTGTTTACAGTGGTTACCATCATTGATATGAAAGCATGTGTGTGTTTTCGGTATGGGCTTAGGATAAGCATATAGCATGATACCTGTGATACTATGTATGCTGCATGGGCACGAGGGTTATAATGAAAAGGGGAAGTGTTCTGGTGGTTTTACCACATTATCCGGTGACTTATGTCACAATATTATGTATCCGGTGACCTTGTCACATTATCTGGTGGCTATGCCACGTATTAAGGGCGATGAGCGGATTGATCGCATCGGCGCCTTCGAGGGTGTGTAGCAGATAGAGGGTCGATTTAGTAATCCCCACGTGATTGGCAGGTACGGGTGGTGTGTAGAGGTTGGATATCTAGGTGGGTTCGGGTTGCATCATTGCTTTTATATACCTGTGATTTAATATGCTATGACATGGGCCTATGGCCAAATATGATTTTCGATGGGCTTTTCCCAAAACGTTTAAGTAAGGCTATAATCGATTGGGTCTTGGTGGTTGGCTGTTACACATAGAGTCTGTTGACTCACCCTTCGTGGGCTAACATTTTTGCAAGTGATACATAGTGCGATGGACCGGGTCGGCAGGGACTATGTGGTGGCCATGCTCAGCAAAATTTTGGGTTTTCGTATAATGGAACACTTTTCGTTTTTCTTTAGTATGTTTTCTTTTGGGATTTATTTTTGGTTTTTAATATGTAATAAGGCCATTACTTAACTGCTTAATTTTGCATGTTAAATTTTATTACCATACGATAAACAACAAACAAGTAACTAAATATTTTTCTTAAAGAAACTTCAAATGTTTTATCACCTACTCAACTTACGTTTACAACCTAATGAGTTCTAGAATTTGGTAAATCTTTTAATTTTTGAAATATAAAGGGAGTGTTTTACTGAAATACAAACTTGAACGGTATCTTGGTTATCAACTTGATAAAAATACAAACTT
Source organism: Gossypium rotundifolium (assembly GCA_025506655.1). Lineage (NCBI taxonomy): Eukaryota > Viridiplantae > Streptophyta > Magnoliopsida > Malvales > Malvaceae > Gossypium > Gossypium rotundifolium. Next base: position 169,165,922 of record CP106724.1, on the reverse strand, counting down.
GTTTTTTTAAAATCGTCATATTTTATAAGAAGATGAAACGAGATAAAGCTAAGTTCTTCTTAAGGAACATGTCAGATCCGGTCGGGGCTTGTGGGCCGGGTTTGGGGTGTTTCAATATCGAACTTATCTCGGGATTCATATGCACAACCTCTCATAAGCATTCATTATCAACATTAGTCATATGAGTAACCATAATTTCATACGAGTATGTTTATTTGCATAGTGACTTACCTCGGATTCGATTTATCGGAATGGAAACGGCTACTCGGTTACTTTCACTTTCCCACGATCTAAGTCTATTTTCCTCAGTTCTTGATCTATACGCATTCAAAAATAACCTTTTTATTCACTAGTTCATTCAATTCAATCCAAGGACACACATTTGGGGCTATTTGTAAATTAACCCTCATACTAGCATAATTTATCAATTTAGTCCATTTTTCTAAAAAACATCAAATTCACAAAATCAAACCATACACATGCTTAGCTGAATACTTATGAACATCATACAAGCCCATAATTTTCATCAAATTTGTAATTTAGTCCTTCAATTTACCATTTTCTCAATTTAGCCCTATTTAGCTAAATTCATCAAAAATTCATGAACAAAGTATGTTCATCTAGCTCAAATCTTTCATTTAACACCACAAATAATCACAAAGCTCAACATAGCATCAATGGAATATCTCATGAACAACATCAATTCACAAAATTAATACTTGGGTTTTGTAGCTCTCGAAGCAACGATTGCAAAAACGTAAAAATTATCAAAAACTGACTAAAACATACCTTGAATTTAAGCCCTCAAATGGCCGAACCTTAACAAGCTTAAGCTCTTTCCTTTTCTTTGTGGTTTCGACAAGAAGGTGATAAGATGAGGCCACTTACTCTTATTTTTTGTTTTCATTATAATAATATATTTATCTAATAAAAGTATACATAATAAAACATGTAATATATGCATATCATCACTCCATACTGTCCACTATCATAAATAATAGGCAAAATTGCCACATAAGGCCTCTCTCTTACAAAGACACATCAATTTGGCTATTAATCAAATGAAAAGCCACTTTTAAACTTTATGCGATTTAGTCCTTTTATCAAATCAAACACACAAACGGACGAATTAACATACGAGACTTTACCACATGCTTAATCACTTATCAAAGACACAGAAATTAATATTAAAATATTATAGAGACTTTAATTTGTGGTTCTGAAACCACTATTCTGACTAGGGTATAAATCGGACTCTTACAATTCTCCCCCTTAGGGATTTTCGTCCCCGAAAGTCTTATCGTTAAATAGAGTCAGATATTGCTGTCTCATTGAGTCCTCGGCTCCCACATAGCCTCTTCTATTCTGTGTCAATTCCACTGTATTTTTACTAACGAAATTTTCTTGTTTCTCAACTCTTTCACTTCACGAGCTAAGATACGAATCGGTTCCTCTTCATACGTCATATCAGATTGGATTTCAATTTCAGACAGAGCAATCACATGTGACGGATCAGATCGATATCTACGAAGCATTGAAATGTGAAATACATTATGAATCTTTTCTAACTCATACGGCAACTTTAATCTATATGCAACAGGCCCGACACGTTCAATGATCTCATATGGTTCGATGAACCTTAGACTTAACTTGCCTTTACGTCCGAATCAAAGCACTTTCTTCCACGGAGACACTTTCAGAAATACTTTGTCGTCGATCTCAAATTCTATATATTTCTGTTTCAAGTCTGCATAAGACTTATGATGATCAGATGCTGCTTTCAAACAATCTCGGATCAGTTTCACTTTCTGTTTTGAATCTTTTATCAAATCGACCCTGTGAAGCTTATTTTCACTAAGCTTAGTCCAATACAGAGGTGTACGACATTTACGTCCGTACAAAGCTTCATAAAGTGCCATTTTAATGCTTGACTGAAAACTATTATTATACACAAATTCAATCAATGGCAGATACAGTTCCCACGAACCATTAAACTCAAGTATACAGCATCTTAACATGTCTTCGAGAATCTGAATGATCCGCTCGGATTGACCATCTGTTTGCTGATGAAAAGCTGTACTGAAATGCAATTTTGTGCCCAAAGCTTCTTGCAATTTCTTTCAAAATTATGATGTGAACCTCGGATCTCTATCTGACACAATGGATAGTGGAACCCCGTGCAATCTCACAATTTCAAAAATATAAAGCTCAGCTAATCTCTCAAGTGAGTAGTCAGATCTTACCGGAATAAAATGGGCAGATTTAGTCAATCGGTCAACTACGACCCAAATCGCATCTTTCTTTCTCGGAGTCAGAGGTAATCCAGAAACAAAGTCCATCGTTACTCTATCCCATTTCCACTCAAGAATCAGAATTGGTTGTAGCAAACCAGACGTAACTTGATGTTCAGCTTTCACTTGCTGACAAACTAAACATTTCGAAACAAAGTCAGAAATGTCTCCTTTCATACCAGACCACCAGTAATGTCATTTCAAATCATGATACATTTTAGTACTTCCCAGATGAACTTCATTCAAAATCAGCTGAATCAACTCTGGATTTCTCGGAACACAGATATGATCTCAGAATCTCAAACAATCATCAACAATTTGAAATCCAGATTCAAAATTCAATTCACACTAAGCTCGTTTCGATAACAATTTATTATCCACCTCTTGAGCATCACATATTTGTTGTATAAACAACGGTTTCGCTTTTAATTCAACTATCACAAAACTATCATTAGATAAATTTAACTTAGCATTCAAAGCATGTAATGCACACAATAATCTTCTACTCAATGCATCAGCAACAACGTTTGCTTTACCCGAATGATAATCAATCACAAGCTCATAATCTTTCAACAATTCAAGTCATCTTCTCTGACGCAAGTTCAAATCTTTCTTAGTCATCGGATATTTCAAACTTTTATGATCTGAAAACACATGACATTTTTCACCATACAGATAATGACGCCATATCTTAAGTGCAAATACAATCGCAGCTAACTCAAGGTTGTACGCCGGATAGTTCTTTTCATAAGGCTTCAATTGTCTTGAGGCATAAGCTACAACTTTGCCTTCTTGCATCAAAATGCATCCCAGATCGTTTAACGATGTATCACTGTAAATCACAAATTCTTTATCCGATTTTGGCTGTACTAACACTGGAGCTTCTGTTAACAAAGTTTTCAACTGATCAAAAATTTTTTGACATTTATCCGACCATTCAAATCTAACATCTTTCTGAAGTAATCTAGTCAACAAAGTAGCTATCACTGAAAATCCTTTTACAAATCGACGATAATAGCCAGCTAAACCTAGAAAGCTACGGACTTCAGACACGTTCTTCGGAGGTTTCCAATCCAGAATAGCAGAAATCTTGCTCGGATCAACACAAATCCCAGAAACTGACACAATATGTCCTAGAAAACTAACCTCGTGCAACCAAAATTCACATTTGTTAAATTTCGCATACAATTACTTTTCTCTTAAAGTTTGCAACACGATTTTCAAATGTTTAGCATGCTCAGTCTCATCCCGTGAATAAATCAAAATGTCGTCAATGAATACTACAACAAATCGATCTAGGTACGGTCTGAAAATTCTATTCATCAGATCCATAAAAATAGCAGGAGCATTGGTTAGTCCAAATGGCATAACTAAAAACTCATAATGCCCGTACCTCATTCTGAAAACAGTTTTCGGAATGTCTGAATCTTTAACTCTCAACTGATAGTATCTTGATCTCAGATCAATTTTGGAAAATACAGTAGCCCCTTTTAACTGATCAAATAAGTCATCAATTCTGGGCAACGGATATTTATTCTTTATAGTCACCTTATTCAACTGACGATAATCGATGCACATTCTCATCGTGCCATCTTTCTTTTTCATAAACAGAATAGGAGCACCCTAAGGAGAGAAACTCGGTCTAGCAAACCCTCTATCGGTCAATTCCTACAATTGTGACTTTAACTCTTTCAATTCTATTGATGCCATTCTATACGGAGCTATTGAAATAGGTGTCGTACCAGGCATCAATTCAATACAAAACTCAACTTCACGAATCGGAGGTAAACCTGGTAACTCTTCAGGGAACACATCAGAAAACTCACATATAATAGGTACTGACTCAATTTTCCTTTTAGACATTTTCGAATCAATTACATAAGCAAAATATGCCTCATATCCCTTTTTCACATAACTATGAGCTTTCAATACCGATATCACAGCAGGCAATCCATTCAAATCATTAGACTCAACCCGCACAATTTCATTATTCGGACATATCAAATCGATAGTCTTCCTTTTGCAGTTCAAAATAGCATCATGCAAAGATAACTAGTCCATACCCAAAAGTAATATCGAACTCATCAAATGGAAAAAGTATCAGATCAGTAGGGAAACAAATATCTCTAAACATTAACCGACAGTTTTTGCATACTTTATCAACCAAAACACTTTTACCTAAGGGGTTCAATACTTTTATAGCAAACTCAGTAGACTCTACAAGCAAGGTCTTACTGTATACTAAATTCATGTATATATATGAATGCGTAGAACCAGGGTCTATCAAAGCAATCACAGAAGTATCATAAAGAGTAAAAGTACCCATTATAACATCAGGTGATGAAGCTTCCTCACGAGCTCGGATAGCATAGGCTATGGAAGGTGCCCTAGCTTCAGATCTTGCAATAGTATCTCTCGTAGTCCTCTGACTACCACTAACATTTCTTACATTCTTTGAAGGTCTACCTCTCACGGGTGCATTATCAAGTCTCGAATTCTGGACAATCTCTAGCTCGACGGACTCAGAATAATCACGAATAAAATGATCGAGCGATCCACATCTGAAGCAAGCTCTGTTGTTTAATCTATAGTTTCCCGGATGCCTTTTTCCATAATGTTTACATTCAGGTCTCTCAGTCCTGACATTACCAACACTGGCCATTGAAGTTACAGGAGTTTTGGAACTCATCTGCGATCTAGCTCGATTCTTGTTCGAATGTCTCACATTATTTCTTGAATGACTTTGATCATCTCTGAATCTCTTCGGAGCAGACTGAAATGATTTACTCTGAAATCGCTTTCTCATATCTCGAGCTTTAGACTCAGCCTTTCTTTTATCTTTCTCGAGTTCCTCAACTTTGCAAGCTCGATCAACAAATACAACAAACTCTTTTTTTTTTTTAAATCCCAACTAGCAAACGAATATCTTCATTAAGGCAATCTTCAAATCTTTTGCACATTATAGCTTCAGAGGATATACACTCACGAGCATATTGACTTAGTCGCACAAAATCTTGTTCATATTCAGAAACAGTCATTCGGCCTTATTTTAATTCCAAAAATTCCTTTCGTTTCTGATCGATGAATCTTTCGCTGATATATTTCTTCTGAAACTCGATCTGAAAGAAGTCCTAGGTAACACGCTCTTTCGGAACAATAGAGATTAAAGTTTTCCACCATTGATAGGCCGCATCTTGAAGCAAAGATACAACACACTTTATGCATTCCTCCGGAGTCAGAGACATTTCATCGAATACCTGGATCGTGTTTTCTAACCAGAACTTAGCTTTTTTAGCATCATCATCATTAGTAGCCCGAAATTCTTCAACCCCATACTTACGAATCTTGTCAACCGGAGGCTTATTCAACAGATTCAGATGCATAATCGATGGCACAACTATAGTCTGAGGGGGATTAACCGGGGGTGGGGGCTGCGAAATAGTCGAGTTGTTCCTTACGAATTGAGTGAACCATTCACTCATCATCTAGAAGAAAGCTTGTTTAGCTTCTCCCTCTTGACCGCTTGTAGCCGGTCTTGGATCACAGGGCACTGTCCCTTGAGCGGGAGTAGGCACATTACTTTTTACGTCGTCAGCTACGGTTCTTTTGGGATCCATTGCTATATAGAAATCACATTTTATACGTCAGGATTTATCACACTATCACAATTCAGATTTATGGCATGTATAGCTAGACTCTGGCACGCTACATTAGTCTGAGAATCGACTAAACCGTAGCTCTTATACCAACCAAATGTAACACCCCTAACCCGTAACCGTCGTCGGACTAGTGTTAAAGGCGTTACCAAATAGATCAGAAACTTCTATAATATTTAATTCATTAATCATACACACAATGTCCCTTAAGTGAGTCATCGAGACCCTGAGCATGCTTATAAATCGAGTCGGGACTAAAACGAAACACATACAAAAGTTCTCAGAAACTTAAAAACTTTTCTAAAATACAGGGGATACACGCCCGTGGGAGCCAACCGTGTGCCCACCACGGCTGCTAGACACACCCATGTGTCCTCCCTGTGGTCAAACCTAACTACACACCAAGGCCACCAAGCATGCTCGTGTACCCTGACAATGGTCGATCCTGCCAAAACTACACGGTTATTAAACACCCCCGTGTGTTAAGGCCGTGTCCCACTAGGCCATATACTGACTTTCTCATACGACCTCTAGACACGCCCGTGTGCCATGGCCGTGTGACATTATATGCTATTTGTAAGACCAAAATGACACCCAATTGGGTCATACCTACAAGCAACATTCATCAAATCATATCATGCATATATAGCTACCAAAAACATACCAAATTGACCAATCAATCTATACATTCAATACCAATTTCATTCATGCCAAATTACAAAACTAAAACTCATATCATCACAAGTATAATTCATCCAGAACTTACTCAAAAACTTGACCATTTCTTATGCTCCAAACCATACCAAAAATATGCATCATATAACTCATTCATTCAAGCATTTTATCAACTCAAACTAGCCAAAACCATGGCTTAGTTCACTTCATAAACATATACACATATCTAGCCTATACATGCCATATCTAGCTATATACATTTTTCAAAGAATACCAAAAAGAGTTTAGTAGTGTGATGACGATCCTTGACGGTCCCAAGCCTTCAATAGCTTTGACGACCTATAAAATAGAGAAAACAGACACACAGAGTAAGCTTTCCAAAAGCTTAGTAAGTCAATATACAAACAAACTTAGCGTAGAATGCATATTATGCAAGTAGATATATTGGCACATCCCAAACACTTAGCATACTAACACAAATGTGCTTTGGTTCGAATACTTATGACCACATTTGTCATATTCACAATTCAATAATAATATGCATACATAGCTCTTCTATACTCATTCTTGCATCTCATTCACCTTCTCACATTCAATCATACTTTTCTTCAAACCAAAGTCATATAGGTACTTACCTTTTATACACACTTAATGTACATTCAACGTACCTGAAACGAACATTTGTTCATTTATTTGATCATAGCTTGGATTTATAATTCGTATCTCAGACTTGCCCATTGAACCTTTAGGAATCTAGTAGGATGCTCAAAAAGATCGAAATAGCCGTACAATGCCAACGTCCCAGACGGGGTCTTACATGCACTCAGATATCGATGCCACTGTCCCAGACAGGGTCTTATACAAATCAATACGATGTTGATGTCCCAGACATGGTCTTACACGTAAAGCTCATATCAATGCCAACATCTCAAAAGTGGTCTTACTCGTAAAGCTCGTATCGATGCCAACGTCCCAGATGTGGTCTTACACGAAATCTCAAATCAACGCCAACGTCTCTGACGTGGTCTTACATGATAAAATAGATAGATACCTATGTCATGACATAGCTAATCCTATCTATTCCTAAGTTCGTACGGGACTTCTCGGACATTGTCACTATATCGAGCTTATCTCGAAATTCATATGCATAACCTCTCATAAGCATTCATTATCAACATTAGTCATATGAGCAACCATAATTTCATACGAGTACATTTATTTGAATAGTGACTTACCTCGGATTCGTTTTATCGGAATGGAAACGACTACTCGGTTACTTTCGCTTTCCCGCGATCTAAGTTTGTTTTCCTCGGTTCTTGATCTATATGCATTAAAAAATAACCTTTTTATTCACTAGTTCATTCAATTCAATCCAAGGACACACATTTGGGGCTATTTGCAAATTAACCCTCATACTAGCATAATTTATCAATTTAGTCCATTTTTCTCAAAAACATCAAATTCACAAAATCAACCCATACACATGCTTAGCCGAATACTTATGAACATCATACAAGCCCATACTTTTCATCAAATTAGCAATTTAGTCCTTTAATTTACCATTTTCTCAATTTAGCCCTATTTAGCTAAATTCATCAAAAATTCATGAACAAAGTATGTTCATCTAGCTCAAATCTTTCATTTAACACCACAAATCATCACAAAGCTCAACATAGCATCAATGGCATATCTCATGAACAACATCAATTCACAAAATTAATACATGGGTTTTGTAGCTCTCGAAGCAACGATTGCAAAAACGTAAAAATTATCAAAAACTGACTAAAACATACCTTGAATTTAAGCCCTCAAATGGCCGAACCTTAACAAGCTTAAGCTCTTTCTTTTTCTTTGTGGTTTCTGCAAGAAGGTGATAAATGAGGCCACTCACTATTATTTTTTTGTTTTCATTATAATAATATATTTATCTAATAAAAGTAAACATAATAAAACATGTAATATATGCATATCATCACTCCATGCCGTCCATTATCATAAATAATAGAAAAAATTGCCACATAAGGCCTCTCTCTTACAAATACACATCAATTTGGCCATTAATCAAATGAAAAGCCATTTTTAAACTTTATGCGATTTAGTCCTTTTATCAAATTAAACACACAGACGGACGAATTAACATACGAGACTTTACCACATGCTTAATCACTTATCAAAGACACAGAAATTAATATTAAAATATTATACGGACTCAAATTTGTGGTTCCAAAATCACTGTTCCGACTAGGGTATAAATCGGACTATTACAAAAAAGGTACAAGAGTTTTACTTGAACAAGGGGTAATTAAATAACAATATTTTAATAGAAAAACATTGTTTCCTTGTTAGGAAACCCTAAGGGGCGACAAAAACCTTTAGTGGGACTAGGGTTTGCTGCCCATCATGTATTGGGCGTAATATGTGTTATTTCTACATTTAACTAACACATATAATTTAACAAACTTAATAACTACTTTTTTTCCATTGCCCAAAATATTAATTAATTTACCAAATTAAATTATTTTCTTATAAGGTCATGATGCGAGTCTCAAGACCCAATTTCAGGCCCATGGATGTGATGGGCTTATGCTACCTCAAGGCCCAAGAACAAGGTCAAAGGCCAAGCAAATCAAACCAATATTCGATCAAAGACAATATGTGAGGATGAATATTTTCAAGGAAAAGCGAATGATACATACACGAAATGGGTGAAATTTATTAAAGTCAATTCAACCAAGCTGTTAAATTTCAAGCTAAAAAGATTAGTCAAATTGTGACAAATTTTTGGATGGGATCTAGACTTTTATGGGCTTATATGTTTACATAAAATTTGAAGAGCTATCTCTTAGATTCAGTATGCACTTTGAATCACTCGATTTTGAGTTTGGGAGATTAAGTTATGACCGTTTTAGTGAAGACTGCGCGAACAAAATTTTTGGACAGGATTATTACAAAAATTACAAGTTTTGGGCTTTTAATTCGAGTTTAAATTATATTGGGTTCGAGTTTTAGGCTTAATTTTAATTATATATGAGTCTAAATTTGTAGTTATTAAGTTTTATTATTTTATTATTTATTTATTTTGAATTTTAGATAATTTTTAAGTATTTTAATTTATGGAGTTTTATATCAATGAGAAAATTTAATTTAAAACTACTTCTTATTTAGGGTTTTAGAGTTTCAAAGACACTTAAGAGTTTTATATCAACAACTTTCTCTTTTGAGTTAATAAATTTTCCTTGAGTTTGTCTCTTCAAGAATTTCTCAAGTTTTCTTTTAGAAGAGTTTTAATAATATTTTAAGATCGCGGGAATCATCTTCAAATTATTTCTTGTCAAGTTTTCTTTCTTGGAGGAGAAATTAGAGCTTTTTGATGGGGGTTTTGGATTCATTGGGTTGTTCAAGGCTCCTTAGGACTTTTACACGTCATCTTCATCTTCTTCCATCTATCTTCTTTATTTTATTTTGTTCTTGTTTAATTATTAAAATATTTGATTTATTTAATTATTTTTTTCCCTATCTTAATTATCTATTTCAATTGTTTCCTTTAATTTTTTTTAGATCTAATTTGGGTTTGTGTGTGTTTCAGGTTGAATCAAACTCTGAGTGCTCCGTCATTCGTCCAGAATCTTAGGCCAAATCCGCAACTTGAACAAACTTACGATCCTGTTCTGCTCTCATTTGTATCAAGTCATGAGAACTTTTTCGTATTAGAATCTATGAGAATATATTTAATTGACGTGTTCAATAAAACAATGATGACTAATTAATTTAACTTTCACTTCAAATTTCAATTATTTTAATTTCAATAATCAGGTAATAATTTGAAGAATTTAATTTAATTTCTAAGTCATCTTTTGTACTCAGCGGGAAAATGCATTCATTGTGAATAGTGATTCATGAGATCTATTTATCTTAATTGTTGTTTTCATTCATTCCAAAGTATTAGTATACATGCAATTTGTTTTGAGTTATGTCGAGCTCACGGAGGAATTGATTAGACACATATAATTAGGGCTCAAATAATTTGTAATTAAGTTCTGACTCTTCGTTTATTAATTACAACATTATTTAATTATGGAGTCATTTCACTAAAGTACAATGATTGAACTCTCCCTTATTATATATCATTATAAAAGCAACTTCTTAGATGTTTGCCCAATGACCTTGTCATAAGTGTGTTACCCTCATTTGATATCATTTATCTTTTTAGTTAAATTCATTCACCCAATATGATCTGATTTTATATCATGGTAACCATTACATCTTCCTTCATGAAAAAAAAATCAATTACTAACAAATAGTGATTAAATAATTTATCCTAGAAAAAGGACTCGTGGTCATGTTACTTCCATCTATTATGTAATGCTAACCCTTTATTGGGTTATGAATTCCACTATTGTAAACGAAACTATGTCAAGAAAAAGTTGCATACCCAATCTACCAACTTTTGGTTCTCTAGTTATTTGAACTCAAGCTTTCAATACATCAAAGTATACGAGTCACACGCACATAGTCAGTCATTTACTCAAGATTAGGGTAAGTTATACTATGAACATTACAAATGAATTAATTCATAAATGGATCTAGGATTAATTCGACTTGGGTCTTGTCTGATGTAATGTCAATCTAGACAATCACATTTATGTCTCTATTTTTGGGAAGTCAATTGCTTCGATCCCAAGATAAGGTATTTCCCTTTTTATCCTAGAAAAGGACACGTGGTCATATTACTTCCATCTATTATGTAATGCTAACCTTTTATTGGGTTAAGAATTCCACTATTGTAAACGAAACTATGTCAAGGAAAAGTTGCATACCCAATCTACTAACTTTTGGTTCTCTAGTTATTTGAACTCAAGCTATCAATACATCAAAGTATACGAGTCACACGCACATAGTCAGTCATTTACTCAAGATTAGGGTAAGCTATACTATGAACATCACAAATGAATTAATTCATAAATATGGATCTAGGATTAATTCGACTTGGGTCTTGTCCGATGTAATGTCAATCTAGATGATCACATTTATGTCTCTATTTTTGAGGAGTCAATTGCTTCGATCCCAAGATAAGGTATTTCCTTTTGGACTTGATACACTACATAATAGTCCTTTAATCAATTTGCTTAATTTCAATTCCTCAAACTATGGACCTTTAAGGCTTTCTACTAATTCAAGTTGCCTTCTTGCATTATGATCTTTGGGGAGTCGATCACTTTGATCCCAAGACAAGGTATTTCCCTTTTGGACTTGATACACTACATCATAGTCTTTTAATCGATTTGCTTAATTTCAATTCATCATGCTATAGACCTTTTAGATTTTCTACTAATACAAGTTGTCTTCTAACATTATGATATGACCACATAATGTAACTTAATCTTAGTTAAACATTAGATAATCATTGAGCCAATTTTACTTACATTTTATTATGTATGTAAAAACCGTTATGATAAATACAAACGATATTAATATAAATAATAAAATTTTATTTAAATCAATTTATTTAAAAATTACAAATACAAATAACAAATAAACTACACTTATAATACCAAATCCTAACAAATTATTCTTTCTTTCTCACTATAAATACCTTCTGAACGAGAGGTAAGATAAATCCAAATACTTGAACTTATTTTATTCGAGTTTTATTAAAACACCTTCGCATCTTTCATAAATAACGGCCTTTCACGTCGCCCTTGATGTGATTAACCATCATAACAACAATAATCTACACCTCTCTGAATACGAACGACCTTTATAATATCCACCCCACTGAATGTGGACCATCCTTACCATCACCTACTTTTATGTTATATCAATCTTTTTACCAACTTTTGTTATAACTTTTTTCTCTTAGATACTTCCCCGTCTTTCTAGCGTAATATTTCCCTGCACCATTTTTTTTTTTTTTACTTCTTTCTATTTTCTTTTTCATTTGAATGATTAATTCTTTATTTATCTTAGCAGAACTTTCTTTCATTAGAAAAAGAAAGATTTGAATCGTGTTATGCATCCGACACAAGAATAAAAATAAAATAAAAACTGTATACAAATCAAATTAACTCGAAATAAAAAATAAATTTGTATTTAGTATACTAGTAGTATATATATTTTTATTTTACATGTAATTTTAAAATTGTTATGTGTTTTTATTAAATATTTATATTTTTAATATTTTATTATACTATTATAAGACACTTGTCAATCTCCTGACTCTATTTGTAAAGTTTAAAAACTTTACTCACAATTTACCAAATAATTTCCCTTAAAAAATTGGTATAAATATACAATAACATATTTGGATATTATTCACTACAAGAATATAGGGCTTTAGCGGCGTTTTTAATGGCGTTTGGTTAAAAAACGCCACAATAATTACACATTTGCGGCGTTTTAATCAAAACACCGTAAAAAACTAGACAATAGCGGCATTTTTCCACAAAACGCCTGTAAAAACTAAGAAATAGCGGTGTTTTCTAAAAAAACGCCGCAATAAACTGAGAAATACCGGCGTTTTTTATAAAATGCCACAAAAGGTAGTGAAATAGCAGCGTTTTCAAGGAAAGCGCCAGTAAAGGTAAGATATAGCGGCGTTTGTAAAAAAATGCCACTAAAAATCTAATTATCTCAAAACTCAAATGGCACCGTTTTTGTTTCCCGTTTAATAATTTAATATAAAACAATGTAAAAAGGCACAATAATAGTGGCGTTTTTACTAAAATCGCCACAAAAGGACAGAGACATAGTGGCGTTTGTATGAAAAATGCCAGTAAAGGTAAGCAATAGCGGTGATTTCTGTAAAAAACACCGGGAAGTATCTAATTATCTCAGAATCAAAACGGCGCCGTTTTGGTTCCCGTTTAATAATTGAATATAAAAAATGTAAAAAGGCCCAATAATAGCGGCGTTTTGTTTAAAAACGCCACAAAACATTGAGATATAGCGGCGTTTTTGAATGAAACGCCACTAAATGTAATAAATAGCGGTGTTTTTTTACCACAAACGCCGCTAACAATCTAATTATCTCAAAAGCTAAACGGTACTGCTGCTTTTGGCTCCCATTTAATAATTCAATATAAAAATTGTAAAAGGCACAATATTAGCGTTTTTATTAAAAGCCACAAAAAATCAAATTGTTTGAGAACTAGATCGGCGCCGTTGTGGTCCTCGTATAATAAATCAATATAAAAATTATTTTATTTTGGGGTTTACTACTTAGGGTTTATGATTTAATGTTGATGGTTTAGGGTTTCAAGTGTAGTGTGGTGTAGGTTTGGGGTTTACTAAGGATTTAAGGGTTTAGAGTTTTAGAATCTATATTTAATGGTTTAAGGGTTTAGTGTTTCATGTTTAGTGTTTCGTGTTTCGGGCTTCGAGTTTCGGGTTTCGGGTTTAAAGTTTTAAGATTTATGATTTTGTATTTAAGAGTTTAAGGGTTGAGTGTTTATGGATTAGAAATATAAATTAAAAAATGTACATATATTTTGGGGTATAAAACCCTAAACCACTAAACCCCTAACCTTTAATCCACAAATTTTAAACCCCAAAACATTTTAACCCTTAAATTATTAAATCTTAAATCCTAGACCTACATCATACACACTGTACTCAAAATAGTAAACCCTAAATATGTATCCCTAAATTAATATATATATAGTTTAGGGTACTTTAGTATGGGATATAGTTTAATGGTTTAAGGTTTAGAGGGTTTTAGGATAAATAGTGTCATTGTTTTATGGTTTAAATACCAGGGGATATAATTCAGGGTTATGAATAATTCAGACCATGGTTAAGGCTTAGGGGCTAGTGTTTTATGGTTAATTTATGGTTTAGGGGATATAGTTTGGAGTTTAGGATTATGAGGATATAGTTTAAAGGTATAAGGTTTAGGGTTTTGATTAATTGATGTTCATAATATTAGGTATTTTGATTATATAATAATATTATAAAAATGTAGAGTGTAAATGATACTTTATTATTAGTGGTCATTTTATTAAAAGCATACAAAAGATAGAATTACCGACTTTTTTGGAAACATACAAAATATATGCATTACCGGGCATTTTTAGGAAACGCCGAAGGTTATGTCAATTAAACGACATTTATTAGTGGCGGTTATTAAAAGCATACAAAGAATAGTGAAAGAAGCGCACTGTTTTACATTCTAATTAGTGGCGCCTTTAATAAAACGCCACAAATATGTTCATTTTATTGCTGTTATTACTAGCGTTTTATCCCAAAAGGCCACAAATTTGAGAAAAACGACTGCGTTTTGATTATTTTTTTAGTGGCATTTGTATAAAAACGCCGCAATAGGGATAAATTTTATGTTGACACGACGCCATTCTTTTTACATCCATTTCTGCATTTTCTTCGATTTTAGCATATCCCTAAATTTTCAAAGACTCGTCCAAATCCCTAATTTCTCCTATCTCCCCAATTTCTTATCTTCCCCGATTTCTACTATCTCCCCCAATCGCTAATATCTTCATTCCTTCTATCAATCCCCTCCGAATCCCATAATTGTTCTTCGATTCTGTTACGTTCATTACCAAAACCAAAAGAACCCTAAAAAAAACTAAACAGAAGACCATTTCTCATAAGGCTCTCAACTGAAAGCGCTGCGTTTATTATCGAAACGAGAACCCATCGCCGACACCGAAAATGACGCCCACGGCCAGACCCTATTTGCCTTCTAAAACCCATCCTGACGCCGTTGCTTTGCTTTCAACTGAAAGCGCTGTGTTTATTACCGAAACGAGAACCCATCGCTGACACCAAAAACGACGCCTACAGCCCGACCTTATTCGCCTTCTAAAACCCATCCTGACGCCGTTGCTTTGCTTTCCCCCATTGCCTTATCTCTGTCTGCTGCTTTCGCTCGTTATGCTAATCTGTCCAATATTGGCTGCTACCTGAACTGAAGCATTTTTGGAAATTTGAAAGTTGGTAAGCTCTTTTATTTGAGAATTACAAGGTTAATATATGAACTAATTTAGCTTTGCATGTTTAGTCTTTGGGATAAAACGAAAATTTGTTGGAGAGATGTGAGAATTGGAAATGAAAAAAAGTAGTATTATGTAACATCTTGATAATTAGGGGTTATGCATTTCTACTTAATTGAATGTTGT
Source organism: Gossypium rotundifolium (assembly GCA_025506655.1). Taxonomy (NCBI): domain Eukaryota; kingdom Viridiplantae; phylum Streptophyta; class Magnoliopsida; order Malvales; family Malvaceae; genus Gossypium; species Gossypium rotundifolium. The sequence goes on along the minus strand of CP106724.1, from coordinate 169,150,166 downwards.
TGCATGCCTAAATATGATTGAGTGTGTTTTGGAAGTTTATTTTTGAACTTCAATATGTAAGTGAATGCTTAGAGAAATATTAAGTTTTTAATAAATAAGATGGAGCTAAGCAAGATAGGATTTAAGAAATATTGACAAGAGGTTTAAAGCATAATAAGTCAATTGGCAAGGTGGTAAGGGCATGGATGAATGTTTGAGGGGAGAGGTTCGAATCCCCTAGCTAGCAAGTGGAAGGAATTTTAATTTTTTTGTTTTCTTTCCTATAGTGTCGGCCAAGATCATTCTAGAATGGATGGGCATCTTTTTATTTTTGGTTAGTAGACCATATGTAAAAGGCAAGCTAGAAGTTATGGCATGGAATCATGAGGTTAAGGTAAGATAGGGGGACAAAAGGCTTGAAGAAAGGATAATGTTTTGGAAGCTTTTTCATGGTCATTTGACCATGAACCTAGTCGGCTTTAGGGGCTAAGGGAGAAGGCTTAATTGTGTTAGGAATCAAAGGATTGATGGGGAAGAAATAAGGAGGAAAAAGGGGATCATGTTGGCATAGGTTGGCCGAATTTTACATAGGCATTAGGGGTGTATGTTGGCCAAAAATTTTAACCAAATTGTTCATCTTTTCCCTTTTCTCAAAGCCTTGTTTCTTAGCCAATTGCATAATACACCAAAAGAGAACTTTTTCTTTTCTTTTAGCCATTTGGTACTTTACCATTTCGGTTTCTTTTCTCCTTGTAACCGAAAATACAAATAATCAATGACCATTTTCTTATCTTTTTCCTCATTGCCAAAAACACCAAAGAGATTTTGAAGACTATTTTCCTCCCTTTTCTCCCTCTCTAGTGCCGAATCATCTAGCATCAAAAGACATTCTTATTTTCTTTCTTTCCCTTTCTCTTTCTTTCTCTTTTCATTTTCTTTCTTCTTCACTTTCAACCGAAACCACCTTCTACCAAAACCAAAATCAACATTCTTTTCTTCTCTTTTGTCAAACCGAATCATCTTCCATTTTCATCTCAATCTTTCTTTTCTTTTGTTGGAAACCCGACACCACCATAGCCAAAACACCATATTTTTTTTTCTCTTCTTTTTGTTCAAGGCCAAATCTTCAAGTGGTCAAGTAAGAATTTTTGTAAGTGTTTTCATTATTTCTTTTAGAATAGCCGATTTAGAAACTTAATTCTCTCATTCTTTTTCTACTAGGTCGAAACTTTGGAAGGATTGTTAAGGATCCTTTTGAAATCAACATTTAAGGAGATCTTTCAAATCATCCAAGGTAAAGATTATCACTTTCGGTTATATCAATTCTTTTAGATAGATTATTAATCAACTTTATTTTAGGGGTGATTTTGAGACTAACAAGATAGGTTCGAAAAGAGCGGATGGAGTGTTTGGAAGAGAGGAGGCTCTGCTTTACCCTCAAACTTCAAACGAAGGGTCAGATATCGGCGATAAGAGATTTTCCACGGGTTGTGGACCCTCGCTAACGAAGATCGTTTATTTAAAGTCGTGTGTACAACCGAACCACTTTTCGTTAGTGGGTTGTCATCGGGTTTTGATCCATCTAACGGAGAAAAACCATAAATAACGGTTGTTCGAGAATCCGAAGGTAAGGATTTAGATCTCTCATCAATAGAATAGTTTTATAAGTAATAGTGTATTTTAATCAAGTGTGATAATTAACTAGGTGTTGACGAGCGGGAAGGTATCGTTCTCACAGTCATAAGGTGTGTAACATTACACTAAAATCTCATAGATCTATATTAAATGTGATTTATATGAAAATATGTTTGATAATGATTGTGGATACCATTCAGTGGTATATGATATTCAGGTATGTTTACCCCAATATTTCGTTAATTTTGCTATATGCATAAATGTGAAATAAGTATGACTATATTATGATTTTGGGGTAAATGGCATGAAAACTGAATAATATGTATGTGCATGGGCATATGGGTAAAATTGATAAAGGGAAGTATTAGGTGGTTTTACCACATAATCCGGTGACTTTGGTCACATATTTGAATCCGTGACTTGGTCACATATGTGAATCTGGTGACTTGGTCACATATTTTGAATCTGGTGACTTGGTCACATTTGTCCAGTGGCCTTGCCACAAAATTATAAGGCGATGTGCATGTTGATCGCAAGAATCGCCTTCGATGGTGTGTAGTGGATGGATGGTCGATTTAGTAATCCCACGGTGTGATTGGTTGGTACGGTGGTGTGTAGCAGATGGATATTTAGGTGGGCGGGTTTGCATTTCATTATATGTGTATATCCATGTGATTTTAAATGATTATTATTTGATCTGCTATAAAATGGGCTTATGGCTAAATATGACTTAAATGGGCCTATGACTATATGTGTTATTAATGGGCTTAAAGACTATGATCAAATGGGCTTTTTAATGTATGTGTTACACATTGAGTTTATGACTCACCCTTTTGTGGGATAATTTTTCAGATGACTCTTTAGCGATGGATCGGGTCAATGAGGACTACGTGGTGGCCAATGCTCAAACAAAGTATTTTGGAGATTTTCCAAATTAAACTTATTAAACTTATTTAGAATTTATTATGGGTTTTGCTATTTTTATGTAATAAGGCCACTATGAACTGCTTTTTAATTTTTGTGTTTGGATTTATTTTTACGCCATGAACAATTATTAATTAAATAACTAAATGGTTTTTCGATAAATAATTTAAAATGTTTTTGACACTATATATATATATATATTATATATATATAATAAATAAATTTTTCATTAAATTTTGTTTTCTTTTAACTTATTAATTTCTCTTAAAAATAATATTTTAAGAAGATACAAATTTACTTTACAATTTGATTTCAACCCGATCTTTAAGTTAATTTGTTTTATTAAAAATCATCAAGTTTTTCTTAAACAAAGTGAGAATTTGCTAAAGTTTTACTCGAGGAACATATCAAATCCGGTCAGGCTTTTTAGGCCGGGTTTGGGGTGTTTCAACTTGGTATCAGAGCCCAGTTTTAAACTTTCGGCCTTGGGTTGTGAAGCCCACAATGTTTTCAAAATTAGTCCCAAATAACTTTTTGAAAATTTTCTTTAGTTAGAATGGTTTTATAGAAGCATGGCACCCGAGTTCTCGACCCAGATCCATCAGGTAAGTACTTTTATTGAAAAAGTGATATGAATGTATTATAAGCCCAAGGAAACTATACTTTAGAGACATGGACCCTAGGTGTATGTGTACTACTACGGAAAAACCACTGAATATCTATTGCATAAAACTTTCTTTTAATAAGAAGTGAAAAGACTCTAATGCATAAGACTTTTTCAGTAAAAGCAGATAATACGCATAGTAGACATGAGTTCTAGGGGCGTGGTCGTCATGACGCCTTGATAGAGGAAGAATAATCGTGTCGGAACCGATTAGATCTGGTCAAGGTTAGAAAATGAAGCTCGCCACCTATTTGTTGGGGTGGAATTTCAAGAACAAAATGGAGGAGGTGACGTGACATCACAAGTTTGTCTTTGTGAGTTTTGGAACGTGTAGCAGAAGCTAGTACCGAAAATGGGTCTTGAAAGTCAGTAGCTGAGAGACTAAGATCAAATGGAGCTGAGGTTTTTAGGGGAGTATCTGGAGTAGCTCCAAATGTAGTTGAATACTGGTTGGAGGCAGTCGAGAGGATCATGGACGATTTAGACTGCACTACTGAAGAAAAGCTGAAAGGTGCTGTTTCACTACTCCATGATGAGGCCTACCAGTGGTGGCTCACTATCAAGGAGAGTACCCCTGTGGATCGAGTGGATTGGGGGTATTTTAAAGTTAAGTTCGAAGGAAAATACGTTGGAGCTAGTTACATCGACTCCTAGAGAAAGGCATTTCTGAATTTAGTGCAAGGAAATAAGTCGATAGCTGAATATGAAGCAGAATTTTTGTGACTTAGCCGATATGCCAGAGGGATAGTGGCTACTGAATATGAACGGTGTGTCAGATTTGAGGATGGACTTAGAGATGAACTGCGAGTGATGATTGCTCCGCATCAGGAAAGAGATTTTATAATCTTAGTAGAAAGGGCAAGAATAGCTGAAGAAGTTAAGTGGACTGAAAGACAGAATCGGGACAGAGGCCAGAATAAGAATAAGAGGAGCTTTGGGTCTTCAGGGTCATCAGGGAATTTTCAAAAGAAACCAAGAAATGATGGGCCGCGAAGTCAGCAGACTACTACGGGTGGACAACATCGTGCGTGTGTTCAATGTGGGAAGATGCACCCGGGAGAATGTTGGAAAAAGACCGGGGGATGTTTCAAGTGCGGGTCTAAAGATCATATGATCAAGGATTGCCCGATGAATTCAGATAAGAACCACCCAAAGAAGTCGGGGTGTTAATCAGTCGGCAGAGGTGAAGCAATGAAAGATAAAGGGCCGTGGTCTAAATGGAAAGGGTAATGGTTCTGGTAGAGGTCGCGAAACTTCAAGCAGAGGCAGTGGTAGCTCTGAGGTGAGACAGCCAGTGTCCGTATATGCGTTAAATCGCAGAGAGGATAGTGGCCTTTTGATGTTATCAGTGCGTTTCTAATTTCTAGGTTGCCCTTTATTGCTTTGATAGATATAGAGTCAACTCACTCTTATATCGCTAGTGAAGTATCTGAAACTCTGCATGTGACTTCTGAGACTGTACTTAGTCCTTTAGGACAGACAATAGTAATAGACAAACTTTTTAAGGAAGTGCCTTTAGAAGTTCAAGGGATACAGTTTCCGACTGATTTAATGGAGTTACCATTCGGAGAGTTCGACCTGATCTTGGGCATGGACTAGCTAGTGAAGTATCGTGCAAATGTGGATTATGCTACTAAGTGGATGTCCTTAAGAACTATTGATGACAAAGAAGTTGTAGTAATGGGCGAAAGACGGAACTACTTATCTAACGTAGTATCCACTCTTAAGGCAGAAAAGATGGTTAGAAAGGGTTGTGTAGCCTTTCTGATGTTGGTGAGTGCCTTGGAGGCTAAGGAGGCAACTGTTAATGAAGTCAGGACTGTGAATGAATTTGTAGATGATTTTCCGGAAGAACTGTCAGGATTGCCTCCGGATCGTGAGGTAGAATTCAGGATTGACTTATTGCTCGAGCAGCGCCGATTTCTATTGCTCCATATAGAATGGCACCGAAGAGTTAGTTGAGCTTAAGGCTCGATTCGGGAGTTGCTTGATCGTGGATTTATCCGACCTAGTGTGTCTCCATGGGGAGCACCGGTCCTATTTGTGAAGAAGAAGGACGATCGATGAGGATGTGTATAGACTACCGGCAGTTGAATAAGCTGACCATCAAGAACAAGTATCCTTTGCCAAGGATCGATGACTTGTTCGATCAGCTTAAGGGAGCAGCGGTATTCTCAAAGATTGATCTAAGGTCGAGGTATCATCAGCTTAAAGTGAAAGAAGCGGATATCCATAAGACGGCTTTTTGAACTAGATATGGGCATTATGAATTTTTGGTAATGCCATTCGGATTGATTTAACGCCCAATTGCGTTCATGGATATGATGAATCGGATTTTCCAACCCTACTTGGATCAATTCGTCGTGGTATTTATAGACGACATCCTGGTGTATTCTAAGTCCGAAATGGAGCATGATAAGCATCTCCGGATTGTGTTGCAAGTTTTAAGGGAGAAGAAACTTTATGTCAAATTCAGCAAGTGTGAATTTTGGATGAAAGAAGTTGCATTTTTAGGCCATGTGGTGTCTGCGGAAGGGATAAGGGTGGATCCTCGGAAGATTGAGGCTGTACTAGATTGGAAACCACCCAAGTCCATAACTGAGGTTCGCAGTTTCTTGGGATTAGTAGGTTATTACAGAAGATTTGTTGAAGGATTTTCATCGATAGCTGCACCTTTAACAAAATTGTTGAGAAAGGAAGTACCTTTTGTGTGGGCTGATAAGCAGCAAGAGAGCTTTGAGAAGCTCAAGAGGGTTTTTTGGAGCTCGGTTTGATTCGACTGAGGCGGGGAAGGATTTCATCCTCAGTATTGTGACGCTTCTCACATGGGATTAGGATGTGTTACGATGCAAGACGGAAGGTAGTTGCATATAGGTCTCGACAGTTAAGACCACACGAGGTTAATTACCCGACACATGATTTAGAGTTGGCAGCGGTGGTCTTTGCTCTTAAAGTTTGGAGACATTATTTATATGGAGAAAAGTCAGTGATATATACGGACCACAAAAGTCTAAAATATCTCTTGACTTAGAAAGAAGCGAATTTGAGGCAACGAAGGTGGATAGAGTTGTTGAAAGACTATGATCGTTCTATTGAGTACCACCCGCAAGGCAAATGTGGTGGCGTACGCTCTAAGTCGAAAAGTGGTGTCGATTTAAGGCGATGTTTGCACATCTTAGTCTTTACGATGTGGAAGCTTGTTGGCGTAATTACAAGTTAAGCCGACATGGTTGAGTCAAGTGAAAGAGAGGCGATTAGTAGATGAAGATCGAGAGTAAAGCTTGACAAAGTGAGTGGGGAATTGGAAGATTATGGTATTAAAGTGATGGGGTATTGTGTTTCAAAGGTAAAGTCTGTATGCCGAAGAATCAGGAGTTGAGGCAAAAGATTCTTCAAGAGTCATGGTAGCCCCTGTGCTATGCATCCTGGAGGAAGTAAGTTATACCGAGATTTACGAGATCAATTTTGGTGGCCTGGTCTTAAAGGAGAAGTTACGGAGCTTGTAGGAAAGTGCATAACGTGTCAGCAAGTCAAGGCTGAACATCGAGTACCTTCGGGATTACTTCAGTCGATAAAGATTCTGCAGTGGAAGTGGGAGAGAATCACCATGGACTTTGTTAGTGGGCTTCCTCTTACGCCTACTAAGAAAGACTCTGTATGGGTAATAGTGGACCGATTGATGAAATCGCACATTTTATCCCAGTTCGGGTTGATTACTCTTTGCAAAAATTGGCGAAGTTATATGTGGTGAGATTGTGAGATTGCATGGAGTCTTTGGTGTCAATTATTTGGATAGAGATCCGAGGTTTACGTCTCGGTTTTGGAAAACATTGCATCGAGCTTTGGGCACAGATTGGACTTGAGTACGGCATTTCATCCACAGTCTGACGGACAGTCTCAACGAGTAATCCAAATCTTAGAAGATATGTTAAGGGGATGTGTGATGGATTTCAGGGGAAGTTGGGAAGAGTTCTTACCGTTAGTAGAATTTGCGTACAACAACAGTTACCAAGCCAGTATTCGGATGGCACCATATGAAGCACTATATGGACGGAAGTGTCACACTCCTACGTGTTGGGATGTAATTAGGGAACATCGATTTTGGGTCCAGAAATAGTGGCTGAATCTAAAGAAAAGGTTAAGGTAATCCGAGCTCGGTTAAAGGAAGCATCTGACAGACAAAAGTCGTATGTAGATCTTAAGCAACAGGAAATAGAGTTTGCTGTGGGGGATCAAGTATTCCTAAAGGTCTCACCTTGGAAAAAGGTGATGAGATTTGGTCGCAAAGGGAAGTTAAGTCCCAGGTTCATTGGACCTTATCGGGTTGTGAAGTGGGTCGGACCTGTAGCATATCAATTAGATTTGCCTTCGGAGTTGAAGCAAATGCATGATGTGTTCCATGTTTCAATGTTACGTCATTACCTACGATCCATCTCATGTAGTGCCGATTGAGGAGGTGGAATTAAGACCAGATTTGTCCTATGAAGAGGAGCCAATTCAAATCTGGAGGGATGTAAAGGTTTTACGGAGAAAATCGGTTCCTCTCGTCAAAGTGTTATGGCGTAATCATGGATCGAAGAAGCTTTGTGGAGGCTGGAGGAAGCGATGCGACAAGCAATACCCTCACTTGTTCTAGCGGGTAATTTCGAGGACGAAATTATTTTAAGGGGTAGAAGCGTAACATCCGATAATTAGGGGTTATGCATTTCTACTTAATTGAATGTTGTTGCATGCCTAAATATGATTGAGTGTGTTTTGGAAGTTTATTTTTGAACTTCAATATGTAAGTGAATGCTTAGAGAAATATTAAGTTTTTAATAAATAAGATGGAGCTAAGCAAGATAGGCTTTAAGAAATATTGACAAGAGGTTTAAAGCATAATAAGTCAATTGGTAAGGTGGTAAGGCGCATGGATGAATATTTGAGGGAGAGGTTGAATCCCCTAGCTAGCAAGTGGAAGGAATTTTAATTTTTTTTTTGTTTTCTTTCCTATAGTGTCGGCCAAGATCATTCTAGAATGGATGGGCATCTTTTTATTTTTGGTTAGTAGACCATATGTAAAAGGCAAGCTAGAAGTTATGGCATGGAATCATGAGGTTAAGGTAAGATAGGGGGACAAAAGGCTTGAAGAAAGGATAATGTTTTGGAAGCTTTTTCATGGTTATTTGACCATGAACATAGTCGGCTTTAGGGGCTAAGGGAGAAGGCTTAATTGTGTTAGGAATCAAAGGATTGATGGGGAAGAAATAAGGAGGAAAAAGGGGATCATGTTGGCATAGGTTGGCGAATTTTGCATAGGCATTAGGGGTGTATGTTGGCCAAAAATTTTAACCAAATTGTTCATCTTTCCCTTTTCTCAAAGCCTTGTATCTTAGCCAATTGCATAATACACCAAAAGAGAACTTTTCTTTTCTTTTAGCCATTTGGTACTTTACCATTTCGGTTTCTTTTCTTCTTGTAACCGAAAATACAAATAATCAATGACCATTTTCTTCTCTTTTCCTCATTCAAGAAAACACCAAAGAGATTTTGAAGACAATTTTCCTCTCTTTTCTCCTCTCTAGTGCCGAATCATCTAGCATCAAATGACATTCTTATTTTCTTTCTTTCCTTTCTTTTCTTTCTCTTTTCATTTTCTTTCTTCTTCACTTTCAACCTGAAACCACCTTCTACCAAAACCAAAATCAACATTCTTTTCTTCTTTTTTGTCAAACCGAATCATCTTCCATTTTTATCTCGATCTTTCTTTTCTTTTGTTGGAAACCCGAAACCACCATAGCCAAAACACCATATTTTTTTTTCTTTTCTTTTTGTTCAAGGATGAGTCTTCAAGTGGTCAAGTAAGAATTTTTGTAAGTGTTTTCATTATTTCTTTTGGAATAGCCGATTTAGAAACTTAATTCTCTCATTCTTTTCTCCTAGGCGAAACTTTGGAAGGATTGTTAAGGATCCTTTTGAAATCAACATTTAAGGAGAGATCTTTGAAATCATCCAAGGTAAAGATTATCACTTTCGGTTATATCAATTCTTTTAGATAGATTATTAATCAACTTTATTTTAGGGGTGATTTTGAGACTAACAAGATAGGTTCGAAAAGAGCGTCTGAGTGTTTGGAAGAGAGGAGGCTCTTTTACCCTCAAACTTCAAGCGAAGGGTCAGATCGGCGATAAGAGATTTTCCACCGGGTTGTGGACCCTCTGCTAACGAAGATCGTTTATTTAAAGTCGTGTGTACAACCGAACCACTTTTCGTTAGTGGGTTGTCATCGGGTTTTGATCCATCTAACGGAGAAAAACCACAAATAACGGTTGTTCGAGAATCCGAGGGTAAGGATTTAGATCTCTCATTAATAGTTTAGTTTTATAAGTAATAGTGTATTTTAATCAAGTGTGATAATTAACTAGGTGTTGACGAGCAGGAAGGTATCGTTCTCACAGTCATAAGTTGTGTAACATTACACTAAAATCTCATAGATCTATATTAAATGTGATTTATATGAAAATATGTTTGATAATGATTGTGGATACCATTCGGTGGTATATGATATTCGTGTATGTTTACCCCAATATTTCGTTAATTTTGCTATATGCATAAATGTGAAATAAGTATGACTATATTATGATTTTGGGGTAAATGGCATGAAAAGCTGAATAATATGTATGTGCATGGGCATATGGGTAAAATTGATAAAGGGAAGTATTAGGTGGTTTTACCACATAATCCGGTGACTTGGTCACATATTTGAATCCGGTGACTTGGTCACATATGTGAATCTGGTGACTTGGTCACATATTTTGAATCTGGTGACTTGGTCACATTTATCCGTGGCCTTGCCACAAAATTATAAAGGCGATGTGCATGTTGACTGAAAGCGCCTTCGATGGTGTGTAGCGGATGGAGGGTCGATTTAGTAATCCCACGGTGTGATTGGTTGGTACGGTGGTGTGCGGTGGATGGATATTTAGGTGGGCGGGTTTGCATTTCATTATATGTGTATATCCATGTGATTTTAAATGATTATTATTTGATCGCTATAAAAATGGGTTTATGGCTAAATATGACTTAAATGGGCCTATGACTATATGTGTTATTAATGGGCTTAAAGGCTATGATCAAATGGGCTTTTTAATGTATGTGTTACACATTGAGTTTATGACTCACCCTTTTGTGGGATAATTTTTCAGATGACTTTTAGCGCGATGGATCGGGTCGTGAGGACTACGTGGTGGCCAATGCTCAAACAAAGTATTTTGGAGACTTTCCAAATTAAACTTATTAAACTTATTTAGAATTTATTATGGGTTTTGCTATTTTTATGTAATAAGGCCACTATGAACTGCTTTTTAATTTTTGTGTTTGGATTTATTTTTACGCCATGAACAATTATTAATTAAATAACTAAATGGTTTTCGATAAATAATTTAAAATGTTTTTGACACTAATATATATATATATATATATGTTTTAAAGTAATAAATAAATTTTTCATTAAATTTGGTTTTCTTTTAACTTATTAATTTCTCTTAAAAATAATGTTTTAAGAAGATACAAATTTACTTTACAATTTGATTTCAACCCGATTTTAAGTTAATTTGTTTTATTAAAAATCATCAAGTTTTTCTTAGACAAAGCGAGAATTTGCTAAAGTTTTACTCGAGGAACATATCAAATCCGATCAGGCTTTTTGGGCCGGGTTTGGGGTGTTTCATATTATAATTAATTTCTGAGGGATGTAAGTTTGTATTTAATCAAATTAGGTGTAATCTTGATTGTTGATATCTGCTTGTTTGCATTTGTTTGGTTAATCGTAGTTTGTAATTTCCAACATCACTGGGGCTTCAGAAGCTGTTGCTATAACACCCCAAACCCGACCTAAACGTTATGACCGGATCTAGCATGTCACATGAAAGGAATGTCTAAAAACTGTGCGTTCGTTAAAAAGCTCGTATTCTTTATAGTTGTTGTGAGAAATCGAGTTTAAGTAATTTTGAATAAGAAACGGTTTATTATCATTTTAGGAAAATCCCATATTGATCATTTAATAATAAGCAGTAACCAAATTGAAAGCTGAAACCAAATAAAATACCTAATGCCTTATTACATAACAAAACCAAATTTAAAAGTAAATTAACCCAAACTAGTAATTGAAATAAAACCCGAAAACATAGTGCATGGCCACCTCGAGTCCACCCCGGCTCCACATCCGCGATCTATGCCTCATCTGCAAATGTAAGGGAAAGGGGTGAGTCACCGAGACTCAGTGTGTAAATCCCCATCCCGATAATAACAAGGCACTTACACATTTGATATGTCAATATGCAAATCATGCAAACCCAACCTAACCAACCAAAATTTGAAAAACATTTTTGAACCCATTCCACAGCCGAGTTTTTGAACCTAGTCTCTGATACCATAAATGTAACACCCCAAACCCGGCCCATGAGTCCTGACCGGATCTGGTTTGTCACGGAGTAAAATAATTTGAAAACTTTTAAAGTGTCTAGTGAAAATTTGTTAAAATGTGGCTAAGGTATTAAAATGGTGTTTGAAAACTCAGTTGGGCTTTTATAAACATGGTTGGGTTGATAAACCCTTTGAAAACGTTTGATCATGTAACATCTTAAAATCGTCTGAGTTATTAGTGACTTGGTAAATTTGTTACCCGATGGTAACTTCTTTGAAAACTCGTAAAAGTTATCAAGTTGGAAAAAAATTACTTTTATAGGTTCATTTAACATTTATAAATATCATTTGTAATATAACATAAGTAAAATAAAGCAGTAAAATAAACATCAAAATAATAATAACGACCTTATTACATCCCAAAATAAAAGACTTAGAATATAAATATTATTAACAATAGCAAAGTAAATCAAATCCAACGATAAGCATGGTAGCCTCGAGTCCTCTCGGCTCCATCTCATGATCTACTCATCGCAAAATGGTAATGGAAGGAGGTGAGTCACCAAGACTAGATGTGTAAATCCCCACCGAAAAATACAACTCATACACAATTTATTAATAAACATGCATATGCAACCCAACTAACCATCCATACTCCTTTTCTACCGTGTGGTCAAAACCTTTGGTGGTCAAAACCACTTGGTGACTAGTGTCACAATTTAATTGATGGGGCCAATCCATCGTGTGGTTAAAACCACCGATGACCATAGGTCACAATTTATCAAGTGTGGTCAAAACCCTTTGGTGGTACCAAACCACTTTGGGACTTAGTCGCAATTTATCAATCGATGTGGTCAAAACCACTTTATTTGACCATAGGTCACAAATAATCACGATGGGGCCAACCCATCTTGTGGTCAAAACCACTGGCGACGATCCATAAAATCATCCCCCCTCTCATCAATCCCACCATCATCATGCTTACATAACAATATCATAATCCATTATATATCATGCATTATGTACAACATATCATTTAACGACATATGATGGCAACTCAATCATTTATCATAGATCACAAGTTAGGGGACTTACGGAAACCATGATTATACCACAAGCTAATCACTACCAAAATTATTAACAAGGCAACAATATAGCAAAGTCTACTAATAAACTTATGTTATATTACAAATGATATTTATAAATGTTAAATGAACCTTATGAGTAATTTTTTCCAACTTGATAATAATTTTTTCCAACTTGATTCTTTTACGAGTTTTCAAAGAAGTTACCATCGGTAACAAAATTTACCAAGTCACTAATTACTCGACAATTTTAAGATGTTACATGATCAATGTTTTCAAAGGGTTTATCAACCCAACCATGTTTATAAAAGCCCAACAGTTTTCAATCACCGCTTTAATACCTTAGCCACATTTTAACAAATTTTCACCAGTTACACTTTAAAAGTTTTCAAATTATTTTACTCGTGACAAACCGATCCGCCAGACTCTGGCCGGTTGGTTTGTTATTCATTGCCATTGAAAAGCTTGAGGTATTTTTGGAAACTTTTGCTTCAAATTTGAGTTTAGTTTTTATTTTGCTTCTTTTTAACTTGATTGTCTAATTGGTTTCTTGTTATATGTTAAGAACTGATGGGATGATTGATTAATTTGTTAAAATTTGGGTTTCGTTGCTTCGCATTGTTGATTTAGTTTCTTGATTATCGTATGGTTCATTACTTGATGGTAATTGAAGTTTCATTACTTGCGTTTGGATAAGGATTTCATCGGTGACTACAATCAATGGGTTATTTTAAGGGTTAGATGGGTTTTACATGATTTTCCCTTTTCAATTAGGCTTTATATGTGTATGTAACTTGTATGTCAAATGAACAAGCCTTTCTTTTTAATAAGACATGGAGAAAGAATTAGGATGGTTGGTGGTATCCAAGGGGAAAATTGAATGAAAATATGAGGTTTCACTCGTTTGGAATCTGAAGTTGTATTCTTTTCATGGTTGCGCTAAAATGAATTAGATGTTGATTAGTATTATTCTAAGATTTTCTGAACCTCCAATAGTCTGATGCCACTAAGTTTTGATATTAAAATTTTTGCAATTGTGGGTACATTAAAATTTGTTTCGTTGTGATAGAAATTTGCTAAGTGTGCACTTCATTGGAGGTTTAATATGAGGCTTCTATTTAAAGGACGATCAAGCATTTGCTATGTTTTCTTTTGTTTGTTTGATTGATTTTGATTGATATTGGGTTCACTAAAATTTTAGCAATAATGTTTCCCAATTGACATCCGTTTTGCTCTCTTGTTCACCATTTTCCCATCCGTTTTGCTCTCTTGTTCACCATTTATGATTACTCTGCGAGCTCATCTCTCTTAACGCATCCATGGCTGCGACCTCTCTCGTCGGCTTCCTCCAGTGGCTGATCTAATCCCTCTCTTAGATTCAAGTTGCCAACAGACCCAGCAAATTAAATAAGGTAAATATTGAAACCCTAATCGTATTTTAAGGATTGATTTATACTTGAGATTTTGAGTTATTTACTCTCGGCTATATTTTCTGTTTTCGATCCTACTTATTGCTACTCCTTCTCATCGATTTTTTTTTAAAAGCTACGAGATTAGTTGAAATAGCAGACTATTATCGTCGTTTTTCTCCTTACACTGCTATTTGGGGCCGCGATTTGCTGCCATTGATGCGATTTGCTACGATAACAATTTGCTACGATGAACAAGCCTTTCTTTTTTATTCTATTAAAAATCATAAAAATTTAAACTTAATAATATTAACCACTATTTTTAATCAAATCAATTCTAAAATCTGAATTAAGCATTACAAAATTAATAACATTATTTCTAAATACCAAAATATATAACATTTATTAAATACAAATACCAAATTAAATACCAAAATAATATAACATTTATTAAATACATAATTAGCTAATAATATTAATAATTAAATTTCATAAAATTAACCTTTAAAACTTGAATTAAATTGCATTCATCATATTGTATTTGACAAATTAAGCGTAAAATAATAATAACTTCACAATTTATTATTAATTTATTCTATTAAAAATCATAAAAGTTTAAACTTAATAATATTAACCATTATTTTAATCAAATCAATTCTAAAATCTAAATTAAACATTAAAAACTTAATAATATTATTTATAAATACCAAAATATATAACATTTATTAAATACAAATACCAAATTAAATACCTAAATAATATAACATTTATTAAATACATAATTAGCTAATAATATTAATAATTAAATTTCATAAAATTAACCTTTAAAACTTGAATTAAATTGCATTCATCATATTGTATTTGACCAATTAAGCGTAAAATAATAATAACTTCACAATTTATTATTAATTTATTCTATTAAAAATCATAAAATTTAAATTTAATAATATTAACCACTATTTTAATCAAATCAATTCTAAAATCTGAATTAAACATTAAAAACTTAATAATATTATTTATAAATACCAAAATATATAACATTTATTAAATACAAATACCAAATTAAATAAAATAATATAACATTTATTAAATACATAATTAGCTAATAATATTAATAATTAAATTTCATAAAATTAACCTTTAAAACTTGAATTAAATTGCATTCATCATATTGTATTTGACAAATTAAGCGTAAAATAATAATAACTTCACAATTTATTATTAATTTATTCTATTAAAAATCATAAAATTTAAACTTAATAATATTAACTATTATTTTAATCAAATCAATTCTAAAATCTGAATTAAACATTAAAACTTAATAATATTATTTATAAATACCAAAATATATAACATTTATTAAATACAAATACCAAATTAAATACCTAAATAATATAACATTTATTAAATACATAATTAGCTAATAATATTAATAATTAAATTTCATAAAATTAACCTTTAAAACTTGAATTAAATTACATTCATCATATTGTATTTGACAAATTAAGCGTAAAATAATAATAACTTCACAATTTATTATTAATTTATTCTATTAAAATCATCAAAATTTAAACTTAATAATATTAACCACTATTTTTAATCAAATCAATTCTAAAATCTGAATTAAGCAATAACATTATTTATAAATACCAAAATATATAACATTTATTAAATACAAATACCAAATTAAATACCAAAATATATAACATTTATTAAATACAAATACCAAATTAAATAAAATAAGATTCAAAGTATATAAATTTGGAAACTTTGACGGGTTGCCTTATATCTCACTATTAGATATAATGGATCCTCCCTAGGTGTAACAATGCCGCGTATGATGAATCTTAAAGAATACATAACTTACATAAGTTTAAGATCAAATTTCATAACTTACATATTACTTGTATAGATAAAAAAAAAAGATTCAAAGTATATAGGTTGGAAACCTGACGGGTTGCCTTATATCTCACTGTTAGATATAATGGATCCTCCCTAGGTGTAACAATGCCGCGTATGATGAATCTTAAAGAATACATAACTTACATAAGTTTAAGATCAAATTTCATAACTTACATATTACTTGTATAGATAAAAAAAGATTCAAAGTATATAGGTTGGAAACACGATGGGTTGCCTTATATCTCATTATTAGATATAATGGATCCTCCTAGGTGTAACAATGCAGCGTATGATGAATCTTAAAGAATACATAACTTACTTAAGTTTAAGATCAAATTTCATAACTTACAAAATACTTGTATAGATAAAAAAAGATTCAAAGTATATAGGCTGGAAACTTGACGGGTTGCCTTATATCTCATTGTTAGATATAATGGATCCTCCTAGGTGTAACAATGCAGCGTATAATGAATCTTAAAGAATAGATAACTTACATAAGTTTAAGATCAAATTTCATAACTTACATATTACTTGTATAGATAAAAAAAGATTCAAAGTATATAAATTTGGAAACTGACGGGTTGCCTTATATCTCATCATTAGATATAATGGATCCTCCTAGGTGTAACAATGCGCGTATGATGAATCTTAAAGAATACATAACTTACATAAGTTTAAGATCAAATTTCATAACTTACATATTACTTGTATAGATAAAAAAAGATTCAAAGTATATAATTTGAAACTGACGGGTTGCCTTATATCTCATCATTAGATATAATGGATCCTCCTAGGTGTAACAATGCCGCGTATGATGAATCTTAAAGAATACATAACTTACATAAGTTTAAGATCAAATTTCATAACTTACATATTACTTGTATAGATAAAAAAAAGATTCAAAGTATATAAATTTGGAAACTCGACGGGTTGCCTTATATCTCACTGTTAGATATAATGGATCCTCCTAGGTGTAACAATGCGCGTATGATGAATCTTAAAGAATACATAACTTACTTAAGTTTAAGATCAAATTTCACAACTTACATAATACTTGTATAGATAAAAAAAGATTCAAATTATATAGGTGGAAACTGACGGGTTGCCTTATATCTCTTTATTAGATATAATGGATCCTCCCTAGGTGTAACAATGCCGCGTATGATGAATCTTAAAGAATACATAACTTACATAAGTTTAAGATCAAATTTCATAACTTACATATTACTTGTATAGATAAAAAAAAAGATTCAAAGTATATATTTGGAAACTTTGACGGGTTGCCTTATATCTCTTTATTAGATATAATGGATCCTCCTAGGTGTAACAATGCAGCGTATGATGAATCTTAAAGAATACATAACTTACTTAAGTTTAAGATCAAATTTCACAACTTACATAATACTTGTATAGATAAAAAAAAAAGATTCAAATTATATAGGCTGGAAACCTGACGGGTTGCCTTATATCTCACTGTTAGATATAATGGTTGTCCGTGTTGTACTGCACAGACATGTTCGCAATGGTTATAGAATGGGAAGAAGTTCTCTTACATGGGGCATCATCGGTGGTTACCCGAAAATCATACATTTAGATTTGAGTTCTTAGTTTGATGGTATGAAGAGTTCGGACCAGCTCCTTTGAGCCAGGTGGATCCAAAATATTCTTAATGTTGAAAGATATGAATTTCATTTATGGGAAGATGAATCAACCGCCAACCCGCAAAGAAATAGAAGATCTAGGGATGAATGTGATGATGAATCGATGAAAAGGATGATCCTAATGAGGCGGACTTGTGGAAAAAAAGTATTTTTTCGAGTTGCCTTATTGGGAGCATCGATTTTACGTCATAATCTTGATGTCATGCACATAGAGAAAATGTCTGCGAGAACATCATTGGGACTATTTTGAATGTCGATGGAAAATCAAAGATAATCTTCAGAGTCGACTTGATTTAGTCCACATGGGAATTCCGCGTGAGCTTCATCCCCGAGCACTTTCGAATATGAAATTTCGATTGCCGCCTGCTATTTTTTCAATGTCGAAGACGGAGAAAGAAGTGTTACATGACGGTGTTGAAGGATATAAAGGTCCGGATGCATATGCATCAAATATATCGTGATGTGTGAGTCTTAAGGATAGAAGACTATATGGCTTAAAATCGCATGACTATCACATCTTGATGCAAGACTTCTTGCCAGTTGTTATGCGGTCTTTGTATGTCGAAAAAGGTGACAGACTCTGTAATTAAACCGTCGAATATAATGAAAGGCATTTGTGGTAAA
This sequence comes from Gossypium rotundifolium, assembly GCA_025506655.1. Lineage (NCBI taxonomy): Eukaryota > Viridiplantae > Streptophyta > Magnoliopsida > Malvales > Malvaceae > Gossypium > Gossypium rotundifolium. The sequence goes on along the minus strand of CP106724.1, from coordinate 169,131,880 downwards.
GTTTTGAATGTTCAAGAATTAGAGAGACTACAACATCGAGCCGCATTGACTTTATGCAATATGGAGAAGATATTCCCGCCTTCCTTCTTCACTATTATGGTGCACTTGTTAATTCATCTCCCGCGTGAAGCTTGGTGGACCCATTTTCTATCGATGGATGTATCCCATTGAAAGGTTGTAATTTATTTACAAAATATTCCTTCATTCAGCTCAATGCCCATAATAGTTACAACTTTTGATAATGTTGTATACCGTGTTTAGGTTCCTTTCCAAATTGAAGTCATACTACCGCAATAAGCGTTATCTGGAAGGATCAATTGCCGAGGGCTACTTGGCAGAGGAATGTATGACTTTCTGTTCGAGGTATTTGGAAAATGTTGAAACAAGAATGAACAGACCAAGTAGAAATGTTGGGCTCACAGATCATAATTTGGCCGGAACTTATTTATTTCAAAGTTTCTGAGAACCGATCGGTAAAGTCGAAATTGCGTAATTAAGCGATAGGTCGTGGGTCCAAGCACATCGATCGTTCTTTTCATCACGATTCAATGGAACCATTTCGGAAGTAAGTTCTAGAATTTGATAAATACTCATCAATTATAATTTATTTGTCTTCTAACAAAGTAAAACCTTTTTTTTACCGTAGTGAGTACAAACATATATTGAAAGCTCGTTCACGATTCCGAAGATTAAATCGACGAGAAATTAATAAGTTGTTCGCAGAATCATTCCATGAATGGTTAAGCCAAATGGTATGCAATTTAAATTTTCATTGACAAGTAATAATGTTTTCTCATAACTTTCATAATTACTCGATTTACTTTCGACTCAATAGGTTTGGAGTCGAAATGAAGTAAATGACGACGTTAAATGGCTGTCACAAGGTCCAAACAAAATAATGAAAAGATATAGTGGCTTCCTCATCAACGGATACAGATTTCATACATGGTATCGCGAGAGATTGAGGAGAACCCAAAATTGCGGAATTATTATTAATTCTTCGATTACAAGTTATGCTAGTGCTAGGGACAGTAATCCGGTAGAGGGGAATTTGGAATATTACGGACTTATTACTGACATCATTGAGTTGGATTATTACGGCAAATGCAAAGTTGTCTTATTTCGAGGTGATTGGGTTGATGTGAATACGGCTCATGAAATTAAAAGCGATCAATATGGTTTTACAATGGTGAATTTCTCTCGATTGATTCACACAGAGAACAAGCGATGGACGAGCCGTATGTGTTTTCTTCTCAAGTTAAACAAGTTTTTACTCAGAAGATCCAAGCGATGAGGGTTGGTACGTTGTACTTCAAAACACCCTAGAGACTTGTTCGACATTGGCGAGGAAGTAGAGATGACATAGTTGAAAGATCGAAACTTTGCCTTTTCGAACAAGACTTAGCGAAAATATCCTAGTACTAGTCAACAATTTCAATGGGTTAAATCGGGATGTGGACGAAGATATTTACGAAATATGATGTAATAAGATCTAACGATTTATTATTTATATGTTATATTATAATTTTCATGTTGGTCATGTTATACAATTTAAGCTGTTTTAAATGTCCTATTATTGTTGTTATTTGTTACTAAAATTTTGAACTATTTTATGTGTATTGTAGGGAAAATGCCTAGAAGACGATTAGGAGGTTTAAATATTATCCGGAATACTCCAAATCCAGAAGAAGTAAATAATGGACAAGATACAGTTGTTGGATCTTCTAGTCTGCCGGACATAGATGACGAGCATGGACAATTCCAAAGTAATGTTAAGTTTATTTTACATGCATGTTGAATTTTATTATTGATTCATTTTCAATTTTAATATAATAATATATCATTTTTCAAATTTGAGGGTAGTGGGACGAGTAGAGCTCGGGGATGTACATTACTTACAAATTTATCGACTTAGAGCCTACCGGCGTGTTGAAGTAAGGAGAAACAATCATGGCCAGCCTATCGGATCGAAGCTCGATTGTTGGCGGGCTATTTGGGCATTATAGAGCGAAATGCGAATATGTTGCCCATTAACTACGAATCATGGCATCACGTGCCTGATGCTAACAAAAATCAGGCTCTCGATAATATTAAGGTAATAAAAGGTGACAGTAATCTATAATACTTTAATTTAACCTTCATTTATATTAACTTTTTAAAAAAAAATTTCTAGGGTAAATTTGCTTTAGAGGTCTCCGATGACTATGTTAAGAAGATGTTGGGTAAAAAATAGAGAGACAATAAAAGCACCCTAAAAAACAATATTTTAAGAAAGACATAAGCCTCGACGAAAAATTGCAAAATGTCCTGCTGGGAATGTTGAGGTACCATTGGGAAGATCAAGTTAGATTTTGGAATTCAAAGAAAGGAGAGGTATTACGTACTTTCAAAGTCTTATAAATTTTTCGGTTTATCGTATTTACTATATACAAATTCAAATTCCATTATGTAGGACCGTGAGCGAGTTGGAACAAACAATGAGCGAAACAACAATTCACGCACGCAGCGAGTTCCAGAAGTTTTGCTCGTGTAGCTGAGGCCGAGGTATTATAATTTATTACTTCTTTCAAATATTAATTACTTTATACTATTAAATTATATTTTTACGCTATAATGTAGGAAGTTTAAATCAGTCAAAAGTTGGACGCCTTCATCTTTTTGACATTACGCATAGGAAGAAGGATGGATCTCCGATGACATCCGAGGCTGTAGAAATTTTGGTATATTTACTTAATAAAATTTGATTTATTATAAATATTTATAATGTTTAATTACAATAGTTTAATTCATCGTTTGTAGTTTTAAATTTATAATTTTAAGTTATGTTCTATTCCTTTTTATTGTATATTTTGTTTCTAACTTTTTTATTGATTTATTAGGATAAACTAAAGGAGAAGAATGCGGAATATGAAGCGGTTGCTTCGTCTAACAGTTCTGTTAATCTCGAGGAGATTGATAACAGAATTATTACTGATGTTTTGGGTCCTAAAAGGTACGACTGCTTCGATTGATAGTTTTGTTAATCTTGAGTATATTTATAACAAAATTATCACTAATGTTTTGGGTCTTACAAGGTATGGTCGGGTTCGATGTCAAGGATCGGTGTTACCCGACTCAATATTTTGGATCCACTCCGGCAATACATGCCTTCCGGAGTCAATCTCGTCTTGAAGTTCGAGACCGAAAGACCAGATATCTTTGATGGAAGCGAGCACGGTGAGCAAATTTCTCGGCTTAGGCGAGGCAAGAAGCGAGGAGGCGGAGCATATCGCTCAACTTAGAGCGGAGGGCGGCATGAGAGGCGAGCGAAGAAAGTATGAAGAACTCCAGCCACAATTGCAGACTATGATCTGATTGTTCAGACGATCGTAAAGGCCGCCCTCTTAGGCATTTGTTTTATTCTTGTAAGATTTTTTTAACATTATTACGATTAATATTATTGTAAAATTTTTGAATTATGCTTCATTTATTAATAAATATCATATATCTTTTATTAAATTTGAAGTATCGTTTAGATTTAATGCTTTTGGTGAGATTTAAATGTTTTATTTCTTGCCTTGGGTTGGAATTATATGCAATTCTTCTTTGTTTTTGGTTGGGTTTTAATGCGAGGAGGTAAGTTATTGAAGAAAAATAGCTTGCAAATCTGTGCAAATTAGCGGCGTTTTGTTAGAACGCGCTAAAAATTCACACCTTTAGCGTCTTATAAAAGCGCCGCTAAAGGTGTGGTCTTTTAGCGGCATTTTTTTATGAAAGCACCGCTAAAGGTGTGGACTTGTAGCGGTGTTTCTAATAAAAGCGCCGCTAAAGGTGTGGACTTTTAGCGGCGTTTCTTATAAAAGAGCCGCTAAAGGTGTGGACTTTTAGCGGCGTTTCTTATAAAAGCGCCGTTAAAGGTGTGGTCTTTTAGCGGCGTTTTTGGTCTGGTCTTTTAGCGGCGTTTCTTATAAAAGCGCCGCTAAAAGTCAAGACTTATAGCGGCATTTTTTCACAATAAACGCCGCTAACTTTTACGGTGCGTGTTTTAACGGCGTTTTTGGCGGTGCTTTCAAAAGCGCCGCAAATAATATTAGTGGCGCTCAAAAACGCCGCTAAAAGCCATTAAAAACGCCGCTAAAAGTCTATTTTGGTGTAGTGATTATTTTATATTTTCATAAATTTACATAATTAAACTATTGAATCTTTTAAACTTATTGAGTGTTTTTCCGTGTATCCCCTCTCATGGGTTAACTCTATGTGTTTTTATGATACGATCATGGTTCATAGATGTTGCATACTAGGTAGGTTTCCATGCATGATGACACGTATTCTACCTTAGGGTTAACATGTGTACACTTAAAGTGGGTTCGCACCATGTGTAGGCAAACCCATATTGTGCGTCCTCATCTATTGCTCGCCAATGTGCGAACCCAAACAGAGTGCAGGTCAGGACCCGAATGACTAGTGGGTTAGTGGGTTGATAATAGTTAGTATCATAACAATTGTTGCACCAAATTATTGAGTGTTTCTCCGTGTGTCTCCTCAAATGGGTTAACTCTGTATATTTATACGATATGGTTATTGTTCATAGATGTGACATACTAGGTAGGTTTCCATGCATGATGACACGTACTCTACCTTAGGGTTAATACGTGTATATTTAAAGTGGGTTCGCACCATGTGAAGTAGTAATGGAGCTAAGGGGAGCAGGCAGGGGCCTTGGCCCCCGTTAAAATGGAAAATTTTCCATTTAGGCCCTTTATAGTTTATAAAATTTTAAATTAGTAATGGTAAAAATGCACTTTGGCCCCTAAAATAATAAAAATTTGATTTAATCATTTAAAAATTATAAAGATATAGTCTATTAAAATGGTGAAATTATATTTTTAATACTGTAAAAATATATAATTTAATTCTGACCCCCTAAAAAATTTTTTTTGGCTCATAACTGAAAGGCAAACCCATATTACGTGTCCTCATCTAGTACTCGTCCATGTGCAAGCACTATGCATATGCAAATCCATACAGAGTACGGGTCAAGACTCAACGGACTAATGAGTCAATAAATTAATAATAGTTAGTATCATTATAAAACTTATTTAAAAATTTCTTTTATAATAAAATATCAAGAAAAACAAGAGACGGAGGAATTGCACATTTCACAAAAGCTGCTAACAATATCCCGGGCAATTTTTAAACCATGAAACGTTATATATATTCAAAGAAAAAATTATAGAAATTTGATACGAAAAGTTTAATGTTGAGAAAATTATAGATGATTGGATATTTTAAGGCCATAAAAACTATTTTTTAAAAAAAATCATAATTTCGAATATGTTTTTCAACCAGATCTACTATAATTACATTTGCAACTACAACTACTTATGAAGTATGAATAAAATTGAAAAAGCAGCTAAAATTTGTCTCAATAATTATTGAAGACAATGGATTTGAAGTTGTCCTAGGAAGAATAAAACCTAGGAAGTTGCCTTAATGAATGTTATTTAGTATTGAGTTTACCTAAAGAAAGTAAATTATTTAATTGTTAAGAAAGAATTGTATGAAATTATGATTTCATATCATTTTATCTATTTTCAATAAGAACAAGTTATTCATTTGTAAACTTATACTTGAAAGCATACTTTTTACTAACTTATAATGTTATTGAAATAATACATTTTAATACAATAATTTTAATTCTTATCTTATTTTAAACATAATAATTTTCAAAAGAATAACTTATTTATACTTAAATCAACATTCACAAATGGTTAGATATTAATTTTTTAATTCAAATTTGAAAGAAAATTATTTGAATAGGAAATAAATAAAATAACATTATTCATTTGGTATTTGAATATGTTAAATATGTAAATTGATTAAGTAATTTTTTGAAATATTTAGAAGATAATATAAATATAAATTAAAAAAATAATTCAAATAATTACCATCTAAAAATAGAAAATCTATGGATTGGTGTTTGATATCAAGCATTTCCATGAAGAGATTGTTATAAATTAAAGAGGGTTTTGGAAAGAGTAGATTTTCTTTTTAGGTGTCTGTCACGTGGCAATGCATCCTTGTCACATGACTTCATGGAGCTCACCACTTCTCTTGGTCTTCTTCTAAGCTTAACTTTGAGATAAGAATAAAAATATATTATTAATAAAAAGAAACCGTTAGCTAGCAGACTTTGCAAGGCAAGGCAACCAATTAGGCTTTGTTTTGTTGCAAGATAAGAATATTTAAAAATACATATAAAAGAGGGTAATGAGTTACAATACAATAGAACCTACATCTTCTTACATTATTAATAATATCATGCCAATCAAATTAAGATTTAATTGATATAATAATAATATTAAAATAATATGAATAGTGTTTGGATTTAAACTATGAAAATAGTTATATTATCTATATATAATTAATAGATAATATTACAATAATATCTATACAATTTGTTGAGTGTTTCTTGAGTTGGTGTCACTTTCAATTGAGTCGCTAATTCAATTAAGAAATTACATAAATATTTTTCATAATCGAATAAGTTATACTATTTAAAGGCATTTTGTGGTTTCATTTTAACAAAAACTAATTTAAATCTTATTTAAACCGTTGATGATTGGATTAATAAAATATTAAATTTACTATTCAATCAAAACTTCATTTTAATGTATATATATATATATATATATATATATATAAACATAATCTCCATTAGTTGTATATATTGATAATGTTGTTAATTTTGTTGTTGTCACAAGTTAACTTAACACTAATTCATAATTGTTGACAAAATCATTATAAATAATTGTAGTGCATCTAGTATTGTTTATTTGATATATTAGTGTTTAAATTTTATTTTACTTATAATTTAATCTATTTTTTATTTTAACCTCGTACATTTCTCATGTATTATTACGATTAATTAATTTTAAACTATACGTTTTATTATTCATTATATGTTATTTTAAATACACATTTATTTTAAAATGTAATTTCGGATAAGATTTCTAATTTTCTTAGAAGAATAGAATTAAAATAATGTCAAACAATAATTATTAAACTTATATTTATAACAAATTACTATAATTCTCATAAGAATAAAATATTAAAAATAATATAATTAAATATACAAAGAATAAAAATGTAAATAAATAAAAAACATATTTAAATAATCGATACAAGAAACATAATCATAATTAAATATTTAGAAGTTTATAGTCAAATATATTATACATAATTAATATGGTATTTAAATGCATAAATTATGTTTTCCCTTTTTCTTTTATCAAGATAGATAAAAGGAAAGAATTGTTTAAGTTAAAATTGATTCTTAATATATAATATATTAAAATATTCAATAAATTCCTAATATTCAACCTAATTTTATATTATTATTTTTGGTAACCCCAAAATTTTTATTACCATTCTACATATAAAACTCAAAACCCAAAAAGTTTTCTTAAAAGGTGAACCGAGAAAAGTTAAAAAGTGCTGAAGTTTGCACATTAAAGACATATAAATCCTCCATGTATCTTACAAAGACATTTTGTTTTGAGTAAATTATCCAACTCTCGAAGGAGTTTTCTGTAATTCTATTACTCCCAACAGAAGAAAATTATTATGAGAAAAGGCTTACTTAACGTGTTAGAGTGATCTATGCTGTATCTACTCTAGGCTTAAATTGGATAAAACTTTTCGTTACTTCAACAATGGTAACAGCAGCTCCTATATATTCCTAATCTCTATATACTATATATATCCATCTTTGTATGTATATATACAGGGGGTGTGGTATTTAAGACAAGCTCTCACTATTTCTATTTATTTATTTTTCTCTCTAAACATCAAAACTTTTAAAAAAGAATAGTCTGGTTTGATTCTTGAGACGAAGCTTATACCATGAAGCTTTTGTTTTTAGTTCTTGCAATAACCCAATGGTTCATTTCTCGAGTCTAGAGCTTTTGTAAGTAAGGGGGTTGGGAGGGGGTTTCTATATGGATTTTGGGGTGGTGGGTTTGGAGGATATTGTGGGTTCAGAGACTAGTGCTGGTTTTACTTTGGTTGCTTCAGAATCTGAGACAAAGCAGAAGTTGTGCGGATCTGCGTTTCTCAAGCAAGAGAGATCTGGCAGTAGTGAAGATGAGCTGGCCAAATTTGATGATATTTCAGCCTCCAAGGCAGTGCTGTCCCAACACAGAAATACTTTATTCCGATCTAATACCTCTATCTTCTTTGATGGACAACAACAGCAGCAAATGCTGAGCTTTTCTGCTCCCAAATCAGAAGCTCTTTCAGTGGGGAGGAGTTCCCAAAATGTCATATTCCCTTACTTTCATCTCACATCACCAGCATGTACTAGAAATACAGGTATATATATATTGGGGGGGATTGTTAATGGCCTATTCAGCAACATTTGTGGAAATGAAATACAGCATGCTTGTGAGTTGTAACCAAGGATCAGACATGTTTTGTTTTTGGTTTTCTGATTTGAGTTTCTGGTGAAGGGTCTTTTCATGGAAATCTAAGAGTGGTGTTGTGTTTTAGAGTCTTGTCAATCATCTTCCTGATTTAGGGATGAAAAATATTTTTGGTAATAACCCAAACAATGAGCAAGGGAAGGAAAGAAGAACATTTGTGCAAGAAGGAAAGAATAGTAGTGAAGAGTGAGAGAATCAAATGGTCCATCTTTTGATTGTTTTGGGGTTATTCTTATGTTTCCTTTTTGTTATCCTTACCTTTTCCCCCATCTTCCTTTTATGTAATGTTTGCTTGTTGTATCAAAGGCCACAAATCCATCACTCAAATGTTGCGGACAAGTTTATGATTTCTGGATTAACTTGCCTTCACCACTTTCTGAACAGTCCCTTTTCCCCTTTTCTCTTAAGAGGAAAATCTAAAAACTTTTTCATTTCCACTATGCTGCTTTGATAGCCTTGAAAGTTTTTGGCTTTTCTGTCTTCATATGTTTTCTTTTTGTTCTGTCTTTTTTTGATGGTGCAGTCTTTTTGTTTCAGGCTACAATACTGGAGGATTTAATGGTGCAAATATGAATGGAGGACCATTCACTTCATCTCAATGGATGGAGCTAGAACATCAGGCTTTGATCTACAAATACATGACTGCAAATGTGCCAATACCATCAACTCTTCTCATTCCTATAAGAAAAGCCCTTGATTCTGCTGGTTTCTCTAGCTTTTCTGGTGGACTCCTCAGACCCAATACATGTAAGTTCCTGTCTATTGGAGAAGTAAGAAAATCAAAATTTTTTTTTTTTTTTAACTGTTCATGTAATTTGGATCCAAGCGCAGATTTAACTAAGTACATTTTCTTCTGTTTGTTAGTTGTATTGCATTTTTTTTTTTTTTTTGTTTGTTAATCTGTTTTGTTCACAAGGGTGTTCCATTTATTTGTTCTTGGGATGTTTTCCAGCAGTGGGATGGGGAGCTTTCCATCTTGGGTTCTCAAACAACACTGATCCGGAGCCAGGACGGTGTCGTAGAACAGATGGAAAGAAATGGCGGTGCTCAAGAGATGCGGTTGCCGACCAGAAGTATTGTGAGCGGCATATGAACAGGGGCCGTCATCGTTCAAGAAAGCCTGTGGAAGGTCATTCCGGACGTTCCACCGCATCCACCACCACTACTACCACCAAGCTGATGCATTCTGTCTCATCCTCTTCAGCATCAGTGGTAGGGCCAAACGGTGGAAACGGTGAGTCCAACAGCCTCACCATTGCACAGCAGCATCCTGCTGGTGAATCTAATCTTTTGCACTCTGGTCCACTAAACAGGTGATACGATAATCCTTCCAGCATACTTGTAATTAACATATATCGGTATTTGACGAACTAGCCATTGATGGATTCAAAATCTATTGGTTACTTTCTGCAGGTGGCTTCTGAATAAAGAAAGCATTGGTGAAAGAATGCATGATACTGCTCCTGGGAATGAGTTTGGAGTTGTTTCCTCTGAGTCACTCCTTAACCCTTCCCACAAAAGCTCTTCCCTCATTAAGTGCATTAATTTTGGCTGTTCTCAAGATCTTGATAGTCAAGAAACCGAATCACATCGATCAGTCCGCCAGTTCTTTGATGGCTGGCCTAAAACCCAGTCCGACTGCTCTTCCATTTTCTTGCCTGAAGTTGATGTTCAATCAGACAGGACTCAGCTTTCCATTTCAATGCCGATGGCGCTCTCGGATTTCATGTCCTCTACTTCGTCACCCAACAATGAAGATGTAACTCATTCACCTCTGCGATTATTGCGAGAACTTGACCCTATACAGATGGGATTGGAAGGAGGCAGTGTTGGTAATGAAACAAACTGGAGGCAAGCGAATTGGATCCCCATCTCTAGGGAGACTTCCATGGGCGGTCCTCTGGGTGAGGTATTGCACAGCACTAACAGCAGCAGCGCAGAGTGCAAGAACTCTTCGGCACTTAACCTTATGACAGAGAAGTGTGATCATAGCCCTCGGCTCGGATCGTCTCCTACAGGGGTCTTACAAAAGACAATGTTTGGTTCGCATTCGAATAGCAGTGCTGGAAGCAGTCCAAGAGCAGAGAATAACAAGAATGATCTCCTTGGTTCAACCATTGTTCATTCTTCCTCTTTGCCAGCTTTGTAACCACTTCATCTACCGAGGCAAGTCCTGAAGAAGAAGAGAAGCATGAATTTTATGTATGTTCCGACAAGGATGAAGAATTAGTTATGAAAGCTTAATTATGATGTTAAACCTTAAAATACTTTTTCTTTTATCCAAGGTTTGTGCCGCTATTATATCAAATATAACCAAGTAATTGGGCAATGGTAGTTGTTTAAACTTGAACCAAAAAATTGATTTTAGTTTTGTTGTTGAGCATGGCGGTTGTTAAGTCACTGCTGTGGACAAAGGTTATAATTTCAATATATAGTGAACATGGGAGTTTGAGTTGAATATATATGGTCATGGTCAGGGATTCAAATAGCGGCCCGTTATCGGAATAGCGGCCGTTATATAGCGGTAGCGGCGCCGTTCGAAACCGTTATTGCTGAAAATAGCGGTGTGAAGCGGAGTCACACCAATAGCGGCGGATAGCGGCCGCAATTTAACGGGTAACGGTCGGTTGCGGAAATAACGGGCTGCTATTCCAATTATTTTCCGTTATAGTTAAAAAAAATTCATCTATTTATCATCAACAGAATAGAAACACAAAAGAACAGAGTCAAACAGACAAACACAATAAAACAAAAGCCAAAAGGGAATATATTCCCCTATGGCCCTACGCCCCTACCTGCAAAATCAGAGTTTTCAATAAAAAAAAAAAGTAAAAAGAAGTTGAACTTAAATGTTGAATCTGAAAAGCAAACAACACAGATTCGGAGCGATAGAAATTAAAGTGCTTACTGCTTGGTTTCTTATTCAAAATTTCAAACATTTTTGTAATTCGGCAAAAACAAAACAACACAGGAGCAGCAAATAAAGCACAGAGGAAGGAGGCGAGGCGAGGACTTGAATCATCCAGATTCCAGAGATTGATAATTTTCAAGTAAGTTACCTGAAATTTTGTCTTGGTTCTTGCTTGCATGTCTTCAATCTGCATTGCATATGTTCTTTAGAAACTTAATAGGGATGCCGATGAACCGATGAAGGGAGAAGGCAGCCAGCAGCAACATATTTTCCAAGAGGCAAGAATTTCAGAGGAGAGGAAGAGGATGTCACGAATCATGGTAGAGTTTCTAAAACTCATCAGTTTTTCTTCCAAATTTTATGTGGTTACTGTTAACTGTTTTAGGGATTTAAACTTAGAAGAAAATAGGAGTGAAGAAGAACAGACGAGAGAAGAGAAGTAGAGAACAGAGGCGTTTTAGAGGGCTTGAAAAAATATTTTGTGGGTTTTAACTTTTAAGGGCTTTAAATTTTATCTGGCGTTCTTTAATTTTTTTAATTAAAATTAGAAAATATTTTAATTATGGTTTTTGGCTTTTTGCTCTTAGGTTAAATTTTTTTTCTCTTTATTTTAATTTTTGCTCTATAATTAAATTTGTTTGGGCCAAGTTTTATTAGAACTGGAATGGACTCCTTCAATTTTTTAATTTTTTTCCTTTAGTTTTTAATTTTGTGTATTATTTATTTGTTAAAATAAAGCCCAATTTTAGTTTTAAAAAATAATGCTTCACTTAATTATTCAAAAATCCATATTCATTTTGTGGGTTATAAATTGTATATTGATTGGATCACATAGTATTGAATTTTAAAAGACTTGAAATAAATATTTTGAAATAAAACATGAACATTATAATAATAATAACGGATCATTATAAGCATATTCTTTGAAATATTTTAGGCAAACTATTCTCACTTGTTCTAACTTTTGAGTTTGAATAAAATTTAAAAAAAAGTTAACTTTTGAAAATAAAAAAATTCTAAAAAGCGAGATTAGAATTTGATTTTATTTATATATGTATAGAAAAATTAATTTCGATCTTATTGTATTAGAAAAGTATTAGTTAACTATTAATTTCTAAATTTAAAGTGAAAAACATTAATTTCAATTTGTTTACTTGTTTCAATATTAAAACTAATTAGTAATTACTTTGGAACCAAGTACTAATGGGTTATGCCGTTATGGTGTATTGTTGTTTTTAAAAAAATTATGTATGGATTATGCAATAAATTTAAATTTTCCATGTTAATGATGTTTACTTTTTTTTCTATTATATTGTTGATAATGTAAGTAATGAGTTACTTATATTTCTAAATATAATTTTATGTTTCTTATATATATAAAAATAAAGCATGCCACCGCGTGAAGAGTTCCCGACTAAAGGATTGGAGGTGCACCAAGTAATGATATAGGTTGGCACTTTGGAACTCCATTGCCAAATGCGAGAGGAAATATCGTGTGTAAACTTTGTGGTAAAGTTGTGAAAGGAGGAATAACACGATTTAAGGAGCAAATTGCTCATAAAACCAAGCAATGTTGCACCATGCCCTAATATTCTTGGTATGTGATACTTCATTATTATTTTTAAATGTTATTGTAAATTTATCAATAAAGATTATATAATATTGATAATAATATAAAGTGTGAATTTTTTATTTTATTAACAGGTGTCATTAGAGAAAGTATGATGAATATCTTGAAAGAAAGCAACACAAAGAAAATAGACAAAAGAGGAGAAAAGATGAATTCTTATCTCAAATAAGAGAAGAGGAGGATGAACACGAAGAATTCATTGATGAGGTTTACGCTATAAGGCAAGCAACTCGAGAAAGTATTCAATCACAACATGAGTGGCATAGAAGGGAAGAATTAGAATTTAAATCTTGGTGGTCGTGATAACATTTATGAAGAAGGCGATCTTCTCATGGATCACTAGAGAATATCATAGGAAAGAACAAGAAAATCCATCCCAAGTGAGTGCGAATTTACTTTAAGGGAGCTATACCGAATTGGTTAGAAGCAAAAGTTCAAAGCAACCAAATGTCAATGACTCTTTTTAAAGAATTTTCGAAGGAAGATAGGTGAAGTGGTTTCTAAATTTTTAATATATGAAAGACTTCCTTTTCAATTAGCAAGCTCTCCATGGTTGTATAACTTAATTCAAGTGTCAATGAAGTTGGACAAGATGTAAAGCTCCCAACACCTTATGAGGTTTCGGATGTACATTTGGAGTTAGAGTATCAATGAGTTCATGATTGGGTAAATGAACTAAAGACTCATTGGAAAGAATTGGGTGCAACTCTAATGTGTGATGGTTGGACCAACAGTTTGAATCAAATGCACATCATTAATTTCCTTGTTTATTGTAGTAAAGGAACCATTTTTGGAAATCGGTAGATGCCTCAAGTGTTAAGTAGTAGAGATGTGAATTCTACTACAATTTGTTAGATTCGGTTGTGGAAGAAGTTGGAGAAAATTACATTGTCCAAATAGTGATCGATAATGAATGACAATGAAAGTCTGCTGGAAAAAATTAATGTTGAAAAGAAAACACCTATATTGGACCTCATGTGCACTTCATCGTTTAGATTTATGCCTTGAAGACATTGGGAAAAAGCCCGATGTAGCAAAAGTGTTAGATGAGGCAAAGAAAGTGACTTGTTTTATATACAATCACATTTGGACAGATTGATTTGATGAAGAAGTATACACAAGGAAACAAATACTTGACCGCTCTTACTCGATTTGCAACTCATTTCATTCAACTTGAAGAGATAACAAGACAAAAGCAAGGTCTCGAGAGAAATGTTTAATTCAAAGGTTAGTATTTTATAATTAGTTAATATAATTACTTAAATATAGCAACCTTTAATTATTTTATTAGTTCCAAATAATTTAAATTATATTATTTTAAAATTTTTCTTATGAATATATAGGAATTTAAAGAATCTAAATGGGGATGACAAAAGTCGGGGCACGCTTATGAAGCCAAAAAATTGTCTTGGGAAAAGATTTTTGGAAAAGGCCAATGACCTCATAAAAGTTTACGAGCCTCTAGTAAAAGTATTGAGACTTGTGGATAGCGATGAAAAACCAACAATGGGCTTTATTTATGAGGCTGTTGATAGAGCTAAACGAGCAATTCAACAAGATTGTCGATATTTCACTTTGAGTACGAAAAGATTATTGACAATAGATGGAATTTTATGCATTCAGACTTGCATTCAAATTTGGTAAGATAAAATGTTTCATATAATTAAGAAATTTTTTATATTTTATTATTTTAAGCTTTAGATTATTATTATTTGATGATATTCTTATAAATTATACTTAGGTTATTTTCTCAATCCTCAATTTCAATTTGGGGTGGAGCATTACGAGAATGTACTAATAGAAACATTAGAAGGTACACGATCAAGAATTGAAAGATTAGAACCTTCTCTTGATAATCAAGTCGAATGGTTAATCGAGTTAGATTCAAGTACTATTATTTGTAACTTAGTTACATAATTTGAAATAAATTTTATTTTTATTTTTTACTTTATCTTTTATTTATGCGAGTTGTTGCTATTTAGAGATAAACACGAGACATTCGGTACTCCACAAGCACAAAGAGCTTGGAAGCAAATGAATCCGAGTAAACAGTTAATTAAATTATTTAATTTAATTTATATTATTTAATTATATTGTACATTTTGAAGTTATTTTGAAATTTAAATAATATTATGCAGCTGAGTGGTGGATGATATACGGCACATGTGTTCCCGAATTACAAAAATTAGCAATTAAAGTGCTTAGTCAAACAACTTCAGCATCAAATTGCGAACGAAATTGGAGCACATTTAGTTATATTCACACCAAGGCAAGAAATAGGTTGAAGTATAAAAAACTTGAGAAACTAGTGTTTACCTATTATAATATGAGGCTTAAGATAAGGCATCAAAAAAGAATGAGCACTGATGATATAAACGCTAGTTTTAATCCTATCAGCCTTGATCATATCTTTGAAGATGTTGATCCACTATCAGAATGGCTTCATGAGAAAGAGAATCCATTATTAGATGGTGAAAATGCCGGTGTGTTGCCTGTGGATACCTCTGATGATGAGATGGATGTTAATCAATCTCATCAGTTGAATTTGTCTCATTCAAGTTCTAGTTCAACGCCAAGTCAGAGTGGCGATGGACTCGATGGTGGTGGTTTAAGTCCAATTGAAGAGGATGATGTATATAGTGGTGATAGAGGTGAAATTAGGTCTTCTAGTCGGTATGGAGGAGAATATGGGGTCGGTACCACTAGTGGACATTTCCGTGATAGATCAGAGTTTGATGGAAATATGTTTCCTGAACCTAGGAGAGATAGAAGTGAACCTAAAGCTCCATCAAAAGGAAAAGGCAAGAAGCATACTTCAGTAGGCTCTTCATCTGGTAGGAGATCGAGTTCTAGTAACCTTGGGTATAGTGATTCATCTACTAGCACTCAAGGTTTTTATCCACCAGAACAACCTTCATATTTTCAACCTTCACATGGTTATCCACAACCATATGGTTATTATCCACCATTTCCTAATTATGGTGTGCCATACCAGCCTCAAATGCATCCTCCACCACCAATGTATCCCCCACCTCCACCTCTCATGTATCCTCCTCCTCAAATATATCCTCCATATCAATTATATGAAAACCAAGGTGAAAATGTTACTTTTTTTGGATATATTTTTGGACAAAGGCCAAGAGAATCAAGTCAAGAACGCTCTGAAAGTGAAGGTGAAGGATTTGATCTTCCTCGTCATTCCACTAATTGGTGAAAACTAAATCGCACCACTACCATTATTTGTAAGGTATGTTTTTTTTTTGAAGAAAACTTTTGTTAGTGTTCTTAATTTTGATGATATTAAAACATTTAAAATATATCTTTAGATAAATGAATGGAGTATATTTTATGAAAAGATAATTAAGAGTGAAGCATGTTAAACTATATATTAAAGTAGAATGAGAGTGATAATAAGTGATAGTAAATAGAAATAATTAATGAGAATCTATACAATTATATATTCCTTTTTCCTTTTGCGAATAGAATGTCTATATCTTTATCATCTTCAAAGTGTCAAGAAATATTGAAGACATCTATCGGTATAAATTTTAATTATTTTATCCTTAAAACTTTCGAACTTATTAAATATGATAAATGTTTAATATTTCATTTTTTACTTTGTTATTAGTTAATATAACATTATTAGAAAATTAAGTAAATAAATGTAAGCATATTTAATGATTATAAAAGTTGTGTTCTCATATCACATTAATAAAAGTTCATAAGTGTTAGAAAACATTTTAAAAATCATTAAAAGTGACTTTTTATAATTATAATTATATTAATTATGTTTTATAATAAGTTGTGCGAATTTTAAAAAATTCACAACCGCGATACCATGATGACCGCAATAACGTCCGTTATATCCATAATCATGATAAACGCAACGCGACCGAAAAACGCATCACATGACCGCAATTTAAATCCCTGGTCATGGTAATAATAATAATCAAATCTTGTTCGGGAGGGTGAAATTTTATTCCACTTTAACAATTTACATGTGTTCTTTTTATTAAATATTTTACTGGCAATCGAAATAATTTCCTTTTATTTTTGTACTTCCAAGTTTTTGATATATTTGAGAATTTTTACACTCTCCGTACATCGGATTTCGTCATTTTGGAGTTTAGCTTAAATGTTAGAAAATATTTATAAAATAATAAAAGTTAATTAAATTTTTAATTGAAAATTGCAATTAATACTCAATTGAATCTTTAGAATGTAGTTTTGGTCCAAATCCCTATCGAGTCGTTTATTGCTGAGGCGGAAAATTGTTAAATTGAATAGTTTAATTGATATTTTCAACTATTTTACGAGAGATTAAATGATTTTTATTATAAAATTCTAAAAAAATAAGAATTTACAAAAGCATTTTAAAAGTACTTAAATTTTTTTTAATTATTTTGAAGGATTGGAGTCTTTGTTGACAATAAATTTAGTGTTTGATGATTTTGGTTAAGGAGAGGTAATGTACAGGATGCAGAATATAAAAGGTGTACTAATTTTTTATCAAAAGTATGTAAAATTTATTAAATTGTAATAATTTAAAAATAATAGAATTAATTATATAAATATTTCAAAATTTAAAACACTACTTTTATAAAAAAAATTATCGTTTTAATAATTTGATATAATTTTTTATATTTTTTTTTTGGTGACAAACAAAAGAGAAAGTTACATCATATTAAATTGGTGAAAACGCCACTAACTTTCTCTTATTAAAGCTTCATTAGGTGCGACATCAATAACATGTAGGTTTGACCTCCATGCTAAACTCAATTTAACTAAATAGTCAGCAACTAGATTGCATTCGCTAGGAACATATATTATCCTCCATTGACCTTTAGCTCTCATAATCTATTGGACTCTCTTAAGCATTGTGATTCCTAAGTCTGCCATCGCATTGTCTTGTAAAACTCTAACAACCTCCAGATTATCTTTTTGAATTATGGCCCTTCTAATACCTTTACTAAGTAAAACAAGAAAACCATCTAAAATGCTACATAATTCAGCCTCAAAAACGGTACATCTTCCCAAATAATGATAAAACCCTAATATCCAATTCCCATATTGATCACGCAACACACCACCAGTCGAAGCATTCCCATTATCTCTTGCCACTGCACCATCAGTGAATAAATGCATCCACATTCCTTCCAAGATTGCATGAGAACCAAAAAAATGGCTAGTGCATTGATCCCCATAAAGGCTTAACTCATATTGATGTGCCCAGCTAAAGGAAACCTTAACAATCTCATGAGCCGTCCAAGTTATGTCTTGGAATACAAACAGTTTCCTATTCTTCCAAATTCCCCAAGCAATAAGACCAAAAAAGCAAGACCAAATAACCCCTCTACCAGATAACCTCACGTGACACCCAAGATTAGAAGTGAACCTGTCATGTAGTGTAACACTCTCAACTCAATCGATTTTCCGAATCCAAATATCGTGCATTACTGTAATGCCCTGATTTATTAATTTTTTTTACGAATTCTGTAATAATTAAGTTTCTATATTAGTGGTTAACTGCTTTAATTCAATGTTTGAGGTATTGAATTTGAGTCTCAGTTCAATTGTTTTGTTCCTAGGCCTATCGAATTTAAAATAAAATATGTTTGCTGCCAAAATTTTGGAGTTGATTTTTAAATGAGTTTGTTTGATTTTAGATTAATTAATTAATAAATAAAACATAATCAAGTATTTAATATGTAAGGTTTTATCTAGAAGTGAGCATAGGCCGGGCTCAACTAAAAATTTAGGCCTGTTTGCTAGGCCCCGGCCCGGTCTGACCCAAAAAATGGGCCTAAAATTTTCCCAAGCCCGACCTAAATAAAAATGCTAAAATCGGGTCCTACCCGGCCCGCCCATATTAATTTTTATATTATTTTTATATAATTTTAAAAAATATATAAAACACCAAAAATACTAGAAACATCAAAATAAATATTTCCCAACAAATTGAAAATAAATTTAAAAAATATATATACTTAAATAATATTAAGATAGATACAACTTAATAAACAAATGTCTCTAAAATAATAACAAAATTAACAAATGTCTTTAAAATAATAATAAAATTAACAATAAAATAAGTTTTATATAATATCTAAACAACAACAAAAAATAGTAGCAACATAATAGTAAAATGGTAGCAAAATAGGGAGAAAACAACAAGAAAATAATATTAAAAAAGTAGATTTTTTTTGTCCTTTAATGGATTCGGGCTGGGCTGGGTCGGGCTCGGGCCAAAAATGTCTTACCTGAGGCCCGACCTATTTTTTAAACGACCTTTATTTTTTTGTCCAAGTCCATTTTTTGGGCCTATATTTTTGCCCAAACCCTCTCACATTTCGGGCGGGCCTTTGGGCCGAGCCCTACCAATGATCAGGTCTAGTTTTATCTTTTGGGTTTTATTTTGAAAATAAATAAAACAAAGTGGTTAATATGTGTGTTTTTATCCTTTCTTTCTTTTAAAATAAATCTCATTTTATTTTTGTTTTATTTATTTATTAGAAAAAAAAACCTCACATTTTGCACCTCTTTTGTTTCCCCTAATTCATGCTGCAATTCCAATTCCAAATTTTGGCACTTTGCTTTTAATTTTTTTTTTCTTATTTCTTTTCTTCTTCGTTTTTCTGTCTTTCGTTTCTAGTTTCGATGGGCTAGTGCTAGTATTGGAAGCAATAGTTTGTGATTCCTTGATTGCTAATCCAAGGGTAAGGTATTTAAGTTCAATATTTTATGCACTATTTATAGTTGTGTTGGACGATGGTTGCGTTAATCGGTTTAGTGATGTTGTGTTATTTTTTATGCAATTTAGGAGTAGTACAAGAGGCAGTGGGCGACCCTCCAACGATTTAGAATTTGTGTAATAGCTGTTCGTGCTCTGATAATGGTGTAGTTGTCTTATGAAGGGTTGTTTTATTTGATTGGGTTCAATTTTTAGTCACGATTTCGCATTTCATTACTAAAATTAGTTGTGTTAATTGTTGATTAGGTTATGGGGTTATTCATATTTGAAATGGCATTAGAAATATACCAGGTGTGTAACGAGAAACCTAAAAAATAGCGAGCGACGAAAGCCAAAATTGGGGCTTGTCGACGCCACACGACCATGTGGTAGGTTTTGTGCGAGGTTGTGTGTGACACACAGTCTAGGCCATTTTGGGCTGTGTAGGCCTAAATTTTAGAATTTTTCTCTAGGTCGTACATGTCGTCCCGATCTACTGTGGGCCTTCCGTGGGGTTCGTATGTGTTATATAAGCCTTAAAACATGAAATCTGCTATTCTGTTAGTATGGATTCGATGTAAATAATGCCAAAATGCATGTAATGTGATGCGATATGTTTGATCTGTTATGTATAAACATGTCCAATATATGTTATGAGCATGCATGATATATATATTATGGTATCTGTTAATCTATTATATCTGGTATTTTGTTTGTATCTGGCTATGGGGCAGGTTATGTATTATGTGGAGGAAGTGTTCTATGTGAGGCATTAACTCGCCATTATACTGGCAGCACTACTGCAATTTTTCTAAAAAGTGTCGTAACGACACTAAAAGGTGTGTAGGGTTGGTTGGGTGTTTTATACCCCACATGGTGTGTTGGGATGGTAGGAGATGGTGTATAGCGGGTGGGGGTAGGATTGTAATTTGCATATGACTCTGATTCTGGATGAGACATTCGTCAGTAACTATTCTATTATGTATTCAATCTGTGATTCTGTTTCTATTAGTTACACATTGAGTTATAAAACTCACTCTCCATTTGTTTGCCACATTTAGGTAACCCTCAAACTTAGGCGGATCGGTGCGATGGGAGCTCGGATATGTCCATAATTCCATAAAACTTTATTTACATAAATTTGGCTTATTTAAAATTATGTTTTGAGAGTTTTATAATTTTTGGACTCTCTAGACATTTGGGTTTATTTTTGGATTTGGACTTTTAATTTGGGTCATGGCATGACATTTGATAAAATAATTTTTTCTTCTAAAAATGACTATATTTCTGCGGTTACCTGTTTTGAAGAAAACAAACTCGATTTTTTAAAATGTAACGTCTTAAGAACATCCTTTGCAAATTATTTGATTTATTTAGAAAATGTAGACAATTAACAGTTTTAACTATTTAGTATGAAAAACATTTTTATAAACGTGTTTTAATTAGCAAAGATACGCGAAGTCTTTCAATAAGCGAGAGTCAGATTTCAAACTACTTTACGTAACATTTTTAGATTCGACCATAACGTCTAGGCGGGTTTGGGTTGTTACATTTAGTGATATCAGAGTCAAGTTATGAAACTTGGGTTGTGAAAAATTTTGGGTTCAAAATTGTATTTGTAAAAACTATTTTTCTGAAAAGAAGTTTACTAATAAATGAATCAGAAAAGTAAGTATGTAGAATACCGAGTCTCCGGCGCCGATCCTGTAAGTACTTCTAACTTAGAAATACTTTAGTTAGAAAACTCTGAAATGATTAAAACTGTACTGAGTTAGTTAGAGACTGAAATTTTTTGAAATATCTAAAAACTTCTTCTGATAATAATTTGAAGCATAACATACTTGCTAGTAAATACTGAAATTGATACGTAAAACTTTGTAATGTAGATAAAAGAATGAATATATGAGTGCTCATGGAATGCGTGGCTATGGTACTCGTGAACGTGACGGGCGCCGTTGAGGGACTCGAGCTGAGTCATCCTTAATGGGTAGTATGCTCAATCTCAATAAGAGTGAGACATTGACTACACCTACTGTTGAGATCGAGTCTCAAAGTCACTCGGCTAGGGACGACATATTGTCCCAAGCCATGCTTAGAGTGTTGGAGAGGGTCGCTAGACTTCATTTTGGTTCTAGGAGGCGTGGGTCGGTAACTGAACAACTTCGGTCTAATGGTGTTGAGGAACTAGGGCCGCCTCGATTGTGGTTGAATACTGGTTGGAGGCCACCGAAAGAATCATGACTGATATCGACTGCACCCTTGAGTAGAAATTAAAGGGTGCAATATCGCTGCTTCGCGATGAGGCGTATCAGTGGTGATAACGGTTGAGAAGGGTACTCAGTCGGATCATATTACTTGGGATTATTTTAAGACTGCCTTCCAGAGTAAATATGTGGGGGCAAGTTATATGGATGCTTGTAGACGTGAGTTTATGAACCTCACTCAGGGGATAGGACTGTGGCTGAGTACAAGGCCAAATTTCTGAGATTGAGTCGTTATGCTCATGGGATGGTGGCAACTGAGTACGAGAAATGTGTCCACTTTGAGGATGGTTTAAAGGATATTCTGAGGGTTTTGATAGCTCCACAAAGGGAGTGAGAATTCGCCATCTTGGTGGACAATGCGAAGATTTCTGGGGAGGTTAAGCGCGTAGAGTGCGAGAATAGGGACCAAAAGAGGGGTAAGAATAAGAGGGATTCAGAGCCCTCTAGTTCTATTTAGAGGCCTAAGAAACGGGCCAGGTCTGATGGGCCTTTGAGAGTTGGGGTTCCAGTTACTTCTACTATGATTTAGCTGTATGGGGGCAGTGGTAGATGTCATCTGAGCGAGTGTTACAGGAGGTTAGGAGAGTGTTTGCAATGTGGGTCAATGAAACACCATATTAGAGATTGCCTACAATGTTTTAATTAGATGCAAGTACTAGCTCCAGGATTTGTTCAGCCTCAGAGGGCAGCTCAGAAGCTGCTTAGGGGTCGTGGTCGGCTAGGGGTGGTAATGCTATGGGCAGAGGGCAGAGAGCACTGAGCAGAAGTGCTAATCAGACTAAGGTGAGGCGACATGCGTTGGTTTATGCTGCTAGACGTCATGAGGATAAAGATGCCACTGATGTGATTACAAATACGTTCTTTATTTATGATGCCTTTTATTTTGCACTGATCGACATAGGGTTAACACATTCATATGTAGCTTGCTCAATTTTTGTAAACTTAGGGGTTTCGGTTGAAAGCCCTTCCGGTGAGATTACTGTAATTAGTCCGTTGGGCCAATCTACTCGGGTCAGTAAACTATATGAGAGTGTACCGTTGAAGGTACAAGGGGTTGTGTTTTCAGCTAATCTGATAGAACTACCGTTTGGAGAATTTGATTAGATTCTGGGGATGAACTTGCTTGTGGAGCATCGAGTCTGTAACACCCCTTACCCGTAATCCAGGCCAAAATCGGGCCCGAGACATTGTCGAATTAAAACCATATGATCGCCACTTCGGCTCATCGATTACTCTCTTAGGTCACCTCTACAACCTCAATCTCGACTTATGAGGCCTCACTCATACATGCAAGACTCTCGAGACCCTATCAAAAACTTCTACGATTTTAAAAATTTTCCACCTAAACAGGGACTACATGCCTGTGTAAGGTGAGACACGCCCGTGTAAGGTCACACACACCCATGCCCTCAACCCATGCATGAAAACCCAAGCATTCTGCCAATGCCCCACGGCTAGGGCACACGCCTGTGTGATGACCGTGTGTCACACATGGCCTAAACACATGCCCGTGTGCCTATCCACATGGACAAGAACAAAGCTATGTGCTAAGCTCTTCTTACCCCTCAAGTTCTTATAACATATACTCAAACAACACATCAATAATCAATTCAAATTCAAACACAATCACACATGGATAACTACATCTTTTTATATAATAAAGTAGCTAACAATTATGGCATTGTACAAAATAGATTATCCATCTATAGGCTAACACATCTTAGCCATTACAATAAATTCACTAACTTGTCTAACCTCCATACATGCCATATACAAAACATTAAGTCTAATGTACCGGAGTGAGCTGATAGTGTGGGCGATCTTCCGATTAATCCACGTATCTCGATTCAACCCTCTTTCTCTATAAGACAAGGTAAAAGAAAAGGAGTAAGCCTTGAGCTTAGTAAGTTTACACATAAACAATTTAAGCATTCTAGTATAAACTAAACAACAATTAGCATTATACTACCAAATAAATTCACATCCACAATTATGCTTACTCTTTCTATCCCTTACCACATTTCCAACATATCATGAGTCACATGCTCATAATCATTGACATGCACCCCTACACTCAATACCATATTTACTCGAAAATACAACACATCATTTTATCACACTAATACGTCCACACAGTTAAATTACTCAGTGGTTTCGCACTCAGCCCACCACAATCAGATAATAAGATAGTATCGCACATAGCCTACCAAGAGGTACTCATAGTGGTTTTGCACATAGCCCACTAAATAATATACTTAACTATGGTATCCCACACAGCCCATAGTTGTTAAGTATTAAGGTGGTATCACACTTAGCCCACCATCAAATATTATCGTTACACATTCACATATCTACTCACTCATTCATTCATTCATGATATCTACCACATTCATTCCACTTGAACCACATAGGTTCTCAATCATTCTCATTCATTCTCATTCATGCTACACCCTAGCTAGCATTAAGAACGTATAAGTATAACGCATTGATTACGCATAAACTTACCTCGGTACTCAAAAAGTATAAAGATGTGCAATTTAGTCCACCACCTTGCTCTTGCCTTGGTTTCAATCGGGCTTTGTCTTTCTTGATCTATAATGATAAATCAACTCATTCAATACACACATTGACTAAATTGACCATTATCTCATACTTTAGCAAAATTACCATTTTGCCTCTAAACTTTCTCATATCTACACATTTGGCCCAAGGCTCGTAAAGTGATTTTCATTCAACTTTATAGCCTTTCATGCATAGCCGAACCATTTACTCAACTAAAGCAATAATAAATTCTCACTAAATCCCACATGTATGACCAATCTCAAGACATTCACAAACTAGTCCCTACATGCATTTTTCATGGAATTCTCTTAGCAAAAGATGTTTCTACTACATCAAGCTTTCATATTCTTCCATAAAACATCAAAATACATTCATGTCATACATGGGTACATTTTTGAACATCCATCTTAGCTCAACATATAGCTAAAAATAGCTTACTCATGCTACTAGGACTTAAAAAATAGAATACACTTACTAGCTAGCTTGAAAAGTTGAAGAGCCCTAACAATGACTTCTCTAAATTTTCGGTAGCCTTGGGGAAGAAGATGAATGAAAATTCTATCATCTTTTTCCCATTTTAATCATTTAATTGACAAATGACCAAAATGCCCTTTTGTCTAACTTTTAAATTTTAACTCATTCATGCCAAATTTTTTCCAAAAATTAGAATTTGGGAAAATTACTATTTAAGGACCTCTAATTGATATTCTAAAGCTATTTCATACAAATAACTTCTAGAATACCACATTTTGCAACTTTTGTATTTTAGTCCTTTTGGACAATTCAATTACAATTTGACAAAATTGCTTCATGAAACTTTTACACTAACATGCAAACATGGCATAGACCTCAAAAACTCATACATATACCTCGAATTTGTGGTCTCGCACCACTATTCTGAGTAGGCCCTAAATCGGGATGTTACAACTCTCCCCTTTAGAGATTTTTGCCCTTGAAAATCTTACCAGTAAAGAGGTTTGGATGTTACTCTCTCATAGGTTCTTCCATTTCCCAAGTAGCCTCTTCCACACCATGTTTTTGCCACAACACTTTCACAAGGGCTATGTTCTTATTCCTCAACTTTTTCACTTCTCGAGCCATAATCTTAATCGGCTCCTCTTTAAAGACATATCCGGTCTTATCTCAATTTTCGCTGAAGGAATCACATGCGAAGGATTGGAGCGATATCGTCGTAACATCGAAACATGGAACACATTATGAATCTTTTCTAATTCTACCGACAAGGCCAAACGGTAAGCTACTGGTCTAATTCTATTGGTAATTTCATACCCCTATGAATCTTGGACTCAATTTCCCTTTTCGTCCAAATCTCATGATCTGCTTCCATGGAGATACTTTCAAAAACACTTTGTCACCCACATTAAACTCAATTTCTTTTCTTTTCAAATCCCCATACGACTTCTGTCGGTCTGAAGCAGCTTTCAAACCATCACGGATCACTTTCACTTTCTCTTCAGTTTCTTTCATTAGGTCGACCCCAAGGATTCACTTCTCACTAAGCTCAGTCCAACACAAAGGAGTCCGACACTTACGACCATACAAGGCCTCATATGGAGCCATACGTATACTTGACTAATAACTGTTGTTGTAAGCAAATTTGACCAAAGGTAGATATTTCTCCCAACTACCTTCGAATTCCAACACACAGCATCGAAGCATATCTTCAAGATCTTGAATCACTCTTTCTGACTGACCATCAGTTTGTGGATGGAACACAGTGCTAAAATTTAACCTTGTACCCATGGCTTCTTGCAACTTCTTCCAAAACCTCGAAGTAAACCTCGAATCTCTATCCGATATTATAGACATAGGCACACCATGCAATCTCACTATCTCTGCAACATCTAATTCAGCTAACTTATCCAGTGAATAATCAACAGGTACTGGAATAAAGTGAGCCGACTTCGTCAACCTATCCACAACAACCCACACAACATTTTTCTTTTTCGAAGTCATCGGCAACCCCGTCACAAAATCCATAGTAACTCGATCCCATCTCCATTCGGAAACCATCACTGGTGAAGCAATCCTGAAGGCACTTGATGCTCAGCTTTCACCTGTTGACAAATTAGACATTTTGCTACAAACTCTGAAATGTCTCTTTTCATACCCGACCACCAATAAAACTTTCTCAAATCGTTGTACATTTTTGTACTGCCTGGGTGTCTTGAAAATAACCACTATGCGCCTCATGCAAAACTTTTCGGATTAACTCTTCATCTCTTAGTACAAAAATTTTGTCATGGTACATCAAACAATCATCTGGACCCACTCAAAAATCAGAATCACTTCCCGATCCACACTTAGCTCTCTTAGCTTGCATCTCACTATCATTTCTCTGAGCCTTACTTATCTGTTGAACAAATAGTGGCTTAGCTCTCAACTCTACTAAAATAGTACCATCATAGACAATGCTAAACTCGTGTTCATAACTCTTAGAGCACACAAGGATTTCCTACTCAAGGCATCCGCAACCACATTAGCTTTTCCTGGATGATAATCAAAGACTAACTCATAGTCTTTCAACAATTCAAGCCACCGTCTCTGTCACAAATTCAGATCCTTCTGATCCATCAAATACTTCAAACTCTTGTGATCCGTAAAGATTTGACACTTTTCCCCATACAAGTAATGTCGACAAATCTTTAACGCGAAAACAATCGCAGCCAACTCCAAATCGTGAGTCAAATAATTTTTCTCGTGCAGTTTTAACTATCTCGAGGCGTAAGCGACTACCTTACCCTCTTGCATCAACACGCATCCGAGACCATTAAACGACGCATCACTATAAACCACGAACTCTTTTCCCAATTCTGGTTGAACCAAAACTGGTGCCTCAGTCAACAATATTTTCAACCTCTTGAAACTTTGTTGACATATCTCAGACCAATCAAACTTTACATATTTATGTAACCGTTTCATCATCGGGGTAGCAATTACAGAAAATCCCTTTACGAAACGTCTGTAATATCCCGCTAAACCCAGAAAGCTTCCAATCCACAATAGTTGATATCTTACTTGGATCAACTTGGATACCATCACCCGACACAATGTGTCCTAGGAATCCAACCTCTCGGAGCCAAAACTCACTCTTGTTAAACTTAGCATACAACTGCTTGTCTCTTAAAGTTTGTAAGACAATTCTCAAATGTTCTTCATGATCATTCTCATCCCGAGAATAGATCAATATGTTGTCAATGAAGACAACCACAAACTTGTCCACATACGGTCTGAAAACACGGTTCATCAGATCCATAAAAATCATAAGTGCATTCGTTAAACCAAACGGCATGACTAGAAATTCGTAATGGCCATACCTTGATCAAAATGCAGTTGTCAACACATTCTGCTCCTTCACTCTCAACTGGTAATAACTAGACCTCAAATCTATCTTGGAGAACACTGAAGCTCCCTTTAGTTGATAAAAAAAGATCATAAATCCTTGGTAAAGGATACTTATTCTTCACTGTCACTTTATTGAGTTGTCTGTAGTCTATGCACGATCTCATCGACCCATCTTTCTTCTTCACAAATAATACCGGAGCACCCTACGATGAGTAGCTCGGTCTTACAAAACCTTTATCCGTCAACTCTTGTAATTGAACCATAAGTTCTTTCAACTCTACAGGTGCCATCTTATATGGAACAATTGAAATAGGTGCCATTCCCAGAATTAGCTCAATCCCAAACTCGACCTCTCTCACAGGAGGTAATCTGGGTAACTCCTCCGGGAATACATCCGGATACTCACATACCACCGGTACTAATTCAATCTTCACCTCATACTCTTGAGTATTCAATACAAACGTGAGATAAGACTCACATCTGTTTGTCAAGCATTTCTCGGCCATTAAGGAAGAAATCATCACTGTAGACTATCCGATCCACCTGATTCAACCCGAACAACATCTCTACCCTCACATTTCAACTCGATAAACTAACTACCACAGTTCACTAAGACACTATGTGTAGTCAACCAATACATGCCAAGGATTAAATCAAACTCATCAAATGGAAACAACATCAGGTTTGCAAGAAAACAATGACTCTTAACCATCAAAGGATAGTTCTTACACACCTTGTCCACTAACACATGCTTACCTAATGGGTTTGACACCTTAACCACAATGTCCGTAAACTCAACGGTCATACTCAAACTAGATGCCAATCTCATGTAAATATAGGAATAGGTAGACCCTAGGTCAATTAAAGTAATAACAAAGGTGTCATAGAGAGAAAAAGTACCTATTATCACATCTGGGGAGGATGCCTCTTCTCGAGCGCGAATGGCATACGTCCTAGTAGGTGCCTGACCCTCCAGTTTTACAGTAGAGTCTCATGACGCACCTCTACAACTAGTCCCCCCTTCCGGGTTCTTTGGTGGTCTACCCCTCGAATGTACATTACTAGGTCTTATCTCTTTCTTCTCTTCCTTGTCATCCCTCTTAGGGCAATTTTGGATAAAATGGTCGGGGGAACCACACTTATAACAGTTTCGACTGTTACCCCAACACTCTTTCCAGTGTGATATCTACCACAACTTGGACACTCCGATTTGTTATTCGGATTGCCTACACTTTCCATCGAGGTGGCTTGGACTTTTGAACCCGAACAAGTGTTGCCTTGATCTCGAGGTGAATATCCAAATGATGTAGTGGCCCGAGGATTCACCTCCTTGGATCTCTTCGATTGAGCTTGGTAAGATTTTCCCATAGGCCATTTTCTTGCATATCGGGCCTCATTCACCGCTCTCCTCTTTTCCTTACTCAATTTTTCGGCCTTACTTGACATATCAACCAATACTACGAACTCTTTCAACTCTAAAA
Organism: Gossypium rotundifolium; assembly: GCA_025506655.1. Taxonomy (NCBI): domain Eukaryota; kingdom Viridiplantae; phylum Streptophyta; class Magnoliopsida; order Malvales; family Malvaceae; genus Gossypium; species Gossypium rotundifolium. The sequence goes on along the minus strand of CP106724.1, from coordinate 169,102,474 downwards.
TACCAACCAGGAGTTTGATATCCTCATTCAATCCATCTTCAAACCTTTTACATAAAACGGCCTCCGTCAACACACATTCTTGAGCGTATTTGCTAAACCTAACATACTCGCGCTTATATTCTGCTACTGACATTCTCTCTTGTTTCAACTCAAGAAATTCCTTCCTTTTTCGATTGGTAAATCTCTGGCTTATATACTTCTTCCGGAACTCTTCCAAAAGAAGTCCCACATCACCCATTCTCTCGGGACTACCGACGTCAACGTCTTCCACCAATGGTATGTCGACTCTTTTAGCAAATCTACGGCACACTTCAGGTTCTCTTCAGGTGTACATGAGAGTTCATCGAATACTTTCATCTAGTTCTCTAACCAAAACTATGCCCTCTCAGGGTCATCATCTACCTTAGCTCTAAACTCCTCAGCCCCATGTTTCCTAATCTTATCCACCGGGGCTTCGTCACTCTCACTACTTCTATACCTTGAGGAGCCACTAGAACTGGATGAGGTACAGGAAGAGGTGGAGGAGGTAGAGCATTAGGGTTTGCTCGAACGTACTCCGAGTACCAGTTAATCATCATCTAGAAAAAGGCTTCTTGAGCCTCGTCTTATTGACCCCTAGTCTCATGTTCACTCTGTACAGGACGGTCCCTTGCGAAGGAGCCTGCACATTATTAGCTGCATCATCAGCAGTCGATTGATCGGGATCCATACTCTATATAAAAACAAGTTCAAAAATCATCAGAAGCCACCACACTATCATTATATACTTATGGCATGTATAGCTAGACTCTTACACACAATACGGTAGTCCTAGAACTGACTAAACCATAGCTCTGATAACACTAAATGTAACACCCTTACCCGTAATCCATGTCTGAACCGAGCCCGAGCCATTACCAGATTAAAATCATATGATCGCCACTTAGGCTCATTGATTACTATCTTAAGTCACCTCTACAACCTCAATCTCGACTTATGAGGCCTCACTCATACACGCAAGACTCTCGAGACCCTATCGAAAACTTCTGCGATTTTGAAAATTTTTCACCTAAACAGGGATTACACGCCCGTGTAAGGTGAGACATGCCCGTGTAAGGTCACACACGCCCATGCCCTCAACCCATGCATGAAAACCCAAGCATTCTGCCAATGCCCCACGGCTAAGGCACGGGCCCGTGGGATGGCCGTGTGTCACACATGGCCTAAACACATACCCGTGTATCTATCCACATGGACAAGAACAAAGCTATGTGCTAAGCTCTTCTCACCCCTCAAGTTCTTATAACATATACTCAAACAACACATCAATAATCAATTCAAATTCAAACACAATCACACATGGATAACTACATCTTTTCATATAATAAAGCAGCCAACAACTATGACATTATACAAAATAGATTATCCATCTATAGGCTAACACATCTTAGCTATAGGCTAACACATCTTAGCCATTACAACAAATTCACTAACTTGTCTAACCCCTATACATGCCATATATAAAACATTTAGTCTAATGTACCAGAGTGAGCTGATAGTGTGGGCGATCTTTCGATTAATCCACGTATCTCTATTCAACCCTCTTTCTCTATAAGACAAGGGAAAAGAAAATGAGTAAGCCTTGAGCTTAGTAAGTTTACACATAAACATTAAGCATTCTAGTATAAACTAAACAACAATTAGCATTATACTAGTAAATAAATTCACATCCACAATTATGCTTACTCTTTCTATCCCTTACCACATTTCCAACACATCATGAGTCATATACCCATAATCATTGACATGCACCCCTGCACTCAATACCATATTTACTCGAAAATACAACACATCATTTTATCACACTAATATGTCCACAAAACTAAATTACTCGCTGGTTTCGCACTCAGCACACCGCAATCAAATAATAAGATAGTATCGCACATAGCCTACCAAGAGGTACTCATAGTGGTTTCACACATAGCCCACTAAATAATATACTTAACTATGGTATCACGCATAGTCCATAGTTGTTAAGTATTAAGGTGGTATCGCACTTAGCCCACCATCAAATATTATTGCTACACATTCACATATCTACTTACTCATTCATTTATTCATGATATCTACCACATTCATTCCACTTGAACCACATAGGTTCTCAATCATTCTCATTCATTCTCATTCATGCTACACCCTAGCTAGCATTAAGAACGTATAAGTATAACGCATTGATTACGCATAAACTTACCTCGGTACTCAAAAAGTATAAAGATGTATAATTTAGTCCATCACCTTGCTCTTGCCTCGATTTTGATCCGGGCTTCATCTTTCTTGATCTATAATGATAAATCAACTCATTCAATACACACATTGGCTAAATTGACCATTATCTCATACTTTAGTAAAATTAACATTTTGCCTCTAAACTTTTTCATATTTACACATTTGGCCCAAGGCTCTAAAGTGATTTTCATTCAACTTTCTAGCCTTTCATGCATAGCCGAACCATTTACTCAACTAAAGCAATAATCAATTCTCACTAAATCCCATATGTATGACCAATATCAAACTTTCACAAACTAGTTCCTACATGCATTTTTCATGGAATTCTCTTAGCAAAAGATGTTTCTACTACATCATGCTTTCATATTCTTTCATAAAACATCAAAATACATGCATGTCATCCATGGGTACATTTTTGAACATCCATCTTAGCTCAACATATAGCTAAAAATAGCTTACTCATGCTACTAGGACTTCAAAAATACGAAGAATATCAAAAACAGAGCTAGAATACACTTACTAGCTAGCTTGAAAAGTTGAAGAGCCCTAACAATGGCTTTTCTAAATTTTCGGCGGCCTTGGGGAATAAGATGAATGAAAATTCTATCATCTTTTTCCCATTTTAATCATTTAATTGACAAATGACCAAAATGCCCTTTTGTCCAACTTTTAAATTTTAACCCATTCATGCCCAATTTTGTCCAAAAATTAGAATTTGGGAAAATTACTATTTAAGGACCTCCAATTACTATTCTAAAGCTATTCATACAAATAACTTCTAGAATACCATATTTTACAACTTTTACAGTTTAGTCCTTTTGGACAATTCAATCGCAATTTGACAAAATTGGTTTATGAAACTTTCACACTAACATGAAAACATAGCATAAACCTCAAAAACTCATACATATACCTCAGATTTATGATCTCGCACCACTATTTTGACTAGGCCCTATATCGGGATGTTACAGAGTCAATTTGGAATGTGCTACTAATAGGGTGGTTATGAGATTTGAGAATGATGTGGAGGTGGTTATGATTGGCAAGCATCGTGATTACTTATCCAATGTGATCTCCACTCTTGTGGCTAAGAAACTGGTTTGGAAATGGTGTGAAGCATATTTCACTTTTGTAAGTGATTCAGCCTCTAGGGATTCTTCTATTGGAAACATCTGAACGATTAGAAATTTTTCAGATATTTTTCTCAAGAAATTACAAGGTTTGCCCCTAGATCAGGAAACTGAGTTTAGTATTGAGCTTCTACCAAGTACATCCCCGATGTCCATCACTCCTTATTGTATGGCACCAAAGAAGTTTATTGAGTAAAAGGTTTAGCTTCAAAAACTCCTTGATCGTGGGTTCATCAGTCCTAGTGTGTCTTTATGGGGGGCACCGATGTTATTTGTAAAGAAAAAGGATGGTACCATAAGGTTGTGTATCCATTACTATTATTTGAATCAGACGGTGAAGAATAAGTACCTGCCTCCAAGAATCGATGATTTGTTTGATCAGTTTCATAGACCTTCTGTGTTTTTCAAGATAGATCTCTATTCTGGGTACCACCAGCTTAAGGTTAAGGAGGTTTATGTCCACAAGGCTACGTTTAAGAATCGTTATGGGCAGTACGAGGTCCTAGTTATACCCTTTGGTTTGACGAATACTTGGCTGCATTCATAGATCTGATGAATCAGGTTTTCCAACCATATTTGGATTAGTTCACCGTGGTCTTCATCGATGACATTTTGGTATACTCTAAGACTAAAGATGATCATGATGAGTATCTTAGAGTAGTCCTTCAGATACTTTGAGAGAAATAACTCTACGCTAAGTTGAGCAAGTGTAAATTCTGGTTAAAGGAAATAACTTTTCTAGGGCATATGGTTTCCGCAGAGGGGATCCGAGTTGATCCTAGAAAGTTGAGGCTATTCTTGATTGAAAATAGCATAGGAATGTTTCTGAGATCCGTAGTTTTCTGGGTTTTGGGGCTATTATCGAAGACTTTTCGAGGGGTTCTTGTTGATTGCAACTCCTTTGACTAACCTGTTGCGTAAGAACACCCCTTTTGTCTAGATTGATGAGCATCAATCAAGCTTTGAGAAGCTTAAATCTATTTTGACTCATGCTCTTATTCTGATACAACTTGAATCTGGTAGGGAGTTTGTGGTATACAGCGATGCATCTCATGTCAGTTTGGGTTGTGTACTAATGTAAGACGGCGAGGTTGTGGCTTATGCGTCATGATAGCTTAAGTCACACGAGGGTAGCTATCCAACGCATGATCTCGAGTTACCCGCTGTTGTCTTTGCCTTAAAGATTTGGAGGCACTATTTGTATGGTGAGAGGTGTATTATTTATACCGATTAAAATAACCTTAAATATATCCTTACCTAGAAGGAGTTACACCTTAGGCAACGTAAAGGGATTAAACTACTTAAGGACTACGATTGCACTATTGAGTATCATCTCTATAAGGCCAATGTGGTGGCTGATGCTTTTAGTCGTAGGGCAATGTTTGATTTGAGGGCGATGTTTGTTCGCCTAAATCTATTTGATGATGGGGTCTATTAGCTGAGTTGCAAGTTAAGCCAACTTGAATTGATCAGATTCGAGATAAGCAATTGGGGGATGATTCTCTGATTTTGTGATTTCGTCAGGTAGAGAAGGGTGGTATGTATGATTTTGGGCTAAATAGTAATGGGGTTCTGTGTTTCCGATGATGGGTTTGTATACCGAATGATCTTGATTTGAGACAATCCATTTAGAGAGAAGCACATAGTAACCCTTATACTATGCACCTAGAGGAAATAAAATGAATTGGGATCTGTGGGAGTTGTATTGGTGGCCTGGGTTGAAACGAGAGGTAACATATTTTGTTTCTTGTTGTATGACGTGTTAGCAAGTTAAGACAGAGCACCAATTACCTTCAGGTTTGCTTCAACCGTTAAGATTCCCATGTGGAAATAGGAACGTGTAACTATGGACTTTGTTAATGTATTGCCCTTAACACCTACTAAGAAGGATTTTCTATGGGTCATTATGGATCAGTTAACCAAGTCTGCTCACTTTATTCCTATTCGGATAGATTATTCTCTTTAGAAGTTGGCCAAGTTATATATTTTAGAGATCGTGAGACTTCATGGGGTACCAGTCTTGATTATTTCTAATAGAGATCCTCGCTTAACTTCTCAATTTTGGAGAAAACTTCATGAGGCTCTGGGTTCGAGATTGTACTTCAGTACTGCATTCCATCTTCAGATAAACGGTCAATCTAAGAGGGTGATTTAGATACTAGGGGATATGCTTCAGAGTTGTGTGATCAATATATGAGGTAGTTGGGAGGATTTTTTGCCATTAGCCGAGTTCACCTACAATAACAGTTTCCAGTCCAGTATTCAGATGACACCTTATGAGGCTTTTTATGGTCGTAAGTCCGTACTCCATTGTGTTGGACTGAGTTGGGTGAGCGACAAGTTTTGGGCCCTGAGTTGGTTTTTGAGACTAAAGATAAAGTCAAACTAATTTGGGATCGTCTTAAGGCAGCTTCTGATACACAGAAGTCCTATATGGATCTGAAAAAGAGGGATATTGAGTATTCCGTGGGTGATTATGTGTTCCTTAAAGTATCTCCATGGAAGAAAGTTCTACAATTTGGACGTAAGGATAAGTTGAGCCCTAGACTCATTCGGCCGTATCGGATTCTGAAACATGTTGAGACTAGTCACGTATCAGTTAGAGCCACCTTCGGAGTTAGACCATATTCATGATTTGTTTCACGTCTCTATGTTGAGGCGGTATTAGTCGGACCCATCTCATATTGTTCTGGTTGAGGAGATTGAGGTTAGACCGGATTCGACATTCGAGGAGGAGCCAATTCAGATTTTGGACCGTGACGTTAAGGTATTGAGGAGGAAATCTATCCCTTTAGTGAAAGTTCTGTGGTGGAATCATGGCACTAAGGAAACAATGTGGGAACCTAAGAACTTGATTCATCAACAGTATTCGCATCTATTTGTATCAGGTAAATTTTGAGGTCGAAATTTCTTTTAGGGGGCAGAGTTGTAACCCTTGATTTATTAAATTTTGTTTTTACAAATTTCATAATAATTAAGTCTCTGAATCAATGGTTAAGTGCTTTAATTCTGTGTCTGAGGTCTTGGGTTTGAGTCTCAGTTCAATCGTTTTGTTCTTAGGCCTATGGCATTTAAAATAAAATATGTTTACTGCCAAAATTTTGGAGTTGATTTTTAAATGAGTTTGTTTGATTTTAGATTAATTTATAAATAAATAAAACATAATCAAGTATTTAACATATAAGGTTTTATCTTTTAGGTTTTGCTTTGAAAATAAATAAAACAAAGTGATCAATATGTGTGTTTTTATCCTTTCTTTCTTTTAAAATAAGTCTCATTTTATTTTTGTTTTATTTATTTTATTAGAAAAAACCCCCACATTTTGCACCTCGTTGTTTCCCCTAATTCACGCCGAATTCCAATTCCAAATTTTGGCACTTTGCTTTTATTTTTTCCTTTTTCATTCTTTTGTCTTTCATTTCTTATTTTGTTGGGCTAGTGCTAGTGCTTGAAGTAATAGTTTGTGATTCCTTAACTGCTAATCTAAGGGTAAGGTGTTTCAGTTCAGTATTTTATGAACTATTTGTAGTCATGTTAGACGGTGGTTGTGTTAATCGGTTTAGTGATGTTATGTTATTTTTTATACGATTTAGGAGTAGTACAAGAGGCAGTGGGTGACCCTCTAGCGATTTAGAATTTGCGTAATAGCTGTTCATGCTCCGGTAAGGGTGTGGTTGTATTATGAAGGGTTGTTTTATTTGATTGGGTTCAATTTTTAGTCACAATTTCGTGATTCATTATTGAAATTGGTTGTGTTAATTTTTAATTAGGTTATGGGGTTATTCGTATTTGAATCAGCATTAGAAAAATACTAAGTGTGTAACAAGAAACCCGAAAAAAATTCAGGTAACCCTCAGACTTAGACGGGTCAGTACGATGGGAGATCGTATATGTCCACAATTTTGTAAAACTTCATTTTCATAAGTTTGGCTTATTTAAAGTTTTGCTTTGAGAGTTTTGTAGTTTTTGGACTCTCTGGACATTTGGGTTTATTTTTGGTTTGGACTTTTAATTTGGGTCTTAGCATGGCATTCGATAAAACAATTTTTTTGGAAAATAACTATGTTTCTACAGTTACCTATTTTTAAGAAAACAAACTCGATTTTTCAAAATGTAACATCCTAAGAACTTCTGCTGCAAATTATATGATTTATTTAGAAAATGTAGTCAATTAACGGTTTTAACTATTCAATATGACAAACGTTTTCATATAAAATGGGTTTTAATTAGTAAAGATACGTGAAGTCTTTCAATAAGTGAAAGTCAAATTTATAACTACTTTATGTAACATTTCTAGATTTGGCCATAACGTCTAGGCCGGGTTTGGGGTGTTTACAATTACCAACATAAACAAACAAAAACTTAACCTACTTATACAAATTTCAAACAATTACAACTTATTTAATTGCATATTTGAAATTAATTACATTAGTATGTTGAATAAGTAAATACATTTGCAACACATGGTATTTAAGGTACAAATATTTCTAATTTAAAAACCTAACCTATTACGATTATAATCAAAATACTGATTCTAAGGAACATATCAACTATCTGGCTCTGTATGCATAATAGCCTGGTATGCCACTCCTTTGGCGTAGTCTTGGTATCGTCCCTCCTAGCGTAGCCTCGCAATCAAACCTATAATATAACACACACGGATAAGTTCATAAGAACTTAGTGAGGAATATAACAATTACCTATGTGGTATTTGCACAATACAAGTGATGATTCAATGAGATGATCTTATTGTTCTTACCCAATAACCTGTCTCTAGCGATTGATTCCCTCAAATTCTACTCTTCATAGACTATAAATATCATGCCTTACTCAGAATCTATCTCTTTTTCCACTGGGGTCTTTGATACATCACGCACACCCTTCATCCGAGAATTTATAAGTCTCTTTCCAAGATCATAGCATACTTAACTCTAAGTCATAGCTTCACCATAATTCAAGAATGATCATGTGCGTAAATGAAAAATACCTTCTTCAAACATACATTTTCACATCCTTATTCTGAATACACTCTCCATACTAATTCCTTATGTAACAGCCCAATTTAGGGGCTAATCTCAGAATCACTAATCCGAGGTCGGATAAAATTATTTTTATGTTATTTTATGAGTTAGAGCATGATTATATAGGTGCATGAAAATTTTAGTGTTTTAATTTTAGCGATTTCATGCTTAATCGCGAAAAAGTACTAAATCGCATAAAGTGCGAAAGTTCTAATTTATAAGCTAAAGGGGCCAAATAGCCATAGAATATTAATTGGAGGTCTTTAAAGGGCAATTAGCACCTTAAATGATGGTTGGCCGTCCATAGGGGACAATAGAGGTCAAAATTTGGTCAAGTAGGTGGATTAGGTGGACTAAATTGGGATTTTATATTAAAATAAAGAAAGAAAAGATATCATCTTTTCTCCTTCATTCGTCCACCAAAAATTAGCAGCAAATAGGGGTTTGAAAGCTTCAAAAATTTTAGCACACTCTTCTCTTTACAAGTAAGTGTTTTAGTGATGATTTCTTAATAAAATTGTACTTTTGGAACCCCCAAAGCTTAAGCTTTCTAAAGAGGGGACAATCTTGCAAAATGGTGAAAAGTTTAGAGTTTTTTCATGTGAGATTTTAAGTTGTTTGCTGCATTTTTATGGAAGAAAATGAATCTTAGTTGTTAGATAAACAATAATTGTGAAAGGTGTTTCCATGAAAACACCAAAAAGGACATTTATATAAAGGTTGTGAAATTTGTGGTAAATGTGTGAAATAATGATTATTGAGGGCTGCAATTAGAGTAATGAATGTTCACATAGGCTCGTTAAAGAGAGAAATTTAATTAGAATTGGTTTTAGAGCCTAAGGGTAAAATGGTCATTTTGTGAAAATCTAAGGGCAAAATAGTAATTTTGCCAAAGCATGATTATTGAAATGCATTAGTTAATGTGATAATTAAATGAGCTAATTTTCTATTATAGATCAAGAAGAACAAAAAATTAACCTCGACCGGGGAAAGAACAAAGTATCAGACTAGATCGACAATCTAGCCTATTTTGAAATCGAGGTAAGTTTGTATGCAGTAAATTCAACATCATGTTATTAAGTTTCTAAATGATTGATATTAGCAATGTTGTACAATATTTCTATGAATTCGAGTTGTGATGTTGAATGAGAAATATGGTGAAAATTCTGAAGTTGAAGTCCCGGTTGGACTATGGCGAAGGTGAGTATACTATTAACGACACATGAGATTGGTAAGGTCCCGTATAAGACCATGTCTGGGATATGGCCTCGACACCGAAAGGAGATCCCGTATAAGACCATATTTGGGATATGGCATCGGCATCAAATATGAGAATCGTATAAGACCATATGTGGGATATGGCATCGACAATCGATATGAGATCTTGTATAAGACCATATCAGGGATATGGCATCAACATCTAGAAGTGACCACATCTAGGATGTGGCATTGGTGTCGTAATTATGTGACTGAGGATGATTATATATCCTTTAGTATCCCAAGTAATTTCCATATGGTAAATAGTTAAGCTTATGCTAGAGATGAGATTAATGCTAATACCAAGTGATAAGATGATACAGGTATATGTGAGTAATTCATGAGAATGGTTCACGATATGTGGCATGTTATGTAATTGGCAAGAGTAAGTATGAGTAAGTTATGAAAATGAGCTTAAGACTTGTGTTTTATTAAATGAAATGGATGAATGACATTGTGAGTTTTATGTTGCTAATTATTTCATGCAAACTTACTAAGCTTTATGCTTACCCCTCTCATTTCCCTTTTCCTTGTAGTATCGCCAAGATAACTCAAGGATCGTGGGATGTTGGAGTTTGGAATCACACTATCGACATCTCTTGGGTATAAGAAAGTTAGATTTATTTTGAGTATGGCATGTATAGGACTTGGGTATTTTGTTATGTCACATTTGTTAGCCAAAGTGTTGGTGATTAATGTTGCTAAATTCATTTTGTAAGTGGTCTTTGGAATCGGGCCAATACTTGACAAGTTTATATATATTTAATGATGATGAATTTCATGAAGTGTATGCTTGTGTGGATGTATTGATTTTGAGTCCTTAGAAGTGTTTTATGGTCCTGATATGTGTTGGATTGGACTGGTGCAAGAATGATTGCTGTACAGGGTGGCATTTGGCTTGGTAGATAGCCTTTTAAATGTCCACACAAGAGACACACAAGTGTGTGTCTAGGTAGTGTGTGACACACGGTCATCCCCATGGGTGTGTTAATTGGCCGTGTTTCCCCATGCATGCTAGGCTTACAAGTCAGTATGCTCAGTAGTAAACATACAGGTTGAGACACGGCCGTGTCTCTCAGCCGTGTGGGAGGCACGACCATGGACATGGGCATGTGCCCAGGCCATGTAAAGTTTTCACCTAAAATTAGGAATTTAATTCGACACACAGTTTAAGGAGATGGGCGTGTGCTTGGGCCGTGTGACCATAGTGAGGTCATGACGTCATACACAGAATGCCATGGTTTTGGCACATGAGCTAAGACACGGGCATGTCGAGACCGTGTGAGGGACACGGGTGTGTGTCCGACCGTGTGAAAACCCCTGTAGGTTCGAATTAGAAAATAAATTCCACACGAGTTAAGAATATGGGCGTGTGTGACCACACGGCCTACCCACACGAGCGTGCTCCATTCCACACGGGCGTGTGGCCCCTATTTAGGCAAAAAATTTCTAAATGTGTAAAAGTTTCCGGTTTAATTCCAAAACCTTCTGAATGTATGGTTAGGGCTTCGTAGGACCATAATAAGGATGGTATGTCAATGAATGAGAAGATTTATGTTCAAATAAAATCTTATAGCCCAAATTTGTATGTTTAAGCAAGATAAGTTCGGTAATGCCTCGTATCCGGTTCCGGTGTTGAACACGGGTAAGGGGTGTTACACCTTATTTCTTTATATCTCTTCAATTTAGTACTTCCAATCGATTCATAGTCCTATCTGATACTTCACTGTATAACTAATAGATAACTTATGCCTTGCTGATTGTGTTCTGATTACATTTAAAAGCCAGATTGAATACAACAATTAGTGTTAAAATAAGCAATATTTGATAAAGTTTTTTGATATAACAAATTGAAGTGTTTTTGAATAAAAGTTAAAATTGAACAAAATTGATAAAATGATTATTCAAATTGAAGTCTAAGAGATAAAATTTTTAGTATCTACTTTGAGCTCTTAGAAATTTTTTGAAGAACATTAAAATCAAGATAAAATGGTTTTAACCAAGTTAAAAGTTTTTTAACTAATCAAACTATTTTTCAAACAAGTTAGAATTGCTCCAAGCCAAAAAGTATCGATACCTTTTTAGCCAAGTATCGGTATTTTTGAAATATCGATACTCTTCAAATAAACGATGCCAAATTGACATTCTGTTTCTCACAAAATCAACTAAGTATCGATCCAATTATAAGGCATCGATAAATTTGTTATGATATCGATATTTGAACTTCAATGGTCACTCAATTTAGCATTTATTACAAAAAATATTGATACCTTTTTATCTTGTATCGATACTCTTTGTTGTAGGTGTATTAAATGCTCTGGTTTTCACATCCCCTATGGCTCTATTAACTACCATAATAACCTCAATAGTTGGAAATCAATCAGGGGTATAAATACCAGATTTTAAAGATCCTACAAAAAAGAAGAAAGTATATTCAAGAAAAAGTCATCAATCAAACAACATTTGTATTCAATATTTCCATAATTATCTTGTACACACTTGTGAGCTCTTATTATCTTTCATTTTCTCAAGTGTATTCCTGTCTATTTGTGCTTAATTGGCAAACATTCTGATATTATTAAAATTATTTCTTTGTTTGCTTCTTTGTAATTCTTTGAGAGGGTTTATCTTAAGATTTGGGATAGAAATCTTAAGAGAGTTGTAAGGTTAAATCTTGTCCTCAAAGGTTGAACAAATTAGTGAATTTGATAAAATCCTTTATTCTGGAAAGCTAAGGTAATGGAGTAGGCAATTGGAGTCGAACCACTCTAAATCTTTGTGTTCATTGTTTCATATTCTTTTTTTGTTTCCACCAAAATTTTTAAAGGGAAATTCACCCATTATTGGTAATTTTGGTTTGATTAATTGAGCTAACAATTGGTATCATAGTGAGTCTCTAAAAGACAGTCTAACAACCAAAAAAGATCCTCAAGGTAGCTCAACTTCCATATATTCAAGCCACACAAGATGACGTCTTCTTCTGGTTCCATTATGGTTGGTGAGTCTCAATTCATTAATTAGCCTCCTTACTTCAATGGTGCAAACTATTCATATTGGAAGACTAGAATGATGTTGTTCATACCTCAAAAGCAAAGAGAGATCTTAGTTCCAAAGAGTAAGAATGAATGGAATGAGGAAGATAAGAGAAGCATACAACTCAACGACAAAGCCATGCACACTCTCTTTTTTGCACTTGGTCCAAAAGAGTATAGTATGGTGTCATCATGTGCCAATGCCAAGAAAATTTGGGACAAATTGGAGGTCACTTATGAGGGTACCAATCAAGTCAAAAAATCAAATGTGGGAATTCTCACTCTCAATTATGTGACGTTTATGATGAAGCCCAATGAGGAAATCAAAGTTATGTTCCATAGATTTACCATCATCATCAATGAGCTCAAATTCTACGGGAATACCTATCCCAATGAAGAGGTGGTGAAGAAAATGCTTAGAAGCTTACCAATGTCTTGGGATGCCAAAGTTACAGCCATAGAAGAAGCTAAAAATTTGAAGACTCTTTCATTAGATGAGATAATTGGTTCTTTGCTCACTCATGACATGAGACTCAAAAGAGTGAATAAATGAGAAGAAAAAGTTGAAAAGAATAAGGTTGGTATTACCCAAGTTCACAACAGAAGAAGGTGATTCTAAAGAAGATGTGGCTGGGGATCAAAAGGTTTCCATGTTTGCAAGAAGATTCTAGAGGTTTATAAGGTCCAATAAAGGAAGATAATTCCAAAAGAAGGAAAGACTTAAGATTGAATCTACCAAAGAGAAGGACCCCATCATATGCTATAAATGCAAAAATCTAGACACATCAAGTTTGATTATCCTCAATGAAATAAAAGAGGGTTAAACAAATAAAACTCAAGGCTTATGTTGCTACTTGGAGTGATAAAGATTCATCTAAGAATGAAGATCTAGAAGTAGTCAACCTTTGTCTTATGACCATCTACGACTCTAAGGTAACTTTTAACTCATCTAATTCAACTTCCTATTCTTTTGATGAGTTACAAGATGCAAATGATGAGTTGGGTTTGGATTTTGAATTAATGGTGTCAAAATATAGAGAAACTATTTCAAAACTAAAAGATGAAAATAATTCACTCTCCAAAGTCAAGTATGAACTTGAAAGTAAAATAAATGATATGTAAGCTAGTATAAATGATTTAAAAAAAAAAAGAACTTTGACTTGCATAATTTGCTTTCTAAAGTTCATGATGATCATCAAAAGTAGCTTGAGTTGCTTAAGAGTGAAAACCTTACTCTAACAAAGTTTTACCAAAAAGATTTTTTAGAGGAGAAAGCTCAAAACAAAACTTTATCAAAATTAGCTTTAATTTCTATAAACATAGAGGTCCCAAAAATTGTTACAAAGAAAACTTATTAAAAGTATATGGGTCCCCAAATAACTCATAAGTTCTCAAAATAAAGAAATCCTTTCAAAATGGATACCTAAATGGACTAAAACTATAAGAACTAATGCTTATGGACCCAAAAGAATTTGGGTACCAAAAATCAAAGTTTAATTCTATGTTTGTTGGGAAAGGAGCATTACTTCAAGGTGGAGAATTCACTCAAAAACTCATGGTACCTTGATAATGCATGCTCAAAGCATATGACCGGTGACAAAAGCCATTTTTTTCAATTTGAAGACTAAAAATAGAGGAGTAGTTACATTTGGTGACAACTCTAAAGGAAAAGTAGTAGGAATAGACTCTATTGATAAAAATTTTTCAATTCTTATTGAGAATGTTATTTATGTCAACGGGCTTAAGCTGTAACAGCCCGATTTTGGGGCTAGTCAGAACAGTGGTCTCGGGACCACTTGTCCGAGGTTGAGAAAAATTATTTCAGTATTATTTTATGTGTTATGGCATTAATATATGGCTATATGAAAATTCCATTATAGGTGCGAAAGTGCGAAAGTTCCATTATAAGTGGTAGAGGTGTCTAATAGCCAAAGAATATCAAATTGGGGGTCCATTAAGTGAAATTAGGCCATTAGATATGTGATGGCTGGCTATAGAGCCTAGGGAGACAAGGAGATTAAATTTTGGTCAAATTTCGTGGAATTAGGTGATGAAATAATGAATAAAATAAGATAAAAAGATGAGATATCATCTTTTAGTATTCCTTCTTCTTCTACCACTGAAAATTTAGGGTTCTTGCAGTTCAAACTTTCAGCAAAACAAATCTCTTGCAAGTAAGTGATTTTGGTGGTTTTATTTGATGATTTTTGTACTTTTGGAATCCCCAAATCTTGAGCTAGCTAATGTGGGGACTAATTTGTTAAATGGTTGAAAGTTTAGGGATTTACCATGAGAGCATTTAGGTTGTTAGCTGAGTTTTTATGGAAGAAAATGGATGTTAGGGAGATGAGAAATAACTTTTGTGAAGGGTGTTGACATGAAAACACCTAAATGGGACTAAAATGTAAATGTTGTAATTTGGTAATAAATGCATGAAATGGTTGGAATTATGAGTAGTTGTAAGAGAAATAAATGTTCACTAGGCTTGTTTAATGAGAAAATTTGATGAAAAATGATTTACGAGCCTAGGGGAAAAATTATAATTTTGCCATAGTACAAGGGCAAAATGGTCATTTTTGCCTAAGTAGGGATTATGATGTATTATGATTAGAAAATGATTGAATGAGTGAATTTTTTTTATAGACCAAGAAGAGCATGGAATCAACCTTGACCGAGGAAAAGGCAAAGTTAAAGAATAGACCATTGATTAGCGCGTTTTGCACCGAGGTAAGTTTACGTATAAACGATGCATCTTAAATACACATGTTGTTACTCATTGGCGCATTGTATGATTGAGAACTTATATGATTCAGATGGATTAATTTTAGTAGATAATGAATAATTTTCGTATGAACGCCGAATTAGAAATGTAAGTGTGGAATATTACCCGTAGTAATTAATGGTGGGCTAGGTGCGATACCATAATTATTCTTGTTGGTGGGCTATGTGCGACACCACCTTATTACTTATTTACGATGCGCTGTGTGCAATACCATCCTTTATATTATCATTTGGTGGGTGATGTCTCTCTAACTAACTATGATCACAATAATGGCAAGCGGACCTATCATTTAATAGTATAGTTATGGTAAGACCGAAAATATCGTATCCACAAGGACTAAGAGTACTAGTAATTACTATCTTCCTATTATCTAGCCTAAGAATTGGAGTGATTTCTTTTAAACTAAAATTAAAAGCATGACAGAGAATGAATTGGGAAAATACTTTTAGACAACTTTATGAAAGAGGCAATACCCAAGGAAGAATCCACCTAGACTTCATTTATTACTTCTTATTCATATGATTTATTCACTTGACTTAATCTGTAGAAATCCATGATTTATGTTAATATCTCCGTCGAGACTAAGAACAACTGACTCTAGTTTGATTAATTGAAATTTCTTTCTAATTAAAACCCCTTTTATCACATTAACTTGATCTGTGAATTCCCTTATTAGATTTGACTCTAACCGACAGATTTATGTCGTCCTATGTCTAGGATTGCATTCAACTCTACTTAATTGTATTGATCTACTCTTAAATAGGGACTTTTGCTCCTATGAATAAGCACATTCGACTTGAATCAATAACCTAAATTTTTAAAGCAAGAATAAGAACTCACAATTAAGAATAAGAACAAGTATTTATCTTATAAATCAAATAGTAATAAGATCCATCTTAGGTTTCATCCCCTCAGGTATTTAAGGGATTTAGTTCATACTGATAGAGGGAAACATCTTAAAATAAGGAAAACTACAAAACATAAGAAAACCCAAAAACTTCAAGAGAAATTGATAGGAGATCTTCAGTCTTGATGGGGATCCTTCTTCCAAGCTGCTCTCAATGGCTGTCTTCAAGTATTTTCTACTTTCTACCCTGTGTGTCCTTTTAGCTCCTCCCCTAGGGTGTTTATATAGGCTTAGGAGCATCTTTCTTGGCCCACAAGTAGTCTTTTCCAAATAGAATTAGACTTGGGTTCGGCAGGGACACGCCCGTGTGCGATAGCTTAGGCCGTGTTCGATTTTGCTTGTCACACACGGCCGTGTGGTCTGCCCGTGTGCGATAGTCCAGGCCGTGTTGATTTCTGAGGTAGGCCCATTTTGTCCCTTTTTGGCCCGTTTCTCATTCTTTTCGACTCCTTAAGCTCTCCTAAGTGTAAAACATGAAATTAAAGGATTAGGAGCATCGAATTCATCAAATCTAATGAAAATTCATCCAAAAATAAGCCAAGCATGGGGTCAAAACATGTATAAATTATGGTTTATCAAATATCCCCACACTTAAGCCTTTGCTTGTCCTCAAGCAAAATCCTCAACTCACAATCAAAATAAATTCTTCTCAACTTATAATTTTCATCAATAATGTTTTGAAATAATTCACACATAATCATGTATTGAGAATTCTACTTAAAAGAGCATCAAAGTTTCAAACAATCCAAGTCAAACATTTGAATCATAAAATCATAGGTATCCCCTTTCATCTAAGTAATTACCTCTAATTCCAAATCGACAAGAGTTGACATCCTCACTAAAGATTCACTCAAATCACTTGAAGTGTTTAAGGTTCAATAATTAAGCACTCAAAAGTCAATCATGAAAAGTTATTACCATAGGCTTGCATGAAAATCAAATCTCCACCACTATAAATGAGATGATACACAAATCAAAAGGTCTTTAGCAAGGTTGTAATGGGGCTTGGGTTAAAGGTGTGGATAAAAGCTAAAAAAGATGGTTAGAATCGAGATTAACGTAATAAATTAACAACTTGAAAAACAGTGCTAATTACTGAATTACAAGTAAGTACCCAAAATTAAAACTACTCACACTTTAAAACGTGAGCTTTCCCTTGAAATAATAACTTTAACTTGTACAAGCTCAATAAAGAATGTAATTACATGAATTTGTTTTTTTTAAGAATAAGAACAAGTAATGAGTATACGTAGGTAGTACCTAAAAAGAAATAATTCAGATAACAAATCAAAATAAATCTTGAGAAAAAGGGAGTCAATAAAAAGGGAAAAATTCTTAATGAATAAAAAATAGTTAAATTGTGGGTTATCATTAAATGGGAAAATCAAGAGATGATGGTTAAAGCTCAAAGGGGTTCACTAAGGGTTAATTATGTGGGTAGGCTTTTTATGGAGTAAGTGGGTTAAATCCTAGGTGCCTTTATCATCTTAGTATATCAAATCAAAAGTGTGGTCTTGACATGCATAATCGAAGCAACTTCTAGAATAACGATTCAGTGTTGACACACTCATAACCAATAAAAGAAGTGAGCAAGAAAGAATATATGCTCTAAAGGCTCAAAATCTCACAAAAATTATGGGTTTTTAATGTCAATCCTGTAAACTTAAAATTTCAAGATAATTCCTCAATTTAGGGAAATATCCTAACAATTTTAATTCTCAAAAGATCAACTTTATCATGCTTGATTCTCTAATGTCTTAAAGTTTAATAATCAATGCACAATTACCTATGATTTAATCCAAAACATATCAATAAAATTTATAAATCAATCCAAATTCTGTCTAATAGTAATATGAGTAGATTACTTGAGAGCAAGATAAAATTCAGGGATTTTTTCGATAATAAATTAAATAACCTCCCCACACTTAAGATGTACATTGTCTTCAATGTACAAAGATAGATAATAGCAATGTAAGCAGAAAATCATAAGAGAGTGAAGGAGGTGAAACTTCCTGAATTAGGATGAAATCCTTAGAAAGTGAAAATTGTAGAAATAGGTCCAATGAGAAGCATGATGAACTAGGCAGAGGTGAAGGTGGGGGAGAATACTCCAGTAGTTTGTTCGTTCCTTAGTAGCACCTTGGACCTTTGAAACTACAGAGTCATTAGTAAAGTTTTAGGGAGTTTTAGTAATGGATTTCATTATGGTTACTCGATAATAAACAGCTAGAGATATAAAGAAATCAAAATATACTAATATAAATCAAAGACAAGAAAGATAAAGAGAAAAGGGTTTAAAAATTAAAATAAAAGAAAAAGAAAAAATAAATGGACTCAAAGGTCCTCATCAATAGATGGTTCGTGAGGTGGGGGTGGTGGTGATATGTGGAAGTGTTGACAAATCTGTTGTAGAGTAGCCTCGATCGTCGAGCGTTATCATTGAATTGTTGAGTGCAGTACTGCTCAAAACGAGTAAGGTGCTCAGATATGTCAGTTAATGAAGCAGCCGCATGAACTGGTCGATGAGACGGTGGTGGCGTAGAAGGTGGTTCCTTATGATGTAAAGCGACATCATCAGTAATGTCCTCTAGGTCGTCCTAATCAGTGGCTTGCGGTAGACGGTACTGAGGAGGATTAAACCCACAACGATGCTTAATCATCCTCATATGAAACATCATCGAGATGCCCTGTGGGGACATTTGCCCAATAAGTGTGAGCGAGGAGGACTGAGCTGTGGTGTTGAGGAGGCCAAAGTATCGAGCCAAGCGTGTCACATATGGGCCAATGGAGAGAACCCTCTTCCTATGTCACTCTGTCTGATGCTGAATGGCGAGGGCGATGAAGTAAGCTAAATCGAACACGTTCCCATGCGCCATGCTCCATAAAAAGTAGGTGTTGTAAGTGTTGACGACGCTAGTGCTCTCTCGCCTACCTGTCAAAGTGTGAGCCAGTATGGCGTGTAAATACCTCAAGGATGGGGCGAACTGATGCCTTGGAGTAGCTGGGATTGTAGGTAGCCGAGGTAGGAACTAAGGCTTTCAGCAGGAAGAAAGGGAGTAGTGGATGTGGCGATGAAGGTTCTCAAAGTCGTCGTCCTCCATGAATTCCTCGGTATAAAGTCCTAAAGCGACCCCAAACTCTAGGATACTCAACTCACGTACTAGGCCTCCAAGGTGGAACTGGACTGTGCCTCGGTCGTCAAAGTTTGTCATGACCGCCTGAAGGTGAAAGGTGGAACAGAGCTCCAAAGTAAGCTCTAAGTAGGTCGGCTCGACAATCTCAAAAAAATGCCCCCATGGGTCAGTAGTCAATAGGGTCCAATTGCGTCAGCTAGTTGGACCTGCCCTAAGGCAGCCCAATCAATACATCTCCCCACACCGAGGGTCGTGCACGAAGTATCTAAAAAAGTTCCTCCTGGGTCCCAGGGGAAACTGTAGAAAAGGATGGCGCACTTCGGCAGATGCACCC
Source organism: Gossypium rotundifolium (assembly GCA_025506655.1). Lineage (NCBI taxonomy): Eukaryota > Viridiplantae > Streptophyta > Magnoliopsida > Malvales > Malvaceae > Gossypium > Gossypium rotundifolium. The sequence goes on along the minus strand of CP106724.1, from coordinate 169,082,612 downwards.
GCAGAGGTAGCTCCAGGTCCCTTCGCTTTTTCGAAGCGGGGACAATAGACTTTTTCACACGTGGAGGAGTCATTATGTGCCTGCAAGATAAAGTATTCAACATTAGTAAAGTAAGGTATAAACATCACCAAATATGTTCCCAAATAAATAAAAAATTCAGAATATAAACCAGTGAACCAGAGTGTCAAAATGGGATTACCTGTGATGAAGTTGTGGTTCCTAGGTGCAAAGATTTATCAATGTAAGATACTATGTAACAACCCTTACCCGTAATTCCTGCCGGAACCAGGCCTGAGGCATTACTGGATAAAAACCACATGATCGCCACTTAGGCTCATTGTGATTACTCTCTTAAGTCGCGTCATCAACCTCATTCTCGACTTACGAGACCTCACTCATACATACGAGGCTCTCGAGACTATATCGAAACTTTTTCAATTCTTAAAATTTTCTCCATCTAAACAAGGACTACACGCCCGTGCTAGATGACACACGCCAGTGGGTAGTCACACACGCCCATGTTCACAAACCGTGCATGAAAACTCAAGCATTCTGCCAATGCCCCACGGTTAGGGCACACGCCCGTGCTCACCACCCATGTTGCACACTGACCACCTCACACGGCCTTGTGTCTAGGCACACGCCCGTGGCCTACACTACTCAATTCTGCCAAAGTGACATGGCCAATGCACACGCTCATGGGCTGGCCTTGTGTCACACATGGCCTAGACACATGCCCGTGTGTCTATCCACATGGACAAGAACAAAGCTATTTTCCAAGTTCTTTTCACTCCTCAATCATACACAACATGCACTCATCCAATTCATCTATAATCAACTCATATTGAAGCACAAACTCACACGGATAAATACATCTTTTCATATAATAAAATAGCCAACAACTATGGCATTATACAAAATAGATTATCCATCTAAAGGCCAACACATCTTATCCATTTACAAAAAATTTACTAACTTGTCTAGTCTCTATACATGCCATATACAAAACATCAAGTCTACTGTACCAAAGTAAGCTGATAGTGTGGGCGATCTTCCGATTAATTCACGTATCTCGATTCAACCCTCTTTCTCTATAAGACAAGGGAAAAGAAAATGAGTAATCCTTGAGCTTAGTGAGTTTACACATAAACAATTTAAGCATTCTAGTATAAACTAAACAACAATTAGCATTATACTACCAAATAAATTCACATCCACAATTATGCTTACTCTTTCTATCCCTTACCACATTTCCAACACATCATGAGTCACATGCTCATAATCATTGACATGCACTCCTGCACTTGATATCACATTTACTCATCATACAACACATCATTATTCTTAATAATACATCCACACAGCTAATTTCTCAGTGATTTCGCACTTAGCCCACCATAATCAATTTATAGGGTAGTATCGCACTTAGCCTACCAACAAAGGTATTCATAGTGGTTTTTCACATAACCCACTAAATAATATACTTAACTATGGTATCACACACAGCCCATCGTTGTTAAGAATTACGGTGGTATCACACTTAGCCCACCATCAAGCATTATCACTACACATTCACATATCTACTTGTAATCCATTCATCCATTCACAACTATTATCTCATTCATCCCTCTAGAACCGCATAGGTCCTCAATCATGCTACACACTAGCTAGCATTAAGAATGTAAACGCATATATGCATCGTTTATACGTAAACTTACCTCTATACTCAAAAGTATTGAAACGTGCAATTTAGTCCACCACTTGCTCTTGCCTCGATTTTGATCCGGGCTTCGTATTTCTTGATCTACACTGATAAATCAACTCATTCAATACAGACATTGACTAAATTGTCCATTATCTCATACTTTAGCAAAATTACCATTTTGCCCCTAAACTTTCTTATATTTACTCATTTGCCCCAAGGCTCGTAAAGTGATTTTCATTCAACTTTCTAGTCTTTCATGCTTAGCCGAACCATTTACTCAACTAAAGGAATCATTAATTCTCACTAAATGACACATGTATGACCAAGCTCAAGACTTTTACAAACAAGTCCCTACATGCATTTTTCATGGAAATCACTTAGCAAAAGATGTTTCTACTACATCAAGCTTTCATATTCTTCCATAAAACATCAAAATACATACATGTCATACATGGGTACATTTTTGAACATCCATCTTAGCTCAACATATAGCTAAAGATAGCTTATTCATGCTACTAGGACTTTAAAAATATGAAGAATATAAAAAACGGAGCTAGAATACACTTACTAGCTAGCTTGAAAAGTTGAAGAGCCCTAACAATGGCTTCTTGAAAACTTTGACAGCCTTGAAGAAGAAGATGAATGAAATTCTATCATCTTTTCCCATTTTAATCATTTAATTGCCAAATGACTAAAAATGCCCTTTTTGACAAACTTTCTATTTTAACTCATCCATGCCCAATTTTGTCCAAAAATTAGAAATTAGGAAAATTTCTTTTTAAGGATCTCTAATTGATATTCTAAAGATATTTCATACAAATAACTTCTAGAATTTCACATTTTAAAACTTTTGTAATTTAGTCCTTTCGGACAATTCAGCCGAAATTTCACAAAATTGCTGCATGAAACTTTCACACTAACATGAAAACATAGCATAAACCTCAAAAACTCATACATATACCTCAGATTTATGGTCTTGCACCATTATTCTGACTAGGCCTTAAATCGGAATGTTACAACTCTCCCCCTTTAGAGATTTTTGCCCCAAAAATCTTACTAGTAAAGAGGTTTGGATGTGGCTCTCTCATAGTTTCTTCCATTTCCCACGTAGCCTCTTCCACATCGTGTTTTTGCCACAACACTTTTACTAGGGCTATGTTCTTATTCCTCAACTGTTTCACTTCTCTATCCAAGATCTTAATCGGCTCCTCTTCATAAGACATATCCCGTCTTATCTCAATTTTCATTGAAGAAATCACATGCGAAGGATCGGAGCGATATCGTCGCAACATCAACACATAGAACACATTATGAATCTTTTCTAATTCCACCGGCAGGGACAAACGATAAGCTACTGGTCCAATTCTATCAGTAATTTCATACGGCCCTATGAATTTTGGACTCAATTTCCCTTTTCGTCCAAATCTCATGATCTTCTTCCATGGGGATACTTTCAAAAACACTTTGTCACCCACATCAAACTCAATTTCTTTTCTTTTCAAATCCGCATACGACTTTTGTCGATCTGAAGCAGCTTTTAAACCATCACGGATCATTTTCACTTTCTCTTCAATTTCTTTCACTAGATCGACCCCATGGATTCGTTTCTCACCAAGCTCGGTCCAATACAAAGGTGTCTGACACTTACGACCATACAAGGCCTCATACGGAGCCATCAGTATACTCAACTGATAACTGTTGTTGTAAGCAAATTCGACCAAAGGTAGATATCTCTCCCAACTACCTTCGAGTTCTAGCACATAACACCAAAGCATATCTTCAAGGACTTGAATCACTCTTTCAAACTGACCATTAGTTTGCGGATAGAACGCAGATACTGAAATTTAACCTCGTACCCATGGCTTCTTGCAACTTCTCCCAGAACCTCGAAGTAAACCTCGGATCTCTATCCAATATTATAGACACATGCACGCCATGTAATCTCACTATTTCTGCCACATACAATTCAACTAACATATCCAGTGAGTAATCAACACGTACTGGAATAAAATGAGCCGACTTCGTCAATCTGTCCACAACAACCCACACAACATCTTTCTTTTTCGGAGTCAGAGGTAACCCCGTCACAAAATCCATGGTAATCCGATCCCATTTCCATTCGGGTATCATCACAGGCTGAAGTAATCCCGATGGCACTTTGAAACACCCTATACCTGAGTCCGAGGCTAAAACCGGATATGAGACATTACCATGCTTGAACCTTCTTAAACATGTACTTACGGCTATAAAATTTTGTTCGAATTGAAGACTTCTCCTTCTTAATCAATTTATACATTTCATGGGCCTATGAGGCCGTAAACTTACGTCCAAAAATTTTCGAACTCAACTGGAAACTTTTCTCTCATAATAGAGGTCACACGCCCGTGTGGTTTAGGATACGCTCGTGTATCCATAAGACATGCCCTTGTCCTTCACCCATGGTTGGCACTAACTAATTACACACGGCCTTGACACGCCCGTGGCCCTAGACCATGTGCCATACCTTGACATACTGACTTATTCACACGGCTTGGAGCACACGCCCATGTGCTAACCGTGTGTCACACACGGCCTATACAAATGGCCGTGGGGTTAGCCCCTGGTCTATTCTGACTTAAGACACTAACATGCAGGGAACACACAGCCTAGACACACGCCCATGTGTCTATCCGTATGGGCACTTAGAGGCTATTTACCAAGCCAGTTACCACCCTGAAATTAAGATAAATCTCAAGCTAAATTCAACAATTCAAATACTTCATCTAACATTAACAAAAATGTATACTTCATTGATATAAATATACATACATATCTAGTCAAACTTGGGTAATCTCTTTAGCCAAATACAAAAGAATAATAAACTTGATAGCCCACACCTTGGCACTTCTTAAGACATATTTCAAAATGAAATGCTTCCAATACATGCCATACTTAATATAAATAACATGGCTATACCAAAATAGCGATTGATATTGTGTTTCAAGCTCCGACTTCAATGATCCACAAGTTAGCTTGGCGGGACTAAATAGAAAGAAAGATTAAAGATGTAAGCATTTAGCCTATTAAATTTGCATGTAATGCACATAGCAATATAATTGCTTGATCAAAACTCATTCATCATAAACAAAGGCATTGCCTAACTCATGTGTTTGAACTTACTTACTCTTGAAGATTCTTACATAACTCATGATGCTTACTAGTCTCATGCTTGTGAGGTAAACAAGGTACCTGTATCACTTGATCAGCACACTTTACTATAATAAACATATTCTCAACTTCATCATTCACCACATGTATAATACTCTTAGTTAACTTTAACTAGCATACTTGATGATAGCTTTACTTACTTAACTTCTTGCTTTCTCATTCAATCTTTACCCTTATGCCCAATGAATTACTATGAATAACCGAGGATACTGAATCTCATCCCACATGTATCTGGATGCCAACGCTATATCCTCGATATAGTCTTACAATGGGATCTCTTACTTGATATCGACGCCATGTCTTGACATGGACTTACACGAGGTCTTCCTTCTGGGTTCCCTTGGGGACTTACCATTGCTATGTCTTGACATAGTCTTACTTGGTATCTTTACTTTATCAATGCCAAGCCTTGGCTTGGACTTACATGAAATCTTCCTTGATACTCACCAATGCCAAGCCTTGGCTTGGACTTACATGAAATCTTCCTTGATACTCACCAATGCCGAGCCTTGGCTTGGACTTACATGGAGTCTTTATCTCATGATAACTTTACAATGCCAAGAGTTGCCTTGGACTTACATGACATCTTTGTTTGGAGACTCACCAATGCCATGCCTTGGCTTGGGCTTACATGGGTCTTCATCTCATAATAATTCTTCAATGCCAAGACTTGTCTTGGACTTACATGATAACTTGCTTGATTGCAGATGCCATGCCTTGGCTTGGTCTTATACGCTTTCTCATATCATGTGGTAGATCGAGTATCCTAAGTAATTCAACTTCAATCGGGACTTTCTCATGCTTAATCTCATTAATTCCTTTGTTTAACATAACATTAAACAATCTCATGGAATTAAAATATATTCAACATTATGCTAAGCAATTCAATAATGTTTATCATAAAGCTTAGAAATCATACAAACTTACCTCAATATAAAAAATGTATGTAGATATGCAATTTAGTCCTCGACTTTGTTCTTGCCTCGTTTCGATCCGGGCTTCGTTTCTCTTGATCTATAATAATAATTTAGCTCATTTAATACTCATACAGACTAAATTGACTTATAACTCATACTTTGACAAAATTTCTATTTTTGCCCCTAAACTTTCTCATAATTACACTTTTGCCTCTAGGCTCGTAAAGTGTTTTTCATTCAACTTTCTTAAACTTCATGCTTAGCTGATTCATTTTCTCTACTATAACAATCATCAATTCTCACTATTTCTATTATGTATGACCAATTTCATAACTATTACAAATTAGTCCATACTAACATTTTTCATGAATTTCACTTAGGAAAAGATGTTTATCTAACATCAAACTCTCTTAATCTTCCATAAAGCATCATTTTTACATGTATGTCATACATGGGTATTTTTATGGACATGAATTATAGCTCAACTTATAGCTATAAATAGCTAATTCATAATACGAGGACTCTAAAAGTACAAAGAATATTAAAAACGGAGCTAGTATACACTTACTTGCAAGCTTTAAAAAATTGAAGAAACCTAGCTATGGAGTCTCTCTAATTTTAGGCACTTGGGGTAGAAGATGAATAAGATTTTTATCATCTTTTTCCTTTTTAATCATTTAATTGGTAAATGACCAAAATGCCCTTCCCACTAATTCTTCATAAAATTCTAACTCATGTCTAATTTTGTCCAAAAATTATAATTTGGGCAAATTTCTATTTAAGGACTTCTAATTAATAATCCAAAGCTATTTCATACAAAAAGCTTCTAGTATCTCATATTTTGTAACTTTCGCAATTTAGTCCTATTGGACCCCTTTAATGCCGATTTCATAAAATCTCAACATAAAATTTCATAACATCATGAAAACATCTCAAATACTTTAAAAACTCATTTTACTAACTCAAATTTGTGATCTCGCACCACTATTCTGACTAGGCCTTAAATCGGGCTGTTACAATTCTCCCCCTTAAGGATTTTCGTCCTCAAAAATCTTACCAGCAAAGAGGTTTGGGTACTGGTTTCTCATGATTTCTTTTAGTTCCCATGTAGCTTCCTCTACCCCATGTATTTTCCATAATACTTTAACAAGGGAGATATTCTTATTTCTCAACTGCTTGACTTCCCGAGCTAAAATCTTAACTAGTTCTTCACCATAAATCATGTCAGGTTGAATTTCTACTTCTGCCGGTGTAATAACATGCAAAGGGTCTGATCGGTAGCGTCGCAACATGGACACATGAAACACATCATGTATCTTTTTAATTCAGACGGCAAAGCCAATCGATAAGCCACCGGCCCAACTCTCTTAGTAATCTCATATAGTTTGATGACGTGGACTCAACTTTGTACCCAAAGCTTCTTGTAGTTTCTTCCAAAATCTAGATGTGAATCTCGGATCTCTATTCGATATGATTGACAACAGAACTCCGTGAAGCCTTACTATTTCTGAAATGTAAAAGTTTGCCAACTTGTCTAGTGAGTAGTCAATTCGTATAGGTATAAAATGGGCTGACTTTGTGAGTCTATCGACCATAACCTATACAACATCTTTCTTGCTCGGAGATAATGGTAATCCCGTTACAAAATCCATAGTGATATTGTCCCATTTCCACTCAGGAATCATAATTGGTTGAAGTAAACATGAAGGTACTTGGTGTTCGGCCTTTGCTTGTTGACAAATTAAACATTTGTAAACAAACTCTAAAATATCTTTCTTCATTCTCGGCCACCAATATTGTTGCCTCAAGTCATTATACATCTTTGTACTACTCGGATGTATAGATAAACATCCATTATGTGCCTCATGCAAAACTCTCTGAATAAGCTCTTTTTTTCTTAGCACGTAAATTCTATCTTTAAACATCAAGCATCCATAAGAATGGATGCGAAAGTCGGACTCAATGATCTATCTTGGCTTGCAATTCAATATCTTCTTTTTGAGCCTTAATGATCTCTTGAAGGAATACTGGTCTGGCTCTCAACTTAGCTAGAATATAACCATCATCGAACAAATTCATTTGCGAATTCAATGCCCTTAATGCGAATAGAGATTTTCTACTCAAAGCATCAGAGATAACATTCCCCTTTCTGGGATGGTAGTCAATGATTAGCTCATAGTATTTTATCAACTCTAACCATATCCGTTGCCTTAGGTTCAACTCTTTCTGCATCATCAAATACTTCAGACTTTTGTGATCGGTGAAAATCCGACATCTTTCACCATATAGATGGTGTCTCCAAACCTTCAATGCAAAGAATATGGTAGCCAACTCCAAATCATGCGTCGGATAATTTTTCTCATGAGGCTTCAACTGTCTTGAGGCATAAGCAATTATCTTTTCCTTCTTGTATAAGTACACAATCTAATCCGTTTATGGATGCATCGCTGTATATCACGAACTCTTTCCCTGACTCGGGGTGTACTAAAACTGGAGCTTCTGTGAACAATGCCTTTAGTTTCTCGAAACTTTGTTGGCATCTCTCTGACCACTCAAACTTCACATGTTTCTGTTACAATTTTGTCATCGGTGTCGTAATCATAGAAAACCCCTTGACGAATCGTCTATAATAGTTGACTAGGCCTAGAAAACTTCTAATCTCAAAGATATTCCTAGGTGGTATCCAGTCCATTATAGCCGAAATCTTACTTGGGTCCACTCGTACTCCATCTCCTGAGACAATATGTCCTAGAAATCCTACTTCCTTGAGCCAAAATTCGCTTTTACTGAACTTGGCATACAACTGATTTTCTCGTAGAATCTGTAAAAACTATTCATAGGTGCTCAGCATGCTCAGGCTCATTATAGGAATAAATCAATATGTCATCAATAAAAACGACTACAAACTTGTCGAGGTATGGCCTAAAAATGTGATTCATTATATCCATGAATATCGCAGGGGCATTGATCAAACCAAAGGGCATGACTAAAAATTCATAATGCCCATACCTCATTCGAAAAGCGATCTTCGAAACATCTGAGTCTCTTAATCTCAATTGGTAGTACCCCGATCTCAAGTCTATTTTGGAGAACGCAGTGGCTCCCTTCAATTGATCGAAAAAATCATCGATTCTAGGTAATAGGTACTTGTTCTTCACTGTTACTTTATTAAGCTGACGGTAATCTATGCACAATCTCATGGTGCCATCCTTCTTTTTAACAAATAAAACTGGAGCACCCCAGGGAGAACAACTTGATCTTGCAAAACATTTATCTGTCAACTCTTGCAACTGTAACTTCAACTCTCTCAACTCCGTTGGAGCCATTCTGTAAGGAGTAATAGATATTGGTACAGTAATGGGAGCTAGCTCAATACTGAACTCCACCTCTCTAACTGGTGGTAGTCCTGGTAATTCCACAGGAAAAGCATCCAAGTACTCACATACTATCGACACTGACTTAATCTTTAACTCTGTTTCTCTATTATTCATCACAAAAGCCAAATATGCCTCATACCCTTTTCTTATGTACCTTTGTGCCGTTATCTAAGAAATCATTACCGGCGATCTACCTTGTTCATCTGATTCTATATGAAGAGTGTCCCCATTCTCATGTCTTATCTCAATGTATTTCTTCCTACAATTTCATATTACTTCATGAGTGGTCAGCCAATCCATACTAAGAATGATGTCAAACTCATCAAATGGTAACAACATAAGGTTTGCTTTAAAATAATGACCTCTAATCATCAATGGGCAATCATTACATACTTCATCAACTAAAATGTTTTTGCCTAAAGGATTGGACACCTTAATCACAAATTCTGTAGACTCTATAGGCATACTCATACTGGATACTAGTTTCATGCAAATATAAGAGTGTGTGGGTCCGGGATCTATTAAAGCAATAATTTCAATATCATGAAGAGAAAAGGTACCCGTAATAACATCAGAAGAAGATGCCTCTTTGCGAGCGTGAATGGCAATAAGTCCTCGCAGGTGCCCTACCCTTGGGTCTCGCAACCTGTTCTCTAGGGTTACCTCTACCACCTGCCCCACTTCCAGAGTTCATCTGTGGTCTGCCTCTGACCATACCCCTAGATTTATGGTTCTGAATTCTCTCTTCTTTCATCATTTCAGGACAATCTTTTATAAAGTGATCCTGGGAACCACATCTGAAACAAGAATTTTCATGCTCTCGGCATTCATCGAGATGATGTCTGCCACACTGTGGGCATTCAGGTCTATCAGATCGAATATTCCCCACACTAGCGACTAAAGTAGTATGTGTCTTATTTCTTGACTACTACTTACTCTTATCCTTCCTTGAAAACCCAGTGGAAGTAGCTGATCGGGTGGAGAAATCTCTCGACTTCTTGGAAGAGGATTGGAATGACTTATTCCACTGTCTCTTTTTTGAGTCACAAGACTCCATTTTAGATTTTCTCTTCTCTTTTACTAACTCTTCAGCTTTACAAGCCCTCTCCACTAACACCACAAATTCTTTTAATTCTAGGATAGCAACAAACAACTTGATGACATCGTTTAGTCCATCTTCGAATCTATTGGTCATAATGGCCTCGGTGGATACACACTCTCGAGCGTATTTGCTGGGTTGTACAAACTCGCGCTCATAATCAGTTACAGACATCTTGTCTTGCTTCAGTTTTAAGAATTCCTTTCTTTTCTGATCCACAAACCTTTGGCTGATATACTTTTTCTTAAACTCTTCTTGGAAGAATTCCCATGTGATCTTTTCTCTTGATACAACCGACACTAAGGTGTTCCACCATTGATAGGAAGAATCTCTGAAAAGATAAACTACACACTTAAAACATTCCTCAGATGTGCATGACAACTCATTAAATACCCTGATGGTATTTTCTAACCAGAACTCAATCTTTTCTAGATCATCATCTCTTTTAGCTCGAAATTCTTCTGCCCTATGTTTCCTAATCCTATCAACTGGAGTTTTGTCTCCTCATACCACCTCTACTACTTGAGGGGCTACTTGTAACACCCCTTACTCGTAATCCATACCGGAACTGGGCCTGAGTAATTGCGGACTAAAACCATATGATCACCACTTAGGCTCATCGATTACTCTTTTAAGCCACCTCTACAACCTCAATCTCAACTTACGAGGCCTCACTCATACACGCAAGACTCTCGAGACCCTATCGAAAACTTCTACGATTTTAAAATTTTCCACCTAAACAGGGACTACACGCTCGTGTAAGGTGAGACACGCCTATGTAAGGTCTCACACGCCCATGCCCTCAATCCGTGCATGAAAACCCAGGCATTTTGCCAATGCCCCACAGCTAGGGCACACGCCCGTGCTCACCACCCGTGGTGAACACTAACTACACCACATGGCTTGAAGTCTAGACACACACCCGTGTGGCTAGCCCGTGGCCTATACTACTCGAATCTGTCAAAAAGACACGGCCAAGGCACACATCTGTGGGTTGGTCGTGTGTCACACATGGCCTAGACACATGCCCGTGTGTCTAACCACATGGACAAGAACAAAGCTAATTGCCGAGTTCTTTTCCTTCCTCAATTTCTTATAACATATACTCAAACAACACATCCATAATCAACTCAAATTCAAACACAATCTTACCTAGATAACTACATTTTTTTCTTTTTCATATAATAAAGCAGCTAACGACTATGGCATTATACAAAATAGATTATCCATCTATAGGCTAACACATCTTAGCCATTTACAACAAAATTCCCTAACTTGTCTAGCCCCTATACGTGCCATATACAAAACATTTAGTCTAGTGTACCGGATTGAGCTGATAGTGTGGGCAATCTTCCAATTAATCCACGTATCTCGATTCAACCCTCTTTCTCTATAAGACAAGGGAAAGAAAAGGAGTAAGCCTTGAGCTTAGTAAGTTTACACATAAACAATTTAAGCATTCTAGTATAAACTAAACAACAATTAGCATTATACTATCAAATAAAGTCACATTCACAATTACGCTTACTCTTTCTATCCTATACCACATTTCCAAAACATTATGAGTCACATACTCATAATCATTGACATGCACCCCTGCACTCAATACCACATTTACTCAAAAATACAACACATCATTTATCACACTAATACATCCACACAGCTAAATTACTCGGTGGTTTTGCACTCAGTCCACCACAATTAGGTAATAAGGTAGTATCGCACATAGCCTACCAAGAGGTACTCATAGTGGTTTCGCACATAGCCCACTAAATAATATACTTAACTCTGGTATCGCACACAACCCATAGTTGTTAAGTATTTAGGTGGTATCGCACTTAGCCCACCATCAAATATTATCACTACTCATCCACACATCTACTTACTCATTCATTCATGATATCTATCACATTCATTCCAATTGAACCACATAGGTTCTCAATCATTCTCATTCATGCTACACACTAGCTAGCATTAAGAATGTATAAGTAGAACGCATTGATTACTTATAAACTTACCTCGATACTCAAAAAGTATAAAGATGTGCAATTTAGTCTACCACCTTGCTCTTGCCTCCGTTTTGATCCGGGCTTCATCTTTCTTGATCTATAATGATAAATCAACTCATTCAATACACACATTGACTAAATTGACCATTATCTCATAATTTAGCAAAATTACCATTTTGCCTCTAAACTTTCTCATATTTACACATTTGGCCTAAGGCTCGTAAAGTGATTTTCATTCAACTTTCTAGCCTTTCATGCATAGCCGAATCATTTACTCAACTAAAGCAATCATCAATTCTTACTAAATCCCACATGTATGATCAATTTCAAAACTTTCACAAACTAGTCCCTACATGCATTTTTCATGGAATTCTCTTAGCAAAAGATGTTTCTACTACATTAAGCTTTCATATTCTTCCATAAAACATCAAAATACATGCATGCCATACATGGTTTATTTTTTTAACATCCATCTTAGCTCAACATATATCTAAAAATAGCTTACTCATACTACTAGGACTTCAAAAATACGAAGAATATAAAAAACGGAGCTAGAATATACTTACTAGCTAGCTTGAAAAGTTGAAGAGCCCTAACAATGGCTTCTCTCAAATTTTCGGCGGCCTTGGGGAATAAGATGAATAAAAATTCTATATATTTTTCCCATTTTAATCATTTAATTGATAAATGACCAAAATGCCCTTTTGTCCAATTGTCAAATTTTAACCCATTCAGGCCCAATTTTGTCCAAAAATTAGAATTTGGGAAAATTACTATTTAAGGACATCTAATTGATATTCTAAATCTATTTCATACAAATAACTTCTAGAATACCACATTTTACAACTTTTGCAATTTAGTCCTTTTGGACAATTCAATCACAATTTGACCAAATTGCTTCATGAAACTTTCACACTAACATGAAAACATGGCATAGACCTCAAAAACTCATACATATACCTCAGATTTGTGGTCTTGTACCACTATTCTGACTAAGCCCTAAATCAAGATGTTACAACTCTCCCCTATTAGAGATTTTCGACCCCAAAAATCTTACCAGTAAAGAGGTTTGGATGTTGCTCTCTCATAGCTTCTTCCATTTCCCATGTAGCCTCTTCCACACTGTGTTTTTGCCACAACACTTTTACAAGGGCTATGTTCTTATTCCCCAACTTTTTCACTTCTCGAGCCATAATCTTAATCGGCTCCTCTTCATAAGACATATCCGGTCTTATCTCAATTTCCGCTGAAGGAATCATATGCGAAGGATCAGAGCGATATCGTCGTAACATTGACACATGGAATACATTATGAATCTTTTCTAATTCTACCAGCAAGGCCAAACGGTAAGCTACTGGTCCAATTCTATCTATAATTTCATACGGCCCTATGAATCTTGTACTCAATTTCCCTTTTCGTCCAAATCTCATGATCTTCTTCCATGGAGATACTTTCAAAAACACTTTGTCACCCACATTAAACTCAATTTCTTTTCTTTCCAAATCTGCATACGACTTTTGTCGGTCCGAAGTAGCTTTCAAACCATCACGGATCACTTTCACTTTCTCTTCAGTTTCTTTCACTAGGTCAACCCCAAGGATTCGCTTCTCACTAAGCTCGGTCCAATACGAAAGAGTCCAACACTTACGATAATACAAGGCCTCATACGGAGCCATCCGTATACTCGACTAATAATTGTTGTTGTAAGCAAATTCAACCAAAGGTAGATATTTCTCCCAACTACCTTCGAATTCTAACACACAGCATTGAAGCATATCTTTAAGAACTTGAATCACTCTTTCTGACTGACCATCAGTTTGCAGATGGGATGCAGTACTATAATTTAACCTCGTACCCATGGCTTCTTGCAACTTGTTCCAGAACCTCGAAGTAAACCTTGGATCTCTATCCGATATTATAGACACAGGCACACCATGTAATCTCACTATTTCTGCCACATACAATTCGGCTAACTTAGCCAGTGAGTAATCAACACGTACTAGAATAAAATGAGTCGACTTCGTCAATCTGTCCACAACAACCCACACAGCATCTTTCTTTTTTGAGTCAGAAGTAGCCTCGTCACAAAATCCATGGTAACTCAATCCCATTTCTATTTGGGAACCATCACTGGCTGAAGCAATCCCGAAGGCACTTGATGCTCAGCTTTCACCTGTTGACAAATCAGACATTTTGCCACAAACTCTGAAATGTCTATTTTCATGCCCAGCCACCGATAAAACTTTCTCAAATCATTGTACATTTTTGTACTGCCCAGGTGTACTGACAAATAACTACTATGCGCCTCATGCAAAACTTTTCGGATTAACTCTTCACCTCTTGGTACACAAATTCTATCATGGTACATCAAACAATCATCCGGACCCACTCAGAAATCAGAATCACTTTTCGATCCACACTTAGCTCTTTTAGCTTGCATCTCACTGTCATTTCTTTGAGCCTTACTTATCTGTTGAACAAATAGTGGCTTAGCTCTCAACTCTGCTAAAATAGCACCATCATCAGAAATGCTAAGCTCGTGTTCATTACTCTTAGAGCACACAAGGACTTCCTACTCAGGGCATCCGCAACCACATTAGCTTTTCTTGGATGATAATCAATGACTAACTCATAGTCTTTCAACAATTCAAGACGCCGCCTCTGTCACAAATTTAGATCCTTCTGATCCATCAAATACTTCAAACTATTGTGATCCGTAAAGATTTGACAGTTTTCCCCATACAAGTAATGTTGGCAAATCTTTAACGCGAAAACAATCGTAGCCAACTCTAAATCGTGAGTCAGATAATTCTACTCGTGCGATTTTAACTGTCTAGAGGCGTAAGCGACTACTTTACACTCTTGCATCAACACGCATTCGAGACCATTAAACGACGCATCACTATAAACCACAAACTCCTTTCCCGATTTTGGTTGAACCAAAACCGGTGCCTCAGTCAACAATTTTTTCAACCTCTTGAAACTTTGTTGACATATCTCAGACCAATCAAACTTTACATCTTTATGTAACAGTTTCGTCATCGAGGTAGCAATTACAGAAAATCCCTTTACAAAACGTCTGTAATATCCCGCTAAACCCAGAAAGCTTCTAACTTCTGATACGTTCCTTGATTGTTTCTAATCTACAACAGCTGATATCTTACTTGGATCAACTTGGATACCATCACCCGACACAATGTGTCCTAGAAATCTAACCTCTCGGAGCCAAAACTCACTCTTGTTAAACTTAGCATACAACTGCTTATCTCTCAAAGTTTGCAAGACAATTCTCAAATGTTCTTCATAATCGTTCTCATCTCGAGAATAGATCAATATGTCGTCAATGAAGACAACCACAAACTTGTCCACATACGATTTGAAGACACGATTCATCAGATCTATGAAAATCGTAGGTGCATTCGTTAAACCAAACAGCATGACCAGAAACTCGTAATGGCCATACCTTGTTCGAAATGTAGTTTTCAACACATCTTGCTCTTTCACTATCAATTGATAATAACCAGACCTCAAATCTATCTTGGAGAACACTGAAGCTCCTTTCAGTTGATCAAAAAGATCATCAATCCTTGGTAAAGGATACTTATTCTTCACCATCACTTTGTTGAGTTGTCTGAAGTCTATGCACAATCTCATCAACCCATCTTTCTTCCTCACAAATAATACCGAAGCACCCCGTGGTGAGTAGCTCAGTCTCACAAAACCTTTAACCAGCAACTCTTGCAACTGAACCTTCAGTTCTTTCAACTCTATAGGTGTCATTCTATATGGAGCAATTGAAATAGGTGCCATTCCCAAAATTATCTCAATCCCAAATTTAACCTCTCTCACAGGAGGTAGTCCGGGTAAATCCTTCGAAAATACATCCGGATATTCACATACCATCGGCACTGATTCAATCTTCACCTTAGACTCTTGAGTATTCAATACAAACACGAGATAAGATTCACATCCCTTTGTCAAGCATTTCTCGACCATTAAGAAAGAAATCATCACTGGTAGACTATCCGATCCACCTGATTCAACCCGAACAACATCTCCACCCTTACATTTCAGCTCAATAAACTTACTACCACAATTCACTAAGACACTATGTGTAGTCAACCAATCCATGCCAAGGATTAAATCAAACTCATTAAACGACAACAACATCAGGTTTGCAAGAAAACAATGACTCTTAACCATCAAAGGAAAGCTCTTATATACCTTGTCCACAAACACATGCTTACCTAACGGGTTTGACACCTTAACCACAATGTCCGTAGACTCAACAGTTATACTCAAACTAGATGCCAATCTCATGCAAATATAGGAATGGGTAGACCCTGGGTCATTTAAAGCGATAACAAAAGTGTCATAGAGAGAAAAAGTACCCGTTATCACATCTGGGGAGGATGCCTCTTTACGAGAACGAATGGAATATGTCCTAGTAGGTGCCCAACCCTCCGATCTCACAGTAGAAACTCGTGACACACCTCTACCACTAGTCCTCCCTCCCAATTTCTTTGGTGGTCTACCCCTCAAAGGTACATTGCTAGGTCTTATCTCTCGCTTCTCTTCCTTGTCATCCCTCTCAGGTCTATTTCGGATAAAATGGTCGAGGGAAACAAACTTATAACAGTTTCGACTATTACCCTAATACTCTCCAGTGTGATATCTACTACAACTTGGACACTCCGATTTGTTCTTCATATTGCCTACACTTTTCATCGAGGTGGCTTGGACTCTTAAACCCAAACGACTGTTACCTTGATCTCGAGGTGAATATCCAACTGATGTAGTGGTTCGAGGATTCGCCTCCTTGGATCTCTTCGATTGAGCTTGGTAAGATTTACCCATCGGTCATTTTCTTGCATCTCGAGCCTCATTCACCGCTATCCTCTTTTCCTTACTCAGTTCTTCGACCTTACTTGCCCTATCAACCAACACTACGAACTCTTTCAACTCCAAAATACCAACTAGGAGTTTGATATCCTCATTCAGTCCATCTTCAAACCTTTTACATAAAACAACCTCCATCGACACACATTCTTGAGTGTATTTGCTAAGCCTAACAAACTCGCGCTCATATTCTACTACTGACATTCTCCCTTGTTTCAACTCAAGGAATTCCTTCCTTTTTTGATTAGTAAATCTCTGGCTTATATATTCTTTCGAAACTCTTCCAGAAAGAAGTCCTATGTCACCCATTTTCTCGGGACTACCGATGTCAACGTCTTCCACCAATGGTATACCGAGTCTCTTAGTAAAGATATGACACACTTCAGGCTCTCTTCAAGTGTACATGAGAGTTCATCGAACACCCTCATTGAGTTCTCTAGCCAGAACTTTGCCTTCTCAGGGTCATCATCAACCTTAGCCCTAAACTTCATAGCCCCGTGTTTCCTAATCTTATCCACCGGGGGCTTTGTCCCTCTCACTACTTCTATACCTTGAGGAGCCACTAGAACTGGCTAAGGTATAGGAGGAGGTGGAGGAGGTTGAGCATTAGGGTTTGCTCAAATGTACTCCGAGTACCAGTTACTCATCATCTAGAGAAAGGCTTCCTGAGCCTCGTCTTCTTGACCCCTAGTCTCGGGTTCACTCTATACAAGCACGGTCCCTTGCGTGGGAGCTAGTGCATTACTAGCTGCGTCATTAGCAGCCGATTGATCGGGATCCATACACTATATAAAACAAGTTTGAAAATCATCAGAAGCCACCACACTATCATTATACGCTTATGGCATGTATAGCTAGACTCTTACACCCGCTACGGTAGTCCTAGAACTGACTAAATCATAGCTCTGATACCACTAAATGTAACACCCCTTACCCGTAATCCATGCTAGAATCGAGCCTGAGGCATTACCGAATTAAAACCATATGATCACCACTTAGGCTCATCGATTACTCTCTTAAGTCACCTCTACAGCCTTAATCTAGACTTACTAGGTCTCACTCATACATGCAAGACTCTCGAGACCCTATCGAAAACTTCTGCGATTTTAAAAATTTTCCACCTAAATAGGGACTACACACCTATGAAAGGTGAGACACGCTTGTGTAAGGTCACACACGCCCATGCCCTCAACCCGTGTATGAAAACCCAGGCATTCTGCCAATGCCCCATGGCTAGGGTACACACCCGTGCTCACCACCCATGATGAAAACTGACTACACCACACGGCCTGAAGTCTAGACACATGCCCGTGTGGCTAGCCCGTGGCCTAAACTACTCAAATCTGTCAAAGAGACACGACCAAGGCACACGCCTGTGGGTTGGCCGTGTGTCACACATGACCGTCTGTGTAACCACATGGGCAAGATCAAAGCTAATTGCCAAGTTCTTTTCACTTCTCAATTTCTTATAACATATACTCAAACAACACATCCATAATCAACTCAAATTCAAAAACAATCTTACATAGATAACTACATTTTTTTCTTTTTCATATAATAAAACAGCTAACAACTATGGCATTATACACAATAGATTATCCATTATAGGCTAACACATCTTAGCCATTTACAATAAAATTCCCTAACTTGTCTAGCCCCAATACATGCCATGTACAAAACATTTAGTCTAGTATCGGAGTGAGCTGATAGTGTGGGCGATCTTCGATTAATCCACGTATCTCGATTCAACCCTCTTTCTCTATAAGACAAAGGAAAGAAAAGGAGTAAGCCTTGAGCTTAGTAAGTTTACACACAACCAATTTAAGCATTCTAGTATAAACTAAACAACAATTAGCATTATACTACCAAATAAATTCACATCCACAATTACGCTTACTCTTTCTATCCCTTACCACATTTCCAAAACATTATGAGTCACATACTCATAATCATTGACATGCACCCCTGCACTCAATACCACATTTACTCGAAAATATGACACATCATTTATCACACTAGTACATCCACACAACTAAATTACTCGGTGGTTTCGCACTCAGTCCACCACAATCAGGTAATAAGATAGTATCGCACATAGCCTACCAAGAGGTACTCATAGTGGTTTCACACATAGCCCACTAAATAATATACTTAACTATGGTATCGCACACAGCCCATAGTTGTTAAGTATTAAGGTGGTATCGCACTTAGCCCACCATCAAATATTATCACTACTCATCCACATATCTACTTACTCAGTCATTCATGATATCTACCACATTCATTCCAATTGAACCACATAGGTTCTCAATCATTCGCATTCATTTTCATTCATGCTACATAATAGCAAGCATTAAGAATGTATAAGTAGAACACATTGATAACGCATAAACTTACCTTGGTACTCAAAAAGTATAAATATGTGCAATTTAGTCCACCACCTTGCTCTTGCCTCAGTTTTGATTCGGGCTTCGTCTTTCTTGATCTATAATGATAACTCAACTCATTCAATACACAGATTGACTAAACTAACCATTATCTCATACTTTAGCAAAATTACCATTTTGCCTCTAAACTTTCTCATATTTACACATTTGGCCTAGGGCTCGTAAAGTGATTTTCATTCAACTTCCTAGCCTTTCATGCATAGCCGAATCATTTACTCAACTAAAGCAATCATCAGTTCTTACTAAATTCCACATGTATGATCAATCTCAAAACTTTCACAAACTAGTCCCTACATGCATTTTTCATGGAATTCTCTTAACAAAAGATGTTTCTACTACATCAAGCTTTCATATTCTTCTATAAAACATTAAAATACATGCATTTCATACATGGTATATTTTTTAACATCCATCTTAGCTCAATATATAGCTAAAATAGCTTACTCATGCTACTAAGACTTCAAAAATACGAATAATATAAAAAATGGAGCTAGAATACACTTACTAGCTAGCTTGAAAAGTTGAAGAGCCCTAACAATGGCTTCTCTCAAATTTTCGGCAGCCTTAGGGAAGATGATGAATGAAAATTCTATAATCTTTTCACATTTTAATCATTTAATTGAAAAATGACCAAAATGGAGATGTTATTCAGGTTGAATCAGGTGGGTCAGATAGTTTACCGATGATGATTTCTTTTATGGTGGCTGAGAAATATCTGAGAAAAGGGTACAAGCCTTATCTCACTTTTGTGTTAAATACTCAAGAATTAGAATTAAAGATTGAAATAGTGATGGTTGTATGTGAGTATTCGAATGTATTCCCGAAAGAGTTACTTGGATAACCTCTAGTTAGAGAGGTTGAGTTTGGGATTGAGTTAGTTTCGGGAACGGCACGAATTTCAGTTGCTCCATATAGAATGGCACCATTAGAGTTGAAAGAACTGAAGGTTCAGTTGCAAGAGTTAACGGATAAGGATTTTGCAAGACCGAGCTATTCACCATGGGGTGTTCCGGTGCTTTTTGTAAAGAAAAAGGATGGGTCGATGAGATTGTGTATAGACTACAGACAGCTCAACAAAGTGACTGTGAAGAACAAATACCCTTTACCAAGGATAGATGATCTATTTGATCAACTAAAGGGAGCTATGGTATTCTTCAAGATTGACCTGAGGTCCGGTTATTACCAGTTGAGGGTTAAGGAGCAAGATGTGCTAAAAATGGCATTCCGGACGAGGTATGGCCATTATGAGTTTCTGGTCAAGCTATTCGATTTAACAAATACCCCTACAGTCTTTATGGATTTAATGAATCGTGTCTTTAGACCGTATTTAGACAAGTTTGTAGTTGTCTTTGTCAACAACATATTGATTTATTCGTGGGATAAGAGTGATCATGCAGAGCATCTGAAAATTATTTTACAGACTTTAAGAGACAAGCAGTTGTATGCTAAATTTAGCAAGAGCGAGTTTTGGCTCTGAGAGGTTAGATTCTTAGGACACATCGTGTCGAGTGATGGTATTAGAGTTGACCCGAGTAAGATCTCGACTATTATGGAGTGGAAAGTACCAACAAACGTGTCAAAATTTAGATGCTTTTTAGGTTTAGTGGGGTACTATAGACGGTTTGTGAAGGGATCTTCCATGATTGCTACTCCGATGATGAGACTGTCGCACAATGATGTTAAGTTTGAATGGACTAAGAAATGTCAATAGAGTTTTGAGAGATTGAAAACATTGTTGATCGAGGCACCGATTTTGGTTCAACCTGAGTAGGGGAAAGAGTTTGTGGTCTATAGTGATGCATTATTTAATGGTCTCGGGTGTGTGTTGATGCAAGAGGGTAAGGTAGTCGGTTACTTTTCGAGGTAGCTAAAACCACATGAGAGGAATTATCCGACTCATGACTTAGAGTTGGCCGCGATTGTGTTCGCGTTAAAAATTTGGTGACATTATTTGTATGGTGAGAAGTGCTGAATCTTCATAGATCATAAGAGTTTGAAGTACTTGATGGATAAAAAGGAATTGAATTTGCGACAATGGCGGTGGCTTGAGTTATTGAAGGACTATGAGCTGGTAACCAATTACCATCCAGGGAGAGTGAATGTGGTTGCTGATGCCCTGAGTAGGAAATCCCTGTATGCTTTGAAAGCTCTGAGCACGAGCTTAGCATGGTCAAACAATGGTGCTGTATTAGCCGAGTTGAGAGCTAGGCCATTATTTGTTCAACAAATATGTGAAGCTCAAAAGAATGATAATGAGATGCAAACTAAGAGAGCTAAGTGTGAATCGAAAGATGATTCTAATTTTTGGATAAGTTCGGATGGTTGTTTGATGTTTCATGATAGGATTTGTGTACCTAAGAATGATGAATTGATCTGGAAGATATTAAATGAAGCCCATAGTGGTTATATGTCAGTACATTCGGGCAGTACGAAAATATACAATGATCTGAAGAAATTTTATTGGTGGCCAGGTATGAAAAGAGACATCTTGGAGTTTGTAACAACGTGTCTAGTATGTCAACAAGTGATAGTTGAGCACCAAGTGCCTTCGGGATTGCTTCAGCCAGTGATGATTCTCGAATGGAAGTGGGATTGGATCACCATGGATTTTATGACAGGGTTGCCTATGACTCCCAAAAAGAAAGATATTGTGTGGGTTGTCGTTGATAAACTAACGAAGTCGGCTCACTTTATAACAGTGCATGTTAATTATTTGCTGGATAAGTTGGCTGAGTTGTATATTGCGAAGGTGGTGAGACTACATGTAGTGCCTGTATCTATTATCTCGGATAGAGATCCGAGATTTACTTCGAGGTTTTGGAAGAAGTTGCAAGAAGCCTTAGGTACAAGGTTAAATTTTAGTACTGCATTCCATCCTCAAACTAACGGTCAGTCTAAAAGAGTGATTCAAGTTCTTGAAGATATGCTTCGATGCTGCATGTTGGAATTTGAAGGTAGTTGGGAGAGATACCTACCTTTGGTTGAGTTTTCCTATAAGAAAAGTTATTAATTGAGTATACGGATGTCACCGTATGAAGCCTTGTATGGTCATAAGTGTCGGACTCCTTTATATTGGACCGAGCTGAGTGATAAGCAAATTCATGGGGTCGATTTGGTTAAAGAGACTGAGGAGAAAGTGAAAGTGATTCGGGACAGTCTAAAAGCTACTTCAGACCGACAAAAGTCATATGCAGACTTGAAAAAAAGGAAATCGAGTTTAATGTAGGTGACAAAATATTTCTGAAAGTGTCCCCGTGGAAGAAAATATTGAGATTTGACCGAAAAGGAAAATTGAGTCCGCGGTTCATAGGGCCGTATGAGATTATCGAAAGGATTGGGCCAGTGGCATATCTGTTGGCTTTACCCGTAGAGTTAGAGAAAATTCACAATGTGTTTCATGTATCGATGTTAAGGGTTTCATGTATCGATGTTAAGGCGTTATCGCTCGATCCTTCGCATGTGATCCCTCCAACAGAAATTGAGATACGACTGGACATGACATATGAGGAGGAGCCGATTAAGATTATGGCTCAAGAAGTGAAACAATTGAGGAATAAAAATATAGCTTTCGTATAAGTGTTATGGCAAAAACATGGTGTAGAAGAAGCTACATGAGAACCGGAAGAAGCCATGAGAGAGCAAAATCCAAACCTCTTTATCGGTAAGATTTTCAAGGGAGAAAATCCCTAAAGGAGGGAGAGTTGTAACAGCTCGATTTAGGGGCTAGTTGAGACAGTGGTTTTGGGACCACTAAACCGAGGTTGAGGAAAACTATTTTAATGTTATTTTATGTGTTATGATATTAATATATGCCTATGTGGAAATTTTGGTACTTTAATTTGAGCGATAGCATGCTTAATTGTGAAAAAGGACTAAATTGCATAAAGTGCAAAAGTTCTATGTTTCAAGGTAGAGGTGTCCAATAGCCATAGATTACTAAATTGAAGGTACTTAAAGTGCAATTAGGCCCTAAAAGATGTATTGGCCGGCCATAGATAACAAAAGGGCACAAGAGCATTAATTGTAGTCAAATTGGGTGAAATTAGGTGAGAAAAGATGAATAAAATATGGTAAAAAGAAAAACTATCATCTTTTACTATTCACTCATCTCTTTCCACTGAAAATTGAATAGAAAATAGAGGTCTTTGAGGTTCAAACTTTCAGCCACTCAATTTTCATTCAAGTGATTTAGGTGGTTTTAATTGATGATTTTTGTGTTTTTGGAGTCCCCAAAGCTTAAGCTAGATAATAAGGGGACTAATTTGTGATGGTTGAAAGCCTAGGGACTTACCATGAGAATGTTTATGTTGTTAGCTGAGTTTTTGTGGAAGAAATTGAATGTTAGGAAGATGAGAAACAACTTTTATGAAAGGTGTTAGCATGAAAACACCTAAATAGGACTTAAATGCAAAGAATAAATTTATGTCATAAATGCATGAAATGGTTGGTATGGTGAGTAGTTGTAAGAGAAATAAATGTTTATCTAGGGTTGTTTATTGATAAAATGTGTTGAAAATGATTTACGAGCCTAGGGGTAGAATCATAATTTTGCCATAATGCAAGGGAAAAATGGTCATTTTACCTAAGTGTAGATTTTGATGCATTATGATCATTAAATGATCTAAATGAATGAATATGTAACACCCCAAACCCGGTCAACACACCACAACCAAATCTGGCATGCTACGGAGTGAAAACCTTTTTAAACCAAAAGTTTGTCAGATAATTTTCCTAGAAAACCCTTTTATAGTATGAAAAGTTTAGAACTCCTTGTTTAAGATGATTTTGAAATCGTGTGATGGCTGCTTCAAAACTCATGCTTGAAAAACCTACTGGTTGTTGCAAGTTTTAGAAAACATACAAGTTACCTTTGTTATCATCTTATAAGTGATGTTACCCGATGGCAACGTTTAAAAACCCGAAGGAGTTATGGTTTTGAAAACATTGCTTTTTACCGATTAATTTAACAAGTCCATATATCCAACATAGGTATAATATAATCAAAATAAAAGCAAATGATAAAAGCCCAAAATACTTAGCGGCCTTATTACAAACCAAAACCAAATTTAAGTAAATAAATAAAAAAAAATAGTAACTTAAAAGAAATCAAAACCCAAACTAGCATGCATGGCCACCTCAAGTCCTCCCCGGTTCCATATCCACAATCTATGCCCCATCTGCAAAATATAAGGGAAGGGGTGAGTCACCAAGACTCAGTGTATAAACCCCCAACCCGATAGTGCAAGCACTCACACAAATCATCAGTAAAACATGCAAATCATGCAACCCATAACCTAAGCAACTGAATCTCCTTTAACTACCCCGTGTGGTCAAAACCACTGGTGGTCAAAACCACTGGTGACCGTAGTCACAAATATGTCGGTGTGGTCAGAACCACTGATGACCAAAGTCACAAATCAAGTGATGGGGCCAACCCATCGTGTGGTCAAAACCACTGATGACAATCCCATAATCAACATGTGGGGCCAACCCACTGTGGTACCAAACCACCGGGACGAGTCACAATATTCATATGTGGTCAAAACCACTGGTGGTCAAAACCACTGGGACTTAGTCACAAATATAATATCAAAGACGGGGCCAACCCGTCGTGTGGTCAAAACCACTGGTGACAGTCCAAATATTCCTTCCCCCTCCTCTCATCAATCCTATCATCATGTCCATAACATACGTGACATAATATCATGTATCATGCAATAACGCATAGCATAGCATATATCAATAACATGATGATGTATATCAAAAATCACATAACAGGGGACTTACCCGGAATCCAAGCACATATCCACAAGGCATAACCACTGATTTCATTGGCTAAAACAGTAACATAATAGGCATATTATACTAATAAAGTGTGTAAGTGTTACACACCTGTTACTAACGCTATCACTAAATCTCGAAGACCCGATCTACTGCACCAGATCTTCTTGATCCTACATTCGGCCAAACCCAAAATCAGTAATAAGGCCATTCGACCACACCAACAAATCCCGAAGGGTTAACGCATGGAACCCCAAACCTTACCTTGATGTTCTTTGAATACTAGCCACCACCCAAAGGATATGAGATTGAGCCTTCCCCTACAATCGGCAATCATTAACACTCATTTCAATAGCCTTCGGCTTTTCAAATATATAATGGAAAGACTGAACTAACATGGATCCTTACCACTGACTTACCGAATTCGATTGTCAGAGAATAGAGGGCTCAGATATACTGCTTCAAAACCCCAGAGATCCTAAAAGAAATCGGTCCTTATAGATGATTAGCATTACTTATCAGCAAATGATGAAATTTGGCTTTTGCTCTCATGAGAGTCGACAGAGAGAAGAGAGAGAAGAAGTAATAAGATTTTGGCCATGGACACTTACCCTCTTCAAATTCGATTAGAGAAGAACCCGAAGAAGATCTACTCTTGGTTGATATTCAGCCAAAATAACACTAGAAGAAAGAAGGAAAATTTGGCAAAGAGTTGAGTGATGAAGGGAGATTCGGCTATGGTTGATAGAAGAGAAACAAATGGGGTTCGGCTAAAGTGAAAAGAAGAGAATAGAAAAGAAAATATAGAATGGAAGAGGAAAGATTCGGCAAGGGAAGAGGATGAAGATTTGGCACAAGGGTTTGAGAAAAGGAAAAGATGAAGTGGACTAAGATGGTTTCGGATTTGAGCAAGAATAAGAAGAAGAAAAAGAGGGAGAGATGGGGGAGAAGAAGATTCGGCCAAGCACTTTGAGAAGGAAAAAAATAAAATAAAATTAAAGAACTTAGAGGGACATTCGGCTACACCAAAAGCTCTCCAAAACCGATAGCCCCCTTGCCCAAAGTCCACCATTGGGCCAACTCTTCCCAAATGAGTTTGATAAGATTCAAGCTCCTAACTTTCATCACCTTTATATATCCAATTCAAATCTGATGATCACATCCTCATCCATTCAAGAGAGTCCCTCCTGAGCACTCATCTTCCTTGCTTGTGGCGTCAAAATAATAAGCAGAAAGTGAGATTTCTGCTGCTCGAACCTGAGTTCTCCTCCCCTGCATATGGCGTCACTCTTTAGACACCTTAGTGGCACCTCCTTGCCACTTTTCCACTGGTATTCTTGTGTCTAAAACTCCCAATAATTTCCTTTAACCCCTAACTCTCCTAGCTCCCTTTTACTAAAACTTAAAACAAAAATTTTCCCACAGCTTGGGCCTACCCTTGGCTTATACCTAGATCTTAAAACACCTTAATTACTACCAATCAAGCCATACCCATGCAAAAAAAATTTAAACACAACAGCCCCCATTTGAGGATGTTACAGTTCTACCCCCTTAAAAATAATTTCAGCCTCGAAATTACCTGGTCAGAAGAGTTGAGGGTATTGCTGCAGCATCACATCCTCTGGCTCCCACGTGGCCTCCTCCATACCATGATTCCGCCATAAAACTTTCACCAGGGGTACTGAATTCCTACGCAAGACCTTGACATCTCGATCCAAAATTTGCACCGGTTTCTCTTCGAAAGTCAAGTCAAGGCTCACCTCTATCTCCTCAACTGGTACCACATGTGACGGATCTAACCAATAGCGCCTAAGCATCGAAACATGGAAGACATCGTGAATCTGACTTAACTCTACTGACAACTTGAGCTGATACGCTACCGGTCCCACTCTCCTCAACACCGTGTACGGCCCGATAAACCTAGGGCTTAGCTTCCCTTTCCGTCCAAATCTCAACACTTTCTTCCACGGCGATACCTTCAGAAAAACTTTATCACCCACTGCATACTCTATATCCCTGCGTTTAAGATCAGTGTAAGACTTCTGCCTGTCTGACACTTCCTTAAGATGAGCCCGAATCACCTTAACTTTATCCTTAGTTTCTGGCACCAACTCCGGACCTAATATCTACCGTTCACCCAACTCTGTCCAACACGTAGGAGTGCGACATTTTCGTCTATACAGTGCCTCATATGGTGCCATTTGGATACTTGCTTGATAACTATTGTTATAAGCAAACTCCGCCAATGGTAAATACTCCTCCCAACTACCACTGAAATCCAGAACATAGCCCCTTAGGATATCCTCTAAAATCTGGATTACTCTTTCAGACTGTCCATCGATTTGGATGGAAAGCCGTGTTGAAATCCAACCTCGTTCCCAAAGCCTGATGCAAAGCTCTCCAAAACCTTGACATGAACCTAGGATCCCTATCTGAGATGATTGGCACTGGCACACCATGCAACCTTACTATCTTGGCCACATACAACTTAGCTAGCTTCTAAAGTGAATAATCAATCCTTACCGGTATGAAATGAGCTGATTTAGTCAAACGGTCCACAATCACCTAGACTGAGTCCTTCTTGCTAGGCGTAAGGGGTAACCCACTGACAAAGTCCATAGTGATCCTTTCCTACTTCTACTGAGGAATCTTCACCTGATGAAGTAAACCTGACGATAGCTGATGTTTAGCTTTGACCTGCTAACACGTCAGACACTTACCCACAAACTCAGTCACCTCCTGCTTAATCTTGGCCACCAGAACTACTTTTGCAAATCCCGGTACATCTTGCTACCTCCAGGATGCATAGCGTATGGGCTGCTATGTGCATCTTAAAGAATCCTTTGCCTCAACTCGACTTCCTTCGGCATACAAGCTCTCCCTTGAAAACACAACACTCCATCATGAGTCAAGCTGTAACCTTCCACACCATTACTCTGTACTTGCAACCTCCGAGCATTCAAACCCTCATCCACTAACTGTTTTTCTTTAATCTGCTCCACCCAAGTCGGCTTTACTTGCAATTTCGCCAACAAACTCCCATCGTCATACAGACTAAGGTGAGAAAACATCGCTCGCAACCTTACGGCTCAACGCATCAGCCACTACATTAGCCTTGCCTGAATGATACTCAATCGAGCAGTCGTAGTCCTTCAACAACTCAATCCACCTTCACTGTCTCAAGTTTAAATCCTTCTGCGTCAAAAGATACTTCAGACTCTTGTGGTCCGTATAGACTATCGACTTCTCACCATATAAATAGTGTCTTCATATTTTTAGGGCGAAAACCACTGCAGCCAACTCCAGATCATGTGTCGGATAGTTAACCTCATGCGGTCTCAGCTGTCGAGACACATATGCCACTAGTTGCCCTTCCTGCATCAGCACACATCCCAAGCCAGTATGTGATGCATCACAGTAGACCGTGAATACCTTTCCTACCTCAGGCTGTACCAGAACCGGAGCTTCCGTCAGAATCTTCCTCAACTTGTTGAAACTTTCCTGCTATTTCTCCATTCACACAAATGAAACTCCTTTTCTTAATAACTTGGTCAACGGCACCGCGATCAAAGAAAATTCTTCCACAAATCTCCGGTAATACCCTGCCAGACCTAGAAAACTCTAAATTTTTGTAACCGACCTAGGCGGTTTCCAATCCAACACCGCCTCAATCTTGCGAGGGTCCACTCTAATCCCTTTAGCGGACACTACATAACCTAAGAAAGTCACTTCCCTAGGCCAGAACTCGCACTTACTGAACTTGGCAAATAACTACTTCTCCCTCAGAATTTGCAAAACCAACCGCAAGTGCGTATCATGATCCTCCTCAGTCCTTGAGTACACCAATATGTCGTCTATGAATACTACGACAAACTGGTCCAAGTACTGCTGGAACACCCGATTCATCAAGTCCATGAATGCTGTCAGTGCATTAGTTAACTCGAACGGCATTACCAGAAACTCGTATACAAAATGCCGTCTTATGAACATCAACCTCTTTTACTTTGAGTTGATGATACCCCGAACTGAGATCTATCTTCGAGAAAACTGATGCACCCTTAAGTTGATCAACAAGTCATCAATCCTGGGCAACGGATACTTGTTTTTGATCATCAACTTGTTCAGTTGGCGGTAGTCTATACACATCCGCATTGTACCATCTTTTTTCTTCACAAAGAGCACAGGTGCTCCCTAAGGAGATATGCTTGGTTGAATGAAACCTCGGTCCAATAACTCCTAAATTTGAGCCTTCAACTCCACCAATTCCTTTGGCGCCATTCTATACGGGGCTATAGAGACTGGCGCTGTTCTGGGTAACAGGTCTATACCAAATTCAACTTCCCGATCCGGAGGCAGACCCGGAAGTTCTTCTGGGAATACATCCACAAATTCCCCTACAGTTCGAACACTCTTTACAACTGCATCCTTGGCTCTCAAAACACAAACATGCACCATGAAGGCCTCATAACCCTTCCTTACCATTTTCTCTGCCTTCAGTGCAGAGACCACATTAGATAAGTAATCCCTTCTATTACCTATCATCACCACCTCCCTACCTTCCATTGTTCTCAACACCATGCGCTTGGTCGCGCAATCCAAACTGGCCTGGTACTTCACCAGCCAATCCATCCCGAGAATCAGATCGAACTCCCCAAATGGTAGTTCCATCAAATTAGCCAAAAACATGACCCCTTGAAGTTCTAGAGGTACATCCCTATATAGTCTACTTACTTCTACAGAGTGACCTAAAGGGCTTATCACAGTCATCTTTCTAGAAATAATCTCAGAATTCAAGTTCATAGTTTCCACTATGCTACTGGCTACATATGAGTGCGTCGAACCCACATCTATCAAAACATTATAAGGTAGTCCAAAGATTAAGAACGTACAGGTTATGACGTCTGGTGCGTCACCCTCCTCTCGACGCCATTGCATAGACCAGATCCAGTCGTCTAGCCTCAGACTACCCGCACCTCCGCTGGTGCTCCACAAACCTCTACTAGAGCCATTACCTCCCTAGCAGCACCACGGCCCCTCTGTGGCTGCTGACCATCCCTCCTGTTCTGAGTATAATTCTGATCCCCAGACTGCAACCTAGCTGACCTCTGTGGACAATCTCTCACTCGGTGCCCCATCGATCCACACTCAAAGCATCCCCTATTTTCAGTCCAACATTCCCCCGTGTGAGAGTTTCCACATCGAGCACATCATGGTGGCCACTGAGTATCAGCAGCAGTAGGCCTAGGAACTTGATTCGGCCCACTATATCTACCCCATTTCTGCTGATTCTCGACTGACCCAGATAATCCAGAATTCTTCTTATTCCAACCCTTGTACTGGTTCCGTCTAACCGACTGTTTCACTTCATCCGCAACTTTGGCCTTTTTCACTAAGATCGCAAACTCTCTCTCCTACTGTGGAGCAATCAGCAACCTTAGTTCATCCCTTAATCCGTCCTCGAATCTGACGCATCGCTCATGCTCTATTGCTATGATGCCCCGAGCATATCGGCTCAACCTTAAGAATTTTGCCTCGTACTCCGATACAGACTTACTCCTCTGAACCAGCCTCAGAAAAGCCTTTCTCTACACAACAATATAATTGGTCTCGGTATACTTCTTTTGATAAGCTGCCTTGAAATAATCCCAAGTGAGATCATCCAATGTAGCACCATCCCGAACTGTGAGCCACCACTGGTATGACTCATCTCGGAGAAGCGACACTACTCCATTTAGTTTCTCCTCAGTCGTCAGATCCAAATCATCCATGATTCGTTCTATCGCTTCCAACCAATACTTAGCCGTATTGGGTGCCACACCAGATACACCTCAGAATAATTTAGCTCCATTGGTTCAGAGTTGCTCGAGATCTGATTTTAAGCTCCGTGCACCCCATCCGCTCCGACCACTCTCTCCAAAGACTCGCAGCATCGCCTGCGACACTGCATCTTCCCCCGTTTGATCCTGATACTCTATACTAGCATCTTCTCCCATTTGATCCTGATACTCGGACCCTTGACTAGACCTAACGGGTTACGATACGGTCATTTTGCCTCTACCACGTCCTCGCATATTACGACCACGTCCCCTAGTACTCATATCTAAATCGCGATTTATCTCCTTAAAGAAATTTATGAATTAGCTTCTGTTCAACTTATTACCCACAAGTAAGTTTTATGCAAAGTAGTTTGGTAGTGGTTCTTTCGATCATCACAAAGTTTTCATTTTAATTTCCTACCATAATTCAGTGAATCACATTTACTCATCAATAACCTCCTCCACCTACATTCCACGTGTAGGGGTATTCTTGTCATTTCACTCTGTAATTTAACCTATCGGGGTATTTTAGTAGTAAAACAGGGTTAATTTGTAAACCTTTACAAATCGTAAGTATTTTAAAAATTCCAAAAATCGGGGGTATTTTGGTAATTTCATAAACCAGGGGTATTTTTGAAATTTTTTTCCAAAATATGGTTCTAGGTGATTTTACAAAATAAGGGTATTTTGAAAATTTTCAATTCAAAGGTACTTCGGCAATTTTCCATACTGAGGGTATTTTGGTAATTTTCACAAATCAGGGGTAATTTGGTCATTTTTCAAATTAGGGGTATTTTGGTCATTTCTTAAATCAAGGATACTGTGGCAATTTCAAAACCAAGGTTTAAAGTGTTACCAAGACAAGACGGCTGGTCCCTTTTGGATTTTAGTTATTGAATTTAGCCTGTGAATAAGTCGTCTCAGTTAGGGTGAATCGTCACTACGCACCATGTAGGATTTGAGTGGAGAGGAGGTGAGTCACTAGGACTGCTTAAATACCAAGCTCCCCCTGAATCCATTCCTAGACATGCGCACAACGGTTGCCACACCCTTAACTCAGATCTTTAAGTCTTATGTAATTTGTATTGCAGTAAGCTATTCCTAGGGTTCAATAACTCCTAATCTACTATTCTACGATCCCAAAATACCCATTTTCCCCACATATAATTCACACAATAGTTAGGGATACTTACCTGGGCGGATTGGTGCCGGAGACTCGGTGCCATGCTGTTCAAACCATGTACCTTTTCTAAAAACTTTTCAAAACCCTACTTTAAAACATTTTGGGCCTCAGGCCCACAGCCGAGCTTTTGAACTTGGCTCTGATACCAAAATTGTAACACCCCAAACCCAGTCAACACACCACAATCGAATCTGGCATGCTACGGAGTGAAAACCTTTTTAAACCAAAAGTTTGTCAGATAATTTTCCTAGAAAACCCTTTTGTAGTATGAAAAGTTTAGAAATCCTTGTTTAAGATAATTTTGAAATCGTGTGATGGCTGCTTCAAAACTCATGCTTGAAAAACCTACTGGTTGTTGCAAGTTTTAGAAAACATACAAGTTACCTTTGTTATCATCTTATAAGTGATGTTACCCGATGGCAACATTTAAAAACCCGAAGGAGTTATGGTTTTGAAAATATTACTTTTTACCGGTTAATTTAACAAGTCCATATATCCAACATAGGTATAATATAATCAAAATAAAAGCAAATGATAAAAACCCAAAATAATACTTACCGGCATTATTACAAACCAAAACCAAATTTAAGTAAATAAATAAACTGAAATAGTAACTTAAAAGAAATCAAAACGCAAACTAGCATGCATGGCCGCCTCGCGTCCTCCCCGGTTCCATATCCGCAATCTATGCCCCATCTGCAAAATATAAGGGCAAGGGTACATCACCAAGACTCGGTGTATAAACCCCCAACCCGATGGTGCAAGCACTCACACAAATCATCAGTAAAACATACAAATCATGCAACCCATAACCTAACCAACCGAATCTCCTTTAACTACCCCACGTGGTCAAAACCACTGGTGGTCAAAACCACTGGTGACCGTAGTCACAAATATGTCGGTGTGGTTAGAACCACTGATGACCGAAGTCACAAATCAAGTGATGGGGCCAACCTATCGTGTGGTCAAAACCACCGTGGTACCAAACCACCGGACTTAGTCACAAATATAATATCAAAGCGTGGTCAAAACCACCGGACTTAGTCACAAATATAATATCAAAGACCAACCCGTCGTGTGGTCAAAACCACTGGTGATAGTCCAAATATTCCTTCCCCCTCCTCTCATCAATCCCATCATCATGTCCATAACAAACGTGACAGTCCAAATATTCCTTCCCCCTCCTCTCATCAATCCCATCATCATGTCCATAACAAACGTGACATAATATCATGTATCATGCAATAACGCATAGCATAGCATATATCAATAACATGATGATGTATATCAAAATCACATAACGGGGACTTACGGACTCGTGCACATATCCACAAGGCATAACCACCGATTTCATTATCTAAAACAAGAACATAATAGGCATATTATACTAATAAAGTGTGTAAGTGTTACACGCCTGTTACTAACGCTATCACTAAATCCCGAAGACCCGATCTACTGCACCAGATCTTCTTGATCCTACATTCGGCCAAACCCAAAATTAGTAACAAGGCCATTCAGCCACACCAACAAATCCCGAAGGGTTAACGCATGGAACCCCAAACCTTACCTTGATGCTCTTTGAATACTAGCCACCACCCAAAGGATATGAGATTGAGCCTTCCCCTACAATCGGAAATCATTAACAATCATTTCAATAGCCTTCGACTTTTCGAATATCTAATGGAAAGACTGAACTAACATGGATCCTTACCACTGACTTACCGAATTCGATTGTCAGAGAATAGAGGGCTCAGATCTACTACTTCAAAACCCCGGGGATCCTAAAAGAAATCGGTCCCTATAGATGATTAGCATTACTTATCAACAAATGTCAAAATTTGGCTTTTGTCTCATGAGAGTCAACAGAGAGAAGAGAGAGAATAAGTAATAAGATTTTGACCATGGACACTTACCCTCTTCAAATCCGATTAGAGAAGAACCCGAAGAAGATCTACTCTTGGTTGATATTCAGCCAAAATAAAACTAGAAGAAAGAAGGAAAATTTGGCAAAGAGTTGAGTGATGAAGGGAGATTCAGCTATGGTTGATAGAAGAGAAACAAATGAGGTTCGGCTAAAGTGAAAAGAAGAGAATGGAAAAGAAAATATGGAATGGAAGAGGGAAGATTCGGCAAGGGAAGAGGATGAAGATTTTAGCACAAGGGTTTTAGAAAAGGAAAAGATGAAGTGGACTACGATGGTTTCGGCTTTGAGCAAGAATAAGAAGAAGAAAAAGATGGAGAGATGGGGGAGAAGAAGATTTGGCCAAGCACTTTGAGAAGATAAAAAAAATAAAATAAAATTAAAGAACTTAGAGGGACATTCAGCTACACCAAAAGCTCCCCAAAACTGATAGCCCCCTTACCCACAGTCCACCATTCAGCCAACTCTTCCCAAATGAGTTTGATAAGATTCAAGCTCCTAACTTTCATCACCTTTATCTATCCAATTCAAATCCGATGATCACATCCTCATCCATTCAAGAGAGTCCCTCCTGGGCACTCATCTTTCTTGCTTGTGGCGCCAAAATAATAAGCAGAAAGTGAGATTTCTGCTGCTCAAACCTAAGTTCTCCTCCCCTGCATATGGCGTCACTCTTTAGACACCTTAGTGGCGCCTCCTTGCCACTTTTCCACTGGTATTCTTGTGTCTAAAACTCCCAATAATTTCTTTTAACCCCTAACTCTTCTAGCTCCCTTTTACTAAAACTTAAAACAAAAATTTTCCCACAGCTCGAGCCTACCCTTGGCTTATACCTAGATCTTAAAACACCTTAATTACTACCACAATCAAGCCATACCCATGCAAAAACAATTTAAACACAACAACCCCTATTTCAGGATGTTATAGAATATTATTGTTATAGATTAAGAAGAACGCGAAATAAACCTTAACCAAGGAAAAGGCAAGGTTAGAAGTAAATCGCAATTCAATACGTTTTGCACCGAGGTAAGTTTATGTGTAAACGATGCATTATATATGTATGTATATATACATTGTTGTTGCTAGCTAGTACATGGCACAATTGAGAACATGTATGTTTCAAGTGGGAAGAATGTGGTAGTTATTGAATAACTCTAGTGTGAATGATGGAATGGATATGTAAATGTGTTATATCAATATTTCATGGTGGGCTAAGTGCGATACCACCTTAATACTTAATTACGATGGGCTATGTGCGACACCATCATCTATTTATTAATTGGTGGGCTATGTGCAATACCACCATAACTAACCTCTTTAGTAGGCTATATGCGATACCACCTTAATAAAGACTGATGGTGGGCTAAGTGCTGAACCACCGAATAATTCAATTATGAGTAGTTGATTAAAAGATTGTGATACGTTGTATCATGTGACATTATGGTGCTAAGTGCGGGGAGGCATGCCAATAAATGTGTACATTAAGCTTGTGATATGGTTTGGATGTGGATATGGAAGAAATGAGTAAGCATGATTATGAATATGGAATGCTTCTTGTTTAGTACGTAATGTTATTTATTGTTTAGCACATACTATAATGCTAATTGTTTATATGTAAACTTACTAAGCTTAAAGCTTACTTCTCCTTTCTTTTTCCCTTGATTTATAGAGTTTAAGAGTCGAGCTGGGATACGCCAATAAGCAGAAGATTGCCCACACTATCAGCTCACCTAGATATATCTAGACTTAGTGATTTTGTATATAGCATGTATAGGGGCTAGATTAGTTAGATTATTTTTTTATTTTGGCCAAAAGTGTGTTGGCCCCTTATTAAGACAACTATTTTGTATATTGCCATGGTTGATGGATCACATTGTCATTTATGAAAATATGAAGTTATTCATGAAAGTTTATGTTGCAAATTATGAGTTGTTTATTCATATGTTGAATGGATTCATGTGGTGTGAACTAGAGGGGTGCAAAGAGCTTGGAAAATAGCCTTGTTCTTGTCCATATGGGTAGACACACGGGCATGTGTCTAGGCCGTGTGTGACACACAGTCAGTCCATGGTCATGTGCCCAGGCCGTGTAAAGTCTTTACTTTGGATTTAGAATTTGAATCGCCACACGACGAAAGCAGACGGGCATGCAACCAACCGTGGATTAATCAGAGACGATTACAGGCATCAAACAGGGGCATGTGTATAGGCCATGTGAAGGAGTTAGAATGCCAAGGTTTGGCATATGGGCCAGGGCCAGAATCGTGTCCAAGCCATGCGAAATTAGTCAGTGTCGACCACGGGTGGAAGACACGGGCATGTCTTAGGGGCACACAGGCGTGTGGCCCCTGTTTAGCTAAAAGTTTTCTAAGTGTCCATAAGTTTCGTTTTGGTACCAAAATATCTCGAGAGGGTGTAAAGGGTCTCATTGACCAATGATAAGGATGGTGTGATGGTGAACGAAAAGTTTTAAATTGGAGAAAATTTATAGCCTAAAGTGGAATGATCAATAAGTCAAGTCCGGTAATGCCTCACGCCCGGTTCCGACGGAGAACCCAGGTAAGGGGTGTTACAACGGGCATGTCCCATTTCACACAGGTGTGTGGCCTCTATTTAGGTAAAATTTTCTTAAGTGCGTAAAAGTTTCTGATTTATTTCCAAAACTTTCCGGAAGCATGTTTTGTAACATCCTGAATAATGGGGCTATGCATCTTTACTTAATTGAATGTTGTTGCATGCCTAAGTATAATTGAGTGTGTTTTGGAAGTTTTAGGAACTTCAGTATGTAAGTGAATGCTTAGAGAAATATTAAATTTTTAATATTTAAGATGGAGCTAAGCAAGATAGGCTTTAAGAAATATTGGCAAGAGGTTTTAAGCATAATAAGTCAATTGGCAAGGTGGTAATGGCGCATGAGTGAATGCATGAGGAGAGAGGTTCGAATCCCCTAGCTAGCAAGTGGAAGAATTTTAATTTTTTTTGCTTTCTTTCCTATAGTGTCGGTCAAGCTTATCTAGAATGGATGGACATCTTTTTATTTTTTGGTTAGTAGACTTTAGGAAAAAGGCAAGTTAGGAGTTATGGTATGGAATCATGAAGTTATGGTAAGATAGGGGACAAAGGGCTTGAAGAGGGATGATGTTTTGAAGCTTTTTCATGGTCATTTGACCATGAACCTAGAAACATAAGGGGCTAAGGGGATGGTTTAATTGTGATAGAATCAAGGATTGATGGGGAAGAAATAAGAAGGAAAAAGGGGATCATGTTGGCAAAGGGTGTTGGCCGAATTTTCCATAGGCATTAGGGGTAAAAGTTGGCCAAAACTTTAACCAATTTGTGCATCTTTTCTTTTCTCCAAATTTTGTCTCTTAGCCGATTGCCTATTACACAAAAGAGAAACCTTTTTCTTTCTTTTAGTCAATTGAGTTTTACCATTTCGGTTTCTTCTTTCTCTTCTCTTTGTAACCGAAAATATCAAATTATCAATGACCATTTTCTTCTCTTTTCCTCATTGCCAAAAACACCAAAGAAATTTTGAAGACAATTTTCTTCTCTTTTCTCCCTCTCTAGTGCCAAATCATCTAGCATCAAAGGGCATTCTTATTTTCTTTCTTTCCCTTTCTCTTTCTTTCTCTTTTCTTTTTGTCTTTCTTTTTAACTTTCAACCGAAACCATCTTCTACCAAAACCAAAATCACCATTCTTTTCCTCTCTTTTGTCAAACCGAATCATCTTCCATTTTCATCTTCTTCCTTCTTTTCTTTTATTGAAAACCGAAACCACTATAGTCAAAGATCACTATCTTTTCTCTTCTCTTTTTGTGCAAGCCGAAATCACCAATTCTCTTCTTCTAAATCATTAAGGTCGAATCTTCCTAATAGTGTAAGTAAGGGTGAATCAATCTCCGTATTACGAGTAAGGATTTTCTACAAATCGTTCCTTTTATTTTCTTTCGAAATTACCGATTTTAGAAACCTAACTCTCTTATTTTCTCCTTGGCCGAACCTTTGAAGGGGATTTTAAGGATTCTTTTTGGAAACCAACGTTTTAGGAGAGATCATTCAGAATCAACCAAGGTAAGGATTATCATTTTCGGTTATATCGTTTCTTTTAGATAGATTACTAATCGACTTTATTTTAGGGGAGAGTTAAGGCTAACAAGATAGGTTCAAAAGAGCGGTAAGAAGTGTTTGGAAGAGGGAGGCTGTTATACCCTCAAACTTCAAACGAAGGGTCTGATCGTGGATACGATATTTTCTACCGGGTTGTGGACCCTCTGCTAACGAAGATTGGTTATTTGAAGTCGTGCGTACACCCGAGCCACTTTTCGTTAGTCGATTGTTATCGGGTTTTGATCCATCTACCGAAGAGAAACCACATATAACAGTTGTTCGAGATTCCGAGGGTAAGGATTTAGATCTCTCATCAATAGTGTTGATTATAAGTATTAGTGTGTTCTAATCAAGTGTGATAATTAACTAGGTGTTGACGAGCGGGAAGGTATCGTTCTCACTGTCATAAGGTGTGTAACATTATACTAAATTCCTCATAGATCTAAAATAAATGTGATTTATATGAAAATATATTTGATAATGAATGTGGGTACCATTCAGTGGTATGCGATATTCAGGTATGTTTACCCCAATATTTCGTTAATTTTGCTACATGCCTAAATGTGAAATAAGTATGATTTTGCTATGATTTTGGGGTAAATGGCATGAAAACTAAATAATATGTATGTGCATGGGCATGTGGGTGTTATTGATAAGGGGAAGTATTCCGGTGGTTTTTACCACATAATCCGGTGACTTCGGTCACATATTTGAATCCGATGACTTCGGTCACATATGTGAATCTGGTGACTTCGATCACATATGTGAATCTGGTGACTTCGGTCACATATTTGAATCTAGTGACTTCGGTCACAATTATGTGGTGGCCTTACCACAAAATTATAAAGGCGATGTGCATGTTGACTGCAAAGAATCGCCTTCGATGTTGTGTAGCGGATAGAGGGTCAATTTAGTAATCCCACGGTGTGATTGGTTGGTACGGTGGTGTGTAGCGGATGGATATTTAGGTGGGCGGGTTTGCATTTCATTATATAAATATCCATGTGATTTCTAAATGATTTGATTTGATTTGCTATAAAAATGGGCTTATGGCTAAATATGACTTAATTGGGCTTATGGCTATATGTGTTATTAAATGGGCTTAAAGGCCATGATCAATTGGGCTTTTAGTGTTTTTGTCACACATTGTGTTTATGACTCACCCCTTTGTGGGATAATTTTCAGATGACTCTTAGCGTGATGGATCGGGTCAATGAGGACTACGTGGTGGCCATTGCTCAACAAAGTATTTTGAGTTTCTCCTAATTAAACTTATTAAGTTTATTTTATTACTTAGACTTTATTATGGGTTTTGTTATTTTTGTAATAAGGCCACTATAAACTGCTTTTAAATTTTTACGTTTGGATTTTTATTACGCCATGAACAATATTTATTAAATAACTAAATGGTTTTCGATAAATAATTTAAACTGCTTTTGACACTAATATATATGATTTACAATAATAAGTAAAATTTTCATTAAATTTGGTTTTCTTTTAACTTATAAATTTCTCATAAAAATAAGGTTTTAAGAAGATACAAATTTATTTAAATTTGATTTCAACCCTGAATATTAAGTTAATCTATTTTATACAAACTCATCAAGTTTTTCTTAAACAAAACGAGAAATTTCTAGAGTTTTATTCGAGAAACATATCAAATCCGGTCAGGCTTTTTGGACCGGGTTTAGGGTGTTTCAACTTGGTATCAGAGCCAGGTTTTAAACTCTCGGCCTTGGGTTTTGAAGCCCACAATGTTTTCAAAAATCAGGCCCAAATGACTTTTTGAAAGTTTTCTTAAGTTAAAATGGTTTTATAGAAGCATGGCACCCGAGTTCTAAGCCCAGGTCCATCAGGTAAGTACTTTTGTTGATAAAGTGATGTGAATGTATGATATTTTAAAGTGATAAGCCTAAGGAAACTATACTTTAGAGACATGGACCCTAGGTGTATGTGTACTACTACAGAAAAACCACTGAATAAATATCTGTTGCATAAAACTTTCTTTTAGTAAGAAGTGAAAAGACTCTAATGCATAAGACTTTTTCATAAAAACAGATAAGACGCATAGTAAACATGAGTTCTAGGGGACGTGGTCGTCGTGGACGCAGTAGAGGAAGAATGGCTGTGTCGGAACCAGTTAGATCTGGTCAAGGTTCCGAAAATGAAGTTTCGCCACCGACTGTTGGGGTGGAATTTCAAGAGCAAAATGAAGGAGGTGACGCAGTATCACAAGTCAGGTCATGAAGTTTTGGAATGAGTAGCAGAAGCTAGTACGGGGAATGGGTCTCGAAAGTCAGTAGCTGAGAGACTTAGATCAAATGGAGCTGAGATTTTTAGGGGAGTATCTGGAGTAGCTCCGAATGTAGTGGAGTACTGGTTAGAGGCAGTCGAGAGGATCATGGACGATTTAGACTGCACTGCTGAAGAAAAGTTGAAAGGTGTTGTTTCACTACTCCGTGATGAGGCTTACCAGTGGTGGCTCACTATCAAGGAGAGTACCCCTGTGGATCGAGTGGATTGGGGGTATTTTAAAGTTAAATTTGAAGGGAAATATGTTGGAGCTA
The DNA here is from genome assembly GCA_025506655.1 of Gossypium rotundifolium. Taxonomy (NCBI): domain Eukaryota; kingdom Viridiplantae; phylum Streptophyta; class Magnoliopsida; order Malvales; family Malvaceae; genus Gossypium; species Gossypium rotundifolium. The sequence continues at coordinate 169,041,574 of CP106724.1, read as the reverse complement.
GCTACATCGATCCCAGAGAAAGGCGTTTCTGAATTTAGTACAAGGAAATAAGTCGATAGCCGAGTATGAAGCAGAGTTCTTGTGACTTAGCTGATATGCCAGAGGGATAGTAGCTACTGAATATGAGCGATGTGTCAGATTCGAGGATGGACTGAGAGATGAGCTGCGAGTGTTGATTGCTCTACACTGGGAAAGAGACTTTGCAGTTTTAGTGGATAGGGCAAGGATAGCTGAAGAAGTTAAGCGGACTGAAAGACAGAATCGGGACAGAGGCTAAAATAAGAATAAGAGGAGCTTTGGGTCTTCAGGGTCATCCGAGAATTTTCAAAAGAAACCAAGAGTTGATGGGTCGCAAGGTCAGCAGACTGCTACGGGAGGACAACATCGTGCTTGTGCTCAATGTGGGAAGATGCACCCAGGAGAATGTTGGAAAAAGACCGGGGGATGTTTGAAGTGCGGGTCTAAAGATCATATGATCAAGGATTGCCGATGAATTTAGATAAGAACCGCCCAGCAGATCAGGGTGTTAATCAGGCTGGCAGAGGTGGACAGCAGCCGATAAGAGGTCGGGGTCCAAATGGAAGAGGTAATGGTTCTGGTAGAGGTCGCGGGACTTTAGGCAGAGGCAGTGGTAGCTCTGAGGCGAGACAACCAGTCCGTATATGCGGTTAGAGAAGAGAAAGCGACGATTTGATGTTATCATGGGTACGCTTCGATTTCGGGTTGCCCTTTATTGCTTTGATAGATATAGGGTCAACTCATTCATACATCGCTAGTGAAGTATCCAAACTCGCATGTGACTTCGAGATCTGTACCTAGGAAGATGATCGTATTTAGTCCTTTAGGATGCATAGTAGTAATAGACAAACTCTTTAAGGAAGTGCCTTTAGACGTTCAAGGGACGCAATTTTCGGCTATTTTAATGGAGTTGCCATTCGGAGAATTTGACCTGATCTTAGGCATGGACTGGCTAGTGAAATATCGTGCAAATGTGGATTGTGCTGCTAAGTAGATGTCATTAAGAACTATTGATGACAAAGAAGTTGTAATGATGGGCGAGAGACGGAACTACTTATCAAATGTAGTATCCGCTCTTAAGGCAGAAAAGATGGTTAGAAAGGGATGTGTGGCTTTTCTGATGTTGGTTAGTGCCTTGGAGGCTAAAGAAGCAACTGTTGAAGAGGTTAGGACTGTGAGTGAATTTGTGGATGTCTTTCCGAAAGAACTTCCAGGATTGCCTCCGGATCGAGAGGTAGAATTTGGGATTGAATTATTGCCTAGAACGGCGCCAGTTTCTATTGCTCCGTATAGAATGGCACCGAAGGAGTTGGTTGAGCTTAAGGCTCAAATCCAGGAGTTGCTTGATCGTGGTTTTATCTGACCTAGTGTGTCTCCATGGGGAGCACCGGTCCTATTCGTGAATAAGAAGGACGGATCGATGCGGATGTGTATAGACTACCGGCAGTTGAATAAGCTGACCATTAAGAACAAGTATCCTTTGCCAAGGATCGATGACTTGTTCGATCAGCTTAAGGGAGCTGCGGTATTCTCAAAGATAGATCTAAGGTCGGGGTATCATCAGCTTAAAGTGAAAGAAACAGATATCCATAAGACAGATTTTCGAACAAGATATGGGCATTATGAATTTCTAGTAATGCCGTTCGGATTGACGAATGCCCCAGCTGCGTTCATAGATATGATGAACCAAGTTTTCCAACCCTACTTGGATCAGTTTGTCGTAGTATTCATAGATGACATCCTAGTGGATTCTAAGTCAAAGATAGAGCATGATGAGCATTTCCGGATTATGTTGCAAGTTTTAAGGGAGAAGAAACTTTATGCCAAATTCAGCAAGTGTGAATTTTGGCTGAAAGAAGTTGCATTTTTAGGCCATGTAGTGTCTGCGGAAGGGATAAGGGTGAATCCTCAAAAGATTGAGGCAGTACTAGATTGGAAACCACCCAAGTCCGTAACTGAGGTTCACAGTTTCTTAGGATTAGCAGGCTATTACCGAAGATTCGTCGAAGGATTATTATCGATAGCTGCACCATTAACGAAATTGTTACAGAAGGAGGTACCTTTCGTATGGGCAGATAAACGGCAAGAGAGCTTTGAGAAGCTTAAGAGGGTTTTGACTGAAGCTCCGATTTTGATTCAGCCTGAGGCAGGAAAGGATTTCGTCATGTATTGTGACGCTTCTCATACAGGATTAGGATGTGTTTTGATGCAAGACAGGAAGGTAGTTACGTATGCATCTCGGCAGTTGAGACCACACGAGGTTAATTACCCGACGCATGATTTGGAGTTGGCAGCAGTAGTCTTTGCTCTTAAAGTTTGGAGACATTATTTATACGGGGAAAAGTCAGTGATATACACGGACCACAAGAGTCTGAAATATCTATTGACTTAGAAGGAACTGAATTTGAGACAACGAAGGTGGATAGAGTTATTGAAAGACTACGACTGTTCTATTGAGTACCACCTGGGCAAGGCGAATGTAGTGGCAGGCACTCTAAGTCGAAAAGTGGTGTCAGATCTAAGGGCGATGTTTGCACATCTTAGTCTTTATGACGACGGAAGCTTGTTGGCAGAATTACAAGTAAGGCCGACATGGTTGAGTCAAGTGAAAGAGAGACAATTGGTAGACGATGATCTAAGTGCAAAGCTACAGCAGGTACAGAATGGGGAATTAGAAGATTTTGGTATTAACAACGATGGAGTATTGTGTTTCAAAGGTAAAATCTGTATGCCGAGGGATCAGGAGTTGAGGCAAAAGATTCTTCAGGAGTCACATGGTAGTCCATTTGCTATGCATCCTGGAGGAAGTAAGTTATACCGAGATTTACGAGATCAGTTTTGGTGGCCTGGTCTTAAGCGGGAAGTTCTGTAATTAGAGGAAAGTGTTTAACGTGTCAACAAGTCAAGGTGAACATCAAGTACCTTGGGATTGCTTCAGTCGATAAAGATTTCGCAGTGGAAGTGGGAGAGAATCACCATGGACTTTGTTAGTGGGCATCCTCCTACGCCTATTAAGAAAGACTCAGTATGGGTGATAGTGGATCGATTGACAAAATCTGCACATTTTATCCCGGTTCGGGTTGATTACTCTTTGCAAAAATTGGCAAAGTTATATGTCGCTGAGATTGTGAGGTTGCATAGAGTGTCGGTGTCGATTATTTCAGATAGAGATCCGAGGTTTACGTCTCAGTTTTGGAAAGCATTGCATCAGGCTTTGGGCACCAGATTGGACTTCAGTACGGCATTTCATCCACAATCTGACGGCCAGTCTGAGCGAGTAATTCAAGTCTTAGAGGATATGTTAAGGGGGTGTGTGATGGATTTCAGAGGAAGCTGGGAGGAGTTCTTACCGTTAGTAGAATTTGCGTACAACAACAGTTACCAAGCCAGTATTCGATGGCACCGTATGAAGCACTATATGGACGGAAGTGTCGCACTCCTACGTGTTGGACAGAACTAGGGGAACGTCATATTTTGGGTCCAGAATTAGTGGTGAATCAAAAAAGGTTAAGGTAATTGGGCTCGGTTAAAAGAAGCATCTGACAGGCAAAAGTCGTACGCAGATCTTAAGCGGAAAGAAATAGAGTTTGCTGTGGGGGATCAAGTATTTCTGAAGGTTTCACCTTGGAAAAAGGTGATGAGATTTGGTCGCAAAGGGAAGTTAAGTCCCAGGTTCATTGGACCTTATCGGGTTTTGAAGCGGGTCAGACCTTTGGCATATCAGTTAGAATTGCCTTCGGAGTTGAAGCAAATGCACAATATGTTCCATGTTTCAATGTTACGCCGTTACCGGTCGGATCCATCTCATGTAGTGCCAGTTGAGGAGGTGGAATTAAAACTAGATTTGTCTTATGAAGAGGAGCCAATTCAAATCCTAGAGCGGGATGTAAAGGTTTTATGGAGAAAATCGGTTCCTCTCGTCAAAGTGTTATGGCGTAATCATGGATCAGAAGAAGCTTTGTGGGAGCAGAGGAAGCGATCGACGACAAAGAATACCCACACTTGTTCTAGCTGTAATTTCGAGGTCGAAATTATTTTTAGAGGGGTAGAACTGTAACATCCTGAATAATGGGGCTATGCATCTTTACTTAATTGAATGTTGTTGCATGCCTAAGTATAATTGAGTGTGTTTTGGAAGTTTTAGGAACTTCAGTATGTAAGTGAATGCTTAGAGAAATATTAAATTTTTAATATTTAAGATGGAACTAAGCAAGATAGGCTTTAAGACATATTGGCAAGAGGTTTTAAGCATAATAAGTCAATTGGCAAGGTGGTAATGGCGCATGAGTGAATGCATGAAGAGAGAGGTTGAATCCCTAGCTAGCAAGTGGAAGAATTTTAATTTTTTGCTTTCTTTCCTATAGTGTCGGTCAAGCTTATCTAGAATGGATGGACATCTTTTTATTTTTTGGTTAGTAGACTTTAGGAAAAAGGCAAGTTAGGAGTTATGGTATGGAATCATGAAGTTATGGTAAGATAGGGGGACAAAGGGCTTGAAGAGGGGATGATGTTTTGGAAGCTTTTCAATGGTCATTTGACCATGAACCTAGATGGCATAAGGGGCTAAGGGGGATGGTTTAATTGTGATAGAATCAAGGGATTGATGGGGAAGAAATGAGGAGGAAAAAGGGGATCATGTTGGCAAAGGGCGTTGGCCAAATTTTCCATAGGCATTAGGGGTGAAAGTTGGCCAAAACTTTAACCAATTTGTGCATCTTTTCTTTTCTCCAAATTTTGTCTCTTAGCCGATTGCCTATTACACAAAAGAGAAACCTTTTTCTTTCTTTTAGTCAATTGAGTTTTACCATTTCGGTTTCTTCTTTCTCTTCTCTTTGTAACCGAAAATATTAAATTATCAATGACCATTTTCTTCTCTTTTTCCTCATTGCCGAAAACACCAAAGAAATTTTGAAGACAATTTTCTTCTCTTTTCTCCCTCTCTAGTGCCGAATCATCTAGCACCAAAGGGCATTCTTATTTTCTTTCTTTCCCTTTCTCTTTCTTTCTATTTTCTTTTTGTCTTTCTTTTTCACTTTCAGCCGAAACCATCTTCTACCAAAACCAAAATCACCATTCTTTTCCTCTCTTTTGTCAAACCGAATCATCTTCCATTTTCATCTTCTTCCTTCTTTTCTTTTATTGAAAACCGAAACCACTATAGTCAAAAATCACTATCTTTTCTCTTCTCTTTTTGTGCAAGCCGAAATCACAAATTCTCTTCTTCTAAATCATTAAGGCCGAATCTTCCTAATAATGTAAGTAAGGGTGAATCAATCTCCGTATTACGAGTAAGGATTTTCTACAAATCGTTCTTTTTATTTTCTTTCGGAATTACCGATTTTAGAAATCTAACTCTCTTATTTTCTCCTTGGCCGAACCTTTGAAGGGGATTTTAAGGATTTTTTTTGGAAACCAATGTTTTAGGAGAGATCATTCGGAATCAACCAAGGTAAGGATTATTATTTTCGGTTATATCGTTTCTTTTAGATTGACTACTAATCGACTTTATTTTAGGGGAGAGTTCGGGACGAACAAGATAGGTTCAAAAGAGCGGTAAGAAGTGTTTGGAAGAGGGAGGCTCATATACCCTCAAACTTCAAACGAAGGGTCATGTCGGGATACGAGATTTTCCACCGGGTTGTGGACCCTCGCTAATGAAGATCGGTTATTTGAAGTCGTATGCGTACCCGAGCCACTTTTCGTTAGTGGGTTGTTATCAGGTTTTGATCCATCTACCGGAGAGAAACCACATATTACAGTTGTTCGAGATTTTGAGGGTAAGGATTTAGATCTCTCATCAATAGTGTAGATTATAAGTATTAGTGTGTTCTAATCAAGTGTGATAATTAACTAGGTGTTGACGAGCGGGAAGGTATCGTTCTCACTGTCATAAGGTGTGTAACATTATACTAAATTCCTCATAGATCTAAAATAAATGTGATTTATATGAAAATATATTTGATAATGAATGTGGGTACCATTCAGTGGTATGCGATATTCAGGTATGTTTACCCCAATATTTCGTTAATTTTGCTATATGCCTAAATGTGAAATAAGTATGATTTTGCTATGATTTTGGGGTAAATGGCATGAAAACTAAATAATATGTATGTGCATGGGTATATGGGTGTTATTGATAAGGGAAGTATTAGGTGGTTTTACCACATAATCCGATGACTTCGGTCACATATTTGAATCCGGTGACTTGGTCACATATGTGAATCTGGTGACTTTGGTCACATATTTGAATCTGGTGACTTGGTCACAATTATCCTGGTGGCCTTACCACAAAATTATAAGGCGATGTGCATGTTGATGCAAAGAATCGCCTTCGATGGTGTAAGCGGATGGAGGGTCGATTTAGTAATCCCACGGTGTGATTGGTTGGTACGGTGGTGTGTAGCGGATGGATATTTAGGTGGGCGGGTTTGCATTTCATTATATAAATATCCATGTGATTTCTAAATGATTTGATTTGATTTGCTATAAAAATGGGCTTATGGCTAAATATGACTTAATTGGGCTTATGGCTATATGTGTTATTAAATGGGCTTAAAGGCCATGATCAATTGGGCTTTTAGTGTTTTTGTTACCCATTGAGTTTATGACTCACCCTTGGTGGGATAATTTTCAGATGACTCTTAGCGTGATGGATCGGGTCAATGAGGACTACGTGGTGGCCATTGCTCAACAAAGTATTTTTGAGTTTCTCCTAATTAAACTTATTAAGTTTATTTTATTACTTAGACTTTATTATGGGTTTTGTTATTTTGTAATAAGGCCACTATAAACTATTTTTAAATTTTTACGTTTGGATTTTTATTCGCCATGAACAATATTTATTAAATAACTAAATGGTTTTCGATAAATAATTTAAACTGCTTTTTGACACTATATATATATATGTTTTACAATAATAAGTAAAATTTTCATTAAATTTGGTTTTCTTTTAACTTATAAATTTCTCATAAAAATAAGGTTTTAAGAAGATACAAATTTATTTAAATTCGATTTCAACCTGAATATTAAGTTAATCTATTTTATACGAACTCATCAAGTTTTTCTTAAACAAAACGAGAAATTTCTAGAGTTTTATTCGAGGAACATATCAAATCTGGTTAGGCTTTTTGGACCGGGTTTGGGGTGTTTCATGTTTAGGGCCTCGTAGGCCCATTATAAGTACATTTGAGATGTGAATGAATAAGTTTTAATTTGGAATGAAATTTGATAACCCAAAATTGTATGACCATGTGAGTTAAGTGCGATAATGCGTTGTACCCAGTTCTGGCGTAGAATATGGGTAATGGGTGTTACATAAGCATAATCTACTTAGTACTAGTCAATTGTGTAGTAGTGGTCTCAATGTCATTTTTGAGTCTAATGGTTGTAAAATAGTTGACAATGTGTCTAATAAGATTATGCTTGGGGACATAGCATAAGAAATTTTTATATGGTGCATTTTGAAGATTTTCATGATTCATTCATATGCCTTGTTGCTAAAAGTTAAAACAATTCTTTATTATAACATAGAAAACTATGACATGCTATCATGAGCATATTGCATAAATTAGCTAAAAATGACTTAGTAAGATGATTGCCTAAATTTGATTTTGAATTAGAAAAAGTTTGTGATACATGTGTTAAGGGTAAACATATAAGAGTTTTTTCAAACCTATTAATGATGTATCATCTAGTAGAGTTCTTCAACTAATTCACATAGACTTCTTTGATCCTATTAGGATAACTAGCTTGGGTGGAAAAAAATGTGCTTTTGTGCTTGTTGATGATTATTCTAAATTTACATGGGTTCTTTTCTTAAGTACTAAATATGAAGCTTTAGAAAAATTAATCACATTTTAAAAAATGAATCAAAATGGAAAATGTTACTCAATCACTAGTGTTATAACTGACCATGGAATTGAATTTCAAAATCTTGGGTTTGAAAATTTTTACAACTTAAATGGAATTACTCATAACTTTTCTGCACCTAGAACCCCTCAACAAAATGGAGTTGTTGAGAGGAAAAATAGAAGTTTAAAGGAAATGGCTAAAACTATGCTTTGTGAAAATAATTTACTAAAATATTTTTGAGCAGAAGCCACAAACACCGCTTGCTATGTTGTTAATAGAGTAATTATTAGGCCTATTTTAAATAAAACTCCATATGAACTTTTCAAAAATAAAAAACCTAACATTAGCTATTTTCATCCCTTTGGATGCAAGTTTTTTGTTTTAAAAAATGGTAAAGATAATCCTGGTAGATTTAATGCAAAAAGTGATGAAGGAATTTTTCTTTGTTATTTTTTAAATTCTAAAGTTTTTTGAGAGTTTAACAAAAGAACTTTAGTAGTAGAAGAGTATATACATGTTAATTTTTATTTATCTAATCCTCCTCCTAGAAAGGATTCTTGTGTTGATGATGATGATGCAATTTTTTTTAATAATAATGATAAAGAGGATCAATCATCAAGTGAGAAGATTCAAGAACAGGCACAATATGCTCTAGAAGAGCTTACAACAGAGGAAAGGGAAATCACCCATCCAAGAGAGTTCAACTGTGTGAAGGATGGTAAGATATCGGGAGATCCATCACAAGGGGTAACTATTAGATCTTCTCTTAGAAATACTTGTATTTTTTTTTTTCATTTATTTCATGCATTATGCCTAAAAATATCAAAAAAAGTATTAAATGATGAATATTGGATATTGGCTATGTAAGAAGGGTTAAATCAATTTGAGAGAAGTAAAATATGGACCCTAGTTGAAAGACCTCATGGTAAATGTACTATAGTTACTAAATGGATTTTTAGGAACAAGCTAGATGAGAGTGGTAACATAGTGAGGAACAATGCTAGACTTGTTGCTAAATGTTACACGCAAGAGGAAGGAATAGATTATGATGAAACTTATGCTCCCGTAGCTAGGATGAAAGCCATTAGGATGCTTTTAGCTTTTGCATTCTTTAATAACTTTAAATTATATCAAATAGATGTAAAAGAATGCTTTTCAAAATGGTTTTATAAACAAAGAAGTGTATGTTGAAAAACCACTCGGTTTTGAAGATCAAAAATTTTCAAACCATGTTTTTAAACTTTCAAAAGCTTTAAATGGTTTGAAACAAGCTCCTAGAGCTTGGTATGAAAGATTATCAAATTTTCTTGTTGAAAAAGGCTTTTGTAAAGGGAAGGTTAACACAACACTCTTTCTCAAAAGACAAGAAAAAGATTTATTAGTAGTTTAAATTTATGTTGATGATATCATTTTTGGTTCTACTAATGATCTTCTTTGTCAAGAATTTTCCAAGCTAATGCAAGGTGAATTTGAGATGAGCATGATGGGAGAACTAAATTTCTTTTTAGGACTACAAATCAAGGAAAGAAATGATGAAATCTTCATCAATCAAGCTAAGTACACAAATGAAATATTCAAGAAGTTTGGGATGGACACACTCAAACCACAAACTACTCCTATGAGCCCTTATACAAAGCTTGATAAAGATGAGGAAGGTAAATGTGTTGACTTAAAGTTATATAGGTTTATGATTGGCTCTTTGCTTTATCTTACTGCAAGTAGACCCGATATCATGTTTAGTGTTTGCTTGTGTGCTCGATTTCAATCATGTTCTAAAGAATCACATTTACATGCCATTAAGAGAATCTTTAGATACCTTAGAGACAATCCTAAGTTAGGTTTTTGGTACCCTAAAGACTTATCCTTTAGCTTGCATGTATTTATGGATGCAGATTTTCGAGGATGCAAATTAGATAGTGTAGAGAATCTTTTATTATTTGATAGCATTGAATAGTATCTTTAGAGATTACATGTGAGTTTTTAGAGATTCTAATTTATAGATATTCTTTCCTTAATTGATTCAATAACATGTATATATAGTTGTAAATATTTCTAAGAAATACATACTTTGAGAGAATTTTTCTCAATACATTAGAGTATTCATTTCTAATTTAGTATCATGTTTTTATCCGATTTTTGGGATACTTTTCTGATTAATTTTTTTTTCCAAAAACCCTAGTAACACAAAATTGGTACTTTCCATCCCAACCTTATTTTTTCTCTCACCACCCCTACCATTGGAGTCGACAACATCAATGAAACCCTAGAATATGGTGACCAGAAGACCCATGCGTGGGCCTCATGCACTGCCACAAGCTATAAGAATTTTTTTTCATGCGTCACATGTGAACTTCACCTACTGCTGTTGTGTTTTTTTTACGCGTGCTCTCTGCTCCCTTCTGGGCATTCTCCTTCGATTAGTGGTGTCTTTTGCCTAATTTTTTTGTATGGGATCTTTTTTAGTGTTTTTTTTTTGGTATTTTTTATTCTAATTTTTGCAAGCATTTTTGTTTTTTGTTTTTGGGGCATTAGTTGTTTTTTTTAGTAGTATGTCTAAAGATGAGAAGCTCATTATTCCAATCAATAATCCCTTGTTGTAAATTAGTCCTGTGAAGATTGATGGACATAATTACCTTTCTTGGTCAAGGTCTTGCTTATTGTTTATCAAGGCTCGTGGCTTGCAGGGATACATCACCGGTAAACAGTCATAACCTAAACTCACTGATTCAACCTTTAGTCAGTTGGATTCAATGAAATCTCTTGTTATGGCATGGCTTATCAACTCTATGCAACCCCATATTTCCAAAACCTATTTGTTGCTTTGTACTGTTGAAAAGTTTTGGAATGTTGCTATTTTCACCTACTCTTGTGTTGGGAATGATACGCAAATTTTTTTAGATTTATAATAAGGCCCATGGTATAAAGTAGGGGAAGCTTACAGTTTCTCAATATTTTGATAAATTAAGTGGGTTGTGGCAGGAGTTTGGTTATTATCAAGATTTTCAAGTGAATTGTGCCAAGGATGCTGAAAAATTTCATAAGATGGTGGAAAAAGAGCGTGTTTTTTATTTCTTGGCTGGGTTGAATACTGAGTATGATCATATTCGGGTTCAAATTCTTGACAAGACTCCGTTCCCTTCTCTCCATGTAGCATAGTCCTATGTACAACAGGAGGAGAGTTGTCGTGTTGTTATGCTCTATAATCCACCTTTACAGATAGCTGGCCTTATTGCTAACCAGGATGATCCATCAGGTGGTAAGTTTGCCAAGGATCACTTGATGTGTGACTACTGTGGTAAACCTTGGCACACTAAAGATTTGTGCTGAAAGTTACATGGTCGTCCCACTCGAGGTCGTGCTGGAAAACGAGAGGGTAATTCTCAGCCTCAAGCAAATTTGTCAAACTTTGTAACAATAGAGGATAAGTCTACTTCTGCTGGAAGTTTTACCTCAAACAAAATTCAACATCTTCGATGCCTCTTGTCTCAATTGGACTCTACCTCAATTGCCAAGCCTAATAATATGAAATCAAGTACTATTTTAAATGCTTCATCTACTTCTGACTCTTGGATTATTGATTCTAGTGTAAATAGACATGTGATAGGGTCAAACAAAAGCTTATTTAACTATACTACTTGTCCATTTAAAGATAGTGTGCAACTAGCCGATGGCTCCCTTACCTTTATCTCTAGAACAGGTTCTATTGTTTGTACTCCCAATATCACCTTATTCTCTGTTCTCCATGTCCCTAAATTCTCAGTTAACCTTTTATCTGCTAGTACTATCACTAAAGCCTTACATTGTAAACTTGAATTCTTTCCCGATCACTGTGTCATTTAAGGCCTCCAAACAGGAAAGATGATTGGCAGTGGTAGATTGTGTGATGGCTTATATCTCCTAGATTAATCGTCTAATATGTCTCAAGCATTATTTGGAGACAATAAAGATGTCAACCAAGAGATAATTCAGTGGCATAGGTGGTTTGTACATCCATCATTTACTGTTCTTGCCAAGATGTTTCCTAATTTGTTTTCAAGAACTCAGTTAGAATCTTTGGTTTGTGATGCTTGTGAGTTTGCTAAGAATACAAGAAATAGTTATCCTTTGCATAATATTAAAAGTAATTTTCCTTTTAAAATTATTCATTTGGATGTTTGGGGCCCTACTCGCCTTACCTCTTTATTTGGTAATCATTGGTTTGTTACTTTTTTTATTGTTGTACTCGGATGACATGGGTATTTTTATTAAAGTCCAAAAGTGATGTTTTCTTGTGTTTTCATTCTTTTCATAAATTTATTACTACTCAGTTTGATGCTAAGTTATGATTTTGTGAACTAATAATGGAACCGATGATAACTTTAATGATCATTTGGAATCATATGGGATTTTTCATCAGACCAGCTTGTCTAGGTATAAGTGCTTAGAATGGTGTTGCCGAAAGAAAAAATAGGCATCATTTGGAGGTTGCTAGATGACTAATGTTTACTATGAATCTTCCAAAGCCTTATTGGGGGATGCGATTTTGGTTAATCAGATGCCTATTCGGGTCCTTGATTTTAAAAGTCCCATAGAAACCTTACAGGGCAAGACAGATTACCCAATTTCACCAAAGGTCTTTGGTTGTGTTTGTTTCGTTCATCATCTACATGGGAGCAAATTAGATCCTTAAGCAGTCAAATGTGCTTTCATTGGATACTCTCTCTTGTAGAAGGGCTACAAATGTTATCACCTTCCATCTAGAAAGTATTATGTAAGTATGGATGTAACATTTTGTGAGGATGAATCTTACTTTTCTTCATTACAACCATCTCTTCAAGGGAGGTTTTTGAAAATAAAGAGATGACACCTTGTTCTGCTACTTTTCCAAGGGAGAATTTAGTTCCATTAGAGACTTTGGTTCAAGAGAATACTAGTGGATGGTTGTTAGATAGGCCTGATTTTAGGACATACAATTGAAAAGGCAAGAAAGAAGATGCCATCATATAATCTACTTTATGCCTTGACTCTTCATTGTCAAATGAGTCTTCTTTACCTCCGTTTGCTACTGACTTGGAATTACCAATAGCCCAACAAAAAGGTGTTAGAACTTGCACTTTACATCCTATCTCTGACTTTGTATCTTATGATTCCTTATCCCCATCCTATAGAGCTTTTGTTTTGTCTTTGTTCTTTATGTCTGTTCCACAGGATTAGGGAGAATCTATCACTGATCCAAGATGGAAGAAGGCTATGATTGAAGAAATGTGGGCTTTAGCAAAAAAAAGAGACGTGGAAAATGGTTAATCCTTCTCTTGTGGGATAGAAAATGGTTGGCTGCAAAAGGGTGTTTACTATCAAGTATAAAGGCTAATGGTTCAATTTAAAGACTCAAAGCTAGATTAGTAGCGCAAGTATTCACTCGGACATATGGAGTGAATTATTAAGAAACATTTGCTCCAGTTGCTAAATTGAACACGATTAGGATCCTTCTTACAGCAGTTTGATGTAAAGAATGCCTTCTTACATGAAGACTTGGAAGAAGAAGTGTATACAAAAGTTCCTCTAGATTCGAGGATAAAAATACTCAAAGGAAGGTATGTATATTGAAAAAGGCCCTATACGAACTAAAGTAATCTCCCATAGATTAGTTTGACAGATTTAATAAGGCCATGGTGTCGTTTGGCTATCGACAAAGTAATGCTAATCATACCCTCTTTATAAAACATTACAAGGGTAAGATTACTCTCCTTATAGTTTATGTTGATGACATAATTATGATAGGAGATAATAAGGAAGAAATAGCCTGGCTTAAGAAACAATTGGTTTAGGAACTCGAAATCAAAGAAGGGCTTTTATTTCCCAAAGAAAGAATGTCTTAGATCTTCTGACAAAGATTGGCATGTTAGGTTGTAAACCAGTAGAATCACCTATTGAGAGTAATCACAAATTACAAGCAGGGATCGGTGAAATGGTGGATAAAGGGAGATATCAAAGACTCGTTGGACATTTGATTTATCTCACTCATACTCGGCCTGATATAGCCTATGTGGTTAGTATGGTATGCCAGTTTATGCATGATCCTCACGAAGCTCATATGCAGGCAATATTGTGAATTTTGTGCTATTTGAAGTCTGCACTAGGCAAAGGTATTCTCTTCTAAGAAAATAGTCATCTCAAGATAGAAGTATTTACAGATACAGATTGGGATAGCTCTCTTAATCACAAAAGCTCTACAACATGTTATTGTACTCTTGTAGGAGGAAACTTAGACACTTGTAGGAGCAAGAAACAAAGTGTTGTGGCTCGATCAAGTGTAGAGGCTAAATATAGGGCCATGATTCAAGGTGTTTGTAAGTTTTTATAGCTGCAAAAGGTATTGGAAGTGTAACAGCCCAATTACGACCCTAAATGAAATGGTGGTTTCGGGACCACGAATTCGAGCCGAAAAAATCTCATAATATTATTTTATTTTTGTGTGTAGTGACATTGAGTAAGAGCGTGTTGAATTGTGCAAATTTTATTGCTTGATGTGCTTGAATTGAGAGAAAGGATTAAATAGATAAAGTATAAAAGTAGCATTCATTAAATAAAAGGGTTTAATTGAAGTAATAGTTGAAAGAAAGGACTTGCATGTCAAACAACCCATTTTGTTTGTAATGGACGGCATGATGATTACATGAGCATTAAATATCAATTTTTTTTTATAGTTAGTGGTGTATTATTATATTTGATAATTTGAGTAAAAGAAAGGAAATAAAAAAATAAAAAGATGAGTGATCATCTTTTCTTCTTCAAGTGGCCGAAGGCATGAAAGAAACAAAGGAGAAAAATAAACATCAAGCTCTCTTCATCTCGGTTTATGCATGACTTGTTAAGGTTGGTATCTAAGCTTAGTTTTTATTAAATTCAACGTTTTTGAGGTTATTAACATGCATATTAACTAGCCCATTTGTAAATGTATGTTAGATGGCACGTTTCGATTATAACCATGGATATAAATTTGTGGGATTATGTGATTCAATATGGCACATATTAGAAACGAACTAGACTAGGAGAATCTCTTAAGAATTTTAGAAGAATTTCGGGTATTAGGTTGTTTGATAAGAATAAAATTTTAGAAAGGGGTTAATTAGCTAAATAATGGAAGAAAGGAGTTGGGAATGGTGAGGTGAACATTCGGCCCTTGATGAAGAAGGCCAAATTGTTGACATTTTGTATTTTGAGCTATATGGATTAAATTGTAAAGCTTAAATAATTGAGGGGTAAAATAGTAAACTTTATAAAATTGAATTTTGGATGAAACTGAATAGAATTAAATGTGAACAAGCTTTATTTGATATATTATAGATCAAGAATAAAAGGGGAAGGAGTTGGATCGTGGGAAGACCAAGGTAAACGAGTAGCCGGGAAATTTTAAATCATATAATTTCGAGGTAAGTTTGTAAGCAATTGGATTGATACAAATTTTATTCAATATTGAATTATATATGCTAAAGTAAAATAATAGACTTAATTGTATAAAGCCGAATATGGTATGGGAAATATTTTACTATATTTGAAATGAGATTAAAATGCATATTTATATATGTAAGCTTAAATTAATTGGGTGGATTGAATATTTGTATATGTATCAAGGTATAGTTATACGTGAAAATGGAATGTGATTGATCTTTGAAATTGAAAATGAGGATTATATATATATATATATATTATTATGTATAATAGTTGTTGCCGAATGATACATGGGAATATTAAAATAGACTAGCCGAGTGGGGTTTATTATATGCATGTAAATATATATATCTCTTGATTAGTTGAAATAAGCATATTGAAATCCAATTTTTCTTTAATTGCCGAATGTGATGTGGATTGGGATTAAACGTCCATAATAGCGAATGTGTGGTTGATTTATGTATGAAATTGGAAGCATAGGGTGGATAAATATTTATGGATTGAGTAGTAGTAGTTAAATATGGATCTTGGAAATAGGTGATGGTATTGAATAATTAATTTAGTATATATATGGGCGTGGCCGAATGTGATATAAGGTGATAAAAGAAATGAGTTGTTTTTAAATCTTTAATTGTATGTGTATTTATATGGATGGAATTGAAATCATATGTATACATAGTACTAATGAGAAGATGGATTAATGGCACTGTGTGTGCGGATTTATTCACCGAGCACTGTGTGTGCGAGATCGGTAGAATGGCACTATGTGTGCGGATTTATTCACCGAGCACTGTGTGTGCGAGATTGGTAGAATGGCACTGTGTGTGCGGATTTATTCACCGAAACCTTTGTGCGTGCGAGATCGGTAGAATGGCCTTGTGTGTGCAAATTTATTCACCGAAACCGCGTGCATGCGAGATCGGTAGAATGGCACTGTGTGTGCGGATTTATTCACCGAGCACAGTGTGTGCGAGATAGGTAGAATGGCACCGTGTGTGCGTATTTATTCACCGAGCACTGTGTGTGCGAGATTGGTAGAATGGCACTGTGTGTGTGCGAATTTATTTTCCAATCACTGGGTGTGCGAATTATCGTTTTTCATCTCTTCAAAGACTGAAACACCTAATAAAGGTAAATGAAAGTGTCAGGTAAGTATCTATTGATAATAGTTCATTATTCTGATGAAATGAAGATTAGGTAAAACACTTCGATATGGGTACGGAGTCTATGATTATTTGATTTGCATGCTTGAGATTGAAGAGGTAAATTATTGATGAATGATAACCTGCTAGGTTTTGCGATAATATGACTTGTTTAATAGTTAGATTGATTGTATATTAAAAGAGACTAGGGAATTGCTTGGTTTGTATGTATTACCTTATTGTTTATAACTTACTAAGCTATTTAAGCTTACGTGGTGTAGTTGTTGCATTGTTTTATAGATCTTTAAAGTTAAAGTTCAAGCTCGGGAATTTGTGTCGAAGTCAAGCACACTATCAACCTTTGGTACTCTTTTGTAAATGAACTTAATATTATGGCATGTATAAGCTAGCTTTCCTAGAATAGACTTACATGTTATTTTGCAAATGTATATATGCCATGCGAAAATGGCTATATTTCTATGCTTGGGATTGAGTTGGTTATGTTTGATCATGTTGTTAGCATCTATGTATGTTCAGCCTTGATATAATCTTAATATGGAAATTTATTTCTTGGTTCTTATATATGCATGAGTGAGGTGTTTTGCACTTATGAAATGTCTTAAAATTTTAGCTTGGTGTTAGGTGTGATAATGGACTTATTGGTAAGTCAAGTATATGATAAATGGTGGTTTAATCATAAAATCTAGTATGAGCTAGTTGATATTATAGGTATGATGAAAAATTTAACAACGTTTAATATTAATAATTTGGGTGTGATATGATTCGGCAAATGCCTTTAGAAAGTGGAAAAGTTGATTACTTATTTATGTCAATGATTTGGTGATTACTTATTTATGTCAATGATTTGGTGATCTTTGCTAAGTTCTATAAAGCATGGTTGTAATAGAGGAAATTGTTATAAGTGAAGTATGCTACTAATCAAAATGTTCATTGGTTTGGGTTATTGCATGTGTATTTCTTTGTACATATATTCGGCCTTAAGTATAGGTTTGAATGTACGGTTGAAAGTAGAAATTGTTAAATGTTTGAATGTATTATGTATGTACCAATTCGGTCAATAGTGGATAAATCATAGGGGTGTTACAATTATTGGTATCAGAGCCACGGTTTAGTCGATTCTCGGACTAACGTGGCGCGTGTGAGTCTAGCTATACATGCCATATTTCATAATGTGATAGTGTGATGACTTCTAACAGTGAAATGTGTTTATTTCTTATATAGTAATGGTGTAACACCCTGGTTTAGGGGCTAGGTAATTTAAGTATAATTCGGTGTTGGTAGGTTTTGGGAGTGCTTGGATGAGTTTTAGGGGTTTTAGAAATGTTTGGGTGAAAGGGAAGGCTTTGGAAAATTTTGGATTTTTAGTGGGAGAAGGAATCGGGCCAAGGAGGCCTTAAGAATAATTTTCGTAATTTATGGCACAATAATTCACTTGGCAAAGTGGCAAGGAGGTGCCACTTAAGGTCTTGAAAGTGACGCCTCATGCTTGCTAAGAGGACACAGGTTCGAGTCGGTGACAACAAGGGTGCTTTATTTTGCATGTTGGCGTTAAAGAAGAAATTTGACGAAGAAGGGTTCAAAGAATTTGGTGGCGCATGTAGGACATAAATAACGCTTTGGTAGAATGGCTGGGCGTTCTTGGGAGCTAGAGGCAAATGTGGGTATTGGATCGAGGCGGCAGCAAGACATTTTGGTGTTTTTATTTTCACGTGTGGCTATGGGCTTGGTAGGAAGCCTTTAAGATTAAATGATGGGGTTTTGTCATAAAATCAATGTGGCCGAATGGCTCAGGCGTTGGAGGAAGCAAGAAGGTTCCAGGTCCCTGTGTTGAATCAGGATTGTTGCATTTGGAATTTTATTTTGTTGTGGTCTTTTGCGTGAGGTTGGCGGTGTGGGGACGGCACATGGGTGTTGCAGTTGAAGTATAATTCTTGTTGGACAGCAGCTGGTAGCTTAAGCATTTGTGGATTCGGTGGAAGATAAGGATTAGTTTTTTTTGAATTCGGCGGATAGGTAGGTGATGACTTTTGTTATTTTATTATTTTAGATAATAAAGGATTATTTTAGTTAGTTTTAAATTAGAGAATTAGAGATAATGGCTGCTGGTGGTTTAATTGTTTTAATAGGATTAAGTGATATTTTAGAGTGATAAAATATGGATAATAGTGGGGTAGTTGGCTAATTCAAATCAAATTGAATTAGTGGCCTGGAGCCTTTGAAGTAGCAGCCGAAAGTGGGAGTCTCCAAGGGGGGGAAACAAGTGCCGAATTGCTATTTAATGGGCAGCCTTCCTCTTGATTTTCTTTTGACCATTTGACAAATTCTTTTAGTCCATATTTGGTGCATTTTGGTCAGCCATAGTCTTGTGTACCTAGCCGAAGGTTCAAGTGGAGTTTCTTATTTTTAATAAAATATTTCTTTTGTTTTCTTTTAAATTCCTTGATAGCCGAAACCTCTAGCCCTCCATTCCTCTACAATTTTACTAAGTTTGAAGCCGAATTCTCCCTTGTATTCTAGCGTGGTTGGCCGATTCTTAAGCAAGTGTGGTAAGCATGTTCTGTCTTTAGCAGTCGGTTGTGGTTCCCTATTTTAGTGGCTAAACCGAAGGGTTGGCCTTAGTTTTGGCATTAGCTGATTCTAATATTGTGTAACAGGGATTTTTGGCAACTTCAGGAGATCAGTGGTGTTTCGGGATCCGAGTAAGAGGGGTAAGGGATCCATTGGTATTCGGCCTTAGGCCATTGTGTATGTTTAGGTGTTGACCGAATAGTGACTTTCGTTTATAGGCGATCGGCATAAGCAAAGGAAGGCCTTGGGATCTCGATTTATTTGGTAAGGAAATTAGTAAGTAACTTAGATTTGTTAATAGTAGATTGTGGCTTTGCTTGATTAATCGTGTGATTCTGATTAAGTGTCGATGGATGCGAGTGCCAGTCAAGAGGGGAAAGGGAAGGTCCCTGTTCCAAAGTTTAAGAAAAGAGCCGTCTCGGCGATTCGGGATTAGCTACCGGGTGTGGTCGGTCGCAAGAAAACGATAAGCAAATAACGGTAGTCTCGCTAAACGATAGCGTCGGGATCGAGGTTTAGAACTTGAGTTATAAGGTGTGTAGTTAGCCATTGTTTCCGGATTTGCGTGATATTTGCTTGTTTAATATGTTGCTAACAAGTGCGATAAATGTGAAATAGATACCTAAAAGGGGTATGACGATGATCGGGTAAGTAGCAAATTGTTGATATGTTATTATTTATTTAAATATGAGTGTATGCCTATATTTGTGAATAACATGTACATGAATCATCTCCGCATTATATTATGTTACATGTGCATGGGTGGGTTATGAAAGAAGGTACGGGTGTACTTCGAGTACGTGGTTGATGTCGACTTTGTGCTACATCGTGGATTGGCGCCGATCGAGGTCGCGTTGTGGATCTTTGCGATTTAGTTCGCGTGGTTACCTTGATTGATATCGGCTTTATGCCATATCGCGGCTTGATGGATTTGTGTGCTCCATCGTGGTTTGATGTTAGCTATACGCTACATCGTGGATGGCATTGGTTGCCTTTTTGGAGGGAAAAGGAGAGGGTGACTCGATAGTCCCCTGGTGTGTGGTAGGCTGGTTAAGGGGGTGTGTAGCGGATGGACCTTAGGATTGGGTTGGGTTTCATATTGCATGGTTTTGTAATAAATTGATATGGAAATGGGCCAAGCCCAATATGGAATATGAAAAGGTATGTTTTGGGAACATACGTGGAAATGGGCCAAGCCCAGTAATCAGTGAATTAATGAGAAAAGGGCCTAGCCCAATGCTTGAATATGATTTGATTGTGGGCCAAGCCCAAATTGTGGTAATATCCATGTGATTATATTTTTATGTTGCATTTGATAATTTGGGTTGACTTGTGGCTAACATGTGGGTGGATATCGTGGTTTAATTACACATCGAGTCAAGATGACTCACCCAATTATTTTCCCAACATTTCGGTGACTCTTGAGATTGGACGGGATCGGAGAGGACACATGGTGGCCCATGCGAGAAGGAAGAGTTTAAATATTTTAAAGCTTATTTATATTAAGTTTTGGTTTAAATATTGGTTGTAATAAAAGGCCTCTTTATTTATTGTTGGGATTATTTTATTATCTTTTAATTAGGGTTTATATTATACTTAGATTTATTTCCTTCCAATGATTTATAATATAATAAATTATAATAAAGTTTTAATTCACATATTTTATATCAAGCTTATTATTTAATAATTTTTAATGGAAATTACTTCCTAAAATAAACAAAATTTTCAAGTTTTTCCTAAAGACAAAGATTTCCAACCGTTTTTCCGCAGTGGCATAACCAGATCCGGTCAAGGCACGGGTAGGGTTTGGGATGTTCTGATTGGTATCAAAGCCGTGTTCAAAACTCGGCTTTGAGGGTTTTGGCCCAAAACATTTTCAAATGGGCTTTTCAAAATATGGGCTTTTAAGAAATTTTTCAGATTTTCCGGCATGGCACTGCACCTCTACCGAGTCCACCAGGTAAGTACTTCGGACTTTTGAAGTGCTTTACTATTATGAACTGTTATGGGCTTAGTTGGGCTCGTAGAATAGAATGATAGGGCTATTGGACCCTAGGACTAGTCTACTCAAACACGTGCATAAGATTTAAAGTGCCTAATAAACAAACCTGTGAAGTAAGTCGTCATGTTAAGGTGTGGCAACCTGTGTGCGCATGTCTAGGAGTGGTATTCAGTGGGAGCTTGGTATTTAAGCAGTCCGCGTGACTCACCTCCTCTCCACTTGAATCCTACCTGGTGCGTAGCTACGGTTCACCTTAACCAAGAGGACTTGTTCACAGGCTGAACCAATTATTAAAACCCGAAAGGGATTAGCCTTGCTGTTTTAAAATTCTTGGTTTTAAAATTTTAAATTTACCCTTTTGGTTTGTAAACCCTAAATCTGGTTTGAAAAAAAAAAAGGGTGTTTTTCTCGATTACCCAAAATTACCAAAATGCCTAGCGGCAAAATTACAAAATGCCTCAGATTATAAAATTACCACATACCCTCAACTTTTGTTAAAATGATTTTTACTTGGCAAAATATTAAAATCTCTAGTTTTCAAAATATCAATATACCCCGATTTGGAAAAATTTACTAAAATACCCCTGTGTTGAAAATTACTAAAATGCCCCTGACTTTCAAAATTTCTGAGTTAATCCCAATTTTAATAAAATTCCCTCACTTTGCAAAAGTACCCAAACTTTTGTATTTCAAAATAATACCCCGACTCTTGAAATTTACAAAATTACCCTGGTTGACAAAATTACTAAAATACCCCTGGTTTCTAAAATTCTGCTGTATCTCTAATTTGACAAATTTTCAGAAATGCCCTCCCGATGTGGAAATTTCAAAATGCTCTGGTTTATTAAGTTTTAAAATTTCCGGTTTATTACGAAATGTCCTCAGAGGAAAATGACGAAAATACCCAGGGTAGAAAGCAGGCAAGAAGGTGCGAATAGTGAACGTGTGTGGTAGATACCACTGAATGTGCCTTTACTGAGGAAGGAATGTGTTCTTGTTGATGAACGGATGTGTGTGTGAATGTGATTCTTGAACTAGAGTAGTAAACTCGAACTGAAACCTTGTGTGAACAAAAGAACTACTTTTAAAATCTTTCATTCATAAAATATGCTCGCGGTTAAATAGTGGAACAATTACTAATGCATAAAACTTCTTAATCGATAAATCAAGACGATAGAGATGAGTTCTAGGGACGCAGAGAGGTAGAATGGCAAGATCGAACCGATAGGAATCCGCCATGGGTCGAAGTGAAGTACCACCGCTTGATGGTAGCGCGGAAGAGCAAGATCGAGACAGGAGAAGATGACGCAGAGATCGCGGGCCATGTTGCGAGTGCTAGAACGAGTAGCGAGAGCTAGTAGGGAAATGGAACCCTAAGTCGATGTCGAAAGGCTTAGATCGAGCAGATGAGATCTTTAGAGGAGTGTCGGGAGTAGCTCCTAACGTGGCGGAGTATTGGCTAGAAGCGATTGAAAGAATCATGGGCGATTTGACTGCACCAATGAAGAAAAGTGAAGGGCTATTGCTTTACTTAGCGATGAAGCTTATCGTTGGTGGCTCACCGTCAAACAAGGTGTCTGCGGCAGATCATTCGGATTGGGATTTCTTTAAGGCCAAGTTTGAAGGGAAGTATGTAGGAGCCGCTTATTTGGACTCGCAAAGGAAAGCGTTTCTAAATCTAGTGCAAGGGAATAAGCAGTAGCGAATATGAAGTGAGTTTATGCGACTAAGTCGAGACGCCAAAGGAATCGTGGCTACCTGATTACAAAAGGAGTGTTCGATTTGAAGATGGGCTACGAGATGAATTATGGAGTTGATCGCCCACTTGAGAGAAAGGGATTTTGCCATCTTAGTGGAGAAAGCTCGGATGTTGAAGAGGTTAAGAAGACTATAAGAGAAAACCGAGAGAAGAATAGGAACGAGAATAAGAGAAATGTTAGACCATCAGCATCGTTTGGTAATGCCCAGAAAAGACCAAGGACCGAGAACCCTGTAAGTGCACTTGTACCAGTGAATCGGAATCGTCCTTGTGCTCGGTGTGGAAGACCTCACACAGGAGAGTGTTGGGGAAATAATAAAGAATGCTTTCGGTGTGGATCTAAGGCACATCTGGTTAAGAATTGTCCTCGAGCAACGAAGGGTCGTGGTTCTAGTCAAAGTCAACCAAGGATGTGATATCGGGTAAGCTCCTTTGTTTTGGAATACTCTTTAATTGTTCTCCTTGTTTGTAAGTTAATTCTTTCTGTATGATTTGGATCTCGAGTAAGAACTTAGAGACTACGTTTGGGAAGTATGATGAATTGGAATCGAGTGGCCAAATGTGAGGCGTGAAGTAGGGAGTTAGGATTGCATGGCGATAAGTAATTTCGAGGACGAAATTATTTTAAGGAGGGTAGAATTGTAACACCCTGGTTTAGGGGCTAGGTAATTTAAGTATAATTCAGGTGTTGGTAGGTTTTTGGGAGTGCTTGGATGAGTTTTGGGGTTTTAGAAATGTTTGGGTGAAAGGGAAGGCTTTGGAAAATTTTGGATTTTTAGTGGGAGAAGGAATCGGGCTAAGGAGGCCTTAAGAATAATTTTGGTAATTTATGGCACAATAATTCACTTGGGAAAGTGGCAAGGAGGTGCCACTTAAGGTCTTGGAAAGTGACGCCTCATGCTTGCTAAGAGGACACTGGTTCGAGTCGGTGACAACAAGGGTGCTTTATTTTGCATGTTGGCGTTAAAAGAAGAAATTTGGCGAAGAAGGGTTCAAAGAATTTGGTGGCGCATGTAGGACATAAATAACGCTTTGGTAGAATGGCTGGGCGTTGCTTGGGAGCTAGAGGCAAATGTGGTACTGGATCGAGGCGGCAGTGACATTTTGGTGTTTTTATTTTTCACGTGTGGCTATGGGCTTGAGTAGGAAGCCTTTAAGATTAAATGATGGGGTTTTGTCATAAAATCAATGTGGCGAATGGCTCAGGCGTTGGAGGAAGCAGAAGGTTCCAGTCTGTGTTGAATCGGGTTGTTGCATTTGGAATTTTATTTTGTTGTGGTCTTTTGCACGTGGGTTGGCGGTGTGGGACTGACACATGGGTGTTGCAGTTGAAGTATAATTCTTGTTGGACAGCAATTGGTAGCTTAAGCATTTGTGGATTCGGTGGAAGATAAGGATTAGTTTTTTTGAATTGGCGGATAGGTAGGTGATGACTTTTGTTATTTTATTATTTTAGATAATAAAGGATTATTTTAGTTAGTTTTAAATTAGAGAATTAGAGATAATGGTATTGGTGGTTTAATTGTTTTAATAGGATTAAGTGATATTTTAGAGTGATAAAATATGGATAATAGTGGGGTAGTTGGCTAATTCAAATCAAATTGAATTAGTGGCTGGAGCCTTGAAGTAGCAGTAGAAAGTGGGAGTCTCCAAGGGGAAACAAGTGTCGAATTGCTATTTAATGGGCAGCCTTCCTCTTGATTTTCTTTTGACCATTTGACAAATTCTTTTAGTCCATATTTGGTGCATTTTGGTCACCATAGTCTTGTGTACCTAGTAGAAGGTTCAAGTGGAGTTTCTTATTTTAATAAAATATTTCTTTTGTTTTCTTTTAAATTCCTTGATAATGAAACCTCTAGCCTCCATTCCTCTACAATTTTACTAAGTTTGAAGTCAATTCTCCCTTGTATTCTAGCGTGGTTGGCGATTCTTAAGCAAGTGTGGTAAGCATGTTCATCTTTTAGCGATCGGTTGTGGTTCCCTATTTTAGTGGCTAAACCAAAGGTTGGCCTTAGTTTTGGCATTAATGATTCTAATATTGTGTATGAGGATTTTAGCAACCGGAGATCGGTGGTGTTTGGGATCCGAGTAAGAGGGTAAGGATCCATTGGTATTGACCTTAGGCCATTGTGTATGTTTAGGTGTTGACCGAATAGTGACTTTCGTTTATAGGGCAGATCGGCATAAGCAAAGGAAGGCCTTCGGGATCTCAGTTTATTTCGGTAAGGAAATTAGTAAGTAACTTAGATTTGTTAATAGTAGATTGTGGCTTTGCTTGATTAATCGTGTGATTCTGATTAAGTGTCGATGGATGCGAGTGCCAGTCAAGAGGGAAAGGAAGGTCCTGTTCCAAAGTTTAAGAAAAAGCCGTCTCGGCGATTCGGGATTAGCCATAGGGGTGTGGTCGTGCGATGAAAAGCGATAAGCAAATAACGGTAGTCTCGCTAAACGATAGCGTCGGGATCGAGGGTTTAGAACTTCAGGTTATAAGGTGTGTAGTTAGCCATTGTTTCCGGGATTTGCGTGATATTTGCTTGTTTAATATGTTGCTAACAAGTGCGATAAATGTGAAATAGATACCTAAAAGGGTATGGCGATGATCGGGTAAGTAGCAAATTGTTGATATGTTATTATTTATTTAAATATGAGTGTATGCCTATATTTGTGAATAACATGTACATGAATCATCTCCGCATTATATTATGTTACATGTGCATGGGTGGGTTATGAAAGAAGGTACGGGTGTACTTCGAGTACGTGGTTGATGTCAGCTTTGTGCTACATCGTGGATTGGCGCTGACTGAGGTCGCGTTGTGGATCTTTGCGATTTAGTTCGCGTGGTTACCTTGATTGATATCGGCTTTATGCCATATCGTGGCTTGATGGATTGCTGTGTGCTCCATCGTGGTTTGATGTTAGCTATACGCTACATCGTGGATGGCATTGGTTGCCTTTTGGAGGGAAAGGAGAGGGTGACTCGATAGTCCCCGGTGTGTGGTAATTTGGTTAAGGGGTGTGTAGCGGATGGACCTTAGGATTGGGTTGGGTTTCATATTGCATGGTTTTGTAATAAATTGATATGGAAATGGGCCAAGCCCAATATGGAATATGAAAAGGTATGTTTTGGGAACATACGTGGAAATGGGCCAAGCCGATGTCAGTGAATTAATGAGAAAGGGCCTAGCCCAATGCTTGAATATGATTTGATTGTGGGCCAAGCCCAAATTGTGGTAATATCCATGTGATTATATTTTTATGTTGCATTTGATAATTTGGGTTGACTTGTGGCTAACATGTGGGTGGATATCGGTGGTTTAATTACACTTTGAGTCAAGATGACTCACCCAATTATTTTCCCAACATTTGGTGACTCTTGAGATTGGACCGGATCGGAGA
The DNA here is from genome assembly GCA_025506655.1 of Gossypium rotundifolium. NCBI lineage: Eukaryota > Viridiplantae > Streptophyta > Magnoliopsida > Malvales > Malvaceae > Gossypium > Gossypium rotundifolium. Next base: position 169,015,386 of record CP106724.1, on the reverse strand, counting down.
GGACACATGGTGGCCCATGAGAAGGAAGAGTTTAAATATTTTAAAGCTTATTTATATTAAGTTTTGGTTTAAATATTGGTTGTAATAAAAGGCCTCTTTATTTATTGTTGGGATTATTTTATTATCTTTTTAATTAGGGTTTATATTATACTTAGATTTATTTCCTTCCAATGATTTATAATATAATAAATTATAATAAAGTTTTAATTCACATATTTTATATCAAGCTTATTATTTAATAATTTTAATGGAAATTACTTCCGAAAATAAACAAAATTTTCAAGTTTTTCCTAAAGACAAAGATTTCCAACCGTTTTTCATGATGGCATAACCAGATCCAGGTCAAGGCGCGTGGGCGGGTTTGGGATGTTACAAATGGATCCCGATCCGTGATAGTGTGATGACTTCTGACAGTGAAATGTGTTTATTTCTTATATAGTAATGGATCCCGATCCTGAACGAGCTTTAGCTGATGATGTTGAGAGTGTGGCGCCCGTTCCCGTGCAGGGGATCGCGCCAGAGGAATCTCGACCGGCTACTAGTAATCCTGATGAGGGAGCTAGACATGCCTTTTATAGCATGATGAATGATTGGTTCAGTCATTACATACGAACCAATCCGGCTGTTCAACCACCCCTGAATCCAAATGTTCCCCCTGTAATACCGATTGTACCTCCAGTTGCAAATCCTGAAGGAATAATTAAACTTCCTGTTGATCGTATACGAAAACATAGAGCTCAATAATTTAGAGCTGAGGATGATCATGATGCAGAGCGAGCTAAATTTTGGATCGATAATACTGGTGGTGTCTTTGATGAGCTGTCTTGCACACCCGATGAGTGTTTGAAGTGTGTCATATCATTATTGCAGGATTCTGCCTACTAATAGTGGAATACTCTCGTGTCAGTTGTTTCGAAAGAGAGAGTATCCTGGGACTTCTTTCAGATGAAATTTCGTAAAAAGTACATAAGTCAGCACTTTATAGACTCCAAGTGTAAAGAATTTCTCGAGCTCAAACAGGGCCGTATGATTGTGTCTGAATATAAGCGCAAGCTTGTGCGACTTAGTCGCTACGCTCGCGAATGTGTATCCTCTGAGGCTACTACGTGCCGGAGATTCGAGGAATTCTAAATGAAGATATAAAGCTCCTGGTTGGCATTCTTGAGATTAACAAATTCATTGTGCTAGTGGAAAAAGCTTGTAAAGCTGAAGAACTGGGGAAAGAAAAACGAAAAGCTGAAGTTGAAACTAAAGATTTTCGGAAGAGATCCGCTAGTAAATTTTCACAGATGGCAACAAAGAAGTCTAAGAACAATGGTAGTCGACCCAAAACCAATACTGGGATTTCTATTTGAGATCGGCTACCAGTGAGTTGACGAGCTACATCAGTGGCTAGTGTCGGCAATGCTCGATTGAGCAAACCTGAGTGTCAGCAGTGCAGTAGACAGCATTTCGAAGAGTGCTTGGGTAAATCTTTTAATCGTACTTGTTACCAGTGTGGTTCACAAAATCACTTCGTTCGGGATTATCCGGAGACTATTGAGAAGGGTACTACTCAGAGCGCGAGACTGAGCGGCACTACAGCTAGAGGTAGACCAGCTTGTAGTGGGGGAGGCAGGAGTGGTGCACAGAGGGGAACTTCAGATGCGATTATCCGAGCAGATACCCGTGTACCGGCTAGAGCTTATGCCATCTGTACTAGAGAGGAGGCTTCATCTTCGGACGTTATTACTGGTATTTTCACTCACTTTGATACTAATGTAACTGCTTTGATTGATCCCGGCTCAACTCATTCGTATGCATGTGAAACATTAGTATCCAGTAAGACTCTACCTATTGAGTCTACTGAAATTGTGATTCGAGTTTCAAACCCTCTGGGTCGATGTGTGTTGGTGGATAAAGTGTGCAAGAACTGCCATTTGATGATTCGAGACATGTGTTTTCCGGTTGATCTGATGTTATTACCTTTCGATGAATTCAACATCATCCTTGGTATGGATTCGTTAACCGTATACGATGTAATAGTGAATTGCAGAAGAAAGACTATTAATTTGAGGTGTCAGAATAACGAAATCCTTCGGATCGAATCTGCAGACTTGAATGGGTTACTGACTGTGATATCATCGATATTGGCTCGGCAGTATTTGAGAAAGGGTTACGAAGATTATCTTGCCTATGTGATTGACAGTAAAGTAACAGAAAAGAAAATTGAATCTGTGCCAGTTGTTTGTGAGTACCCGGATGTGTTTTCGGAGGAATTGCCAAGATTGCCACCTGTTCATGAGATAGAGTTTGGTATTGAGCTAATACCGGGAGCTGCCCCGATTTTGATAGCTCCATATAGAATGGCACCTACAGAATTAAAAGAATTGAAAGCTCAGTTGCAAGAATTGATGGATAGAGGCTTTACCCGACCAAGTTTTCTTCCTAGGGTGCGCTCGTTCTATTTGTGAAGAAGAAAGACGGAACATTAAGAATGTGCATCGATTATCGGCAACTCAATAAGGTGGCAGTTAAGAACAAATATCCATTACCCGTATTGATGATTTATTTGATCAATTGAAAGGAGCTTCGGTGTTTTCAAAAATTGATCTAAGATCTGGATATTATCAGTTGCGAGTTAGAGAATCGAATGTGTGTACCGAAGAACCCTGATTTGATTCGAATGATTTGTGATGAAGCTCATAGTAGTAGATTATCGATTCATCCGGGTAGCACGAAGATGTATAACGACTTGAAGCAGCATTATTGGTGGCACGGTATGAAACGAGACATCTCGGATTATGTATCGAAGTGTTTGGTATGTCAGCAAGTGAAGGCTGAGCATCAAGTGCCATCGGGACTTTTTCAACCTATTATGATACCTGAGTGGAAGTGGGATCGAGTCACTATGGAATTCGTAACGGGTTTACCTTTGACACCAAGCAAGAAAGATTCAATTTGGGTTATTGTTGATAGATTGATGAAATTAGCGTATTTCATTCCGATACGTATGGATTTCTCACTTGATAAATTAGCTGAGGTGTACCTATCACAGATAGTTCGGCTACACGGTGTACCTATTTCTATTATTTTGGATAGGGATCCGGGGTTTACATTGCGGTTTTGGAAGAAACTGCAGGATGCTCTAAGTACTAAGTTGCACTTCAGTACTGCCTTTCACCCTAGTCGGATGGTCAATCCGAGCGTGTTATTCGAACACTCGAGGATATGTTGAGATGTTGCGTCCTTGAGTTTGAGGGTACATGGGAACGATACTTACCTTTGATTGAATTCGCGTATAATAACAGTTTTCAATCAAGTATCAAAATGGCACCCTATGAAGCTTTGTACGGCCGTAAATGTCGTACGCCTTTATATTGGACCGAGCTAAGTGAAGGCAAGATACACAGAGTTGATTTAATCAGAGAAACAGAGCAAAAAAAAGTTATAATAATTCGAGAAAGTTTAAAGGCCACATCAAATCGTCAAAAGTCATACGCGGATCTGAAACGAAAAGATATAGAGTTTAAAGTGGGTGATCGAGTATTCTTGAAAGTATCGCCGTGGAAAAAGATACTCAGATTTGGTCGTAAAGGAAAACTGAGTCCGAGGTTTATTGGGCCATACGAAGTTATTGAGCTTATCGGGCCAGTTGCATACAAATTAAAGTTGCCAAATGAGTTAAACAAGATTCATGATGTTTTCCACGTGTTAATGCTCCGACGATATAGATCCGACCCTTTCCATGTGATCAATCCATCTGAGGTGGAAATTTAGCCTGATATGACTTATGAAGAAGAATCGATTCACATCCTAGCTCATGAAGTGAAAGAGTTGCGAAATAAGAAAATATTGCTAGTCAAGTTATGTGGCATAAGCACGAGGTAGAGGAAGCAACTTGGGAGATAGAGGAATCAATGAAAGAACACTACCCACACTTATTCTTGGTAAGATTTTTGGGGACGAAAATTCCTTAAAAAGGGGGGGAAAGTTGTAACATCCCAATTAAGACCCTAAACGAAACGGTGGTTTCGGGACCACAAATTCGAGCCGAAAAAAATCTCATAATATTATTTTATTTTCGTGTGTAGTGATATTGAGTAAGAGCGTGTTGAATTGTGCGAATTTTATTGCTTGATGTGCTTGAATTGAGAGAAAAGATTAAATAGATAAAGTATAAAAGTAGCATTCATTAAATAAAAGGGTTTAATTGAAGTAATAGTTGAAAGAAAGGACTTGCATGTCAAACAACCCATTTTGTTTGTAATGGACTGACATGATGATTACATGAGCATTATATATCAATTTTTTTATAGTTAGTGGTGTATTATTATATTTGATAATTTGAGTAAAAGAAAGGAAATAAAAAAATAAAAAGATGAGTGTTCATCTTTTCTTCTTCAAGTGGCCGAAGGCATGAAAGAAACAAAGGAGAAAAATAAACATCAAGCTCTCTTCATCTCGGTTTATGCATGACTTGTTAATGTTGTTATCTAAGCTTAGTTTTTATTAAATTCAACGATTTTGAGGTTATTAACATGCATATTAACTAGCCCATTTGTAAATGTATGTTAGATGGCATGTTTCGATTATAACCATGGATATAAATTTGGGGGATTATGTGATTCAATATGGCACATATTAGAAACGAACTAGACTAGGAGAATCCCTTAAGAATTTTAGAAGAATTTCAGGTATTAGGTTGTTTGATAAGAAGAAAATTTTAGAAAGGGGTTAATTAGCTAAATAATGGAAGAAAGGAGTTGGGAATGGTGAGGTGAACATTCGGCCCTTGATGAAGAAGGCCAAATTGTTGACATTTTGTATTTTGAGATATATGGATTAAATTGTAAAGCTTAAATAATTGAGGGGTAAAATAGTAAACTTTATAAAATTAAGTTTTGGATGAAATTGAATAGAATTAAATGTGAATAAGCTTTATTTGATATATTATAGATCAAGAATAAAAGGGAAGGAGTTGGATCGTGGGAAGACCAAGGTAAGCAGTGGCAAGGAAAGCTTAAATCATATAATTAGAGGTAAGTTTGTAAGCAATTGGATTGATACAAATTTTATTCAATATTGAATTGTATATGCTAAAGTGAAATAATAGACTTAATTGTATAAAGTCGAATGTGGTATGGGAAATATTTTATTATATTCAAATGAGATTAAAATGAATATTTATATATGTAAGCTTGAATTAATTGGGTGGATTGAATATTTGTATATGTATCAAGGTATAGTTATACGTGAAAATGGAATGTGATTGATGTTGGAAATTGAAAATGTGGATTTATATATATATATATATATATATATATATATATATATATATATTATAGTTGTTGTTTAGAATGATACATGGGAATATTAAAATAGACTAGCCAAGTGGGTTTATTATATGCATGTAAATATGTATATATCTTGATTAGTTGAAATAAGCATATTGAAATCCGGTTTTTCTTTAATTGCCAAATGTGATGTGGATTGGGATTAAAAGTCCATAATAGCTGAATGTGTGGTTGATTTATGTATGAAATTCGGGAGCATAGGGCTGGATAAATATTTATGGATTGAGTAGTAGTAGTTAAATATGAATCTTGGAAATAAGAGATGGTATTGAATAATTAATTTAGTATATATATGGGCGTGGCCGAATGTGATATAAGGTGATAAAAGAAATGAGTTGTTTTTAAGTCTTTAATTGTATGTGTATTTATATGGATGGAATTGAAATCATATGTATACATAGTACTAGTGAGAAGATGGATTAATGGCACTGTGTGTGCGGATTTATTCACCGAGGACTGTGTGTGCGAGATCGGTAGAATGGCACTGTGTGTATGGATTTATTCACCGAGCACTGTGTGTGCGAGATCGGTAGAATGGCATGTGTGTACAAATTTATTCACCGAGCACTGTGTGTGCGAGATCGGTAGAATGGAATGTGTACGGATTTATTCGAAATGTGTGTGCGAGATTTATTCATGAATTTATTCCTTGTGAGCACCGTGTGTGCGAGAGATCGGTAGAATGGCATGCGAGATCGGTAGAATGGCACCGTGTGTGCGAATTTATTCACCGAGCACTGTGTGTGCGAGATTGGTAGAATGGCACCATGTGTGCGTATTTATTCACCTAGCACTGTGTGTGCGAGATTGGTAGAATGGCACTGTGTGTGTGCGGATTTATTTTCCAATCACTGGGTGTGCGAATTATCGTTTTTCATCTCTTCAAAGACTGAAACACCTAATAAAGGTAAATGAAAGTGTCAGGTAAGTATCTATTGATAATAGTTCATTATTCTGATGAAATGAAGATTAGGTAAAACACTTCGATATGGGTACGGAGTCTATGATTATTTGATTTGTACGCTTGAGATTGAAGAGGTAAATTATTGATGAATGATAACCTGCTAGGTTTTGTGATAATATGACTTGTTTAATAGTTAGATTGATTATATATTAAAAGAGACTGGGGAATTGCTTGGTTTGTATGTATTACCTTATTGTTTATAACTTACTAAGCTATTTAAGCTTACGTGGTGTAGTTGTTGCATTGTTTTATAGATCTTTAAAGTCGAAGTTCAAGCTCGGGAATTTGTGTCGAAGTCAAGCACACTATCAACCTTTGGTACTCTTTTGTAAATGAACTTAATATTATGGCATGTATAAGCTAGCTTTCCTAGAATAGACTTACATGTTATTTTGCAAATGTATATACAAATGCCATGCGAAAATGGCTATATTTCTATGCTAGGGATTGAGTTGGTTATGTTTGATCATGTTGTTAGCATTTATGTATGTTCGGCCTTGATATAATCTTAATATGAAAATTTATTTCTTGGTTCTTATATATGCATGAGTGAGGTGTTTTGCACTTATGAAATGTCTTAAAATTTTAGCTTGGTGTTAGGTGTGATAATGGACTTATTGGTAAGTCAAGTATATGATAAATGGTGGTTTAATCATAAAATCTAGTATGAGCTAGTTGATATTATAGGTATGATGAAAAATTTAACAACGTTTAATATTGATAATTTGGGTGTGATATGATTCGGCAAATGCCTTTAGAAAGTGGAAAAGTTGATTACTTATTTATGTCAATGATTTGGTGATCTTTGCTAAGTTCTATAAAGCATGGTTGTAATAGAGGAAATTGTTATAAGTGAAGTATGCTACTAATCAAAATGTTCATTGGTTTGGGTTATTGCATGTGTATTTCTTTGTACATATATTCGGCCTTAAGTATAGGTTTGAATGTACGGTTGAAAGTAGAAATTGTTAAATGTTTGAATGTATTATGTATGTACCAATTCGGTCAATAGTGGATAAATCATAGGGGTGTTACAGGAAGAGCTAAAGTTGTTGAATGAAAAAGGATCAACCTTGTATTGTGGTAACAAGGCGACCATCAACATAGCTCAAAATCTAGTATAGTATGATAGAACCAAGCACATTGAAATAGATCGCCATTTTATCAAGGAAAATGTAGCCAATGGTGCCTTAAGTCTATCTTATCTAGCACCTAAAAAACAGTTGGCTGATGTTTTTAGTAAAGGGCTTAACTGTCAGACTTATCATAATCTTCTTTACAAGTTAGGCATGCGAGACATCTATGCACCAACTTGAGGGGGAGTGTTGAGAATCTTTGATTATTTGATAGCATTGAATAATATCTTTAGATATTACATCTGATTTTTTTAGAGATTCTAATTAATATTTTTTTTCCTTAGTTGATTCAATATTACATGTATATATAGTTGTACATATTTCTAAGAAATACATACTTTGAGAGAGTTTTTTCCTCAATACATTAAAGCATTCATCTAAAATTTCATCAGATAGGAAAAGCACCTCCGGTACTTGTCAATTCATAGGCAACATGCGTATGTCATGGTTTTCAAAGAAACAAAATAGTGTTGCATTGTCCACCACCCGAGCGGAATATATTTCTGATGGTAGTTGTTGTGATCAAGTTTTATGGATGAAACAACAACTTAAGGACTATTGAATTGATATAGATACTATTCCTATCAAGTGTGACAATACTAGTAATATTTGTCTCACTAAAAAATCACATCCAACATTCAGCACTAAACACATTGAAATAAGGCATCATTTCATTAGAGATCATTTCCAAAAGGAGAAATAGTTCTAGAGTTTGTTGACAGCTTAAATAAATTAGCAGATATTTTTATAAAACCTTTAGACAAAGATAGATTTTGGACACATAGAGGAGAATTAGGTATTACTACCTTTGCTTAATTTCGTGTTCAAATGAATTTTAACACTATGTTGTTTTAAAACTATTTTATGAATTAAAATTGATTGCAAAAGTATATATGCATGATTTATATGGCTCTTATATGTAAAAAGTTAGGGGGAGTTTTCATATGGATAATTGTTCTATTTTGACCTCATTGGTCTAACATGATTTTTTTTATGATCTTGAACTTCCTAGAATGGATTAAATTTTGGTAACTTAATCATTTTTTTTTTTTTTTTCATGACTCATGCATCATTCTTAAATTATGCATTTTCATGCATAAGAACCCATTAAGAATTCCCATAGAGTCATTTTAGGACCCTTAAAACCTCTTAGGACCTAAAAATGTCGTTTTTGCAATTTTACTACACTTGGAAAACAGAATTGCAATTTGGTATCAATACCAATTAAAAAAATATTGATACTCATTAAAAAATATCAATACCACTGGGTTTTAAAGGCATCTACACACTGTTTCAAAACCTAAATTTTTTTTCTCTTCCAACCAAAAATCCTCTTCTTATTCTCTAAAACTCTTCGAAACTCTTCTTTTTTCTTTTTTTTCTTTTTTTTTTTTTTTTTTTGTAAAATCTTGACCTTTCAATCCTTTGAAACATCCTTCCATTAAGATTTCAACAATATTGCTTAAGGATTTTCACTATTTCAACATTTTGAAGGTACACCCTAGAATTTTTAAATTTTTTATTTTATAAAATGTAGGTTAAATAGTTCTTCTTGATGATTTATTGGGTTGATTTGGATTATATTTATTGTGTTTTGTTGTAGGGGGTTTCTTATTCTTAAACATTTATTAAATTTTTTTTACCTAAAACCCTTGCAGACCAAGTGTTTAACAAAATTCCCAAATGAAATTTTTTAGAGTTTTAGTTGAACTTTAGTGTTTAATTCTCTAATTATGGCTCTTGAGAAAAGACCAAGAACCGATGCCTCATCATCCCACCAACCTAGTGGCCCTACATCATCGTTTAATGAATGTTTTCATAACGATGCCTCACGACACCATTTTGATAAAAACTTTGCATCTAAGAGAGTTTGGGAGTCTAGGAAAGTCGATATGGTCATGTTAGAGGGTATTAATTTTGTCTATCTTTGTATTTTGCAAAATTGTGGTTGGATGGATTTCTTTAATATTTCATTATTGACTTAGTATAACCTTAGAAGAGTATGGTGATTATCTTTATTTGCCTTCTGAAGGTAACTTCGATGAAAAAGGTCCTTTTAATCCCACCCTTTTTATTCAGTCCAGATCAGCATTTGAACTTAACTTTCATGATCGTGTCCTCCATTTGATCATAACTTGAAACCTTCACCCTTTTAAAAAACATGCTAAGCTTCGAAACACTGATTATTGATGGCTCAATTCTTTTAAATTCGATAGGTGTCCTGACCTAGCACTTATCATGTTTAATGAAATTACTAAGGCTATTGGGAGTGGGATGAATACAAATATCACCATTCCTCGTGGCACTTATTTGTCATATCTGTTTAGGACGTTAGGCATTAGCACTCATGGAGACACCCTTATTTCCTCTAACCAACCTATTAGTTATGGGGCCCTTCATCGTATGGGATATCATTATGATGCCACCACCAGTACATGGATTAAGAGTGACAATCCAGCGGAAAATGAAGATGACAACATCAAAGCCGCTTTTGAATATGATAAATGCCAAAAATAACATGTTTTAGTCTCATTCTTAATGTGTTTTTGGATTATTATTCAATGCAATATGATGAATTTTATACCCCTAATCCTTTAAATTCATGTTTCTATACTTAGGAGAGGATTTAGGAGTAAAAATCAGAAAATCGGAGCAAGTTTCAAGAGCCACACGAGCTGTACACACAGCCATGTGCCAAACTGTGTAAATTTCGTGAACTACACTCCAAACAGTGGAAAAATGCAATTTTTAGGTTTTTTGAGCATGCTATGACTTATGTATGATAAAGATAAGAAGAGGAGGAAGTCGTCAAAGAAATCAAAAGAAAACAACTCAAAAAAAATCATTGAAGTTGACTCTAAAGCAAATTTCCATCAAGATTAAAGATCTTTTGATTTCTTTGAAGTTTATTAAGAGTTTCTTTATTTCTTGTGGTTATACTGTATTTAAGATGTTTTTATTTACGAATATGATCTAATTTTCTAAATACCTAGGAGAGATGAACCTATGATGAATTATGTCTTTTGATTTTTGTTTATGACTAGAAGAAACCCATTGGATCCATTACTTTTTGACAGTGAGATTGAAAAAATTGCTCGCAGAAATCATAAAGAGGTTAAAGAAGCAAGGAAAAGTCAACAGAATTTAATAAATGATCAAGAGGAAAAGGATATTACTATAGAGATGGGCGATAATCAAAATAATAAACTACCTCTCGCACGTCTTGCCCCTCAGACTATGTATGATTATGCTAAGCCCACTTTGATTGGGGCTGAATCAAGTATTTCCATATCAACTGTTAATGCAAAAAATTTTGAGATAAAGCCGAACACAATTTAAATAATGCAACAATATGTTTAGTTTGATGGTTTGCAAGATGAAAATCGAATGCTCATTTTGTCAACTTTCTAGAGATTTGTGACACTTTCAAGATCAATGTCATTACTGATGATTCCATACGCTTACGGTTGTTCCCATTCTTATTGAGGAGCAAGGAAAAATAATGGTTAAATTCATTTCCATGAGGTTCTATCACTACTTGGCCTCAAATGACTGAAAATTTTTGTTAAAATATTTTCCACTGGAAAGACAGCTAAGTTGAGGAATGACATCTCTTCTTTTATTCATTTTGATATTGAAACTCTTTTTGATACATGGAAGAGATTTAAGGATTTTTTGAGAAGGTGTCCTCACCATGGACTAGCTTTGTGGCTTCAAGTTCAAACTTTTTACAAGGGTTTGAATACTTTGACTAGACAGATGATTGATGCAACAGTTGGAAGAACATTGAACAATAAAACACCTGAGGTGGCTCAAGGATTTATTGAGGAGATGGCATGGAATAATTATCAATGGCAAGTTACAAGAGAAAAACCTATTAAAGCAGCCAGAGTTTTTTATATTGATTTAGTTTCTATGTCGATAAATCAGGTTGAAGCTCTTGTAAGAAAATTGATGGGTTAAATTTTTATAAACAGATGAATCCGGTGATGAAATGTGATATGAATGGAGTGGGGATGATTAATTCATAATGTTTAACTATCAAGTCTAACATAGAGCATGAACAAGTCGATTTTATGGGTAATAATTCTAGATCTCAAAATAACCCCTATAGCAATATTTATAATACAGGTTGGAGGAACCATCCAAATTCCTCTTGGGGTGGTCAAGGAAATCAAAGGTCACAACCCTCTCTGAGTTTTCAACAACCTTATCAGCAAGAAAAGAAATCGAACCTTAAAGAGATGCTTGCTAAATTTATTTCAATTTCTAAAACTCGATTTCAAAACATTGAGATAGCTTTGAAAAAGCAACAAGCATCAATTCATGGATTTGAAAATCAAATTAGACAGCTTGCTAAACTGGTTTCGGAAATACAGCAAGATAGTTTACCTAATAACACTGAACCAAACCCAAAGGAGCATGTAAAGACAATTACATTGAGGAATGAGGAAGTGTTGTCTGAGCCTAAAAAGAAGTTGAAACAAGAAACTGATGAGAAAGATGATAGTGTGACAAAAACTGAAAACATTGAAACACGGTGCTTAAAGAATACAAACCATCAATCCCATATCCAACAAAGTTGAAGAAAGACAACATGGATGAATAATTTGGTAAATTTCTTGAAATTTTTAAGAAATTACATATTAACTGTAACACCCCTTACCCGGGTTTGAAGCTAAAACTGGATACGAGGATTACCTAACTCAACCTGCTTAAACATATCATATCTGGCTATAAAAATCTTGTTTTGGCTTAAAAATTGTCCATTTAATCACATAATCTACTTATCTTGGGCCTACAATGCCTTATACGTACTTCCGGAAGGTTTCTGGAATTAATCAGAAACTTTTATGCACTTAAATTTTTTTTGCCTAAATAGGGGCCACACGCCCGTGTTGTTCAAGGGACACCCCCGTGTGCCCCTAAGACATGCCCGTGCTCCTCACCCGTGGTCGACACTGACTTAATTCACACGGCCAGACACTCGCCCATGTCCCTGGCCCGTGTCCCTCACACAGCCTCGACACGCCCATGTATTAGCCCGTGTGCCAAAACCTTGGCATTCTGTTTATGATGTCATTGTTTCACTATGGTCACACGGCCAAAGCACATGCCTTTGTCCTTAGACCGTGTGTCGAATTAAATTCCTAACTTCAGGTGCAGACTTCACACGGCCTAGGCACACGCCCATGTTCCTGGCCATGCCTCCCACATGGCTGAGACACACGACCGTGTCTCTGCCTGTGTGTTTACTACTGAGCATACTGACTAGCAACTCTAGCATGCAAGGGGACACACGGCCGATCACCACACCCATGGGGCTGATCGTGTGTCACACACGGCCTAGACACACGCTTGTGTGGACAATTTTATGGCTATCTACCAAGCCATTTGCCACCCTAACAAGCAATAACACTCATGCCAAAACAAGTTAATATATAGGTGACCATATGGTAACTCTAAGAACTCAAAAAGAATCAAGACATCCATAAAAGTATACACTTCATAAAATCCATCATCATTGAATATATGAACATATCAAGTATAGGGCAACATCCCATGACCCTTTACAAAATAGATTGAACAACTGTAATAGCCAACACATTTGGCTTGCAAACATGACATAACAAAAAGACCAAGTCCTATACATGCCATACTCAAAATGAATCTAGTTTGGCTATACCAAATAGTGGTCGATAGTGTGATCTCCAAACTCGACTTCGCGATTTCTCGAGCTATCTTGGCAATACTACAAGGAAGAGGGAAACAAGAGTGGTAAGCATAAAGCTTAGTAAGTTTGTATGGAATTAAATAGCAACAATGAACTCATAAAGATACCCATCCATGGCATTAGATAACCATACACAGTGTCATAGGCTCATTACCATAGCTTACTCATCTTTTCCCTTATCTAGCATTAACCATGTCACATAATGTAAATGTTCCTCGTGAATTACTCACGCATACCTGTTTTTACTCAATCATGTAACTTTAATACCAATCTCAATTCTATATTTACTGCTAGATTATTTATCCCAATAATTCACTAGGGGTACTCAAAGATTGCATATTCATTATCGTTATCATGAACCCGAAGCTAATGCCACATCCCAGATGTGGTCTTACATGGAATTACCTCTATTTACCGATTCCATATCCAGGATATGGTCTTACACAGATCCTCACCTCGAATATCGATGCCATATCCCAGAAATGGTCTTATATGATCCTCATATTCAATATCGAAGCCATATCCCAGATATGGTCTTATACGAAATCTCAACTCGGTGCTGAGGCCATGTCCCCGACATGGTCTTACACAGACCTTATCCATCTCATGTATTGATGATATTATTCACACATTCATTATAGTCCAACCGGGACTTTAACATCTCAACTTTCTCATTCAACACTAAGTACACAATTTCATAGAATATCATATAACAATATAATATCAAACGTTCTCAAACTTACAAGCATAAATGTTGAATTTATCACATACATACTTACCTCGATTTCAAAATAAACTAGATCGTCGATCTAGTCTGAGACTTTATTCTTTCCCTGGTCGAGATTGATTCTTGGTTCTTCTTGCTCTATAATAGCAAATTAGCTCATTTTAGTCATTACATTAATAAAAGCATTTTATTAATCATGCTTTGGCAAAATTACTCTTTTGGCCTTATACTTTGGCAAAATGATCATTTTACCCCTAGGCTCGAAAATAAATTCTAATCAAATTTCTACCTTTAATGAGCCTAGGTGAACATTATTTCTCTTATGGTTATCATCAAAACCCAACACATTTACTACCAATTTTACAACCTTAACAAAAAGGTTCATTTAAGTGTTTTCATGGCAACACATTTCACAAAAGTTGTTCATCTAACAACTAAGACTCATTTTCTTCCATAAAAATGCAGCAAATCACATACAAGCTCTCATGGAAAAACCCTAAACGTTTCACCATATTGCAAATTAGTCCCCTCTTTAGAAAGCTTAAACTTTAGGGATTCCAAAAGCACAACTATCATCAAGAAAAACCACTAAAAACACTTACTTGTATGGAGAAGAGTTTAATGAAATTTTGAGATTTCAAAACCCCTATTTTTCTTTCTATTTTCGGTGGAGATGAAGAGAGAAAAAGATGATATCTTTTCTTTCTTTATTTTATTCTATTTATCAATTTAATCCACCAACTACACCCACTTTGACCAATTTTGACTTCATTGTCCCCCTATGGCCGGCCAACCTCCATTTAAGGGGATAATTGTATTTTAAAGACCTCCAATTAATATTCTATGGTTATTTGGCACCATTAGCTTATAAAATGGAACTTTTGCACTTTATGCAATTTAGTCCTTTTTCACGATTAAGCAAGAAATTGCCAAAATTTTGGCATCAAAATTTTCATGCATACATATAATCATGCTCTAGCTCATAAAATAACACAAAAATAATTTTCTTTAACCTTAGATTAGTGGTTCTAAACCATTGTTTCGACTAGCCCCTAAATTGGGCTATTACATTTGTTGAAGCTCTTTTCCATATGCCTACATATGTAAAATTTTAAGGAGCTTTTGATAAATAAAACGAAGTTAAAAGAGCTATCCACTGTGGAACTCAATGAGGAGTGTTCAGCTATTCTCCAAAATAAATTGCCTACTAAGGTGAAAGATTTAGGAAGTTTTACTATCCCTTGTTTTATTGGTAGTTTAAACATTTAAAAAGCATTAGTTGATTTGGGTGCTAGTATTAATTTAATGCCTTATAAAATGTTCAAGCAACTTGGTCTTGGGGAACCTAAACCCACTAAGGTGAGTATTCAATTTGCTGATAGATTTGTTAAGTATCATAAGAGTATTATTGAATATGTACTTGTGAAAGTAGATAAATTCATATTCCCTATTGATTTTGTTATACTTGACAGGGATGAGGATATTGAGGTACCTTTAATTTTAGGTTGACCCTTTTTTGCTACTGCTAGAGTTATTATTGATGTGGGTAATGGTAAACTTATGCTTAGGGTAGGTGATGATAAGATCATTTTTCAAATTTGTGATGCCATATGATTTTTTAGAGAGCAAGATGATTCCTGTTATTTTATGGAATTTATTGATCATGCTATTCAAGATTCATTGTAGGAAATTATTCATAAGGACACGTTGAAATTGTGTCTTGTTCAAGGAGAGGAGGTTGATGGAGATAATGTTGTGATAAATGAGATGAAAACTAATTTAGATACTAATGAGTCTCCACTAAGACATGGTTTGAGGTCATTGAGATAAGTAAAGAACTAAAGTTGAAGCCCTTTATTGAAGAACCTACCAAATTGGAACTGAAGCAATTGCCAAATCATTTGGAGTATGCCTTCCATGGAAACAATTCTACATTGCCAATTGATTATTGCTTCGGATTTAAAATTGAATGAGAAAGATGAGTTATTGCAAGTTTTGAAGAAACACAAAAGAGCTATAGCTTGGAAAATTTCTGATATTAGAGGAATTAGTCCATCTTTTTGCACTCACAAGATTTTAATGGAAGATAAGTACTTGGGTGAGTCCTGAGTATGTTGTTCCTAAGAAAAGAGGTATGACTTTTGTGGCTAATGAAAAGAGCAATTTAATTCCAATAAGAATAGTCATGGGATAGAGAGTTTGTATTGCCCAGGAAGCTTAATGATCCTACAAGGAAATACCATTTTCCTTTACCATTTGTGGATCAAATGTTGGAGAGATTATTTGGTCACATGTATTATTGCTTCCTAGATGAACTTTCTGGCTACTTTCAAATCCTGATAGCTCTCGAGGATCAAGAAAAATGGCATTTACATGTCCATATGGTATGTTTACTTACCAAATAATGCCTTTTAGATTATGTAATGGTCCTGCCACTTTTTAGCATTGCATGTTAGTCATCTTTTATGAACTTGTAGAAGACATTATAGAGGTATTTATAGACGACTTCTCGGTATTCAGTAATTCTTTCTATATTTACCTTAAAAATTTAAAATGAGTTTTGATGAGATGTGAGGAAATGAACCTGTCTACTTAATTAGGGAAAGTGTCACTTCATGGTTTAAGAAGGAGTTGTTTTGGGTCATAAAATTTCTAGTAAAGGGATCGAGTTCGATAGAGAGAAAATTGAAACCATCGAAAAATTATCTCCTCCTAATTTAGTTCAGGCTATCAGAAGTTTCTTAGGACATGTTGGGTTCTCTAGGCGATTTCTTAAAGATTTTTCTAAAATAGCAAATCCTTTAACTAATTTGCTAGAAAAAGATGTGTCATTTAATTTCAGTTAGGAATGTTTAGAGGTGTTTAATGTTCCTAAGGAAAAATTAATTAATGCCCCGATTATGGTTGCACCTGATTAGAATTTATCCTTTGAACTAATGTGTGATACGAGTGATTTTGTAGTAGGTACAGTACTTGGACAACGAAGAGACAAGCATTTTCAGTCGATTTATTATGCTAGCAAGACTTTGATAGACGGACAAGAGAATTACACCACTACAGAAAAAGAATTGTTGTGTACACTGATCACTTTGATCTTCGTTACATTCGTACTGAACCATATACAAAACCTCAACTTATAAGGTGGATTTTATTATTAGAGGAACTTGATTTGGAGATTAAAGATAAGAAAGGAGCTAAAAATCTTACAGCAGACCACCTCTAAAGGATCGAGAATCCCCACCTTGAAAAGCTTAATGAAAAGGAAATAAATGACTCGTTTCCTAAAGAATAACTCTTTGCAGTAACTGATTCTAAAATCCCTTGGTTTGTAGATATTGCGAATTTTTTGGTTGTTAACACCTTGTTAAAATGTTTAATTCATCATCAAAAGAAGCGATTCTTTGTTGATTTGAAAAACTATTTTTGGGAGGATCCTTTTCTTTTTCATGTGTGTGCAGGCCAAATAATTTGAAGGTGTGTTATGGTACCCAAAATGACTAAAATTTTGGACTATTTCCATTCAGGACCAACAGGAAGACATTATAGTGAAACTTGATTTTTCCACTCTAAGTTAAAAACTTTTTAACTTATATACATACAATCATTCAAAAATGAAACTTGATTTTTCCACTCTAAGTTAAAAACATTTTATATCACCTCTTACACAAGCTTACGAGGTTTAAATCACACTTTAAGAATAGTTCAGCACCAAATCAAACCCCTTTAAAGGTCTCTGGAAAATCCTAGAAAATTTTCCCTAAACAGTCCATACGCCCGTGTGGAAGAAGAGGCACGCTCGTGTGACATATCCCACGCCCATGCTGCACACCCGTGTGGAATTAATTCTCAATTCAAACCTACACGGGCTTTCACACGGCCAGACACACGCTCGTGTCCCTGGCTGGTGTCCCTCACACGGCCTCGACACGCCTGTGTGCTCCACCTGTGGTCGACACTGACTTGCATCACACGACCTGTCACACGCCCGTGTGTCTAGCCTGTGGTCGACACTGACTTGTATCACAAACATGCAGGGGACAGACGGCCCAGCCACAGACTCGTGGAACTGACCGTGTGTTACACATGGCCTAGACACACGCCTATGTGTCACACACGGCCTAGAAACACACCTGTGTTTCTACCCGTGTAGATAATTTTCTAGGCTATTTTCCAAGCCATATTGCCACCCTCACAGCCACACATTCATACAACATCACATATCATTCTCACATCATCATTTATCATACTTAATTTTCACATTTAATCCACTAGCTTCACATACACAAGAGGACGCTGTCACTAGCATAACAATAACCAACATAAGCCATCATCCGTGGCTTTACACAATCAATCGTCAACCGTTTTAGGCTAACACATTTGGCTACATTAAATATGACTTAATAATCAAAAGATAAGATTCATATACATGTCATATCTCAAGAAGGCTTGAAACTTATACCCAAATAACTGTTTGATAGTGTGAAAGCGTCTCCGGAATCTCCAACCTGAGCTAGTTAAGTTAACTTATAAGAGATAGGAAAGGAAAAAGGAGCAAGCAATAACACTTAGTAAGTTCATATGAAAATATTAATCAACTATTGACATTCATTTATTTTACTTAACCGCAAGGGTATTATAATGAGATTTACAATTGATCGTTGTTTTGTCGAGTTTTAAAATTTATAAAGAAAACGATCGAACCTGGAAACTAACTCTAACAACGATTTAAGGCAAGTGCACGTATCGAACAGTAATATAGTTTAGGCAAGACCGGATTGTCGAACCCAAAAGAACTAAAAGTACTAATACTAACTTTCTTTTTATTATCTAGCCTAAAATAAGTGACATCCTCACTAAAGATTCACTCAAAGCACTCGTAAGCCAAACCTGAAAAGTTAATCCCATAGGCTTGCCTGAAAATCAAATCTCCACCACTATAATATGAGATGATACACAAATCAAAAGGTCTTTTAAGGGTTGTAACGGGGCTTGGGTTAAAGGTGTGGAAAAAAGCTAAATTAGAGGGTTAGAATCGAGATTGACCTAACAAATTACCTAACTTTAGAAAAAGAATTGAACTAATAATCTGAATAATTGCATCACATGAAAATTTAAAATATTAATAATACGAGCTTCTTCTTCAAGATGCTGAATTTAAACGTACAAGCTCTTAGAACATAAAACTAATAATGAATATGTTTCTTTTTTTTAAGAACAAATCAATAAATACATAATGTAAGAAAGAACTTTATCAACTGAAATAAAGTAATTAGGCAACTGATCAAATCAATTCTCGATAGAACGGTAGTCAAAGGAATGGTGATAACAAATACGAGCGGGGTTTTAGGTTAATATTAGTGGGTAAATCAATAAAAATGGTTGTTAGGATCAAAGGGTTCACTAAGGGTTAATTGTGAAGGTAGTCTTTTTAGTGGAGTGAATGGGTTAAAACCTAGGTATCTTTATCATCTCATTATATCAAATCAAAAATGTGGTCTTGACATGTATAATTGACGCAAGTTCTAGAATAACAATTCAGTGTTAAACACTCATAATCAATAAAGTGAGCACAAAAAAGAATATATGCTCTGTAAGGCTCAAAATCTCACAAAAATTATGGGTGTTTTTGATGTCAACCTCGTAAATTTCAAACTTCAAAGTAATATTCAAATTCAGGTTGACAACCTAGAAAAATTTTTTGATTCTTGAAAAATAGACTTATCATGCTTGATTCTCTAGTATCTTAAAGTTTAAATCATCAATGCACAATTAAATATGACTTACTCAAAAACATATCAATAAGAATCATAAATCATCAAAAATTTCATCTTAATTAGTAATATGAGTAAATTACTTAAGAACTAGATATAATTCAGGGATTTGAGAATAATGTAAAAAGTTAGACACTTTTACCCCCACACTTAAGGTGTACATTGCCCTCAATGTACAAAGATAGATAAATAATCATGTGATACTGAAATTAAAAGATAAGGGGAGAAGTAACACTTTCTGAATTTTTTCTGGGATCACTATTCTCGGCCTGATTTAGAGGAGGAGGCGGTGGTGCTGTGGTGGATGCCAACAGTCACTGTGCTAGATGAAGAAATTAGGAAACTCGTGACTGATTAGCCAAGAAGTATTACGATACATTTAAAATAAACTAATTATGTATTTAAGGACAAGAAAAATAATGAGAAGGAGACTAAGAAGGAAAATAAAATTAAAAGAAAAGACTAATGGACTGAGAAGTCCTTATTGATGGATGGTTCGCGAGGTGGGTGTAATTCCTAAGGCTGTGTTGATCCAGTGGTCGTGGTTCTGGTGTGATTCCCTAGCAGCCTGAAGAACCTAAAACCAAGAAATTAAAATAAGATAAACTAAATTAAGCAGAAGAGAAGTAACAATAAGGAAAATAAAGGAGAAGAGAAGAATAGAAGAAAAATTTAATGGTCTCAAAGACCCTTAGCTTGTAGAGTGGATGAAGCAGTTGGCATGAACTTATGTAGATCGATCTCCCTCTGAGAGATTATTCTTGGATTTTTTCACTTCTTTGACATGGATATGTGTAGGCTCATGAGTTTAGAGACTTGTTATGGAAAAGAGAGAAATTTGAGAAAAAAAAAGGAAGGAAGAAGATAGGGAGTCGATGAGAGGGAAGGGAAGAGGGGTGGCTTTAAATATAGTTTCAAGTTTGGTACTTCCCCATGCCCGTGTACCGTGGGCGTGTTGTTTCACACAGCTGCCTCACACGGCCGTGTGTCTGGGCGTGTTGATTCACCCATGCCCGTTTTATAGATTGTCACGCCCGTTGGTGATAAGTCAGTGTCATCCACGGCCGCATCGCACGGTCGTGGTGTTTTGTCAGTGCCCGTGGTGGTGGTTGGAGCCCGTGACTTGAAGATTTGATTATTTCTAACTCGTTCCTCTTCTGCCATTGTCGATCTGGAGATTCAGTACTTCCACTGACCATAGCCATGGCTAGTAGTGTGCAAGGCTATGGTGCAGGAATCAGACTTTTGGTTAGTTTAAAACTAGGTGTTTAAGATGAAGAGAAGAAAATAAACTAAAATGAAAAGAAATGGGTAAATAAATAGAGTTGTGCTCGGGTTGCCTCCCGAAAAGCGCTCGTTTAAAGTCTTAAGCTAGACTTTCTCGAATTTGCAAAAATCAGGGTGGTTTAAAATTTTGAATATCTTCCCTCATGCTGTAAATTCTATTTTTATAATAAAGTTTAAGTCGAGAAACGTTTACCTTAAAAGTACCAAATATGGGATTGCTTACCTCGACTGTTCCATGTGGAAGATATTGCGTACCTCAAGAGGGATTTCTTCGTTTATATTTAGGTCTGACGTGGTAATTCGTGGATATTCCTTCTTTAACAGTACTTGATCTTCTATTTTGAAGTGGTTTGACGTTCCTATGATCTTTTCTGAGGGCTCCTTTGGTTTTGCTTCGTGCGGATCCGATTCCTTTTTACAGTGTGTCTTCCATGCTTCTAATTTGTCAACCTTAAGGCTTCGTTCCTTATATAGTTCTTCCTTATTTGCACAAGGTCTATGATTCGGCTCAGGTCTACAGCTTTGTGGTGAATCTTGTGGTGAAAGGTGAATATATTGGTCATCAACTGAATTTACTTTCTCACCCTCATCAATTGATGTCTTGGTCGAGTCAAGAGCTTGTAGACTGATCGATTCGTCACCCACACGAAGTATGAGTTCTACTGTGCCAACATCAATTTTAGTCCTAGCAGTTGCTAAAAAGGGTCTTCCTAGAATTAAAGGAATTGAATTGTCCTCATCAATGTCTAAGACAACGAAATGTACTGGGAAAACAAATTTATCAATTTTTACGAGAACATCTTTGATAATACCCCTAGAAATTCTAACAGTTTTATCAGCTAATTGAATACAAATCCTAGTTTGTTTGGGTTTCCCTAGACCTAACTGCTTAAACATTTTATAAGGCATGATGTTTATACTTGCCCCTAAATCAGCTAAAGCATTATCAACAGTTAAGCTACCAATTAAACATGGAATTATAAAACTCCCTGGATCTTTTAGCTTCCGTGGTAGTCTATTTTGTATAATTGCTGAGCACATTGCGTTTAATTCCACATATGGCTCCTCGTCTAACTTACGCTTGTTTATCAAAAGTTATTTTGAAAATTTCCTTGAATCTGGCATTTGTGAAAGAGCTTCAAGAAGTGGTAAGTTAATATGTAATTTCTTTAGGATTTTAAGAAACTTACCATACTGTTCCTCTGTATCGTCTCTCTTTAATAGTTCGGGATAAGGTATACGAGGTTGGTACTTTTTGATTACCAGTTTTGGCTTTTTTGTGTTACCTCAACTTCACCTTCTTCTACCTCACTTTCTTGTATTGAATTAGGTTCATCTAACCCTACATTTTCCTAAGCTGTTATGGCTTGGATTTTCTCCATTGGGTTACTCTCAATGTTTCTTGGTAGACGCCCTTGTGGTCATTCAAAAATTAACTTTGCAAGTTGTCCAACTGACTTAGTAATTTCCCCAACTGACTTAGTAAGTTCCCCAACTTGGTTCTCGATCGCTTTGATCGATTCTTGTAGATTATCAAGCATTGTTTCAGTTTTGTGAGACGAGTATCTGTGGCTGCTATGAATTTTGTTAGCATCTCTTCAAGATTCGGCTTCTTTTCCTTTGGATAGGGCTGATTTTGGAAATTTGGAAGAGGTTGTTGTCTCTGATTTCCTTGATTTCCTTCACCTCCCCAAGAAAAATTTGGGCGGTTCCTCCAACCTAGATTATAAGTATTACTATAAGGGTTATTATTAGATCTAAAATTATTACCTATATAGTTCATCTGTTCGCTTTCTGTGCCCAGTTGGTAGGGTGGGTACTCAGGATTCGCCACAGTTTGACTTGCATCATATTGCATTACTGGATGTACCTGTGAAGAACACAAACTATCAAGCTTTTTATTCATCACCTCTACCTGTGTTGATAGCATGGTTACTGCGTCGAGGTTGAAAACTCCGACTGATTTTGTTGGTTTTGTCCTTGTAACCTGCCACTGATAGTTATTCAGTGACATCTCTTCTATAAACTTGTAGGCTGCGTCAGGAGTCTCTTATTCAGGGTTCCTCCGGCGGCTGAATCAATTAGTTGCCTTGTTAAGGGGTTTACGCCGTCATAAAAAGTTTGGACTTGGAGCCATAAGGGTAAACCATGGTGCGGACACCTTCTTAATAGATCCTTGTATCTCTCCCATGTGTCATATAATTTCTCTAAATCTATCTGCACAAAAGAAGAGGTATCATTTCGTATTTTGGCCATTTTGGCGGTGGGAAATATTTTAATAAAAAATTTTCAGTCATTTGATCCCATGTGGTGATTGACCCTCGTGGTAACGAGTTTAACCACTGTTTGGCTTATTCCTTAATGAAAAGGGAAATAACCGAAGACGTATGGCATCATCAGAAATGTCATTTATTTTGAAGGTATCACAGAACTCTAAAAAGTTAGTTATATGGGTATTCGGGTCTTCGTCCTGCAAACCATCAAATTGAACAAATTGTTGAATCATTTGTATAGTGTTAGGCTTTAATTCAAAATTATTAGCAGCTATAGCAAGCCTAACAATACTCGATTCTGCTCCTGTTAAATGAGGTTTAGCATAACCATACATAGTACGTGGAGCATTGTTTTCTGCCATATCTTGTGGTGGTGGGTTATTCTCATCCATCCCTTCAGTAGGATTGGATCTGCCTTCTTGTTCTTCTTCTCTGTAATTTAGGGCTCGCCTAATTTCTCTATGATTCCTGTGAGCGGTAGCTTCAGTATCATTGTCGTATACTAGTGGTCCTTTCAGGTTCCTTCTAGTCATAAACTAGAGGTACCTGTGTTGGAAAAGAAAGAAAATTAGCAAGGTTAAAACTAATATAGAAATAAAAATAAAAATAAATTGCGGGAAAAAAATAAGAATAATGGCTAAAGTAATAAAAATAAGGCTTTCTTAATATTTCAGTTCCCCAGCAACAGCACCAAAAACTTGATCGTTGTTTTGTCAAAATTTATAAAGAAAATGATTGAACCTGGAAACTAACTCTGACAACGATTTAAGGCAAGTGCACCTATCGAACAGTAGTATAGCTTAGGCATGACCGGATTGTCGAACCCAAAGGAACAAAAAGTACTAATACTAACTTTCTTTTTATTATCTAGCCTAAAATAAGTGAA
Source organism: Gossypium rotundifolium (assembly GCA_025506655.1). NCBI lineage: Eukaryota > Viridiplantae > Streptophyta > Magnoliopsida > Malvales > Malvaceae > Gossypium > Gossypium rotundifolium. The sequence goes on along the minus strand of CP106724.1, from coordinate 168,991,272 downwards.
GTTGTTTGTTTAATCTAAATTTAACTAACTACTAAGCTAAAGACACAAAGACAAAAAGAATGAATTGAAGAAATAACTTTAGGAAAACTCAGTTGACTAAGACGATACCCTTAGGAAGAATCCACCTAGACTTCACTTGTTATCTAACACTAAACCAGATGATTTATTCACTTGACTTGATCCGTAGGATTCCGTAATTTATATTAAACCCTCTCTCGAGGTGAATAACGTCTAACCCTAGGTTGATTAATTGAAATCTCTTTCTAATTAAAACCCCTAGAATCCCATTAACTCGATCTATCCCTATCTCTAGGCGCGCGATCAACTCTGCTTAATTATGCTAGATCTACTCTTAGACAGGGACTTTTGCTTCACCACCTAAGCACATTCAACTTGAATCAATATCCCAAAAATATTAGCACAAGAATTAAGCCCACATAATTAAGAACAAATCAAATATTTATCATCCATCTTAGGTTTCATCCCCTTCAGGTATCTGAAGGGTTTAGTTCATAACAATAAAAGAAAACATCTCAGAAGAAAAGATAAAACAAAATATAAGAAATCCCTAAAACTCTCTAAAGAAATTAAAGGAGAAATCTACCGTCTTGAGTATAATTTCATCTTCTTAAGATGGATCAACTGGCTATCTTCGAGTGATTCCCACAAATCTGGCCTTTCTGGCTCGGCTCCTTGGCCTAGCTAACCCCCCTCAAAAGTTATGCTTAGGGTGTTTATATAGGCTCTTGGAATGCTTTATTTGGCCCTTCAGTATCCTAATCAGAGTGGAATTCCTACTAGGGTGTTTGAATAGGCTTTGGAATGTGGTTTTTTGCCTTTAAGTATCCAAATCGAGTAAAACTCCTCTTGGCCACAGTAGGGACACGGCCATGGCACACGCCCGTGTGAATCGATTTCATGCCGTGGTCAAGTCTACTAAAGAGACACGCCCGTGTGTTTTGGGGTCCAGGTTGTGTTTGAGTAAATTAGGGAGGCACGGCCGTATGTTCTTGGGCCCAGGCTGTGTTGATTTTTTCTTTGGCCCAATTTGGTCTGTTTTAGGACCATTTCTCGTTCTTTTCATCCCTAGGTACTTTCCTGAGTATAAAACATGAAAAGAAAGGATTAAGAGCACCTTTTTACACAATTCAGGGAATAAATCATCCAAAAGTATGCTAAATATGGGATTAAAATATGCTACTTTTACGGTTTATCAACAATTAAGCTCATGGTTACCCACTCAATCATTTACAATGCTTACTCATTCCAAACCTTCACATATCACAACACATATCATAAAACATTGCTTACCTTTACGGGCACTTATACCCTGCATTTATCACCACAAAGTCACATGTAATTTCACTTAGTCAAGTTTCTCAACACCTCGGAATAATAATAAATACTCGGCGGTTTTGCACAAAGCCACCATTTAATAATTAATAAGGTGGTACTGCGCACAACCCACCATTTGTCTCACATTCACGGATATTTATTCACACCTCTTTTTCCTATTTCGAATGTTCATCCGAGGATTTCCTCACTCTCTATCATTTTTAATAGATCTCTACAATAGTTATAGGCATTCTTGCAATGCATTAATGAGTAAAACATATGCAATAAAGAATGCATCATTTACACATAAACTTACTATGGATTCATCATATACTGAAATCACTTCATATGAGTTCTGGGTACATACCCGTACCACTCGTGACATATCCACATACTTCCTTATTTTCAACATGGGTACATACCCGTACCACTCATGACATATCCACATACTTTCTTATTTTCAACATACCTGTTGAATCGCTCGAAATGCTACAAGATACTTTTGAGTCTCATACATACGATATCGCATCAACATCATATCCTCGATATGGTATTACATGAAATATCATATCGATCCCATGTCTTTGACATGGTCTTATATGAAATCTCACTCCGAGGCCATAATCCAAATATGGTCTTCCATGGAACCTTAATAACCTTAGTGTCATAGTATTTGCATTCTATCCACTCTTAAAGTTCAATTAAAGATTTTCATTTCTTGACATCTCACCAAAAACGTATTTAATATATTTCATAGAGATCAAATACTTCACTTAAGGTTGCATTATTTGCACACGAACTTACCTCGATACCAAAAGGGTAAAAAGGTACCTATTCAATTTCTCTCTTTTCCCCGCTCTAGCTCCGAATCTTGTTTTATTTGATCTATAAAAATAAAATTTACTCATTTAATCACCACACCAATGCATCTTAAAATTTCTACATTGAAGAAATTCTCATTTTGCCCTTAGACTTTGGTAAAATTATGATTTTGCCCCTAGGCTCGTATATCGATTTTTATCAAATTTCCTTATTAATCAAGCCTAGCCGAATCATATTCCCTCTTATAGCAACCCAAGACTTTAAATTTTACACACACTTACCACCTATTTCACAAACTTTACAAAAAGGTCTTTTTAGGTGTTTTCATGGAAACACCTTTCACAAAAGTTGTATATTTAACAGGACTTATTTTCTTCCATAAAATTTTAGAAAAAAAACATAAATGCTCTCATGGAATAACCCTATACTCTTATCCATTTTTCAAAATAGTCCCCTCATTAGCTAGCTTAAGCTTTAGGGGTTCCACAAGTACAAAAATTTTCAAGAAAGGCCACCAAAATCACTTACTTGTAGAGATGAAGAGTTGCTGAAAATTTTCAAGCTTACATGGCTATTTTTCTTGGGAAATTTTGGTGGAGAGAAGAAAATGGGAAAAAGATTATATCTTTCTTTCTTTATTTAATTATAAAAATCAATTTCTATCACCAAATTTCACCTAACCAATTGACAAAGTCTATTCCTTGTCCCCTATGGCAGGCCATCACTTACCCAATGGCCTAATTTCACTTTGAGGACCTCCAATTTAATGTTCTATAGCTATTTGGAACCTTTACCAAATAATATAGAACTTTTACATTTTATGCGATTTAGTCCTTTTCACAATTTAGCTTGAAATCACTAAAATTAAAGCACCAAAATTTTCATGCACTCTCATGATCATGTCATAACTCATAAAATAATATAAAAATAATTTTCTCTGACCTCGGATTAGTGCTCTCGAGACCACTGTTCCGACTAGGCTATTACACATTCAAGGGAAACACTCATCGGCTCAAATCTTATCTTTGTGGTGATATTAATAATGAGAGAGAGGAGCTTCGGCTCTAAGATCCGAATTAACTATGAGCGTGAAAGGGAAAGTTGAGCTTGGAATTTAAATAAGTGATTATTGGGAGGCAACCCGAGTGTTTGAATTTTTATTTTCCTTAATTTTGTTGCGTGCTTTGTATGTAAAAAAAGGACCACACAGCCTGGAGACACGAGCGTGTCCTAGGCCGTATGGATACTAGAGTAAATTTTTCCAATTTTCTTTTGACACACAGTAACAGAGAGTTACATGGTTTGGAGAGATGGTCGTGTGCGACACATGGCCTGGCAAACAAGTGTGTGGTAGATCGTGTGACCCACATAGCCTCTCATACGAGCATGTGTGACACACAACCAAGACACACGGGCGTGTGGATACTAGGTGTATTTTTTTATTCTTGTTCGAAGCATCGGATGGGGTAAAATGACCCACACGGCCTGGCTACATGGCCTTGTGTGGCACACAGCCTTGACATACGAGAGTGTCCTAGGCTATGTGAGTCTTGGAGCTTAAATCTTTTTAAAAAAATTTGAGGCACACGGGCACTAGCCACGGCCATGTGGCCCAACACGAGCCTTTACACAATCGTGCCCTCTTTTTTTTACAACAAACCCTAAATTTTTTATTTTACTTTTACTTCTTCTTCTTGCGCCGTTTGCCCCTTCTTTTCAAACACTAACCGTCGTCAAGCCTAACCATACCGCCGATCCCATCCTCTTCCAGACACTGGTTCTTTCCCCATCCTCCTCATGCCACCATAGCCTATTGCTTCTATTTTCTTCTTCGTCGACCCAACCACTCTTCTCCTTTACCCCTCCCCCGTCATTGCTCGCCTCGTTAGCCTTCCTTGTGCAACAATCATTGAGAACAACCCCGACCACAAGCCGAGCATGAACCATCCGAGCTCATCGCCTTTCCACTATGAACAATACACCAACCTACCCTAGATCTACCCTGCGCACACCCCCTCCACTTTCTCCTTTCATTTTCAAACCCAACCACCATCGTTGTTCCTTCTCCGACACCACTACTGTGATTTACCTTTCTGGTCACCACCACCGCCGTCTAAACTTCCCCACAGTTTGTCCCCCTTACTTTTTTCTTATTTTTTTATTATTAATTATTTTTATTTTATTTTCTTTCTTTCTTTTATTATTTTTGTTATTATGTAATCAATTTATTAGTCATATTAGCATTTTTATGTTGCTTTCTTTCGTATTAGTAATAGTTTGAGTTTTATTTTGTTTCTTTGACTTTTCTGTTTATGCAGTAGTAGTCTAGTTCTTATTATTAGATATCTTGATTAATTAGTAAAATCTTCTCAAAGTAGTATTAGCTTTAGTTTTTGTATTAGGAACCATTATCTATTTTAAAATTATCTGATCTGATTTTGTCATGAGATGGGTTGGTTGCTGATATGTCTTATTCTATTTGTTGCTTTGTATCTCTACTATTTTGTATTGCTATTGATTTATTTATTTGATATCTATTGTTTTAGATACAATATGACGAATACTCGTGGTAAATCTAAGGTCTTTTTTCCGTTTCTAAAAATTAGAAGACACTAGGGGTGACTTTATCCTCGATTCCTCCCCCAATCACTAGACACCTATGTCTCTAGTTCCCTTCGGGTCCTCAAAAGCACCTGTATCAGGACTTACGGTAGAGAACCTAGAGATTAGGTTGTTGTATCGATTGGTCAGCCCTACAGGGGATACATTTGGTCGATAGAGTGCACATACTAATCGAGACAACTCTATGGGATAGAATTTTCTCCATCGTCAAGCCTACCTACCCAGAGCTTACATTAAAGTCCTGGTCAACATTTTTTCTGTAGCACAAGATGTCAAGACATGATGAGCCACGCATTATCTCATTCTGATTGGGTGGTACAATGAGTTATCTGAGTGTCTCGAGTTTTGGAGTGACCCTTGGTATCTACACTGATGAGTTTATAAGCACTTCAGGGTTCTCCACCCTATATCGGCATATCTATTGTAACATCCTAAAATTTAGAATTTTATGTATTGCATTAATTCTTGCGTTAAGCTAGCTAAAAATGTTGATTGTGTGTGTTTAGGGGTTCTATGAAGGCTCGGGGTTTATTTGGGCCCTAGTAAAAATTTTGTGTTTAAGCCTATTAAGGAGAGATAGTAAATGGCATCAAGGCTTATAGAAATAGGTGAGAAATTTGCTAGCATAAATGAGCATATGGTAAAGGGGATATGGCGCCACATGAAGGATTTTAAGGGAAGAGGTTCGAATCCCAATTGGTACAAAAGTTTTGACTTTTTTTTATGTTCTTTCCCTGAGTGTCGGCCAAGGTGGTATATAAGGCAATGTGGACTTTTTAATTTTGGCAAGGTGGCTAAGGAAATAAGGAAAGGATGAAGGTAGGGAAAAAAATCAAAAGAAAAAGGCAAGATAAGGGAGCATGTTGGCATTTTTCATGGGTGATGTCTTGGAAAGTTTTGTTGGCCAATTTTTGACTTTATTGTCAAGGTATACACGGTTTTGGTATAGGGAGAAGGTAGCCAAATTTCTTTTGCCTTTTGGTGGAAATTTTGATGTTTGTTAGGCAAAACTTCCTTTAGCATTTTTGTGTTCTTTTCTCCAACTTCTCCTCTCATTACCGCAACTTTAAGACAATAGTGAACATTTTCTCTTTTCTTTCTTGTCTTGCCAAAAACATCTAACCATTGTGACCAATTGTTTCACTCATCTTTTCTTGAAAATCGAAACTAGTTAAACACACCTTCTCCACTTTTCTTTTCTTTTGTTTCACAAGATTCTTCAAGCTTTCTTTCTTCTTCTCTAATCTATACTCTCATAACCGAAATTATTCTTGTTCATTTTCCTCCATAGCCGAACCTCTCAATCCACAATCACTCTTTCATAATTTCTTTTTCACTTGGGCTGACACTCTTTTCTTTTCTTTTCGACTAAATCGGTAAGTGAATTCTTTTATATTTTCATATTCTTTTCTATCTAGCCGAATAGGTATTCATCACTATTCGGTTGTAAATCTTGATCTTCACTGAAATGGTGTTATCTTCCACTCCTTCATATTTTAATCACCTTCTTTTTTGTAGTGTTCTAAGTGGGGTGAATCATTTTAGCCTTGAGTCAAACTGTGGAAATCGGATCCAATATCGATAAGGTAAGGAGTTCTTCATGGATTATTTGAAATCGTTCTTTAGTCGTTTAAGTTATTATCAGGATAATAGTGGTTGTGACTAATTGGTTATATTTTTAGGGACTTAATCGCTCGATTTATCCACTTGTTGATCATACGATTATAGTGGTAAGCCGAACCCTTTGTCATTTGACAATCTATATTTATATCGTATTATTGTTTTGACTAAGATTTTATCCAATGGAGGCTAGTGGCATCATATCGAAAGGAAAAATGATTGGAGATCGTAAAAGAAGAGGATTTTCAATTCCTACTCCTAAATTCAAACGAATGGCAGTATCGGTAGTTCAAGATTTTCCACCGGGTTGTGGACCATCATCCAGGAAGAATCGACAAATCGTGGTCGTTCACGATTCTAAGGGTAAACACTTTAGATCATTTATTTTAGAGTTAGATTAATAAAATCACGTTTGTCGATTAATCGAGTGTTATGATATCATAGGTGTTGACGATCAAGACGGCCTAATACTCACCGTAATCAGGTGTATAATTTCACACCGTTTTTTCGTGGGTTTTTAAGATTGATATCATATTAGAAAGAAATCGTTATGATTAAAATCGTAATATGGAGAAAACTGGGAAATTGGCTTAAATTATACTATTTGATTAATTTGTCAAAATCGGTAATAAAACTGTGAGAATTACAAAAATGCCCTTAATGGGCTAAATTATGAAAATGCCCCTAATGGGTCGAATTATGAAAATGCCCCTAATGGGCTGATTTGCAAAGTTTTATAATGGACCAAATTGTTGTAATAAATATATGAATTAATGATTGTGGTTTATATTTGTAGATATCATGGTTTACTATGTATGTTGCATTTACAATTTTGCATAGGATGGGAAAATGCTGAAGAGAAGTGATTCTGGTGGCATGCCACAAAAATGTTTGTTAATGTGATTCAATCTGATTCTAGTGGCTTGGCCACAATCAAATATGTTATGAATGGCAAAATGCCTGTGATTGGTGTGTTTGGCGGGGTGGGTTGACTTGATCCCCACAGGTGTGATAGGATGGTACGGGTGGTGTGTAGTGGATAGATTATTAGGTTGGGTTTGGTTTGCATTATATTCATTTGATTTATTTGATACATTATTATGTAAAAGGGGCTTAGGCCCAATATTTTGTTAAATGGTTTCTGGCCCAGTAGACGATGGTAAGGGGATTATACACTGAGTTCTAGTAACTCACCCCGTTTCCTTAACCTTTGTAGGTAACGCTCAGTGACGTGGTCTTAGGCCAGGGATGACTTGGTGATGGCCATACTTCAAAAATGGTTTTATTCGGATTTTAGATTTCTTTTTCATTCACTTTATTACTATACTATTTTGAGTTAAATGTTGTAATAAGGCCTCTAGATTATTTTATTTTGCTTTATGTTTGACGCACTTATATTTTGCTCAAATTACTTTAAATGGGATTTTCTAAAAACTTAACTAAAGATTTTTTTTCTAAAATGGATACACAAATAAATTTTTTTAATAATCTTATATAAATATTTCTAACTCGTAAATTTTCTCTCAAATTTTATCAATATTTTTCAAATGTCACAATATGTAAAATCATTAGTTCAAATTTATCAATTTATCAATCAATCTTTGAAGTTAGTAATATTTTGTCAAACATTTTAAATAAAAATTATTTTTATTTTTCCAAATCAATACCTATTTTAGTACGAATAAAAAGGGATTTTAACATGTTTCTTATGAGACATGTTAGATCTGGTCTTAACGCATGGGTCGGGTTTGGGGTGTTACATTTTATGGTATCAGAGCCCTGTTACAAAACTCGACTGTGGTTTGGGTTCAAAAATGTTTTCCAAAGCTACTTGAATTTTAAATTATAAATGTACGTTCTAAAGGAAGTATGGCACCACGAGTATCCGGCACAAGTCAAGTAAGTATATGTTACCAATTTATGATTTCGATTATTATGGTATGACTGTAGAACCACTCTAGAAACTTTTAGTTTTAGGTGTTGAAACTATAGAGATTGAGATTATAGGATGCGTTTGTGAAAACGACTTTACTTCATATACTTCATAAAATATTGTTTAATAAACACTGAAATAGTATACTAATTCATAAGACTTTTAATCAAATTAAATCGAATTAGTTAATATGAGCGCTAGAGGACGTGGACGCGATAGACGTGGCCGTGGTAGAGGCTGAGGTGGTAGAGTTGTGTCTGAGGCGTCGGGACATATGCTAGAAATGGACGCACCTACATCACCTATGACTGAAGTTGGGTTACATGATCGTATGAGGGAGGATGACGCTCTGTCCCAAGCAATGTTGCGAGTCTTGGAAAGGGTTGCTGGGGCAAGAACTGGGTCAGCAGCTCGTGGGTCAATGTCAGAGCAATTCAGATTGAATGGTGCTAAGGTTTTTAGGGTATTTCGGGTGTGGCCCCAAATGTAGCAGAGTATTGGCTTGAGGCTGTGGAGTGGATCATGGATGATCTGGATTGCACTGCTGAGTAGAAACTGAAAGGAGTAGTGTCCTTGTTGAGAGACGACATGTATCAATGGTGGCTCACTATTCGGAAGGCACTCAGGCCGATCGTATTACCTGGAATTTCTTCAAGATGGCATTCTAGGGAAAGTATGTCGGGGCTAGCTATGTGGATGCCCAAAGGAAGGAATTTCTGAATCTGGTCCAAGGAGGTAAGTCTGTGGTAGTGTACGAGGCAGAACTTCTGCGTCTGAGTCGGTATGCCCGAGGTATAGTGTCGACTGCCTACGAACAATGTGTGCATTTTGAGAATCGGTTGCGTGATGAGTTGCAGGTATTGATAGCCCCGCAGAAGGAGAGGAATTTTGCCACACTGGTGGAGAAAGCCAAGATAGCTGAAGAGGCTAAACATTAGGAGCGGCAAAACTGAGACAAGGATAGAGGCAAGAATAAGAGAGATTTGGGGTATTCAGATCCTACTAGAAGGTTTCAGAAGAGGCCCAAGAATGAGGAGCCAGATCGAGATAGAGTACTAGCTGCTACCAATTAGTTACAACCATGTGCGGATTGCAGAAGATGACACCTGGGTGATTGTTGGAAGAGAACCAGTGGTTGTTTCAAATGTGGTTCCAAGGACCATCGGCTTAAAGATTGCCCTCGACTGACTGCTCAGACTCAGGATGTTCGTAACTATGATGCACAGCCAGCTAGAGGTGCTCAGCAGCCACCGAGAGGCCGTGGGCCAAGTCGAGGTGGTAATGGCGTAGGATGAGGTCAGGATGCACCGGTAGAAGTACTGGTAATAGGGATAACGTGGAAGCAAGATAGCTAGGGTTGGTCTATGCGGTCAGACGTCGAGAGGATGGCAATGCATCTGATGTAATAATCGGTACGTTCTTCATATCTGATGCACCCGTTACTGCTTTGATAGATATCAGATCCACCCATTCGTATATTGCTTGTGCCATATCTGAAAATCTGAACATTAGATTTGAGATTATTGTTAGAGAGACAACTGTAATTAGTCCTCTCAAACAGACAGTGTTAGTGAATAAGTTGTTTAGAGATGTGCCCTTAATAATTTAAGGGAATATATTTTACGGATTTGATGGAACTGCCATTCGGCGAGTTCGATCTTAGTTTGGGTATGGATTGGTTGGTGAAACACCGTGCGAACTTGGATTGTGCTGCAAAGCAAATGATACTAAGAACTTCAGAGGATAAGGAAGTGATGATGATAGGTGAAAGAAAAAACTATCTGTCTAATGTGGTATCGGCTTTAAAGGCAGAAAAGTGGGTGCGAAAGGGGTGTGGAGCATTTTTAACCTTCATCATTGCTTTGGATGCCAAGGAGTTGCTAGTGGAAAGTGTTAGAACGGTGAAAGAGTTTTAGATTTCTTTCCCAAGGAACTTCCAGGATTGCCTTTGGATCGGAGGTAGAGTTTGGCATTGAGTTGTTGCCAGGAACGGCTCAGTTGTCCATTGCTCCATATAGAATGGCGCCGAAGGAGTTAGCGAGCTTAAGGCTCAAATTCAAGAGTTGTTGGATTGCGGTTTCATTAATTCAAGTGTGTCACCGTGGGGAGCGCCGATCTTGTTCGTCAAGAAGAAGGATGGGTCGATGCGTATGTGCATCGATTATAGGCAATTGAATAAATTGACTATCAAGAACAAGTATCTATTACCGAGAATCAACGATCTGTTTGATCAACTGCGAGGAGCTTCAGTTTTCTCGAAGATAGATTTGAGATCGGGGTATCACCAGCTTAAGGTTAAGGAGGTGAATATTCATAAGACTGCATTTCGAACTCGTTATGGACATTATGAGTTCTTCATTATGCCATTTGGATTGACAAATAAACCAGATACATTTATGGACATGATGAATCGGGTCTTCCAAACCTATGTAGATCGATTTATGATGGTGTTCATAGATGACATCTTGGTGTACTTGAAGAATGAAGAAGAGCATGATTCACATCTGTGGATAGTATTGCAGATATTAAGGGAGAAGCAACTTTATGCCAAATTTAGTATGTGTAAATTTTTTCTAAAGTGACCTTTTTGGGGTATGTTGTGTCTGTCGAAGGAATTAGAGTTGATCCCCGGAAGGTCGAAGCTATGTTGGATTGGAAACCACCGAAGACAGTGGCCGAAGTTCAGAGTTTTCTAGGGTTGGCCGGATATTACAAGCGTTTCATTGAAGGGTTTTCGTTGATTGCTGCAACCCTAACTAAGCTATTGCATAAGGAAGTACCGTTTGTGTAATCAGATAAGCAGCAAGAGAGCTTTAAGAAATTAAAGAAGATTCTGACAGAAGCGCCAGTATTGATTCAACCTGAAGCTGGAAAATAGTTTATTGTTTATTGTGATGTGTCACACACGGGCTTGGGATGTGTGTTGATGCAAGGAGGAAAAGTGGTGGCTTATGCATCTCGTCAATTAAGGTCGCATAAGGTGAACTATTCCACTCATGATTTGGAGTTAGCTACAGTAGTGTTTACTCTGAAGTTTAGAGACACTATCTGTACGGTGAAAAGTCGATTATCTACACAGGTCATAAGAGTCTGAAGTACCTCCTTACCTAGAAGGAGTTGAATTTAAGACAACGGAGGTGGATAGAACTGTTGAAAGATTATGACTTTACAATTGAGTATCATCTTGGGAAGGCTAACGTAGTGGCAGATGCGTTGAGTCGTAAGGTGATATCAGATTTGAGAGAGATGTTCGCTTACCTCAGCCTTTATGAAAATGGTAGCTTGTTGGCTGAACTTCAGGTGAAGCCTGCATGGATAAGTCAGATCAAGGAAAAGCAGTTGACAGATGAAGTGTTGGGTTCTCGACTTCAACATGTGGAAGGTGGTGAGATAGGGGATTTTTGATTGAATAATGATGGAGTATTGTGTTTCCGCAGAAGAATTTGTATGCCCAAAGATTCAGAATTGAGACAAATGATTCTTTGTGAGGTGCATAATAGCCCATATGCTATGCACCCGGGGGAAATAAGATGTACCGAGACCTCCGTGAGTAGTATTGGTGGCCAGGGTTGAAATGAGAGGTTACTGATTTTGTGAGTAGGTGCTTAACATGTCAGCAAGTGAAGGCAAAACATCACTTGCAGTCGGGATTGCTTCAACCAGTGAAAATTCCATTATGGAAATGGGAAAGGATAACGATGGACTTTGTTAGTGGGTTACCCTTATCGCCAACTAAGAAAGATTTCGTTTGGGTAATAGTGGATCGATTGACAAAGACTGCTCATTTCATACATGTTCGTATAGATTATTCGTTGTAAAAGCTAGCCATGTTGTATGCAGCAGAGATCGTGAGGTTACATGGGGTACCAGGGCCTATTATATCGGACAGGGACCATAGGTTTACATCACGATTTTGAAAGGCTTTACATGAAGCTCTGGGTACAAGGTTAAATTTCAGCACGGCATTTCATCCGCAGTCAGATGGTCAGTCGGAGAGAGTGATCCAAATCCTGGAAGACATGTTAAGGGGCTGTGTGATCAACTTCAGGGGTAGTTGGGAGGATTTCTTACCTTTGGCAGAGTTCGCATACAACAACAGTTGTCAATCCAGCATTCAAATGGCACCCTACAAGGCATTGTATGGTCATAGGTGTCGTACTCCTACTTGTTGGACTGAGCTAGGGGAACGACAATTATTGGGTCCTGAGTTGATATCAGAGACGAAAGAAAAAGTAAAGGTAATTTGGGCACGGTTAAAGGAAGCTTCAGATAGAAAAACATCGTATACGGATTTGAAACGTAAAGATATTGAGTTTGCAGTGGGAGATCAGGTCTTTCTAAAGGTCTCACCTTGGAAGAAGATCTTTAGATTTGGATGGAAGGGCAAGTTGAGCCCTAGGTTCATCGAACCATACCGTGTATTAAAGCGTGTTGGGCCAGTGTCTTATCAACTTGAGTTACCTCTGGAGTTAAGTCAGATACATGGCGTATTTCATGTCTCTATGTTAAGGCATTATCGTTCGAATCCATCTCATGTTGTATCAGTAGAAGAAGTTGAGTTAAGACCTAACTTATCCTTTGAAGAGGAGCCAGTACAGATTTTAGATACGTTAAGGTGCTAAGAAGGAAGTTCGTACCATTAGTCAAAGTATTATGGAGTAATCATAGATCGGAGGAAGCTACATGGGAGCCTGAGGATGCGATTCGACAACAATATCCTCACCTCTTTTAATCAGGTAAATTTTGAGGTCAAAATTTTCTTCAAGGGGTTAGAATTGTAACATTCTAAAATTTAGAATTTTATGTGTTGCATTAATTCTTGCGTTAAGCTAGTTAAAAATGTTGATTGTGTATGCTTAGGGGTTCTATGAAGGCTCGGGGTTTATTTGGGCCCTAGTAAAAATTTTGTGTTTAAACCTATTAAGGAGAGATAGTAAGTGGCATCAAGGCTTATGAAAATAGGTGAGAAATTTGCTAGCATAAATGAGCATATGGTAAAGGGGATATGGCGCCACATGAAGGATTTTAAGGGAAGAGGTTCGAATCCCAATTGGTACAAAAATTTTGACTATTTTTTTGAGTTCTTTCCCTAAGCGTCGGCCAAGGTGGTATATAAGGCAAGGTGGACTTTTTAATTTTGGCAAGGTGGCTAAGGAAATAAGGAAAGGATGAAGGTAGGGAAAGAAATCAAAAGAAAAAGGCAAGATAAGGGAGCATGTTGGCATTTTTCATGGGTGATGTCTTGGAAAGTTTTGTTGGCCAATTTTTGACCTTATTGTCAAGGAATACACAGTTTTGGCATAAGGAGAGGGTAGCCGAATTTCTTTTGCCTTTTGGTGGAAATTTTGATGCTTGTTAGGCAAAACTTCCTTTAGCATTTTTGTGTTCTTTTCTCCAACTTCTCCTCTCATTGCCGTAACTTCAAGATAGTAATGAACATTTTCTCTTTTCTTTCTTGTCTTGTCGAAAACCTCTAACCATTGTGACCAATTGTTTCACTCATCTTCTCTTGAAAATTGAAACTAGTTAAACACACCTTCTCCACTTTTCTTTTCTTTTGTTCTTCTTCTCTAATCCATACTCTCATAACCGAAATTATTCTTGTTCATTTTCCTCCATGGCCGAACCTCTCAATCCACAATCACTCTTTCATAATTTCTTTTTCATTTGGGTTGACACTTTTTCTTTTCTTTTTGATTAAATCGATAAGTGAATTTTTTTATATTTTCATATTCTTTTCTATCTAGCCGAATAGGTATTTATCACTATTCGATTGTAAATCTTGATCTTAACTGAAATGGTGTTATCTTCCACTCCTTCATATTTTAGTCACCTTCTTTTTCGTAGTGTTCTAAGTGGGTGGCCGTGAATCATTTTAGCCTTAAGTCAAACGGTGGAAATCGGATCCAATATCGATAAGGTAAGGAGTTCTTCATGGATTATTTGAAATCATTCTTTATTCGTTTAAGTTATTATCGAGATAATAGTGGTTGTGACTAATTGATTATATTTTTAGGACTTAATCGCTCGATTTATCCACTTGTTGATCATACGATTATAGTGGTAAGCCGAACCCTTTGTCATTTGATAATCTATATTTATATCGTACTATCATTTTGACTAAGATTTTATCCGATGGAGGCTAGTGGTATCATATCAAAAGGAAAAGCGATTGGAGATCGCAAAAGAAGCAGATTTGCGATTCCTACTCCTAAATTCAAAAGAAGGGCAGTATCGGCAGTTCGGGATTTTTCACTGGGTTGTGGACCATCATCTGGGGAGAATCGACAAATTGTGGTCGTTCACGATTCTAAGGGTAAACACTTTAGATCATTTATTTTAGAGTTAGATTAATAAAATCACATATGTCGATTAATCGAGTGTTATGATATCATAGGTGTTGACGATCAAGACGGCCTAATACTCACCGTATTCAGGTGTGTAATTTCACATCGTTTTTTCGTGGGTTTTTAAGATTGATATCATATAGGGAATAAATCGTTATGATTAAAATCGTAATATGGCGAAAACCAAGAAATTGGCTTAAATTACACTATTTGATTAATTTGTCAAAATCAGTATTAAAACTGTGAGAATTACAAAAATGCCCCTAATGGGCTGAATTACGAAAATGGCCTTAATGGGCTGAATTACGAAAATGCCCCTAATGTGTCGATTTGATTGATTGCCTAATGGGCTGATTTGCAAAGTGTTATAATGGGCTAAATTGTTGTAATAAATCTCTGAATTAATGATTGTGGTTTATATTTGTAAATATCATGGTTTACTATGTATGCTGCATTTACATAATTTTGCATGGGATGGGAAAATGCTGAAGAGAAGTGATTCCGATGGCACTGCCACAAAAATGTTTGTTAATGTGATTCAATATGATTCTGGTGGTTTGGCCACAATCAAATATGTTGTGAATGGCAAAATGCCTGTGATTGGTGTGTTTGGCGGGGTGGGGTGACTTAATCCCCACAGGTGTGATAGGATGGTATGGGTGGTGTGTAGTAGATGGATTACTAGGTTGGATTTGGGTTGCATTATATTCATTTGATTTATTTGATACATTATTATGTAAAAGGGGCTTAGGCCCAATATTTTGTTAAATGGGTTCAGGCCCAGTAGACGACGGTAAGGGGATTATACACTGAGTTCTAGTAACCCACCCCATTTCCTTAACCTTTGTAGGTAACGCTTAGTGACGTGGACTTGGGCCAGGGATGACTTGGTGGGGGCCATACTTTAGAAATGGTTTTATTCAAATTTTATATTTCTTTTTTGTTCACTTTATTACTTTACTATTTTGAGTTAAATGTTGTAATAAGGCCTCTGAATTATTTTATTTTGCTTTATGTTTGACGTACTTATATTTTGCTCAAATTACTTTAAATGGGATTTTCTAAAAAACTTAACTAAAGATTTTTTTCTAAAATGGATACACAAATAAAAATTTTTTCTAATGATCTTATATAAATATTTTTAACTCGTAAATTTTCTCTCAAATTTTTATCAATATGTTTCAAAAGTCACAGTATGTAAAATCATTAGTTCAAATTCATTGATTTATCAATCAATCTTTGAAGTTAGTAATATTTTGTCAAACATTTTAAATAAAAATTTTTTTTTTATTTTTCCAAATTAATACCTATTTTAGTACGAATAAAAAGGGATTTTAACATGTTTCTCATGTGACATGTCAGATCCGATCTTAACGATGGGCCGGGTTTGGGGTGTTACATCTATAAACTCGACGAGTCTTTGTTGGTCTGATATAGCAGAGAAGGGGACACTTTATAACCTAAGCCAATCGAAAGTCACATGCCTACCTCCTATCCTCCGTTACATCCACGCTCTTTTTGTACACATACTGACAGGATGTAGGGAGAGTACTGGGGTCGTGAGCCCGACTGATGTTTGTTTTCTTTGGTGTATAACACAATGACAACCCTTCGATCTTACATATTTCATCGCCCTCGATTGTTTCCATCACTAACCACAGTAGGAAGGGTCCTATCTGTTTGGGCCCTTATTTGACTCGCCTAAAATGTATTTTGGCCACCTTAATACTCCGGAGCAAACATCCTCCTTTACACTGGCTGGACAAATTATCCTGTAGAGATTATCGATTATAAGTCACACGAGGATGATTGAGTGACAACATGGATTGGGTCCCCATTGATATATACTGTCTCATTCCGATCCTCAAGATGAGCACGAAGAGTTGCTAGATGATGATCCTCCTCGCCATGCAGAGCCCACCTTGTTTCGCTCCTCCTCCTAGTCACCCTATTGTCGCTCCCGCTATTACACTTGAGGATCTCTCGAGCTATTTAACCGTTTTGAGCAGTGATGCTTTGAGTGTTTCGATACCATCAACATGACTTTACATCAGATTTGCCAGCACCTTCATATCTCCCATTTTGATTATACATCACATGGTCCCGACGCCTTTGACGATGACGATCACTGATATGTTTTGTTTTATTTTCTTTAATTATATTATTTGTCGTTATATTTTATTTTTATTTTTAGTTGTTTTATTTTGATTTGTAAGACTTTTTTATTTTTCTTTTTCTTTTGAACTATGTTGTTGTTTTTATTCGAGTTTGTAATCTCTTTATCTTCTTATTTATTTGTGTTTATCTTCTTATTAGTTTGCTCAAAACCATGTACTTCATTTAGATTTACCACGATTCTGATTTTTACTATTCTAGCGATTTCATCCAAATTCAGGGTAGTTTCAGTTCTCTCCCTCTCTTTTGATATTATGTTTATTCTGTGCTTATATTTGTTTGTACATTGAGGACAACGTACATCTTAAGTGTGGGGAGGTTGTTTGTATATTTGTAATAAAATTTTTGAATTATTTCTTGTGTTTAAGTAATTTTTTCATACCCTCCATTAGAGTGAATATTTTTTTATTTAGAATTTTTATTGATGTTGTTTTGAATTAATTTGTGGATTGTTATGTATTAGTTGATTTATACCTTAAGACACGAGAGAGTCAAGCATGATAAGTTGCTTTTCAGAAACAAATATTTTAGGTTGTCTCGTTGAATTGAATTATTATCTTGAAATTTTGAAATTGCAAGTTTGACATCAAAACCATATTTTTTTTGTGTGCTTTTAAGCCTATAGAGCATATATATTTTTTGTGCTCATTTTATTTTTGGTTGTAGTATATTAACTTGATTTGTTGTTCTAGAACTTGCTTCAATTATGCATATCGAGACCATATTATTAATTTAATATACTAAGATGATAGAGGCACTTAGGATTTAACCTGTAAAAAGCTTACCTATTGAATTAACCCCTAGTAAACCCCTTTGATCCTAACACATCTTTTTTCTAACCGTTAATGTTAACCCATAACTCATATGTATGTTGTAAATTATCCTTGTTATTGACTCCTTTTTTGTCGAGATTTGATTTGGTTAGTTGCCTAACTATGTTTCATTTTTTGAATTTATAAATTTTAATTTTTTCTAAAAAAAGAGAAAAAATGAACAAGAAAAAATATATTTTTTATTGAGCTTGAACCATTAGTTGCATATTCTATGGAAAAGCTCATTTTTATTCTTGATTAGTCTTGTTGATGTAAATTATGTTAATTCATCAACTGAATGTTTTTCTAGTTTGGTAACTTATCAACTAGATCTCAATTATAACCGACTTTTCTGGCCTTTTCCATATCCTCAATCTAAGTCTCGTTACAACCTTTTAAAGACCTCTTAATTGGTGTGTCATCTTATTTTATAGTGGTAAAGATTTGATTTTTAGCAAGCCTATGATAATGACATTTCCTATTCGACTTTTGAGTACACAATATTTGAATCTTAAACACTTTGAGTGCTTTGAGTGATCTTTAGTGAGGATGTCAATTCTTGTTGATTTTTAATTTAAGGTAATTATTTATATAAGGGGAGACACCTACGTTTTTGTGCTTTAAAAATTTTGACTTAGATTGCTTGAATTTTTAGTGCCCTTTTGGTTGAATTTCCAATGCATGATTGTTTGTGAATTATCTTGAAACATTATTAATGAAAAAGAAAAATTAAGGAAAGCTAACTTGAATGTAGGTTGAGAATTTTAATTGTGGGTAAGCAAACACTTAAGTGTGGGGGTATTTGATAAATTCCAAAAGTAACATGTTTTAGCCTCATTCTTAATATATTTTTGAACGATTATTTGATGTAAAATGGTGAATTTTATGCTTCTAATCCTTTAAATTCATGTTTCCATACTTAAGAGAGCATTTGAGAACAAAAGGAGCAAAAAATAAGTGAAAATCAAAAAATTAGAGCAAGTTTCAGGAGTCACACGAGCTGAGCCATTCCACACAAGTTGTACACACAACCGTGTGAGCCACACGGGCTAGCACGTGGCCATGTGCCAAACCGTGTGGATTTCGCGAATTGCACTCCAAACACGCGAAAAAATGCATTTTTTAGGTTTTTCAAGCATTCTAAGACCCATATATGAAAAAGATAAGAAGAGGGGGTCTAGTTTATGCAGTTCGTCGACAGGAGGATGGTGACGCACCGGATGTTATAACCGGTATGTTTCTCATTGCTGATAACCCTTTACTTGCCTTGATTGATATTGGGTCAACCATTCCTATGTTGCATGTTTGATATCTGAGAACCTAAGTCTAGACTCTAAAATAACCACTAGGAAGATGACTGTGGTTAGTCCCCTAGGACAATCTAGGGTAGTGGACAAGTTATTTAAGGATGTGCCTTTAGAGACTCAAGGGGTAGTGTTTCTGGCAGACTTAATGGAATTACCATTTGGAGAGTTTAACCTTATCTTATGAATGGATTGGTTGACAAAGCATCGTGCTAAGTTGGATTGTGGGTCTAAGCGCATGGTGTTAAGTACCCCGGAAGGCGGGGAGGTGGTTGTGTTAGGAGAGAGAAGGAACTATCTGTCCAACGTAGTGTCGGCGTTGAAAGTTGTTAAGATGATTCAGAAGGGATGTAATGCCTTTCTAGCTTTTATTAGTGCTTTGGATGCTAAGGAGGTGACTGTCGATGAGGTTTGAACAGTCAAGGATTTTGTGGATGTCTTTCCGGAGGAGTTGCTAGGATTACCCCCAGATCGCGAAGTGGAGTTTGGAATAGAACTACTCTTGGGTATAGCTTTGGTATCCATTGCTCCTTATCGAATGGCACCGAAGGAGCTGGTGGAGCTCAAAGCTCAGATCCAAGATTTTTTGGATCAAGGATTTATCCGACCGAGTGTGTCTCCATGGGGAGCGTCGGTCCTATTTGTGAAGAAGAAGGATGGCTCCATACGTATGTGCGTGGACTATAGTCAACTGAATAAGTTGACGATTAAGAATAAGTACCCATTACCGAGAATCGACGACCTGTTTGATCAACTTAAAGGAGTTTTGGTCTTTTCAAAGATTGATCTAAGGTCGGGTTATCATCAGTTAAAGGTTAAGGAAGGAGATATTCATAAGACGGCATTTTGAACTCGGTATGATCATTATGAGTTCTTGGTGATGCTGTTCGGGTTGACGAATGCGCCAGCGGCATTCATGGACATGATGAACTGAGTATTTTAGCCATACCTAGATCGGTTCATCGTAGTGTTCATCGACGATATCCTGGTTTACTCCAAGACTGAGGAAGAGCATGATGTGCATCTTAGGGTGGTGTTGCAAATTCTGAGGGAGAAGCAGTTGTTCGCTAAGTTCAGCAAGTGTGAGTTCTGGTTAAGGGAAGTGACCTTCTTAGGGCATGTGGGTTCTGCAGAGGGTATTAGGGTGGACCCTCGGAAGATAGAAGTTGTATTGGATTGGAAACCGCTGAAGTCAGTGGCAGAGATTCGAAGTTTCTTAGGATTAGTAGGATATTACAGAAGGTTTATTGAAGGGTTCTCATCGATAGCGGCACCCTTAACTAAGTTGTTAAGAAAGGAAGTATCGTTTGCATGGACCGACAAACAGTAGGAGAGCTTTGAGAAGTTGAAGAGAATTCTGACAGAAGCACCGGTGTTAATTCAACCAGAGGCGGGAAAAGAATTTACCGTCTACTGTGATGCGTCACACACAAGTTTAGGGTGTGTGTTGATGCAAGAAGGAAAAGTGGTGGCGTATGCGTCTCGACAGCTAAGATCTCATGAGTTGAACTATCCCATGCATGATTTAGAGTTGGCGGCAGTAGTGTTTGCTCTGAAGATTTGGAGACACTACTTGTACGGGGAGAAGTCAATTATTTACACTGACTATAAGAGCTTGAAGTATCTCCTCACTCAGAAGGAGTTGAACCTAAGACAGAGAAGGTGGATCGAGCTATTAAAAGATTATGACTGCTCGATTGAGTACCATCCGAGAAAAGCAAATGTGGTGGCAGATGCGTTGAGTAGGAAGGCGATAGCGGACTTAAGGGCAATGTTCGCTCATCTTAGTTTGTATGAGGATGGCAGTTTGGTAGCTAAACTACGACTAAGACCTATGTGGACAAGTCAAATCAAAGAGAAGCAACTTTTGGATGATGTCTTAAGTACTCGAATTCGACAAGTGTAGGAGGGTGAAGTAGAGGACTATAGTTTGAACAATGATAGAGTTTTGTGTTTCCGTGGGAAGGTTTGTATGCCAAAAGATGAGGAGTTAAGGCAGATTATTCTTCGGGAATCGCATAGTAGCCCCTATGCTATGCATCTTGGAGGAGTTAAGATGTATCGGAATTTGCGAGAGCAGTTCTGGTGGCCAGGTTTGAAGCGAGAAGTTACGGAATATGTAGGGAAGTGTTTGACATGTCAGCAAGTCAAAGCTGAACACCAGTTGCCTTCGGGGTTGTTGCAATCGGTGAAGATTCACCAATGGAAATGGGAAAGAATCACGATGGATTTCGTTAGTGGGTTACCCCTTACGCCCACTAAGAAAGATTCAATTTGGGTGATTCTGGATCGGTTGATGAAGTCTGCTCACTTCATACCGGTTCGAGTGGACCTTTTCTCTACAAAAGTTAGCTAAGTTGTACGTGGCTGAGGTTGTAAGATTACATGGTGTACCGAGTGTCGATCATATCGGATAGGGACCCTAGGTTCACATCACAATTTTGGAAGGCTCTTCATCAAGCAATGGGTAAGTGTTGCTTTTGAGTTTCCAAATCTTTTTCGGCTTTTCAAAGACCCTAGCCGAATGGCTATTTAGAAACTAATCCCTTATGTTCTCTTATTTTTGACATTCCAGGATCTGAAATAGAGCCAATCGCATAGATCTCCAAGATATAGTTTGATAACACTCGAATCGTGTTACCTCCGAGATTTTAAGGTATAGAGATTTACTAATTCTTTTACGTGCAAAATTTGGGTATTTATTAACCCTTGGCCGATTATAGGAGAGGCCTTATTTTCACATCTTTTTGACTTTTTGAGCAAAGTAGTAGATCGGTTTAGTAAGGGTATTGATACTAATCAGGTGTGTAACCTTTCTCACTGTTAGATTGTTTGCTATTAGATATATATATATATATATATAAATCTACTATACTCTACTAAATGTCGAAATCCCGGCATAACAAGTGAAAACCCTTGAAGGGTAACGGCTAACCACAGGTTAGTGACTTTTGTTCTCTTTCGGTGATTATTCCTGTTAAAATGATATGCTTTGTATGACGATCTCATTGTATTCCTAGGGTTGGGGAATTGATGAAAAGGGGAAGTGATCTGTTCTGGTGGCTTATGCCATTTCAGCCTGGTGACTCTGTCACAACTCTGTTTCTGGTGGCTTATGCCATTTCAGCCTGGTGACTCTATCACAACTCTGACAATGACAAGCTAACTGCAGCATGACTGCCATCGATGGTGTGTAGCGGTGTGGGTTGATTGTAGAAATCCCCAATGGTGTGCATGGCAGGTAAGGGTGGCGTGTAGCGGATGGAAACCTAGGATTTGGGTTGGGCTTGTATATATTTGTGGTTATGTATATATATTAATCTATTATTCGGTTTCTGTGGGGCTGAGGCCCAAGTCTAATGGTGCATGAGGGTTGCACACTAAGTCTCGCGACTCAACCAATTATTTTAACAATTTCAGGTAGCACCTAGTGCAACGGACCAGGCTGGAGAGGAGCGCAAGGTGGCCATGCAAAAGATCATTTGGATTCGGCGAAAAGACTCTAGATTACTATTTTATATTTTTTAATTAATGGGTTTTAAATTTCGTTGTAATAAGGCCATGGGCCACTAGACTATTACTGATGTTTTGGGTTTATGTTGGGCTTTTATTACTGGGTTTTTACAGTTTATGTTTAAATTAAGTTAAGGCATGTATAAGATTTCTATTTTTGTTTAAAATTCATTACGACATTTATAACTTTATATTTTATACGAATTAATAAATTATTAAGTTTTTCGGTATAAATGTTTAAACCTGATAACTGTTTTTCAAAATGCGACATGTTTTACAACATCTCTTTAGTAACATACCAGATTCGGTTGTAGTGTTTAGGCTGGGTTTGGGGTGTTACAAGTTGGTATCAGAGCCAGGTTCAAAACTCAGCTCTAGGGTTTTTGGGCTCAAAACGTTTTCTAAAAATGGGTTTTTGAAACATGTATATTTATAAGTAATACGGGATGGTTTTCTTGGCATGGCACCTGCGTCTCCGGCCCAAGTCCGCCAGGTAAGTACTCTAAAACCATTGTGTGAAATATATATGTGGTTTTAATGGGCTATTGGGACGTAGATTAATTAGATTAGAACTTGATGGACTCTAGGCCTAGCTTAAAACACTTCTTAAATTTCATAAGACTTAATTCCACTAAACAAACCCGTGAACGAGCCGCAAGACTAGGGTGTGGTAATAGGCATACGCATGTCTAGGATTGGATCCGGAAGAGCCTGGTATTTAAGCAGTCCTAGTGACTCACCTCCTCTTCGCTGGAATCCTACCTGGTGCGTAGTGACTGTTCACCTTAGCCGAGTTAGGGTGTGGCAATAGACATACGCATGTCTATGAGTAGATTCAGAGAGAGCTTGGTATTTAAGCAGTCCTAGTGACTCACCTCCTCTTCACTAGAATCTTACCTGGTGTGTAGTGACTATTCATCCTAGCTATAAGGATTTGTTGATGGGATAAACCTTATAATTAAAACCTGAAAGGGACAAGCCATCCTATTTATTTTTTAAAAAAAAATCCCCAAGTTTTGTAAAATTTTCAAAAATACATTTGAGTTATGAAAAATTTCCAATCAACCATGTTTTGAAAACTTTACCCGAAAAACCTCATGTTTACAAAAGTAACCCGGACTATGAAACTAGATTTCCCCAAAGTACCCCTATTTAAAAAAAAAATAAAAACAACAACAACAACAACAACAACATCGAAATATCCCTAGTTTGTAAAATTACCAAATTACCCCTAATTTGAAAAATTACTAAATTGCCCGGATTTCAAAATTACTGAAATACCCCCGACTCAAAATTACCGAAATACCTCCAAACTTTAGAATTATCGAAATACCCCCAGATTGTAAAATTACCAAAATACCCTTATTTCACGATATCACCAAGAAACCCTATTTTGGAAACTTACGAAAATACTCCTGTGGGATAAAATTATGAAAATACCCTTGGGTAGTGAAATGACGAAAATACCCCTAGGTGATGAACGTAAGTTTGTGAATGCCTCTGTATGCTGATTGTGAATGTATGAGATTCTCTGAATTAGGGTAGTAGACTTGAGCACTGAACTGGTAGATAGAATCCGAAATCGAAAAAACCACTATTAACCTGCTTTTTCATAAAATTGTTCGTGGATAATCAGTGGAAAGAGTAATAACTCATAAAATTTCTAATTAGATAAACACGAGTCAGAAGAATGAGCACAAGGGGTCGAGGACGTCCGCCGCATGGTCGTGGTAGGGGTAGGATGACCGTGTTAGAGCCAGTAGGGTCTGGCCATGGGTCGAGAAGCGAGATCTTTGAAATTGCCACCGTGGAGGAGAATTTCAGGATCAGACGGGCGGAGAGGATGTGGTGTCTCAGGCGGTGCTAAGGGTGTTAGAGAGAGTTGCTGAGGCTGGTTTGTACATAGGAGCCGAAATCGATCTGGGAGACTTAAAACAACGGGTAGAAGTATTTAGGGGAGTCTCTGGTATAGCCCCAAGTTCCGCTGAATATTGGTTGGAGGCAGTGGAACGTATAATGGATGACCTAGACTTCACAGTGGAGGAGAAGTTGAAAGGGGTCGTGTCTCTCCTTCGAGACGAGGCCTATCAGTGGTGGCTCATGGTGAAAGAAGGTATGCCACAGACCTAATTGACTGGGATTTCTTTAAGGAGTCATTTCAGGGAAGTATGTTGGGGCTAGCTATATGGATGCACAAAGGAAGGCATTCTTGAACCTGGTGTAGGGAAGTAAGTCTGTGGCTGAATATGAGGCAGAGTTTCTACGTTTGAGTTGCTATGCTCGAGGAATGGTAGCAACGGAATATAAACGTTGTGTTCAGTTCGAGGATGGGTTACGGAATGAGTTAAGGGTTCTGATAGCACCGCAGAGAGAGAGAGTTTTTGTGATTTTGGTAGATAAGGTTAAAATAGCTGAGGAAGTGAAATGGGCTGAGAGACAAGAAAGGGATAAGGATCGGGGTAGGAATAAGAGAAGTTTTGGGCCATCAAGAGCATCGAGGAATTTTCAGAAAAGGCCTAGGACTGATGGGCCAGCTCGCACTCCGACGGGCCAGAATCGAGCATGTTCTACATGTGGGATGACATATTATGGGGAGTACAGGATGAAAATCGGTGGATGCTTTAGGTATGGATCCACGAAACATCTGATTAAGGACTGTCCACAGGTGGATCAGGTACAGCCAACGGGCCGAAGTTCTAATCAGGCTAGGAGAGGTGGTCAGCCTAGACCAAGGGGTCGTGGTCAAGCCAGAGGTGGCAATGGCGCAAGAGGTGGTCGTGAAGCACCAAGCGGAGGTGCAGGTTATGTTGAGGCAAGGCAGCCAGCTTTGGTCTATACAGTACATTGCCAAGGGGAAGGAGACACTCCAGATGCGAATAATGGTGCGTACCTACCATAATATACTAAGTGTTTATTTTGGCTTTAGAATTAGAGTCTTGCAATGAAAGTCTAGTGGTGAGACTTAGGTAGTAAGATTACTAGTTAATTTCGAGGACGAAATTTATTTTAAGGGGTAGAACTGTAACATTACAATTTATGGGCTTGTGCATTTTGTGTAGTGTAGGCTTAAAATATTAATTTAAGGATTTGAGGTGCAAATGGGCTTGTGTTTAGGTGAGGCTTTGATTAAATATTTTGTATAGACACTCTAGGGGCTTAAATTAAAGTTGTAGTAGATTAATTGACATATTGGGCTTGTGGCCCAACAACTAGGGGCACAGTAAAGGTGAGCTATAAGTGGTGTCACTAGTGCAAGAGGAGGCCCAAATTGTGGTTGCTTGAAGCCCAAGTTATAGGGCTAAATTTGACACTTAATTAAGTAAGGGGGACTGACACAAGGCTATTTTTTTGGGAATTTTATTATATTTATTCTATGTGGATAATAAGCGAGATAAAGGCTATTTTTGAGGAGATATGATTAAGATAAGGAAAAGGGATAAGAGCTATCATGTGTGGCAGTGTTGGCCGAAAATCAATCTCTGCTAAAGGGACGAATCAGTTTTCTATATAAAGAGGGGGTGTGCCAAAATTTTGAAGCCTCTTTTTTCTCATCTTCTTCCTCTCAAAAGCCGAAAACCACCATATGTTTCACCCTTTCTTCCTTTTTAAAATTTCCTGGTTGGCTGAATCTTTTAATCTCTATTGTTATTCTTCTTCTAATCCCTAAAAGCCAAAATCACATCTCTATTATTCTATTCTTCTCCTTAATATTCATTGGCCGAATCTCTCTTAGCCATCTCTTCAATTCTTAAATCTTCTAAAAGCGGAAATTCTTAGATCTCACCTCTTGAAGTTACCGAATTTTCTTCAGTGGAGACTGCTTGTGCTGAATCTTGAAGGAAGCAATGGGTAAGCATTGATTTTGAGTTTCCAAATCTTTTTCGGCTTTTCAAAGACCCTAGCCGAATGGCTATTTAGAAACTAATCCCTTATGTTCTCTTATTTTCGGTATTTCGAGTTCTGAAGTAGGGCCAATCGCATAGATCTCCAAGATATAGTTCGATAACACTGGAATTGTGTTACCTCCGGGATTTTAAGGTATGGATATTTACTAATTCTTTTACTTGCAAAATTCGGGTATTTATTAACCCTTAGCCGATTATAGGATAGGCCCTATTTTCACATCTTTCCTGCTTTTTGAGCAAAGTAGTAGATCTGCTTAGCAAGGGTATTGATACTAATCAGGTGTGTAACCTTTCTTACTATTAGATTGTTTGCTATTATATATATATATATATATTTGTATGAATCTACTATACTCTGCTAAATGCCGAAATCCCGGCATAATAAGTGAAAACCCTTGAAGGGTAACGGCTAACCACAGGTTAGTGACTTCTGACCTATTTCGGTGATTATTCCTGTTAAAACGATATGCTTTGTATGACGATCTCACTATATGCCTGGGGTTGGGGAATTGATGAAAAGGGGAAGTGATCTGTTCTGGTGGCTTATGCCATTTCAGCCTAGTGACTCTGTCACAACTCTGTTTCTGGTGGCTTATGCCATTTCAGCCTGGTGACTCTGTCACAACTCTGACGATGAGCAACTAACTGCAGCATGACTGCCATCGATGGTGTGTAGCGGTGTGGGTTGATTGTAGAAATCCCCAATGGTGTGCATGGCAGGTAAGGGTGGCGTGTAGCGGATGGAAATCTAGGATTTGGGTTGGGCTTGCATATATTTTTGGTTATGTATATATATATTAATCATTATTCGGTTTACGTTGAGGCCCAAGTCTAATGGTGCATGAGGGTTTACATCGAGTCTCACGACTCAACCAATTATTTTAACAATTTGGTAGCACCTAGTGCAACGGACCGGTGGAGAGGAGCGCAAGGTGGCCATGCAAAAGATCATTTGGATTAATGAAAAGACTGTAGATTACTATTTTATATTTTTAATTAATGGTTTTAAATTTCATTGTAATAAGGCCATGGGCCACTAGACTATTACTGATGTTTTGGGTTTATGTTGGGCTTTTATTACTAGGTTTTTACAGTTTATGTTTAAATTAAGTTAAGGCATGTATAAGATTTTGATTTTTGTTTAAAATTCATTACGGCATTTTATAACTTTATATTTTATACGAATTAATAAATTATTAAGTTTTCTGGTATAAATGTTTAAACCTGATAACTATTTTTCAAAATGCGACATGTTTTACAACATCTCTTTAGTGACATACCAGATCCGGTTGTAGTGTTTGGGCCGGGTTTGGGGTGTTACATTGTTAGAGAATATTGAAGAAAACAACTTGAAACACACCATTGAAGCCAACTCTGAAGTAGATTTCCATCAAGATTGAAGATCACCTTTTGATTTCTTTGAAGTTTATTATGAGTTTCTTTATTTCTTGTGGTTATAGTATCTTTGAGATGTTTTTATTTACGATTATGAACTAATTTTCTAAATACCTAGGGAAGATAAACCCTATAATGAATTTTGTCTTTTGATTTCTATTTTGGCAATAAATACTTAAATCTTATTCTCAATTATGTGTGCTTAATTCTTGGTTTAATATTTCTAGACCATTAATCCATATTTTATGTGCTTAAATAAGAGGGTTTAAATGTAGATCTAGTATAATTGAGTGGAGTTGCATGCAATCATAGAAATAGGACGACATAAATCTACCAGATTAGAGTCAAATCTAATAGAGGGACCTATAGATCGAGTTAATGAGATAATAAGGGTTTTAATTAGAAAGAAATTTCAATTAATTAACCTAGAGTTAGTTGCTCTTACTCTCAAAAAAGATATTAGCATAATTTGGAGATTTCTATGGATCAAGATATTAAGTGAAGAAATTGTGTAATTCAGATTAATAATGACAGATGAAGTCTAGGTGAATTCTTTCCTGGGTATTGTTTAGCTTCTTGGTTGTTACTCATTTAATTTCTTGATTCGTTCTTTGTCGAATTCTTTAATTAATTAATTTAGTTAATTTTAGTTTAAATTAATCTCTCCAATTTGTCTGTTAAATAATAGAAAGGCAATAATTCCTAGTACTTTTAATCCTCGTGGGAATGATATATTTGCTCATCGTAACTATACTATTAATTGGTAGGTGCACTTGCCTTAGTTAGATTTTTAGTTGGTTTACAACTGCATCAGAAGACATTCTAGCACACAAGCATATTCCTTCACCCGAACATGTTTCCCATCCTCTCACGCATCTCAACCTTCATCTGAGATCAATGGTGTCATCCTCAATGTTATCTATTCTTTGAGCAATGGTGTTCGAAGACTTAGAGATGAGGTTAATTCTAGGTTATCGACGTTGGAGATGTAAATGGCATCTCTCGCGTTCCTTCAACACCTTCCTTCTCACCTCACAATGATGACTAGAGTAGATTTCTAGGCTTGCATTTTCCATATCATTGTTCCTAACATTTGCACCTTTACTTTTGTTTATTACCTATGTCATGCACCTTAATGTTTTTTTTTTTTATTCTAAGATACCTTTGTGATTTTTTGATGTTAGTTCTCTATTTCTTAATTTCTTAATTTCTTAATTTTCCTATATTTTTAACTAACCATGTTTTTCTCCTTAAGTTTTATTTGTGTTTTAATATAAAAAAAGGGAGAAGAAAAGATAAATTAAGGTAAATGATTAATTACTTTTATGCTAACCATATGCAAATTATGCAAATTTTGTGACCATTTTCCTTAAAGTAAAAATGGATGTCCATTTTTATTTTGGCCTTAAATTCAAAATGACTTTTATTAAGGGGAGCAATTATTCAAAAACAATTTTACCAAATGTTTTGTTATGTCAAAAAGTGGGAGATTGTTAAACTAAGTTTTACTTAATAAAATATTTTGATATAACAAATTGAAGTGTTTTTAATAAAAGTTAAAATTTTAAAAAATTGATAAAATGATTATTCAAATTGAAGTCTAAGAGATAAAATTTTGAATATCAATGTTGAGCTCTTAGAAAATTTTTAAACAACTTTAAAATAAACTTAAAATGATTTTAACAAATTTAAAAGTATTTTAATTAATCAAACTATTTTTCAAACAAGTCAGAATTGCTCCATGCCAAAAAGTATCGATATCTCTTTGGCCAAGTATCAATATTTTTGAAATATTGATACCCTTCAAATAAACAATACCAAATTGGCATTCTATTTCTCACCAAATCAACTAAGTATTGATAAATTTTTATAAGGTATCGGTAAATTTGTTATGGTATTGATATTTAAACTTCAACGATAATTGAATTTAGCATTTATTGTAAAAAAAATTGATACATTTTATCTAGTATCGATACTCGCTGTTGTAGGTGTACTAAATGCCCTAGTTTTCACATCCCCAACGGCTCTATTAACTATCACAATAACCTCACCAATTGGAAATCAATTAGGGGGTATAAATACCAGCTTCTAAAGATCCTACAAAAAAAGTATATTAAAAAAAATCATCAATCAAACAACCTTTGTACTCAATACTTTCATAATTCTCTTGTACACACTTGTGAGCTCTTATTGTCTTTTTTATGCTCAAGTGTATTATTGTCTATTGTTGACCGATTGGGATAACCTACTTCCAAACTTTCTTATCTGTCAAGTTTATAATTTGGAGTATGGTCTGGATGTCTATTGGAGCCAAGAGTAAGTGGAAAGAAAGTGAATAATGTCATTGCTAATTTGGGTTTTAATTATTCTCACCTTGTTGAAGCTATTGGTTTCTCAGAAGGTATATGGGTGGGTTGGAAGGAATCAGTCAGGATCGAGATTATTCAGAATCACCCTTAGTTCATTCTTTTTCAAGTTTTTGGTAGTGCTCCTTTCGATTCCATTTTTATTTCATTTGTGTATGGTAGCTCGAACAAGAGGAAGTGGAAGTTTCTTTGGAATAATCTGATGGCTTCCATGTAACAAGGTCTTTTCCCTGGTTGATCATGGGTGATTTTAATGCCATTCTTTCTCCTAATGATAAGAGGAGTAGTTGCATCATTGGGAGAAGGTGTACACTCTTCGAGGGCTTTGTTGAAACAGCTGGGTTACATGACTTGGTGTTTACAAGTCCTTCCTTTACTTGGTAGAGAGGTAAGACGTTAGTGAGACTAGACCAGGAATTACCTAATGATGCATGGATGTCTGCTTTTCCAAGTTATTTAGTTTATCACCTTCCACGAATTAAGTCAGACCATAGGCCTATTCTTCTTTCTATGAGGTCGAAGTCCAATCTTGCAAGGGGTAGACCCTTTCACTTCTAAGCTGGGTGGATGAAGCATTCTAACTTCCCATTTTTTTTCAAAGACAAATGGAGCTATTCGGGTAATATAACTGAGTCTTTATCTCAATTAACCTCATGTGTTGAGGGATGGAATAGGTCTATTTATGGTTTTATAGGAACTTGTAAAAAGCAACCATTTAAGTCACTTTCAAGCATTCAAAAGGCTATAGAGTGATCAAATTCTAACTGTTTAGTCCAAATCGAGACGGATGTTTGAGATGAATTGGAGAATGTTCTTAGTCATGACGAATTACTTTGGAAGCAAAAGTCTAGGTGTGATTGGCTTCATCTGGGAGACCAGAATACAAAATTTTTCCATAGCCGCATGATTCAGAGGAGGAAATTTAATCATATTAATGCTTCGCAACTTGATAACAGTGTGTGCAGCTCGAATCAGAATGTTCTTAGATTTGAGGCGGTAGGTTTTTTTCAAAAACTTTATGGAGAGCAATCAAAGTCTATGATAAGTCTCCCGTTGGGCATTTTTTCCTATGCTAAGCTATTTGGATGTTGACTTTTTGGGGAAACGAGTATCAGATTAGGAGATTAAGGGGGCTTTATTTGATATAACTCCTTTAAAAGCCTTGGGGAATGATGGATTCCATGCCCTCTTCTTTTAGAATCAATGGTTTATTGTTGGGCCTACTGTGTGCAAGTGGGTACAAGGAGTTTTGCAAGAAGGGACATTGATTCGAATTTGAATAATACATTGATTGTCCTTATTCTAAAAATAGAGACTCTAGAAAGTTTTGCTCAATTTCTTCCCATTAGCCTCTACTTTGTCCTTTATAACTTGGTAATGAAAGTTATAACCAATCGTTTTAAATTGGTTTTTCCTAACTTCATCAACCAAAATTAGGCTGACTTCATTGTTGGACGCGCTATGTCCAATAATATAATATAGCGTAAGAATTTATTCATTCGATGAGAAGAAATCGCATTGGTAAGAAATGGATGGCGGTAAAAATTGACTTAGAGAAAGCCTACAATAAGGTAAGAGGAGATTTTATTGATGCTTCTCTTCTGGCTGCTGGTGTACCGAATTCCCTTCGAAGAGTGATCATGTCTGCCATCTTCTCTTCTACTATGCAGATTCTTTGGAATGGAGTTCCTACTCAAAAGTTTAAGCCAGCTAAAAGCGTTAGACAGGGGTGTACTTTATCACCATATACTTTTGTCTTATGAATGGAATGGTTAAGGTACTCTATTAGCGCAACAACTGATTTTGGTAGGTGGCACCCTATTCGCCTATCATGTTCAGGACCTGTTTTATATCACCTTTTTCTTTGCAGACGATTTGGTTATTTTTTGTAAAGCTAACTTGGAGCAAGCGTGTGTGCTGAAGAATGTCTTGCAACGGTTCTGTGAGTATTTTAGGCATAAGATCAGTACTCAAAAAAGTAATTTTTTTCTCTAAAAGAATTGAAAGTGATTTAAGCTCACAAATTAGTGAGTTGCTTGGATTTCAGGAAACTCAGAAGCTAGGAACTTATTTAGGGGTGACTTTTCTTCATGATAGGGTCACTAATAGCATATTGAATTTTATGGTGGAAAAACGCAACCTACAAAGCTGGGAAGCAAGGAAGTTATCCATCGCTGGCTGAGTCACACTGGCTCAATCTGCTCTTTTCTCGATCCCTAATTATTTTATGCATTCCATAATGATTCCCAAGAGAGTTTGCGCAAAAATCGAGTGAATGGTTAGGCAATTTTTTTGGGGATGCTCCGGAGGACATCCGAAGCTAGCTCTAATTGAATGGGATTCCATTTGTTAGCCTCGGTCTCATGGTGGTCTTGGGCTTCGACATTTGCATGATCAAAACTCTTCATTTCTTATGAAGATTGGGTTCAATTTAGTTTCCAAGGATAATGCCTTATGGGTAAGAGTTCTCCGAGCGAAGTATGGTTTGAAAGAACAATTACCTAATTCCATTGTTCGAAAGCTAGTGCTCGCATCTGTAGAGGTCTCTTTCCAAGGTTTGGCCCTTATTTCGTGAGAATTTAGCCTAGTCTATAGGTATCAACACTAGTATACGTTGTTGGAAGGATTATTAGATTCTGACTTTAGATCTTCTAATTTTGCATATTCCTGCGCATGTTAATCATAATTTGAATTGCTCTCTCAATGAAGTGGTCACGTCTGATGAAGATTGGAACCTTGATCTATTTCACGTCTGGTTGTTTGATGATGTCGTTAAGCAAATAGGAAGTATTCTTACTCCCCGCCCTTCATTGGGTTCTAATAAGGTTATTTGGAAACGTACGTCATCAGGATCCTTTACAGTTCGCTTATAGTTTCTATAATTTCTAAAAATCAAATAAGCATTAAAAAAGCATTAATAAAATAATTAAAAAATCAATTTTCGAATTCCATGTCATATAACAAGAAAGTTAAGAATTTATTTAATGAAATATATAGTAGTTCTAAAATATTGGTCATCCTGGAGTACAACAAAGGAAATTTTTATTCTGCAGGGACAAACACTACTATGAAGGAATTATTGGAGTTCCTTTTTTGATCACTACACAATATTGACACAACCATGAAATGTAGAGAATATTTATAGCAAAAAGAGTTCAGAAAATCAATGTCCTGAAGAATGAAACGAAATATCCTAAAATCATCACGAAAAATAAAACCAAAATGGATACATGGTATCTTGACCAGGCAGCTACCTCAAAGTTGCAGCTGCATGGAGTCTTGGTTTGTTTATCCTCAGAGCTTGCTGTTTCGGATAGAATCAAGGATGTAATTGTGCTTTTTAGCTTTTCAGAAAGCATTTTGTTGAATTCTTGTATTAGAGAGTCATTCCCAGATGACAATTTGTGACGATCCGTTGTGTTTGAGATACTAGTTTCCATAGTCGAGAAAAGGATTGACCCAATTTCACTTATGCAACAGAGCAGTTTTGCAGTTGAGGATTTCCCATCAAATGTATACCTCTGTTTCGAAAGGATGGCAACAAGTAGGTTAATATTTTGATACAAATTAGAAATGAAGAGTTGAATTAGACTATAACATAATGCATTTTGACCTGCATCTTTGACAAAACTTCCTCGTATGTATCTTTAAAACTTGTCACAGAGTCACACAACCTTTGAGGCATTTCCCTAGCTAGTAATGCTTCTTGTTTAAGTTTAGATATATCACCCTTTAATCTATCCTTCACTTCTATATCTTCTGCAAGCTTTCTCTGTGAATGCAACAATTGAAACAGTGGAAGTATGAATTGTCCAGAAATTTAGTGATGAAAATGTCAAGTCCCTAAGGTGGTTAAACAAGTAGCATTGTACTGACCTGGAGTTCGTTCTTCTGTTCAGTGACAAGTTCTAGCCGTCTCTTGAGATTTTGGAGTTCCTTTTTGTATTTCTTATTCAAATAATTCTGAAAAAGAAACCATTTATTAAATTTAACTTATGCAGCCCTTATTACGACCAATATCGATTTATGACAGAGAAAGGCATTACTAAAAACACATATGGGACGGATTGAAAGATGGAAGATAAAATGACTTTGAAATTATCAACTCACAGGAGTAACATCTTCTGGTGGAAAGGATTGAACTTTTCTTGCAGGTGTTGTTTGAAGTGAATCCAGGTCTGCTATGTAACCCTTGTTTATTTTGAACCAAGTGTCTTCATCAGCTACATCGCTAAAAGAATCTGGAAGAGGACTGAAGTCTGGCAACTGTGAATAATTTGATCTCTTGGCGACAAAGGCCTTGGGAGCTGCTTTAAAACAAGGTGTTTTAAAATCATCTCCCCTATTATTACATTCTTCTATTGGGCTTTCTTTCATGGATCCCTGCCCTCACCAAAAAGCAAACTTATAAATTGTCCTCAGCATAGAAATAACAACAACAATAATACAATTGACTGTAAAATAGCACTTCATATTAGAGAATGGATTCCTAGAGACGAACTAAAAGATTATAAATACATTAATATTAATCATATGATTAGCTCTGCACCGATTTAGAATTCATATCAGTTGGTCCAAATCTCAAGATGACAAAATAAAATGATACTTGCAACCGCAGTTCAGTTACGGCCAATACTTCATGTGTAAGTTTGAGCCCATTAAAAGTTACACATTGCTGTCAATAGAATATGGTAGTGGAAGTTATAAAGGGAACATGTAATGCAGGAATAGATGTACTTCATTAGCATAAGATTTCTGATTACGTGTATTACTGAAAGGGGTAGCCGAGAAAGCAGAATGAAAAACTGACAATTTTTAATGATAAATCAAGTGTTCTAAAAGATAGATAGATGGATTGTTTTCCAAGTAACATTGCTATAATATACACAAACTAGGTGATCTTCTGGCCTAGGAATCACGCAGCACAAACAGAATTCAGAAGCACACTGAAAAGAAATAGGAATTTCTACACTCTTATTTTGCAGTCTGCACAAGTTATACCTGACTAGAGCTTCCATCACCATCAGAAACCAAAGTACTTAGGTTTTCGATCATCATCAGCTGGTCTCTAATATACTGATCACGCTCTTTATGTGATCTTCTTTCTTTTTCTAGTTCCATTTCAAGCTTTTCACGCTCTAATTCATACTGAAATTGGAATACAAGAAGATAAAAAATGTGTTAATGTATATGTTAATAATTGGTGCTAGAAGACTATAAATCTATAATCCTTCTGAAATAAACAAATAATGAACCTTAAGCATATCATTCCTCAGCTTTAATATCTCTTGCTCCAGCACCTCAGCATGAGATCCCTGAAAAAATGTGACCAATTTTAGATTGCCTTTTTAAGTCTAATATTAGCTTATGTAACCTAATCCTCACCTGAAGCTTCCTGCGTAGCTCCTCTATCTCTAACTTTTGCCTTTTCAGTAGGGCTGCATCCGTCAAAACCTAGATACAAGTTAAACTATGATTAGCTTCATTTCAAACTCAACGCCAAATCAATTAAAACAAAAACTCTAGATGAAAACGTGAACTCTTACTCCGTCATGTAACAACATAATAAATACTGTAAATCCTATCAAACGTGTATGCGTGCGGGAAATCATGTACAGGTTTGTTTAAAACACAAATTTGGTGAGAGAACATTTTATGTTAAAAGTTAATTTTTTAAAGTCAAGAATTATTATTGGTGTGGTGGTAAAGAATTTGTTTATTTCCTAACTGAGTTGGTACCCGGTTAACCCTTGCACAAACTCAGTCAGGGGTTCTATTAATAATGATTTATATACAAGCTAGCGTTGGAAATCCATATATTCTGTGATAATGTGGTGCAATATAAAAAAATGACCAACCTCATTCACTTGAGCACAATTAGTAACTCGTTTAGCTCTGCTAGCAAAAAGGAGAGTTCCCTTCGTCTCCTCAATATGAATCTATAATAAAATTAAACCAGAATGCTCAGTTGAGAGTCATTTTGATCTCCCCTTCTCAAAAAGACAAGAAAACCAAAAACAAGCCATTGAATAACCACATACAGTCAAAGTAAGCGCACCTCTTCAGGAGCTACAGTACATATAATTGAAGTTTTGGCGTTCCCTCCTAGAGCAGGCTGGAGTATGCGGGTTAATTTACTATAACGATAAGGAATATGTGCCCTTTACATGTCAATAATTCATATAATTAGAACAGAGTTATTCTATACAAATAAGTTACTTCTCACAGGATAAGCAAAACAAGTACCTTTGTTTTGCACTATCACTAAGTTTGTTAATTACATTACCAAGAACCATTAAGCTCTTGTTAATATACTTTCCTTCCTTCAAACGTACTCCACCAGTTCCAGTCTTAGCAATCCGCTCAGAACCAGCCAAATCAACCAAATTCTGCTTTCAAATAAAGGAATTAAAATAACATTCATAAAACTAATGGGACAAGGTATAAACTAGATAAAAGGGGGGAAAGTCTATGGTAATATAAGGTACATACCAAAACTGAGACGCGTATAGCATCACTGCTTGAATAATCACCAAAAGAGCCTGTATCCTTTCCCTTGCTTTCTATCACCTAGTAATGTAAAATAAATACAACGAATATTAAAAGTAAAATAGTAATACTCATGTTCAACAATATGCTAAAAGAACATACCACTCTGAATATTGTATGAGACCTACTACTTCGTGCATTCATATTTGTCTCACCAAAATGCCTATTAACTGTAAGGAAAATGATTTAAACAAATTATTAAAAATAAACAACTACCCAGTTAAACCAATGGCAAAAATAAGAAGTTTAAAGGACCTTCTCCAGACTCCAGGAGCTTCATCACTTGTTCAGCATTGTTCACAATTTCCTCCCTAAGACCCGCGACGAAAATCCCACGCTAAAACAAACAAGAAAAAATCAGTTAGTTTTGAGCATTATGGTACACATTTGATACGGCATCAAAGTTTAATCAATGGCTGACCTCTAAATTCTCATGAATCTGCAATTTCTGATTCTCTACAGCGAAAAGGTCGTTAATTTCTTCATTGTAAATTTCCATGTAGGAAACTCGGATGAGAAACTCTCGATCAGAGATCTGGGAATTCAATTCAACAACAAGAAAGTCAAAGCCAAAGCTTCTAAAATATATCGTTAACTGCTTCGGGAAAGAACCAAATTTCGTTAAATTACCATATTTATTTTATGAAATATATCGTTAACTGCTCGATGAATAATTCCGGGATCGTTAGATGAACCGTTAATAGTGAAGGTCTTGCCGCTGCTTGTTTGCCCGTATGCAAAAGCAGTTCCTAAAACATAAATAAAATTGTAAATCATATACAAATTAATCATTTTTTATACCAGATCATCAAAATTAGGGCTAAAAAAGGGGATAAAATTTAAACCGTTAAAGCCGTCCACAGCAGCATGAATAATATCCTTAGTAAGAAGCTCGTAAATATCTGAATTCGAGCAATTCTCATCGAAGACATGATCTAGAAACACAAAATAAAAAATAAAAAAAAATCAAGGAATGAGAATTGGAATTGGAAAGGTAAAAAGGATTTGGGAAATGAAAATTTACCGAAAGCGTAAGAAACGCCGGAAATTGGGCTGCCGTGGAGCGTGTGAAGAGAGATTTGATTATCATCGACTCTCCAGAAAGTTGAAGAAGAATTTTCATGGCAAATTGGAGGTCTTACTCTCACTGCTACGCAGATCTTCTCCATTTTCTTTTTAAACGTTGAGTTGCAGAGCGAGAGCTAAGGCGGGATCTTTATGCATTGTGAAAACGGGGGAATTTGTATTTGAATGTTTTGGATTGACGAAAATGCCCTTAAAATGGAGGATTGGATGGGTATTCGGACCCTAAAGAACATGTCTACTGGCCCAGTTTCTTTGGGTAGGAGAATAGCCCACATGCCTCAGTTGGATGATTGTATCAACCTTACGAGAAGCCCATGTAATTTCCAAGGTATAGAATTCAAACAACGGTATACAACATAATTGCAGTAGAAAGTTCCACCGATAAAAAACTGCAATTATATTGTTTTATGTATATATTCAGAAAAAAAGTTAAAAATATTAGTTTAGCAAAATTAAATATTTATCTTTTGACAGGCAAGGATAAAAAATAATAAAAT
This sequence comes from Gossypium rotundifolium, assembly GCA_025506655.1. Lineage (NCBI taxonomy): Eukaryota > Viridiplantae > Streptophyta > Magnoliopsida > Malvales > Malvaceae > Gossypium > Gossypium rotundifolium. The sequence continues at coordinate 168,952,991 of CP106724.1, read as the reverse complement.
GGGTAATGATACTTCTATTTTTAAAAACAAAGTTAATTCTAACTAGAGTTGACACGTGAATAAATTTTATAAATTTTTATTTTTTTAGAAAATGGTTAATCAATCAACTCTAAGGACTTGAAAAAATTATATCAAAGAATCTAGGAAAATACCAAAATTAGCATATCTATTTTTTAAAAAAAAGATGAAAATATTTTATTAAAGCAATTAAATTAAATTAATAGTAATAACAATTTTTATTTTCTTTCACGATGATCCCTAGCCTCCGCCTTTACGCCATTGTTTAACCACCGTTCGTCCTTCATTCAAGTCAAAAAAGGGACCGAAAGATTTACCTATTCCTTTGCTTTCTCTCTTCATCACAAAAACTAGTGTCAGCGAGCCTCTGGCCATCATCCCATAATCGGAAAATTCCCTCAAACTGAAACGACTAAACCGATTGGGTCAGTTAAGCCGCTTTTTTTTTTTATTTTAGCTGAAAATTGCTCTACCCTATTTAAACCTTCTTTTCCCCAAAAACAGCTTTGAATCCCCCAAATCTATGGTTGAAACCTTAAAATTGAAAAAAGTTTCTATCTCTACCGTCCACCATAAAATCTCCTCTATTCAGAATATGTGCTTTTCCATGACCCTAGCTCCGTCACAGTTAAGATTTGAGAGAGAGCATTGGAATCGACCCTAAGCTTATCAAAGAACAGAAATATAATAGATACACATTAAAAGATTTATTAAAGTATAGAGGTATATTTCCCATTAATCCAAAAAAACCCTTATCAAAGAACTTTTTTTTCATTAATATTTGACAACTTTTTATTATATTTTGATAGGTATACTTTGGTTATAACAAACGTTAACATGTTAATGCCAAACTTCTGTTATTAATGAATTCATTCCAGATTGGAGAAGAGACACAGGAAATCGAACAGGGCTTTGAATCCTTGAGTATTATTTTTCTTGCCAATGAAGCCTTTGGCTTACATTATGTAATTGATTTTTTAGGGTAAACTATATAGATTGTTACTCAATTATTAGTTTATTTTTGTTTTGGTCATTCAAATTTATTTTTTTTATTTTAGTCACTAATATTATCGAAATTTAATATTTGGTCACTCCTCCATTAAATCACTACCATAATATTGACATGGTGCTTTTATAGGCATAATAATAAATTTAGCCTTATAATGTTTATAAGTTCTAGCAATTTGATCCTAATTCTAAAAATTCAATATATTTATCCTTCAACTTTACACATTCTACCAATTTAGTCTTAATTTTAAAAATTCAAAAATAAAAATAAAATATTTAAAATTCATTTTCAATATACAAAATTATAAATAAATACTCATTTTTCTTCTATTCTAACATGAAATTTTTTATTAAGTAATAATTTAATAAGTAAAATATTTCTTTTCTTGTTTTTAGTTTTATTTTATATATAATAATTTATTTATTATACGTTTGACCTTATTACTCAATTCTTGCTAAATTTGTTACAACCATTGAGATCAATCGCCCTTACTCATAACTTCTTGATTTCTACATCCTCCATCATCGTGCTATTGAACTAGGAATCAACTGCGAAGCTAATAGCATAACCTTCCACCTCCAAGCACTCATCCTCACCTATGTTTTCCCAATTATGTCTCGCCCTCAAGCACAACCTCAAACGCAATAAACTCGTTCTGAGCAACAACCTAAAGACATCGATTCTGACCTTTTTCGACCTCGTGCTGTGGTTTTTGACCTGACCTGAACGTGGTGGTCACTAATGTTGAAAAAAAAAAGATAAAAGCTAAATATGCTTAAGTTTTCATTGTGGTTTTTTCTCCTTAAATTATTTTATTTATAAAATTATTGTTTTAAAAAATAAATGTCATATTAGAAAATGAGAAAAAAATATATGCATTTATTTATAAATATTTTATAATTGTTGTATGTATTTTTATCAAAATGAACTTTTAAATATTTTTAATTTTTAATTTTTTTAAATTTTAATTTTTAAAAATCAAGATTAAATTGATAGAATGTGTAAAGTTGAAAGTTAATTTTTTTTTTTAGAATTGTGATCAAATTGATAGAATTTGTAAATATTTGAGAGTTAAATTTGTTATTATACCAATAAAAAAGTCACCCAACTTTCCTTAGCAATTTAACTAAGGAGCGACCAAAATATTAAATTTTGACAATATTAGTGACTAAAATAGAAAATTTTAAATATGAGTGATTAAAACGAAACATGCAAATAATTGGTGACTATTTATATAATTCACTTTTTTTATTAAATTGTTGGTCTACTAAAAAATTTCACGTGTTCAATTTGATTGATATTAAGTACAAGGTTTGATTTTTGTGTTTGTAATTCATTTTCTTAACTCATTTGATTATTATAATACAATTGCGTGCATTAAGAAAATAGAAAATTTTTGGTGAATGTACTTGGTATGTCTTTTCATTATAAGGATCAGATCAAATTAATCTATTACTATTAAATAGATTAATTTAGTACTTAAATTATTAAAAACTTCAAGTAACCCAAATTTTAATAGAATTAACATTTTGTTTAAAATTCTATTAAAAGCATTCTCAAATAACATATTTATTTGGAGTTGATCTGCAAATGAAAAAAATCATATTATTTTTAACAATAGATGTTAACTCTATTATAATTTTGCATTATTTAATTTTTTGTTTTTGAAAAATAGTTTCCATTTATTGAAGGGCAAAAGGAAACAAACAAAGCAAACAATAGAACATATTATTTTACTATTTAACAGTTGATCTGCTTATCATTTTACTATTTAACAGTGTTATATTTTAAAAGCATTCTGCAAATAACATATTTATTTGGAGTTGATCTGCAAATGAAAAAAAATCATATTATTTTTAACAATAGATGTTAACTCTATTATAATTTTGCATTATTTGATTTTTTGTTTTTTGAAAAATAGTTTCCATTTATTGAAGGGCAAAAAGGGAAACAAACAAAGCAAACAATAGAACAAGCTGCCACTATCCCAGTACAAACAGAAAAATCAAGAAAACTCAACAAACCAACCAAAAGCATCTAGAAGGTAAAGAAAGGAAAGAAAAAAACCTCAAAACCGCAGCAACCAAGAAAACACATGGAAGCCAAAACTCTCCAATGCTCAAAGGTAGACCAAGACGCGTAGGACAGTGGATAGACCAAGGACGAAGCAAGTCAAAAATACAGGGGTACTGATTCGAAGAACCATAGAAGGGTAAAGAGCTAATCGGGAGGGTCGACCCACCACTTATCAATAGCAACTGCCAATTCAACCTTCAACAGAACCTCCTCTACCCAAAATTGATCATATGCCCATCGAAATCCTAGAGACGCAAGCAGGTGAGCAATAATATTTTGTTCCCCGTAAAAATGTGTCATAGTGAGATCAATGAAACCGATAAGCAGACTATGTTTACCCTCCCTGATAATAGCTGAAATTTCTGACCTGTCTTTTGTGTTGGAGCAGAGCTTTCGAATGACATGCAACGAATCCCCATAAAAACCAACTCTTTGCAGACCGAGGTCACAAGCAAACTCCACAAACCAAAAAAAAAAGCCAATGCTTTTGTGACGAAAGTGGAGAAGACATGGCGATGAAGTTGTGTGCATACACCCAGCACCTAGCCATGGCAGTCACATACAACCACACCAGAGCATGATGTGCAGTTGTGTCTCTTGTACACAGCATCGAAGTTTGCCTTTACCAAAGGCTCAATCGTAGGGTGCCACTGCTCGAAAAGCGAACCTACTAAAACCCCAACAGTCACATCAAGGGTAGACAGATCTCGGAGATACTAACAAATAAATGAGATGACCTCCAAAGAAGTATGGTGAAGCCCATCATAGTGCCCACAGGTCCTCCTCATCTAGAGAACCCTAATCGTAGTAAGTATTAACTCTATCAAGTCTCCAAAATAAGTTGTAAATAGAAATCGAGCCAGCTAACAAAATTGGCATCGTTGTATGACACAGGCTAAGTAATTCACAGGTTTTCCCATGTCGAAGCTACTAAAGGGCAATCTCGTATGACATGGAAGTCGTCTCAAGTACGGTTCGACATTTAGGATACTATTAAGTTGGAGAAATGCACTTGTTGTAGAGGTTAAATAGAGTAGGGACATAGTTTTGGAAGAAACGCCAAGTTGTAATGTGCACTTTAGGTGGGACTCTAGCCTTCCACAAGGTTGTATACAGATCCCTAGAACACGTAGGAGGGTTGTGGGTAGTATGGGAATAGGTCAAATGTGTAGACGATTGGAGCATTTTGTAACCACTATGGACGATATAGCGACCCGTAGGATCCCCCTTCCAAACAAGCATGTCATCACTGGCCAAACGTGAAAAAGGAATACTCAAGATCCGACTAGCTTCATTTTTAAAAATCATGGATCGCACCAAGGTGAATTCCATTGAGCCAAATCCGGTTGCATTAAATCACTTACCCAACTAATCGACATACTAATGGGTGTGTTCTCAATTCTACAGTTGCCACTACTTGGAAGCTAGCAATCATTCCAAATCGAAATGGATCATCCCCACCCACCATCCAAGGCCCTTCTCTAACAAACCTCGAGACTTCTAGATGTTCTGCCAAGTAAAAGATGGGTAAAACCTTAAACCCACTTGCAAAAAATCCTAAGTAGGGAAATATTTGACTTTAAAAACACAACTCATAAAACAACTCAGGTTTGTCAAAGTACGGCAAAATTGCTTTGTAAGAATAGAAATATTAACATTTTCCATATCCCAAAATCCTATACCCCCATTGCATTTCAACTCGCACAAACAAACCCAAGAACAACAATGAAAACCCCTACGTCCTCCCAATTTCTACCACAAGAACTTACTCATAAGTGCCTTTAAGTCACGACAAAATGAATTGGGAACCAAAAAGCATTGCATAGAAAAAGTAAAGAGTCTCTATAAAACTAATTTAATAAAAACCTCCCTATGCCATTGAGATAAAAACTACAAGTTACATCCATCAACGCACCAACAGAAACAATCCATGTAATGTTGGAAAGCCTTACGCTTCTGCCTCTCAACCATAGATAGCAGGCCCAAATAATATTTAGGATTAGTAGTGACACACACCCCCAATAAAGAGCCAAGACGAGAGCACTCAAATGGAACCACATTAGCACTGAAATAAATCAATGACTTATCAAAATTAACCTATTGTCCTGAACATCACCCAGACTCATCCAAGATAGCCTGAACCATGGAGGGTAAGGCGTGGATAAGACTGGCCAAGACGAACTCTACGGAACACCCTGTCACGTTGTGCCAAACGAAACAAAAAAGAAAGTCTTTCTCCACACAAAAGAAAAAGATAAGGACTCAAGGGGTTGCCCTGGCGAAGACCTCTAGAAGGAAGGAAAGTATCACTCACAAACCCAATGAGAACAACAGAATAGGACAACGTATGGACACACAGCATGATCAGGGAAATCCAGTTAGAGCAAAATATCATCCAAAGTGTAACAACCTCCAAAAATGCCATTCAACCTGATCGTAAGTCTTGCTCATATACAATTTGAACGCGAAAGAACTTGTTCTCCCTAACCGCCTCCGCTTAAAAGAGTGGAGAACCTCATAAGCAATTAGGATATTATCGGTGATAAAATTTCTAGGGACAAAAACACTCTGAAATTCATCAATACAAACATCAAGAACTTTAAAACAATTCACGAGCACTATAGAAATAATCTTGTACATCACGATGTAAAGGCTAATCGGGCAAAACTGTGACATGTGCCTTGGATTTGTAACTTTGAGAATGAGGACAATATACGTACTTTTTATCTCAGAGAGGGAGACTTCCCTCTGAAGCACCTATAAAATGTAACCTCCCAAAGTCGTCCTGGATGTTATATTTGAATCCTGAAAGTTACATTAGCCATCGAAATGGCCAAGTAAAAACGTTCGGTTTGAAAATTGCTATCTTCAATAATTTTTCAAAAAACTCATTACGGTTGCATTAGGTTTGTTAAAAACACCAATTTGTTAGGTCATTTATATTTTAAGTCCAATTTATTAGAAAATCATGTTGTTTGAAAAAAGAACTCAGTTGACTTTGTCTACAACCTTTTAAAAACCTTATTTTACTGTTACGCAATAGAAAAAATGTTGCATTCGATTTTGTATAAAATCCATATTTGAAGTCATGTTAGGCCAATTATTTACTTTGTTTAGTTTCCATTCAAATATCTCATGTATGCAAAAATCCCAAACAAAAGTCACCTATACAATAGTTCATACTTAATAAAAATTACAATCCCCCAAAATAAACCAAAATGAATTAAGTAAAATCTAAAATACTGTATTATGTGAAAATCTTATATGATATGAGACCTCTGAATATTAAGTCCGACCCTAGTCCTAAGGGTTATCTGTAAAGAGTAAATTAAGGGTGAGCTTAAAAAGCTCAGTGTGAGTCTAAGCAAAAATAAGTATACAATCAGTCAATAAGGCATACTATTAATATACAGTTCATACAATTTATCATGCCATATCAACATATGTATATGACATGCTCAATGATACAATGCAATGGTTCTACCTATCCATCCACTACACACCACGAGTTCTTCAAAACTCGTCATCCGAATACCAAAATAATAAGAGCTGAAGCTCGGTGTGATTAAACCATCGGTAACAGTATGCAGTTAAAACTGGCAGCAACATGCAAACAAGCTGCCAATAAGATGCGATAAGTCACCAATACTTCACAATACTTCGGGGTCAAAATATTGACTGAAAAGTGTTGCGGATTAACCGTTGGTACTCCACAAAACTCCTCCATCACCCAATCAATACCCAAGCCCCATGCAATGCAATATGATACTTTCAATGAAGCAAATCACAGTTTTCGATATCAATCTCAATTCAGTGACATGCTTACATGTATTAAATTTATTGATAACGGTGACATACTTCTATGCTTTCGATATTAACAATCTCAATCAATGGCATGCTTTTACAAGCAAATAATAAACAGTGCCAATCAGTAACATGCTTTAATACTACACAGTATACAACTAAAATATCACACAATCAGTCACAATTTTAGGCCCTAACATTCGGCCATTACCACTTGTTACTTACCAATCTTGGTATACCTCTTAATTGTCATGAGGTCGTTCGGTCATGTCCAAATTTAGCATGCATAATTAATCACATGCATGAAATATACCATTTTTTAAACACTAAGACACACAAAGGTAAAACCCATACCTGATTTACGCGAATCCGATGCACTAATGTAACCACAACTTCTACGACTTAGATCTAGACAGTTCTAGATCAGATCTGTACACAACATAAATGAAATTCAATTAAAACCAGCCTTTAGACACCCTTTAAGCGTCTGGTGCCGCGGAGTCTGCAGGAGATGATCAAACCTCTTCCACCGCCGAACCTCTTTCTGTTGCTCAATCGTCCACTTTAGATGAGACTACTCAACTAAATCAGTATTAGACTCTTAAAAATCTGATTCTGCGGCAGAGACAGAAGGTGTATCCTCTAAGGCAGACAATTAAGTGACATAAGTGGTCTCGTCTATAGCATCTGATGAAGCTTCTGATCACTTACTCTATTTTGATATACAACGAAGACACGTACGATTTTCGATGTCACTATTGATCCGTGACGTTCGAATTAGGTCCTTTAATCAAAATAACACTAAAAAAATTAGTATAAAATATTCAGGCTATGGCACCAGTAACATTCGGTTAAACTAGAAAATAAAGGAAAAAGGAAATGATATAAGATCTAGTCAAAAGAAAAACTACATACTCCACCGGAATGATAGATTTGAAGAACCAATGAAAAATCCGAGCAGTACAAGTGAATTTGGCCAAAGTAATCAGTAATTCAGCAAAAAGAAAAGAATAAGAACAAGAGAACACAAACGGGCGACACAAGGGTGAAGAGAAAATAAGGAAAGAAAAAAAGAGAAAAGAAAGAAAAATTGAGAGAAAATAGAAGATGAGGGGAAGACAATAGGGGAAAAGAAGAGGAAAAAGATGAAAAAAAACTCAATATTAAAATTAGTTTAATCTTTTAAAAAAACTAATTGTCTTTTGATAATTCAAATAAAGTCTTTGAATATTCAAGTTAATCAGATTTTCCAGTGTTTGAGTCAAATTGAAATTTAACAATTTGCTAGGGGTGGACGGCACAAGCTTTAAAAAAAAAAAGAATTTGCAAGTGAGGGGAATCGAACTCCGGTCATGGAGATGATCTCACTAACACTTAACCACTAGGCCAGTAACTCATTTACATACAAACTTATTTCTAATTGCTTAACTTTAGGACGTGTACAAGTTGGACAGAAGCAAAAAAAATGAATTACTAAATATGTAACACCAATGGGAATCAAACTCACGACCTCTTGAAGCATTAACAGTCTCTTAATCAACTACTCCACTTTAAGCTTTTCGTCAACCCTTGAGTTTCCAGAAGCATTAAGCAGACCAAACTACAGGTAGAGGTCCAAATAATAGCAAATAAATTTTCAACACAACAATTCTTCCTAGAAAATTTTAACCCCTAAGTTGCAGCTGGAAATAAATAATAATTCGTAATGTTAGGCCCAATGATATGCTAGTACTTCTGAAAAACAAGGCAAGAAAATCGTCCTTTCCAGGGGCCTTCAGAGGAGGCATCCCGGTTATGATTGACCCAATCTCTTGAGGAGTAAACTCAGACATCAAGTCCTTATTCATTTATAGGGTAATACAAATGTCGATCCCTCTAACATATGAGATAAGTCACATTGACTAGAAGAGAACATTTCAAAATAATATTGTTTTACCACCCCAAACATTGCTTCGAGCTCAATGTAAGTAATGCCAGTCTCATCAATCAAACTAGTAATAATATTCACACGCTTTTTATACGAGGCAATTTATATAACACCCCTTACCCTATCCTATATCAGAACAAGGTACAGGCGTTACCTAACTTAATAACATGCATACAAACATTTTCGGGTTATGAAATTTCATTCAGATTTAAAACTTTTCAAACTTCATCTTAAAGTCCCTAATATGGGCCTACGAGGCCCAAAACATACTTTAGAAATGGTTTCATACTAAACCAGGCATTTTAGAAAACTTTGGAAAATTTCACTGAAAATAGGGGCACACGTTCGTGTGGTAAGGGACACGCCCATGTCCCTAGCCCTGTGGATTTATTTTTCAATTCGAACCTACAGGGGTTTTCACAAAGCTTGGCACACGCCCGTGTCCATGGCCGTGTCCATCACTCAGCCATGACATGTCAGTGTCTCAGCCCGTGTGTTAAAACCTTGACATTCTGTTTCTGACGTCAGCAACATTTTAAGGTCACACGGCCAAGGCACACGCCCGTGTGCTAGGCCGTGTGGTGAATTTAATTTTGCATTTAAGGTGCAGACTGCACATGGCCTGGGCTGTGTCATCCATACAGTTGAGACACACGGCCGTGCCTCAGCCCGTGCGGTTACTACTGGGCATTTTGTTTTACCAAATTAAGGTGCAGGGGACACACGGCTAGACTACACGCCCCTAGGGCAAACCGTGTGTCACATAAGACCTAGACACATGCCCGTGTGTCTATTTGTGTGGACAAAAACAAGGCTATTTACCATGCCCTTTTGCCACCCTTACTTGCACCAATATAAGCCACATCAAGTAACACCAATCCACACATAAACATCTGACCAAATCAGCCACAACCAAGACATACACACATCAAGGCCACTACACTCCATTCATGGAAACACCAACATTTGCAATTATCAACAACAAGTATTAGCCATCAGCTATGGCCTTATACAAAATGAATCAACTTCATGACAAGCCAACATATTTGGCCAACACAATATGACACTTAACAAAAAGACTAAGTCCCTATACATGCCACGCTCAAAACATTTAAGCTAACTATACCAAAAACTTCAGGTGATAGTATGATCGATGCCTCCGACGTCCCTTGATTCCCGAGCTAGCTTGGCGGCACTATAAGAAAATGGAAAAGAGAGAGAGTAGGCATAAAGCTTAGTAAGTTGCATGTAAATAAGGAACAACATCAACCATGCATCTTTAAACACATAGCATATTATAAACCAGCACAACAATCTTGATTTAACAATGGTAGATTTACTACATATTTACACATCACAAGTATAAGCCAAAGATTATAAGATCGTCTCGAAATCATTCTCATAGATAGAACTTACTCAATTTCATCCTTATCATTAAGGCATCATAACTAAGCTCATATCTCATGAGTTTCGAGTAAGAACCTATACCACTCACAACATGATTATATCATTTCATATCTTTATCATAAGTTTTAAATAACCCGTGGAACCATTTGGAATACTAAAGAATATCCGATAAGCCTCACACTAGAGGGTAAAATTTTGATGCCATGTGCTAGACATGGTCTTACACTGGCTCACATGTCGAGGTCAATGTCATGTCCCAGACATGGTCTTACACTAGCTCTCGTCTCAATGCCGATGCCATGTCCCAAACATGGTCTTAAACTAGCTCTCGTCTCAATGTCGATGCCATGTCCCAGACATGGCCTTACACTAACACATATATCACCCAAATGTCATGGCATGGATATCCAATCTATTCCTAAGGTTCAACCGGGAGTTTTTACTACATCAAATTCTCATCATGCATATTCACAACAATAATCAAACACTTTATGTCATATTAATTGTTCAATACATAATAACAATAAAGTTGTATTATTTACGTACAACTTACCTCGGTATACAAAAAGTGGGCGACTAGATTGAATTAGCCTACTAGCTTGGTCTTCCCCCAGTCTGGGTCCAGACTCTATTTTTCTTGATCTATAATGAGAAATTCACTTATTTAATTACTACATTAATCAAGACAATCTATAATTCATACCTGGGATAAATTACTATTTTGCCCCTAGGCTCATAAAATGATTTTAATCAAATTTCCTCCTTTAGCAAGACTAGACGAACCTTTATTGCTCTTATATCAACTCGAAATTCTTAATTATTTCACACATTTACAACCAATTTTATAAACTTCACAAAATGGTCCTTTTAGGTGTTTTCATGAAAACCCCTTTCACAAAAGTTGTTTATTTAACAACCATGATTCATTTTATTCCATAAAATTTTAGCAAACAACATGAATACTCACATGGTAAAACCCTAAACTCTCAACCATTTTTCAAAATAGTCCCTCCATTAGTTAGCTTAAGCTATAAGGGTCACAAAAATACAAAAATCATCAATAATGACCATTAAAATCACTTACTTGCAAGGGTGAAGAGTTGTTGAAATTTCAAGCTTCCAAAACCCTTATTTTTGCTGATATTTTGGTGGAGAGGAGGAATATGAAAAGGTGATATCTTTTTCTCTTTATTTTATTTTATTATTAGTCAAATTTGTCACCAAAACCTCACCTAACCTTTGACAATTTCATTTCCTTGTCTCTATGGCTGGTCATTACTCTCTTAAAGGCCTATTTGCTCATTAATGACCTCCAATTTAAGGTTCTCTAGCTATATGACACTCTTAATTAGTAGAACACAAATTTCGCCTTTTATGCGATTTAATCCCTTTTCAAAATTAAGCATAAAATCGCTACAATTATTTCACCAAAATTTTCATGCACTCATATAATCATGTTATAACACATAAAATAATATTAAAAATAATTTCTCCGGCCTCAGATTAGTGGTTCCAAAATCACTATTCTGACTAGCCCCAAAATCGAGCTGTTACAATTTATGGAAGAATGTAGTATTATGATCACCATGTTTTAACCAGTTAAACGAGTCATCTGGTACCAGAACAACTCTTCCTTATCAACCTTCAAGTTAAAAGTTAACTTAAGATCAATAATCTCCATCGAAACATAATCTGAAAATGCTTCCTGATTTAATTGCACTAACCAATCTGTTGTACTCCAAACAAAACTATTTCATCATCTAGTTAACAATTTACTCTATGTAGATAAAATAACGTCTAAAGCCTGAAGTCGAGAAGGGATCGGCCCATTACATGTCGTCCAAACATTCCTAATTTCATCTTCAAATATGTGCTTAAAAACCCACTAGGATTCAAAATGAAACAAACTGGCAGAGGATCTATTGGAATTCTCAAACAGTGGATTGCAGAGAGTGACAACAAGTGGGCAGTGACCGGAAACCGAATGGGAGGAATAGAGAACCTGATAATAGGGAAAACGATCCTTATATGGAGCATTAACAACACATTGATCTAAACGCTCCCTGATATTACTACCTAATAATCAGCCTCTCTCCTAAGTGAACCATTGCCTAAAGAAACCTAAATCATGCAAATCACAATCAGCAAACGTTGAACTAAAGTCTTCCATCTGATGCTCATGTCAAACACGACCCCATATTTTTTCAAAATAGAAAGCAATCTTATTAAAGTCACCCACTACCAACCATGACTGCCATGATCACACTCTAGATGGTGAAGAAAATCCTATGAATCCCCTTTGTCCTGCTCATTTAGAGCCCTATAGAAAATAGTAAACCACCAACTTGTCCCACCCAAGTTGTTCGTAACAACCATATCAATATGGTAGCTTGAAAAACTCCGAAGATGAAGATGACAGCCTTGTTTCCACCCCAACAAAAGCCCACCCTGAGAACCCACTGCCAAAACATCAAAACCATAAAGAAACCCAAAGCGTTGACGAACCAACTCTACTCTTCTGGCATCGAGGTTTGTTTCAATTAAAAATACTTCTTAGGGATTATATTTTCGCAATGTATGTAACACCCTATACTCGGCCTAGTTTCCAAGCCCGAATACGAAATGCCACACTACTGTCTCATGTCATATACAACAAGTGAAAGTTTATTCTAAAAGAAACGTCTTTCACATTATCATTTGTATAGGTTTTAAGTCAATAGCATTTGTTAGTTATCAAAGTTACATGCTAACCATTCATCAAATAGTCATATAATAATACTTAAACATGCATAAAGTCCATTTAACAAATTTTCCAAAACTTGTCTGTAGGTATTGATATAAACACTGGGGTATCGATATTTTCCCCTAGGTGGTATAGATGCCACTTGGAAAAATGATGCCAAACTTGCATTATGTTTCTCGACTGAAATCTCAAAGTCTAAAAAATTATCGATACCTATCATGAGATATCGATATTTTGACCCCAAGTATCGATACTTGAGCAAAGGTATCGATACCAAATCCCTAATCTGACTTTCTGCACATTTCAAAACATGGAGGTATCGATTTTTAAGCTCGACTATCAATACCCCTGTTCTACACCTCGAAAATGTAATATACATAAGCAAATAATTCATTCCAATTTAGTTTCTAAACATAATGCATCAAATACTTAGATAAATAATTATCCAACGGCTAAATTCAACAGTTCAAAACGTAAAAAATGTGTCTGAGCTAGAAACACCATGCCATAATCAATGTTTATAAACCTGAGCATAACCATAACTCTTAAACCTTATAAACAGAAGCAATAACCAGCAAAATGTTTAGAAAATAACATGTATATAAACAAGTCTACCAAGTTGCCTTTTTCCTCGAAACATAAATAAATAAAAAACATCCACGAATAACCAATAGACTAGCTTGGATCACCTCTTGGAAACTCCACTGCCTACACTGACACACAACTAATCTGCAATGTAGCACCCCTTACCCGTATTCCACTCTGGAACCGGGTATGAGGCATTACTGAAATTAACTTGCTTGTACATACCACTTTGGGCTTTAAAAATTCTCCCTAACTTAAAATTTCTCATTCATATGCATAACATCCTTATCATGGGCCTAGGAGGCCTTAAACATACATTCAGAAGGTTTCAAAATTAAACTAGAAACTTTTACGCACTTAGAAATTTTTTTGCCTAAAAAGGGGCCACACGCCCGTGTGAAATGGAACACGCCCTTGTGGGCAGGCCGTGTAGTCACACATGCCCATGTTCCTAGCCCATGTGGTATTTATTTTCTAATTCGAACCTACAGGAGCTTTCACACGGCTGGACACACGCCCGTGCCCCTGGCCTGTGTCCCTCACATGGCCTCGATGCACCCGTGTCTTAGCCTGTGTGCAAAACCATGGCATTCTATTTATGACGTCATCACTTCACTATGGTCACACGGCCGAGGCACACGCCCGTGTCCTTAGACCGTGTGTCGAATTAAATTCCAAATTTAAAGTGTAGACTTCATACGGCCTGGGCACACGTCCATGTCCATGGCCGTGCCTCCCACATGGCTGAGACACACGACCGTGTCTCTGCCCGTGTGTTTACTACTGAGCATACTGACTTGCAAGCCTAGCATGCAAGGGGACACACGACCGATCAACACACTCATGGGGCTAACTGTGTGTCACACACGGCTTAGACACACGTCCGTGTGTCTACCCGTGTGAACATTAAAAAGGCTATATTCCAAGCCAAATGCCACCCTACAAAGCAACCATACTTATACCAATTCATTTCAACATAACTCATGGCCCTAAGGCACCTCCAAAAACTCAATTCAAAGCATCCACACAAGCATAAACTTCATAATTTCATCACCATTGAATATAAATAAACTTGTCATGTTTTGGCCCAATTCCAATGACCATTTACGAAATGACTTTGATAACATAAATAGCCAACATTTGGCTATCAATATGACATAACAAAATACCCAAGTCTTATACATGCCATACTCAAATTAAATCTAACTTTTTTAAATGTCGATAGTGTGATTTTCGGACTCTGACATCCCACGGTCCTTGAGTTATCTTGGCAATACTACAAGGAAATAGGAAATAAGAGGGGTAAGCATCAAGCTTAGTAAGTTTGCATAAAGATAAATAGCAACAATAAGCTCATGATGACATCAATCCATGGCAATAGATAACCACCTAAAATCTTAAGCACTTTGCCATAACTTACTCGTAGTTGTTCTTATCTAACACATACCATGCCACATATCGTAAATATTCCTCGTGAATTACTCACGGATACCTGTGTTCACTCAATCACATGGCTTTAGTACTAATCCCATTTCTATTTCCAAGCTTATCTATTTATCCCACTAAATCACTAGGGATACTCAAGACGCATATTCATCATCATTAACATAAACATGAAGCCAATGCCACATCCCAGATGTGGTCTTACATGGGGTCATCTTTGAGTGTCGATGCCATATCCCGGATATGGTCTTATACGGAATCTCACATCAAGTATCGATGCCATATCCCGGATATGGTCTTATATGCATATTCAATACGGAAGCCATATCTTAGATATGGTCTTATATGGGATCTCAGTTCGGTGCCGAGGCCATGTCCCCAACATGGTCTTACATGGGACCTTATCCATCTCATGTCTCAATGATAGTACTCTTACATTCATTATAGTCCACTCGGGACTTCAACATCTCAACTTTTATCATCTTTATCATTCAACACCAATACTAAATTTCATAGAATATCATGTGTCATTATAATATCAAACATTCTCAAACACACTAGCATAAATGTTGAATTTATCATATACAAACTTACCTCAATTTCAAAATAAGCTAGATCGTCGATATAGTCCGATACTTTGTTCTTTCCTCGATCGAGGTTAATTCTTGGTTTTTCTTGATATATAATAGCAAATTAGATCATTTAATAATCACATTAATAATTGCATTTCAATAATCATGCTTTGGCAAAATTACTATTTTGCCCTTAGACTTTTTCAAAATGACCATTTTACCCCTAAGCTCGGTAATCAATTCTAATAAAATTTATACCTTTAACGAGCCTAGGTGAACATTTATTTCTCTTATGGAAATCATCAAAACTCATTATTTCACACATTTACCTCACATTTTACAACCTTTACAAAAAAGGTCCTTTTAGGTGTTTTCATGGTAACACCTTTCACAAAAGTTGTTCATCTAACAAATAAGACCCATTTTATTCCATAAAAATGCAGCAAACTACTTCAAAAATCTCATGGAAAAACTCTAAACTCTTTACCATTTTACAAAATAGTCCCCTCTTTAGAAAGCTTAAGCTTTAGGGGTTCCAAAAGTACAATTGTTATCAAGAAATGATCACTAGAACACTTACTTGTAAGGAGAAAAGTGTGCTGAAATTTTTGAGCTCTCAACCCCTATTTTTGCTGAAAATTTTTGGTGGAAGGAAAGGAGAAAAAAGATGATATCTTTTCTTCTTTATTTTATTTTATTTCCTAGACAATTTATCACCTAATCCACCAACTTGACCAATTTTGACATATTTTGTCTCCTATGAACGTTCAACCATCACTTAAGGGGGCTAATTGCCCTTTAAATACCTCAAATTAATATTCCATAGCTATTTGGCACCCTTAGCTTGTAATTTTGAACTTTTGCACGTTATGCGATTTAGTCCTTTTTCGCGATTAAGCATGAAATCGCTAATATTAAAGCACCAAAATTTTCATGCACTTATATAATCATGCTCTAACTCATAAAATAACATGAAAATAATTTTATCCGATCTCGGATTAGTGGTTCAGAAACCACTGTTCTGACTAGCCCCTAAATTGGGCTGTTACATGCAATGAGTAAAAAAGAAAGTGGGTAAGCTTAACAAGCTTAGTGAATGATTAGAATAACCACATCGCAATCATATCATCATGCATTCACAAGACAACCATATGTAAGTACGATTACAATAGTTTTATGTCTAGTATCATATAGTTCCCGTTCATGCAATTTCTATTAGTTTATTTATATAGCATTTTCACACTCATGCGAACATATATCATGCAACACATATTCAATCAAGCATATATCACATTTCACACAAGTCCCATATATCGATAAATTGGCAATATAGCACACACTCCATTAAGCATACAACATGTTCCACACAATTACATATAATATGATAGATTGGCACTTGAGTTATGAAACATATAGTGAGCTCTATCTTTACACATCGGTTACATAGATCTCCAACACAACAAACATAGACTCATAGAGTCAAATATGTCCCAACAGTGTAGCATCAAGCTAATACTCTCATTATTTCCCTTTACATGTCTCGTTGAATGGAGCTTAACTCACATTCCCTTATCCCTCCAACATATCCTAGGGCCTCAACGCCCAAAATTACTATACATATAGGTGATTACTCACAATCCTATGACATGCCAACTATATCCAATGGTTTCAAAATCACAAGGCCAAAATATCCAAAACCAAACACATAACACTTACCGATTATCCGTGCACTATCTCTGCATGTTAGTATATTTTGTAATACACTATCACTGTCGTATAACATATATATCATGTATACATTTGCACCTTTCACAACAGCTACCATATCCATATATCACATATTTGAGCTTCTCATCACCATGCACAATTTCATAATCATATAAACACAAAACTACAAAGCAAATATAGATACAAGAAAACTTACACTCAGGATTTAGAGTAGGGGTTTAAGCTACTAATAAATTCTCAAATGACACATGATTCGTGTCTACGAGTAGTGATTCCAAACACTCACCCTATGCTTTCGCCGAGAAGTAGAAAGCTCAAACTAGCTCTTCCTTTAACATGTAGAAGGCTCCAATGAATCTGAGGCTTTACATACAACAACCATACAATATTTACAACCAGAATGTAGCTAAGGACTCATTTAAACCAACTAAAACATCAGCCTATTCTAAGTTCTCATGTAACCAAAACCTTTAACATAACAAACTTAAAATGCTCATAACTCGGTCTACCCTTAACCTTTTCGCTTAAAATGATTCCATTCATTTAATTAGTCATCTGTGCCTAATCCTCAACCGTTAAACCACTGATAACTACCCAATTCATGGTATCAAAAATTTTCAACATCTTTTTGACAATTTTAACAAAATTCATTAAAACGTAAGAAATCATTAACGAAATTTCAAGGTAAGTTTAGAAACCTTCTAATCTTAACAAAACGAGTTGAAAAACACTTTGAAACCACTTTTTTACTCGAAATCCTAAAGTCCACCGTTAATGTCCCAATTTTCGGCATTTTATTAAAAACTTGTGATTTAATGGCTAATACTTCAATTTTAAGAACTAGATATCATGAAAAACTCATAAGAATTTGAAACATTACCTTTGATGGAAGATTAAATGAGTTTTGATGCAAATTTGGAAAACTCGCATTTGGAGAAGATGATGAAATCTATAGAGTTTTGGGTGCTTTTAAAGTGATTCTATGAGTGTTTAAGGCTTGGGTGTTGAGAGAAATCAAAAGCTTATAGTTTGGAAATCAAAATCGAGTGGTTTAGTGTTGGGAGAATGAGGGACGACAACAAGAGAGGGGAAAAGATGAAACTAACGTGAATATTCTATTAGGGGAAAGTAATAGGCTGAAATTTTAAAATCTAGGCTAATTACCTTTTAAAAACTCTAAGTTTTTCCCTTTTTACAAATCAATCCCTAGGCCCAAATTAAAAGACTTTTAGAACTTATTTTCAAAAATTGATTTAACAGCGTAGATGCCATATTCGAATATAATTATGATTTACCATGCTACTAAGTTTCGAGCACTCTAAGGCTAAAATTCCTAAAATACCTGTAAAACTCTTAGACCTTATTTTGGGGTGTTACAACATATGTTGCACTTGACGAACGTTCCAACCGACAAGATTCATACTGGCTGGCTACTCTACACTGTAGAGCCAGCTACATCAAAAGTGTAAATAGCCTATGCCGAATCAGACATCATAGAAACAACAAAGACTGTGGAATGTAACCTGCCCTCTTCTTCCCACCCATCACAAGCATAGCATGATCCTCAGTAGACTTGTCAAAATTGACCATGGCAGTAGATCAATCATCAGCATTGGATTTATTCCCTAGTGCCCTAGTGTTCCCAACCCCTCCCAAACTGAGACCCAAGTTAATATTGACTAATTGCACAAAACTTGAAGTAGACAACGACGATGTGGTGTAGAGGATCGAATCTGACAGGTTTCAGAAAGCGGAATCCCCACAGTAGGCACATCACGAAGCCAAACATTAGTTTGGGCCAGAATTCAATGTGGCATTGCCTTGAAAGAAACATCCTATCTCATTGGTACCTCTTTCGCTCCAAGGGTCAACCGAATTGGGCAAAAACTCTTACCATGACCCAATTTTCCACAAATGAATAAAAAAAGTGTCAGTCGTTTATATTGGAAAATAGCATAGAAATACTGATGAGGAGACAAAACAGTATACTTCGTACGCTTTAATGGGATTCTGACATCCATACAAACCCGTACCCGCAAAATCTTCTTCAAGCCAAAAGCAAGAACCTTGGACTCATAGTCAAGAAATGTGCCAAGAAAAGTTTTGAATTGTCTGGCTAATTGTTCATTGTAAAACCCAACGGGGATGTCATGGACTTGAACGCAAAAGTCAACAAAACATAGCGAGACTTGAAGAGGATCCTCCCCCTTCTCCAATCGGTGGAACACAAGCAAGTGGTTGATAAAAGTCCAAGGGTTGCCCTGAATAACCCGTACAATATCCATTTCAATATAAAAGTGAAAAAGAAATCTTTTCTCACCCAAATCGGAAATAGAAATTCCCCGAATCAAGTTCCATAAATTGGCCATTATGGTTCACATTGCATCAAAATAGACAACAGTAGCCATTAAAATCAACCTACCAAACAAAAATCAAACTTAGCCGCAGGGTCCGGAACACTAGGTTTGACCAGCCATGCTTCATCCTCATCATCTTGAAGGGTAAGACCAATAATGTCTTCTTCCATATTCAGACTAGAAGCACAAGAGCAGACCCAAACTGCAGAAAACTACGCAAAACACAAACTTCAGACAGAGAAAACGACGTACCAAGAGATAGATGAAAACTATATTTAATTCTTTTTAATAATACAGAGATTAAACTAATGCATTTAATAATAGAGAAATTAATTTACTCCAGTTCTTATAATAATAATTTAATGATAGTTTCCGATACATTTTATAAAATATGTTATAAAATTTAATTAAAGTAGTATTTGATATATGGGTGAATAGAAAAATTAATTCCATTAATAAAGTTGGATTTGTTTTTTTTTTTTTTGAAAACCTTATTTTTTATTATTTTACCACCTAAAAGAATTTTAAGTATGAAAAAAAACTTTCCATTATTATAATTCTAAAAGAAACCATATTTATTGATCTGAAGATTTGCACGCATAACCAAAATGATTGATAATCAATTTAAAGCTAGTAAAGGTTAAAAAAGAAGTTCCGGGAACAATTATCAAAGGTTAAAAAGGAAGTTTAGGGAACAAAATTGTTGCGTTTGATTTGACTCTCCACCATGAAAATTAATAGAGGAAAATAAAAAAAAACCCTACTATCTCTCAACTTTGGTTAAGTTTCCTTTTTTTTTTCTTTCATTTTTATGGAATGTATTTTTTCGGTGGTGCAATAAAAATATTTATATTTTACATCATCTTTGAAATAGATAATTTAATTTTATAGAAAATAAAATTATCAATATTTATTTTATATTTTAGTAAAATTATATCATTTGATCAACCTGGAGTGTAGAAATATTATACGGAAGGATTTTTTATTATCTAAAATGACGGTACGTAAATGGTTTATTATTATATAAATTTACATTTTTAGTAAAATAATATATTTTTTGTGTTTGTTTATTGTTTATAGTGATTGATTTTTTGAGGTTTGTAATTATTTTTCTTAATAATGTTATTTTTAATGTTTAAATTAAAATTCTCTTTGAAAATACAATATATTTTATTATTGTACTCAGCATTTATCTTATTGACAATATATAATATAATTTTAATAAAATGATATTTACTTAATATTTATTATAAGTGTATAAATTTATATAAAGAGTAGTAAGATATAAATTCTTAGAAGGAAAAAAAAAAATCACTTGGGATACCTAAGTTGGGTTAGGAGAAAAGTGTAAAGAAAAGCAAAAGAGGGTAACTTTGTCCAAGAAACCAACCAACCAACAACATTATTAACATCACTCAAAATCATGGATCAAAGTTGGTTTTTAATATTCAAAGCACCACCTTTAGTTCCTGTTTAATTTGTATTTTCTAAAATAAAAAAAATTACCAGCTATTTAGCATGTTGTCGGCAATTAGTGTTCTTGCCTTTTTTTCAATAAAGGTAGTTGTTGAAAAGTATAGAAATATGTAGATTAAGCTGATTAGCCACATTTTGTTCGGATAATCATGGCGGAAAACACTTTTTATTTTCTTTACTGTTTCTCTAAAAAAATTGTATTAATTAAAAATAGGAATATTTCTTTTCTATTTTAGCTTTACTTAAAAGATTTTGATAATCTAATGAAAAATTCCTCAAATTTTAATATTGGTATTTATATTATGGGTAAGTTGTATATTTAATTTTTATACTCTAGTTTAATTATTTTAGTTTTATACTCTCTTTTTTTTTTAATTTTGAAATTTCAATTTTAACTCATATAATAACAATTCAATTTATAAATTAAAATTTAAAAATTTAAAAAGTACATATAATGTTAATTAAATTAAAGTACAAAAATTAAATATATAACTTAAGAATCATATAAAGATAATATTATTAATCATAAGATTTTTATTTTTGGTCAAAACTAAGGTGTCCATCATCAGTAGTAATATCTAATCTCTTCATCACGGATGCTCTCTAAAAAGGTAAATGATTGGCCATAAAATATGCTCCATTCCCATGGACAAGAATTATAATCTCAATCTTCTAATTAAAGGATAAGTTAAATAACCACCACACCATACCTCTTAGTTTTGTTCCTGAATTTACATGCAATGAAATTCCTACAAAATTCTGTAAATAATAATAATTTCTTTTGGGGAAAAAATACAACATGTCCAGGCTGGTTGTATAGAGTTCAAGTGAGGAACTGAAATTATTTACGTGAATCACAACACTTTCACATGCTATTTATTGGCACCATGTGCTTAGGAAGGATCCAAATACTTAAAGAATTAATGAGCAGAAAAGGAAAGTGAAAAAAAGAAAAAAAAAAAAAACTCCAATTATTCTCTTCAATGAATAATTTATAAAATTGTCAGTTTCTATCAACTTGCGTAAAATTATTTATATATCTATAAACAATCTAATTCTAAACGATTGGCTTGGAAGCTTATAATAAGACTGAAAATTTGACATTTTAGTGAACTTTGTCTTCTTATTTTGATAATGTCATATTCATCACTGATTCAAACAAAAAGTGAAAATTCCCATTAAAACTTTTACAGAATCCATGAAAATCCCCCCATCATATTTAACTTACCATATGTAATAAACCGAAATATTTCCACACTTTTAAGAGCTGATCTTCCTCCTCCTCCGGCTGATCGTTCCAGCTTCATGCCTCACGTAATTCCCATCACTATGGATCAACGGAACGTCGTTGGCTTCCTCGCCATCGTCTTCCTCCTCCGTGGCAATACGGATGCAAGAACATCGTTGTAGCGACGCGAAGAATGCGGTCGCTACACCATTGATGAACCACATAGCAACACCATCTAGCTTCCCGCACCCACCAGCAGGTGAGCTGTGAGTGGATGATGAGGATCGGACCACCCTCGGCTCATCATTATTTGATCGGAGGTTGAAGAATCCGGAGCAGCTACTTGTAGCTGAGGTAGTGGCTGCCATGAATTTGGTATAAAATGAAAGGCTTGGAATAGGCAGAGTGAAGAGGAGGGAGGTTTGGCTAAGTTCAAGGTGTCCCTTAAGGCCTAAAGTTATTACAGATACTTGAATTATAGTCGCTGTACCATGCAATATGTGTAATTCCTACATTTGCCCTTAATCCATTACGGAATTACAAATATGTCCTAAAACGTGATCATGACTGATTCGCGTGAATGTTTTTAACATGATCCATGATTAATTTTTTTTATATTATTTTATAAATTATAGTAAAAATGGACAAACTCTGCAAATTTTCTAAGGTTTCGTAAAAAAATATTCTATGGTTCTTTTTTTTTTTTTGACAAATAAATATTCTATGGTTCTTAGGTTTGATGCAAATTAGATAAAACCTCCTGAAATTTAAATTAAATAAAAGATAACTATCCTTTTTTTATTAACCATGTATATTTTTATTCATACATACTT
Source organism: Gossypium rotundifolium (assembly GCA_025506655.1). Taxonomy (NCBI): domain Eukaryota; kingdom Viridiplantae; phylum Streptophyta; class Magnoliopsida; order Malvales; family Malvaceae; genus Gossypium; species Gossypium rotundifolium. The sequence goes on along the minus strand of CP106724.1, from coordinate 168,929,785 downwards.
TTCTCTATTTTTAATTACAAAATTGAAGTTCTATAAAATTAAATTTTACATTAAGTAAAATTTAAATATTTTGAACTTATTTTACTTTGAGATGAATTATTTAATGATTAAAATGAAAGCAAATTAAAAAAAAGAAAATGATAAAATATAACTATTATCATTGACAATTTTAAAATAAATTTAATTTAATTAATCAAACTCATATCTTTTAAAAAATGTACTTTAGTTATTAAAATATCATTTCATTTATTTTCCTTCTTTTATTTTAATTAATATTTTATTTTAAATTAAATAACAGAATCAATTAATTTAAAATTAATATGTAATTTTATTAAGATATTTAACATTTATTTGCATAAAGCTTTATTAAAACTATATATATATATATATATATATATATATATATATATAGAGTTAACTAATAAAAGATTAAAATCGTCTTTTATCCTCGATTAGCATATTTTTCATCAAATTTCGGTTAATAAATTTACCAAAACCTTTGAGAAATTTTTGTACTTTTCTCTAAAATTATTTATGTTGAGAGATATTTGTCATCATGTTGAATGTTGATGACTTAACTCTTAATTTGAGTCTTGTCTGTTTCTCATTGACACCAATTTCTTGCTAATATGAATTTTCTCCAATTTATATGATTCTATACTAAATAAATTTATTCCAAATATTTCAATAGGGATCATTCCTCTGTTGATTGGAATAAAAAATATCAACAAATCACATTAGGATACTGATATGTATCATTATAGTAAATTTAATATATATTAAAAATTTTCACATATTTTATATTAAAATCATTTGCGTTTAAAATTGATTTATGGAGTGGTAATAAATTTGTATTTTAATACTATTGATTATATGTTCGATATTTAAATTTATAAACTTTAACTATTTTAGTTAAAGATGTTATAACAATATAAAATGATAAAATGTCATCATAGTAATATTAATTATAATATAAAAAATATTTGTATGACCCATTTTGCCAGCCCACTCAGAACCTAAAAAACCCAAATCTAATACATTAACCCGAAGCCCATTTTTTTTTACAAACTCAATAGCCTGACCCAAAAACCTGACCCGATTGGCCCATCCCTAATTAACCCTAACTAAAAATAAGACAGAAACCCTAGGTGCGCCGCACCTAGGGCCACTTGCTTCTGCCCCCCTGTCCCATCCACCGCCTCTGCCAAAGCTCCATGTCACCAGCGCCTCGCCACCGCCCTTCCCACTTGGCCACCAGCACCTGCAAGACATTAAACAAGACGCGACAGGAAGTAATTTGAAACGGCTATAAAAGCCAATTTGTATTCTGTTAAAAGGGACTTTTTTTTACTTTTTTTTCCTCGGTTTTTTTTTAGAGAGATCTGTTTCTTTATCCTTTTAAACCATCAATACAAGAGCAGAGAAGTTTTCATAAAACAGAAATCCATTACAACCGAAGAAACATAAGTAAAAATACAAAAAAAAATAGCAATCAGAACACCAAAGAGAGGCAAAAATCAGAGAATCAAAACACCAAAAACCAAAGTCAGGAGCAAGGTATTTTTATTCGCTTTTGTTTCTCATGTTCGGATCCGTTTTCCTTTTTACATATGCAAAATATAAAACAAAAAACAAAGTAAATAAACATGCAAAAAAAAAAAGGAAAAACTCGACCTTTTTGAAATTCCGGCCACTGTAGGCGTGGGCGGGCTACTGCCAACAAGACGGGGCTATCGACCGGAAGCCTCACCGAGTCCCTCCCTCATGCTCGCAGAGAAACAGAGAAAAGCAAATCTTTTAAAAAAATGAAGAAATGAAATGAAAATCAAAGGAAATTTGGGGTTTATAATATTTTCAAAAGCGTCGTTTGGGGCTCGATCCAAGGGCCCCAAAACGACGCTGCTTCGCCTTTAACCCGCAAGATTGACCCGACCCCCTGTAAGGATCCGCGTGTTTTTATTTTTGGTCTAATTATGAAATGACCTTCCGCATTTTTTATTTTAAAATCAAGTTTTTATTATTATATATAGGCCCTAAAATTTCTCGCATTTTGCGATTCGGTCCTCCTCAACGCAGCTGTTTAATCTGGGAAAATTGTCCATTCAAATTTCCATCTTATTCACACGCTTTGCAATTCAAATCCCCATCACTTATTTGTTTATAATTCGCCCGAAATTTTAGTTTTCAATGCAATTAGGTTCCTTTTAATTAGGTTGCAATTTTACTATTATTTTATTTTATTTTTACCATTACTAATTATTATTATCCTTATTTATTATTTTTATTATACTTCACTATTATTTGCTTATTATTAGTTTATTATTATTATTATTATTTTATTATTATTCTATTACTATTCTATTATTATTATTATTGTTATCATTGTTATTAAATGTATCATTTTTACCATTCTTTCACTACAACTATTACATACACACATATATATATATATATATATATATATACATATGTATAATATATTACTATTATTCGCTTGCTCTTATTTTGTATTATACCATTATCTCATTTTTATTTATTATTATTATTTTATTATTTAAATTTTCACCACTAATTTTGTTATTCTAATACCATTATTATTATACATGCATTATTCATATCGAAATAATATTATCATAATTTGATATCATTATCTTAACATTGTTGTTTGTACTCTTACATTCATCTGCTTATCTTTCTTGATTTTATATTAATACTACGTAAAAATGTAATTTTGAAAATCATCATATTTCATTTTTTGTTTTAAAATAAAAAGTGATGTTTCGTGTTTAGAATTGGAAAATAGTGCCCTAACGCGGTCAAGTTACGATTTTTTCGTCTAACTAAATTACTTAGCATCCCTTTTTGAAGTTTTGCAAATCACGAGACGACTTTGATTACGAGAGATTAAAACATTGCGCCCTAACGAATCGGATGTGATGTTTATATCTTTTCTGAATCAAAGAAATCTCAAGTTTTGACTCGAACCTTCTCTCGATTTGACCCGACACGAGATATTTTGCAAAGTTGCTACCTTTCATTTAAAGGTTTCTAAAAATAAAGGCAATGTTTTGTATTTAGGAATTCGAGAATAGTGCCCTAACGTCTTTGGTTGCGATTTTCCGTTTGACTAAATCACTAAACACCCTTTGATAAGCTTCAGAAATCGTGAGATAACTTTGATTATGAAGGTTAGAAATATCATGTCCTAACGTCTTTGGATGTGATGTTTGTACCCTCTCAAACAAAGAGATCTCGAATATCCTAATATCTTTTAAAAGGATCCGTATTTAAAACCTTTTCAAACTTCCGACATCAAGACACTAATTAATCATGTTGGTACCAATTTTGGGCGATCGAGGTGCTAACCCTTCCTCGTATGCGAACCGACTTCGAACTCATTTTTTGGATTCAGAAGACCAAAATCGTTGTTTTAATAAATCAAACTGTTTATTAAAAACAACCGTTTTATGAGGTGACCCGATCACACCTTATCAAAAAGGATTGGTGGCGGCTCCTTTTTTATGTTTTCAAAAACCCAAAGTCGAATCCTCCTTTTTTGTCGTTTCCAAAAAAATGGTTACGACAGCTTGGCGACTCCACTGGGGACCCACTTTTTTGAAAAGTCAAGCCATAAATTGATTATTTTTTGTCTTTTGTCGGAAGTTTGAAAGTGCAATTTGAAAATTACGATCTCTTTTACTACATGTTGTTTCTTTTCTGGCATTGCATTGCATGACCGTCGTGGTCACACCTTTAGGTGAGAGTGAGAAACTACTCTTTCGTGAGGTTTTCACCTCCGTGTAAGATAGTGAATCGCTTTCGGGATACATCCGCATTCTATGTCTTCGTGAGATTTTCATCTCCGTGCACCATAGGGAAATGTATTCCCCTGAACTGAACTCGGTCTATATGAGCCTATAATGGGTGAGGATCGAGGAATCTGCTAGTTCAGGTACCCTTACTTTAGAACTGAACCTCATATAGTAAGCCCTAAGAATCCACCCTAGGTAGAGCCGCGCCAAACCCTAGTGGTTACCAGCTTAAGTATTTTTTATTCTTTGCTTACTATGTATGAAATATTAACTTGCTTCATTTTCATTTTTGCATGGCATCTTCATCAAAAAAGGTGTTGATTCACGTTCAATTGCCCAAATAGATAGCTTTGTCATGGAAAGGGGGTTTCTTGATAGAGTGGAAGACAATGCGTCAGCCCGTGATATGGGCCGAGATCTGCAAGAAGAAAAGGGTGATAGTCTCACGTAGGGTACGTGTCGAATTATGGGACTTCACGCAGATCGTTGTCACCCAAAATAACTGCAAGAGATGAAAGAGATATGGGTCGATGGGATCATGAGATCAAGCAATTATTCTCATCACATTACGAGATCCGCCATCTCGCCGACATCCGTAAACCAAAGACCTATTTTGAGCTATAGCCCAATTTTGGAACCCCGCTTATAGTCGCTTTTACTTTTCGAAAAAGTGGATCTAGCGCCTACTATAGAAGAATACACACTCTTCTGCGTTGTTCGAAAATTCAAGCCGACAAAGTCTATACAAGACCGCTTAACGCTCCCACCTTCTTAAAAAGTCGATGAATATTACGGGAATGAGTGAGCAGTGGGTTGCAGCACGGATAAAGCAAAAAGGAGATTGTAAGTGTATCCCCTGGAGAAATTTGAGAGACTTGATCATAGCACACCCGGATGTGAAGAAAAGGGTTGACATCTTTGCCTTGAGCATTTATGGATTGATTATTTTCCCTAAAGCTCTAGGGCATGTAGATGAGGCAGTCTCAGATCTATTCGACAGGTTGGATAGAAGAGTCACACCCGTTCCTGCAATTCTGGCCGAAACTTTTAGGTCTCTAAGTGCGTGCCGAAGAGCGGGTGAAGGAAGATTCACCGGTTGTGCACAGCTCTTGCTAGTATGGTTCAACAGTCATTTTTGGAAAACGAAAATGGCACCAGGACGGATCTTCTCCGAGGACTATTCCCCATTAAAGGTATTAGCCGCCACACCAAGGCGAGACGATCTTACGGAAGAAAAATGGATGACGATTCTGCAAAATCTGCAAGAGGAAGACGTGGAATGGAAAGCTCCTTTGATGATCCCTGATGAGATACTATATCGATGTGGAGATTTTGACTGGGTTCCTTTGTTGGGAGTGTGGGGAGCCGTCGGATACGCTCCTCTCCTTGTATTGAGACAGTACAGATCAAGACAGTTTATACCCGCAACACAAGGTCTAATTCAGTGTGAATTTGAATACAAAGGGGATAATTGTAAGAAAAGAGTTCGTGAAATAGCAAGCGCTTGAGTCAAACTCATAGAATGAAAAGGTTTGCCTCAAACCCGATGACGATTTCGAATATGACCGATGGAGGAGCTTGAGAATCAACGACAACATTCCCATACCCGCCAGGAAGACGCCGATCAATGGAAGAACACCTACAGGTAATCCCATCAGAGCTCGAAATCATCAAACAAGATTTTGAGAAAAGGAATGCGGAATTAGGGAAAAAGATAGAACGATTAGAAGAAGAGAAAATGCAGCTAGGGTTGGACGTTGACATCCAGAAGCTGGAGGCTGAAAAGCTAAGGAAAGGGAAAAATAAGGCCGAGGAAGATCTAGACAGTTTGAAAACGGACTACAAAAAGCTGCGAAGGTCAATGAAAATGGCTGGATTAGGAAAAACGTCGGAGCAATGGCGTCAAGAACTGAAAGAGGAAAGACATAGAGCCAGTCGGTGGGAAAGGGAACTCCGAGATACCCAAGGTCGAGAAGATACCCTGAAAAGAAGTTTGGTAGAAACCCAAAGCGAGAAAGAAGAATTAAAGGCTCGGGTGGCAGAATTGGAAAGATCTTTGTATCGCACAGTAGCGCAACTCGCAATTGAATTAAAGGCTAGCCCGGTAAAATTGAAGAAATGAAAAGGAGAATCAAGAGCTAGAGTCTGCTTTACATGGGTGTGAGCTACGGTGGAACTTCTCGAAGTTAATGAGGAGCGTTGAAGCAACAACTTCATCACTCCCCTAATCAAGTCGAGATCGAGATTACATCATGGGGAAGCCGTGGCTCAAGTGCGAGAGGTCGCGAGCATTTGCAACCCTTAGGAGTCCAAGCTGATGTACTAAGTTTGTTTTATGAATCAAAGTCAGAGCAAGGACAAGAGTTAGCTAAGCTTCTTGAAGAAGTCAAGGCCTTAAGCATTAGGGCGAGGCCTTATATGTAATCTATTCTATGTAAAGAAATTTGTTTTCTAGAAAAGTTATTCTAATGGAAATTGAATCAGAATTAACGCCTTTTTTTTGCATACATTACATGCATTAGCATTACATTGCATCATGTGCATTAAAACTTACAAAAGAACCTTAAATTATGACAAGTTACTCGAACACCGCTATAATCTGCGAGGAAAAACTAAAATCATGGATCGAGGATTGAAAGACTAGAGCAAGTGCAAAGGGAATTACAAGAATGTATGCAAGAACGATTAGCCAAGATGCAACAAGATATGATGGAACGAATGCAGAGTCCCAAAACAACATGATAAACCAGCTTGGCTCAACTATTGACCAACGAACGAGGAAAGGGCGTCGTCTGTTAGCTCAGTGGAACAATGACGACCACCTTTCCTCCGGATTCACCCCGCCAAATACCCAAGCACCACCGTAAATATGTCCCAAAGGGCGCCTTTTGTTATCGAGCCACAATGCCAGGATGAGACCGCAATACCAAAGACACTTCCCTCATCGTTCGTGCACTAATCCGGAGAAGGTCCGGCTAATCCTATAGTCCCCGACTTTGATGAAATGGTCGAAACGGATAAGGTGAAGGCGAACCTACCCAGACAACTCGAGGATCATTGCAAATGGTTAGAAGAAAAGTTTAGGGAAATAGAGACTGCTGACCATCGCTACGGAGTGGATGCTAAGGACTTGAGCCTAGTCCCAGATCTCGTACTTCCTCCAAAATTCAAGACCCAGACTTGAAAAATACAACGGACCGGTTGTTTCAAACGACATCACAATGTTCTGCCGACGGATGGCGGGCATGTTAACAACGATCAACGCCGATTCACTGTTTTTAAGATACCGGTGGGTCCATGGCCAAATGGTACAATCAACTCACCAGCACCAGATCAAGTCATGGAAGGACCTAGCACAGCCTTCCGAAATAGTACGGCACATAGTCGATATAGCGCTGATCGAATCACGCCCAAAACATGGAGAAGAAGCCAAACGAAAGTTTTGTGCAATATGCCCAATGATGGAGGAAGTGGCCACACAAGTTCAAATTACCGCTTTTGGAAAAAGAGACGCCATGCTTTTATTAATACCTCAAGGCCCTTTCATAACCCACATGATAGGGAGTACAACCAAGAGCTTTACTGATATAGTAATGGCAGGGAAATGATCGAGCATGCTATAAGGGGTGGCAAAATCGAGACAGAGAAAGTACCGAGAGTCGCCCTAAAAAGAAAGACAAAGGAGGTCAATAATGTGAGTACATATAATAGAGGATACCGGCGATCGCAGATTAATCGGTCAAGGCGATATACAACCGCAAACTGTACGAGAAGACAGAATCGAACTAGATCAAATTTCGAAAGGATCCAATTCACGCCGATTCCGATAACGCGATAAAGAATTATACCAGATTTTATTCAATGAGCACATCGTGTCCCCGCTTTACTTACAACCATTGCAATTTCCATACCCTAAGTGGTACGACCTAAACGCCAATGCGATTACCACGCAGGATAGAGGGCATTCGATAGAGAATTGCCTCGCCTTCAAAAAGGTAGTCGAGAGGCTAATCAAAATGGGGTTATAGCGCTTGATGACTTGGTAAGAAAGGGAACCCATTGCCTAATCATGAGGAAAAAGGGTGAACGAATCGGTGAAGAGATTGTGAGAAGGATCAAGAGAGACGTCCGCCAAGTGAAGACCCCTGCTATAATAGTCCGGAAGGAAATGGTGAAAAGAGGATTGATAGAGTCGATTCTAGGGGAAGCAAAATACATATGAAGAATTGTTGCGAATTCCATAAGACGAGGGGGCACGAGATCCAAGAATGTGCCGAGTTTAAAGTTTTGGTGCAAAGCCTCATGGACAACAAAGAATTGGAGTTTTATGAAGAAGGAGAAGAGAAAGAGGAAATATGCGCGACCGAAGAAAATTCGACAAAACCCGGAGTTAATTACCCGAGAATCATCATTTCATGAACACGAGGTCGAACACGTGGAAGACCAAAATTACAATTCGAAACCCGCTTTTTTCCGTATAAAGATAGCAAAAGGTGCCTTGGAATTATAATTGCAACGTGACAATACCAGGAGCGCAAGGTTCCACTAGTATTTTAGAAGAAGTCAAAAACGAAGGTTCCTATACGCGAAGTGGAAAGCGTTATGATCTCGAGAATAGGAGAACGGGAGCGGCAAAGCGAAGGTCAGTGGTCGATTGGGCGGAACTCAAGTCCGTTACTAATGAGCCCGTAAAAGAGGAGGAGGCTAAGGAATTTAAAATTCTTGAAACACAAGTGAATACAAGTAGTGGAACAACCGCATGCACAACCAGCCCGTATCTACGTGTTAGCGCTACTTCTAAGCTCAAAGCGCACCGCAAGCATTAATGAAAGTGCTAAGTGAGACCTATGTTACTAAAGATATATCCGTCAACAAGTTGGATCGTGCGGTCAATAACATAAGCGCTGATAATTTCATCTACTTGGCCGATGATTAAATCCCGGAGGCATGGGATCGACGAAGGCCTTGCATATAACCACCCGTTGTAAAGGGTACACCTTGCCAAGTGCGCTTAATAGATAATGGGTCAAGATTAAATGTCTTACCGCTAACCACACTCAAGAGGTTGCCGATAGATAGTTCTCATATGAAATCCGCCAAAACATAGTGAGAGCATTCGACCAAGACCGAAAGAAAGGTGATGGGGAGAATAGACATACCATTATTGATCGGCCGAATACATATGAGGTGGACTTTCGGTCATGGATATCAAGCCTTCTTATAATCGCTTACTAGGAGGCCCCGGATTCATTCAATGGGTGTACCTTCATCCATCGCACTGTAAATTGAAATTGGTAACGTAAAATCGGTGGTAACTATAAACGCCAAGAAGATATCATAGCAATCGTTACCAATGAAGCGCCATACCTAGAAGCTTAATGAGGAAACCATTGAATGTTCCTTTCTGTCGTTAGAATTTGTGAATGCGACTTTCATTTCGAAGGAAATAAAGTCCGACGCCTAAACTATCCAAGACTACTGAATGGGACCGCAAATGACAAGTGGAAAAAGGGCCCTACCTGGAAAAGGATTGGGCAAATATCTCCAAGGGAGAGTCCAGCCCGATTTGAAAGAAAAAGGATCGCTTTGGTTTAGGTTTCAAACCGGACGCTAAACAGATGAAGAAGGAGATGGAAAAGAAACAAGAAAGGAGAAAGGCCGATCGAATGGAGAAGACGCTAAGTGAACTGGCATGACATTCCCCACATATCTCGTAGACCTTCAGACGGGAGGAATGATTTATCCGGAAGAGAATCTCCTAGAGGGAATGTCCACACATCAATGCCATACGGGATGATGAGACCGACCAAAGAAATCTTGCATCCGCCCATATGAACACGGAAGCACGTTAGACAATTGACTGCAGAGGAATTTCTGTAGTGTTTAGAGATTCTGCAGAGTAATATTCGTAACACTCTTGTTGTTTTAAGCCTAGAAACAATGAGATTTCCTTTGTGAAATAGGCTCATGTTCGGACATTTTGTTTTAATGAAATGCATCTTCAATTCCACTAAATATCCTCTTATTTTACATTTTACCATTTATTCTTTGTTCTCATTCATATCATGTGAATAATTGTCCTCAAATTCATTTGTTCTTTATACACCCTTCGATACCCATTACTGTGTCTCTAGACATCAATGATATGAGTAATGATACTACAGATTTGAGGTCTGCTTTGAGCAAGACATGTGTTCAGAGGAATCTCGTGACTTTGGAAGTGACATGTAACGCGACTTGCCTCCAGATTTGTTGAGAATGGTAGAGCAAGAAGAAAACAGATCCTACCCCATAAAGAGTCGGTAGAAACGGTGAACCTAGGAGAGGGCAAGAGGTGAAAATTGAGCTTGACATCTGCAGAAACCAGCAGAACCTCATCAAATTACTCCATGAATTCAAGGATGTGTTCGCATGGTCGTATTCAAGATATGCCAGACTCAAGATCGATATTACAAGACAACCGACCGCCCATAAGAGAGGAATGCAAGCCACCCAATGAAGCTCGAAGAATGCGAACGGACGTCTTGTTAAAAATAAAAGAAGAAGTCGAGAAACAGCTTTAATGCCGGGTTCTTACAAGTGGTCAAGTACTCGGATTGGGTGGCTAACGTTGTCCCCGCCCCAAGAAAGACGGAAGAATGCGAATGTGCGTGGACTACAGAGACTGAACAAGGCCAGCCCGAAGGACAATTTTCCGCTGCCTCACATCGACACTTTAGTGGACAATACAGCAGGATATTCATTGTTCTCCTTCATGGACGGTTTCTCGGGGTACAACCAAATAAAAATGCATCCTGAGGACATGGACAAGACAACGTTTATAACCATGTGGGGAACGTTTTGCTACAAGGTGATGCCATTTGGGCTAAAAAATGCGGGCGCGACATATCAAAGGGCCATGGTAACCTTATTCCATGACATGATGCACAAGGAAATCGAGGTTTACGTCGACGATATGATCGCCAAATCCCGAACTGAAGGAGAGCATGTGCGGGTTTTGAGGAAATTGTTCTTGAGGCTGAGAAAATTCCAGCTGAAGCTTAATCCGTCAAAGTGCACCTTCGGAGCTCGGTCCGGAAGGTTACTCGGGTTCATAGTCAGTGAAAAGGGGATCGAGGTTGACCTAGATAAAGTCAGAGCCATACAAGAACTACCTCCACCACGCACTCCAAAAGAAGTTAGAGGTTTCTTAGGGAAGGTGAATTACATCGCTCGGTTTATTTCACAACCGACCGGAGATGCGACCCCATATTCCGTCTCCTCAAGAAACACAACCTGCACGGGATGAAGAGTGCCAAAAGACCTTCAAAAGGTGAAACAATATCATCTCAGGCCGGTATTAATCGCCTCAACCGACAAGCCCTCATCCTTTATCCGACAAGTGCTTGATAATTGATGGGATGCGTGTTGGGTCAACATGATGAATCGGGAAAGAAAGAAAAAGCAATATACTACCTCAAGAAGAAATTCACCGCATGTGAAATGAGGTACCCACCAATCGAGAAATTATGTTGTGCCTTGATTTGGACAACTCAAGGTCGAGGCAATACATGTCAGATCACACGACATGGCTCATCTCAAAGCTAGATCCCCTTAAGTATATGATGGAATCTACCGCCTTGAATGGAAGGATGGCGTGTGGCGATCCCTTTCAATTTGACATCGTTTATGTGAACCAAAAGGCGGTAAAAGGGAGCGCGATAGCGACTTTTTAGCCAAGAGCCCTTGAAGACTATGAGCCCTTAGATTTTGATTTCCTAATGAGGACTTGATGTACGTGGCGGACATTAAAGAAGGTACTCAAGACCATCCTTGAAACTAAATTTTGACGGGCATCAAATGCCGTGGGCAATGGAATTGGGGCGATCTGATATCCCCAAAAGGAGACCATTATCCATTCACTTGCAAACCGGATTTGATTGCACTAATAATATGGTGAATCTAAGCTTGCATCATGGGGCTCTACCGCTATCAATTCAAGATCGTGGTATTAGAAGTCTATGGAGATTTCGCATACTGTAATCTATCAACTCAAAGGAGAATGGGAAACCAGGATCCAAAATTGGTTATCTATAAAAGATTGGCCCAGAACTTGTCAAAGAGTTCGATGACGCCACTTTCAATTACTTGCCTAGGGACTAAAATCGGATGGCGGATGCTCGCCACCTTGGCTTCCATGGTGGGATAAATGAAAGCGAAGATATGAAGCCAATACAAATGAGCATTCATCAAGACCCAACCCATTGCTACAATGTCGAGGAAGAAGGAGAAATCGCCCACCGTGGTACCAATGATATATTGCGGTATGTGAAGAATCGCGAGTACTCGACCAAGCCATCGAGAATGAAAAAAGACGTTGAGGAGATTAGCACGTGATTACGCCTTGATGGAGAAGTCTTATACAAGAAACGGAAGGATCAAGTGTCATTGAGGTGCGTGGACGCCGCCAAGCTAAGCTAATCCTAGAAGAAGTCCATGAAGGTGTCCTGGAACTCACGCTAATGGTTTTACAATGGCTAGACAAATAATGAGGTTCGGATATTATTGGTCCACCATGGAGGAGATCAGATCAACTATGCTAAAAATGTCATAAATGCCGATTTACGGAGACAAGATTCACGCACTTCGCCACCTTTACATGTTATGACTTCTCCATGGCCATTTTCCATGTGGGGCATGGACGTCATTGGGCCGATATCTCCGAAAGCATCGAATGGGCATCGATTCATCTTTGTGGTCATCGACTACTTCACCAAGTGGGTAGAAGCCGCCAGATGCTAACGCCACTAAGTCGTGATCGATCGGTTCTTGAAGAAGGAGATTATTTGTCGATATGGAATGCCCGAGAGGATCATATCGCATAACGACCGAACCTAAACAACGAGACGAGAAGGAGTTTGCGTACCAATTCAATATTAAACACCACAATTGTCCCTCAGATCGTCTAAAATGAATGGGGCAAAGGAAGCGACCAACAAAAACATCAAAAGGATAGTGGGGAAAATGACCGAGACTTACAAGGATTGGCATGAAAAATTACCGTCAAGGCTTATGCTTATCGAACGTCCGTCCGAACTCCTCACTGGGCAACGCCTGTTCTCATTGGTCTATGGGATGGAGGCGCTTCTACCTATTGAAGTGGAAATACCTTCTCTTCGAAAGTGTTGTCGGAAGTGAAGTCGGACGGTTGAATGGATTGAGCTCGTGATGATCAGTTAAACTTGATTGAAGAAAAGAGATTGAGGGCTATCCGTCACGGCCGATGTACCAAAAGCGGATGATGCGAGCTTACAACAAAAGGTTCGCCTGAGGGAATTCCACGAAGGGGACCTCGTGTTGAAAAAGATCCTTCCCATACAAAAGGATCACAGAGGAAATGGATGCCGAATCGGGAAGGACCGTATGTGGTAAAGAAAGCTTTCAGAGGTGCACCGATTTCGACCGAGATGGACGGAAAAGCTTGCCCAATCCCGTGAACTCGTGATGCAAAGTGAAAAGATACTTTGCTTGAAATGGAGGAGGCCAAGGTGAAAACCCGCAAAGGGCACTTTGAGACTTCGAAAAAAAAAAAAAATCGGAGAGGCCAAGGTGAAAACCCGCAAAAGGGCACCTTGAGACCAAAGGGCTTTTTGAGTTGAAAACCCGAAAAGGGCGGCTCAAATTTTGAACGAACACTTCGTGATCTTGCAGCGCTATAATCAACAGAAGAGGAAGTACGTTGCATATTGGGGCATCGACAAAATACTTTGAGTCTTCTAAACACATGACAGGCTCAAAATAGTCTTCTTGAAGTTTGTAGGTAGGAGTCCAGTCGGCGATGCCTAGGGCGTCTGATTCATGATGTTTATTTCACCAATTTTGAGTTCTTTTCTCTCAGAATAAAAGAAGGGATATGTCCCCAATCAATTTTCTTTGTCTCATAGATAAATTTATTTTGATTCTCTTTGAAATCGACCTACTATCATCCATCATTAAACATGCTGCATTGAAACAATAATTGATGAACTAACGACTTCACAAAGGAAAGTTCCACGTATCACTTTGGAAATCTCTAGATAAAATAGGAAGCCGAAACAGAACATTTGTTTAAGAACTTCCACGAACACAAGATAAAGACATTGGAAAAAGGGGTCTCAGTGGAGACCATTTCTTCAAAGTCCTTCGCCCGATTCAGCGATTATGGCAGGGTGAATAATGTTACTTGGTCATTTAGAAAAGTACGACAGGCCAATTTTCGATAGGGAAAGATTCAAACAACCCTAAATTGTTGAGAAACGAATCTAAAGCAAACCAAGTCGAGTATTCTTCAAGAAAGAGTTGTGACTCCCGGGGAAGACAGCTAGAAGTCAAGGCAGACCTGTGTTCTGAGGCCTAAAATAGACTTCGAAATCTCCACAGGGGCAAGCCATTCATGTGAAAACGGTCACTGAAAGGGAAACGAAGATAAAACTTTGACGGACAAATGAGTGATAACATCTTAAATATGAATCATACTCATAACAATCTGACTCATCATACTCATGGCATCCTAATCATTAGGCATAAGTATGTATTCATTTTACAGGTTACATCCTCAAAAGGACAAGATAGATTGGAGCGAGATCTCGGCTCCCTAAGTATGCAGTGGGGCAGATCAAAGATAACAGATTTGACATTCCCGGTTGCAGGAGGCGATCAAGATAATGATTTGACCTTCTTGAAGTTGCAAGAAGCGATCAAGATAATGATTTGACATTCCCCGTTGCAGGAAGCGGATCGAAGATATCACCGTGATCCCCGAGTTTGCTTTGGGATCGATTGAAGAAAGATGTTTGACCTTCCCGAAATTGCGGAAGCGATCAAGACATCACTGGTGATCCCGAGTTTGTTGGGATCTGATTGAAGAAAGCATATTTGACTTTCCGGTTGCAGGAAGCAGATCAAGATTGGTCCGGTGATCCCCGAGTTTTGGGATCGATTGAAGAAAGCAGATTTGACCTTCTTGAAGTTGCAAGAAGCGATCGAAGATAATGATTTGACATTCTCGGTTGCAGGAAGCAGATCAAGATATCACCGGTGATCCTCGAGTTTGTTGGGATCAGATTGAAGAAAGCATATTTGACTTTCCCGAAATTGGGAAGCAAATCAAGATATCACCGGTGATCCTTGAGTTTGCAAGGATCGATTGAAGATAACAGATTCAAACTTCCGGTTGCGGAAGAAGATCCAAAAGCACTTTCGTTTTTATATCTCTCTGAAGTCGCAATAGAGCAGATCACTACAAATCTCATTTCTCAAGGCTACAGTGAAGCAGATCAAAACAACAAGATGCGATGAACGAAATAAGGTTGCAAAAGGAGTCGTGGCTCAGAAAGTCGGGCAAATGGGTCTTGTGAAAATCTTTGCTCCATTCTCGTTACACGACAACGAGCAAAAGAGGGCACCAGATGACCCATTTTGCCACCCCACCGTAACCTAAAAACCCAAATCTAATACATTAACCCAAGCCCATTTTTTTTACAAACTCAATAGCTCGACCCAAAAACCCAATTCGATTGGCCCATCCCTAATTAACCCTAACTAAAAATAAGATGAAACCCTAGGTGCGCCGCACCTAGGCCACTTGCTCGCCTCGTCCCATCCACCGCCTCGCCAAAGCTCCATGTCACCAATACCGCCACCGCCTTCCCACTTGGCCACCAAAGACTGCAAGACATTAAACAAGACGCGACAGAAGTAATTTGAAACGGCTATAAAAGCCAATTTGTATTCATTAAAAGGACTTTTTACTTTTTTTTCCTCGGTTTTTTAGAGAGATCTGCTTTTATCCTTTTAAACCATCAATACAAAGCAGTAGAAGTTTTCATAAAATAAATCCATTACAACCAAGAAACATAAGTAAAATACAAAAAAATAGCAATCGAACACCAAAGAGAGGCAAAAATCGAGAATCAAAACACCAAAACCAAAGTCGAGCAAGGTATTTTTATTCATTTTGTTTCTCATGTTCTGATCTGGTTTTCCTTTTTACATATGCAAAAATATAAAACAAAAAATGTAAAGTAAATAAACATGCAAAAAAAAAGGAAAACTCGACCTTTTTGAAATTCCGGCCATCAGGTGGTGGTTGCCGGCTGGCGCCAAGACGACGGCTATCGACCTAAGCCTCACCGAGTCCCCCTCCCTCATGCTCGCAGAGAAAGCAGAGAAAAGCAAATCTTTTAAAAAAAATGAAGCAAATTGAAATGAAAATCAAAGGAAATTTGGGGTTTATAATATTTTAAAACGGCGCTGCTTTGGGGCTCGATCCAAAGGGCCCCAAAACGACGCTGCTTCTTTCTTTAACCCGCCAAGATTGACCCGACCGCTTGAAGGATCCGCGTGTTTTTATTTTTAGTCTAATTATGAAATGACCTTCCGCATTTTTTATTTTTAAAATCAAGTTTTTATTATTATATATAGGCCCTAAAATTTCTCGATTTTGCGATTCGGTCCTCCCTCAACGCAGCGTTTAATCATGGGAAAATTGTCCATTCAAATTTCCATCTTATTCACGCTTTGCAATTCAAATTTCCCCATCACTTATTTGTTTATAATTCGCCCAAATTTTAGTTTTCAATGCAATTAGGTTCCTTTTAATTAGGTTGCAATTTTTACTATTATTTTATTTTATTTTACCATTACTAATTATTATTATCCTTATTTATTATTTTTATTATACTTCACTATTATTTGCTTATTATTAGTTTATTATTATTATTATTATTTTTATTATTATTCTATTACTATTCTATTATTATTATTATTGTTATCATTGTTATTAAATGTATCATTTTACCATTCTTTCACTACAACTATTATACACACATATATATATATATATATATATACATATGTATAATATATTACTATTATTCGCTTGCTCTTATTTTGTATTATACCATTATCTCATTTTTTATTTATTATTATTATTTTATTATTTAAATTTTCACCACTAATTTTGTTATTCTAATACCATTATTATTATACATGCATTATTCATATCGAAATAATATTATCATAATTTGATATCATTATCTTAACATTGTTGTTTGTACTCTTACATTCATCTGCTTATCTTTCTTGATTTTATATTAATACTACGTAAAAATGTAATTTTGAAAATCATCATATTTCATTTTAAGGTTTTAAAATAAAAAGTGATGTTTCGTGTTTAGGAATTCGAAAATAGTGCCCTAACGTGTCGGGTTACGATTTTTCGCCTAACTAAATTACTTAGCATCCCTTTTTGAAGTTTTGCAAATCACGAGACGACTTTGATTACGAGAGATTAAAACATTGCGCCCCTAACGAATCGGATGTGATGTTTATATCTTTTCTAATCAAAGAAATCTCAAGTTTTGACTCGAACCTTCTCTCGATTTGACCCGACATTGAGATATTTTGCAAAGTTGCTACCTTTCATTTAAAGGTTTCTAAAAATAAAGGCAATGTTTTGTATTTAGGAATTGGGAATAGTGCCCTAACGTCTTTGGGTTGCGATTTTCCGCTTGACTAAATCACTAAACACCCTTTGATAAGCTTCAGAAATCGTGAGATAACTTTGATTATGAAGGTTAGAAATATCATGTCCTAACGGTTGGATGTGATGTTTGTACCCTCTCGAAACAAAGAGATCTCGAATATCCTAATATCTTTTAAAAGGATCCGTATTTTAAAACCTTTTCAAACTTCCGACATCAAGACACTAATTAATCATGTTGGTACCAATTTTGGGCGACGAGGGTGCTAACCTTCCTCGTATGTAACCGACTTCGAACTCATTTTTTGGATTCCAGAAGACCAAAATCATTGTTTTAATAAATCAAACTGCTTATTAAAACAACTGCGTTTTATGAGGTGACCCGATCACACCTTATCAAAAAAGGATTGGTGGCGGCTCCCTTTTTTTTATGTTTTCAAAAACCCAAAGTCGAATCCTCCTTTTTTGTCGTTTTCGCAAAAAAAATGGTTACGACAATATTCATATAAATTTTAATTGAATTAATAATCTAATTAAAATTATACTAACTCAATAAAATATTTATAAAATTATTATATTCCGGGCAGAATAATGATCCTTTAATCAATAAAATAATCACGTATCTTTTTAGATGTTACTGCAAAATAGCAATTTGAAATTAGAATTAACACACAAAAAAAACAATCTTAGTAATATATGTTGAGAAGGAGCCGGCTGCCCTGGCCAGCTTGCACGGTTATGTGTCCCAAAGCCAGCATGGTAGACAATCACTTTTCCTTTCACGTTACTTCATTCTTTTATTTTTATATACTTTTTGGTATTTTACTTCATTCCTTAATTATAGCAAACTGCCAATTCCAGTTTTTCCTTTTTCTCATCCTATTTTAACCAAATAATTAAAAACTTATTATAAATAAAATTGCCATGACTTTCTAGTAATCGGCTCAATAATCCATTCCATTAGTTAAATTAGAATTTCCATTTTAAAAATATTAAATATGTGGTTTTTCTATTAAATAAAGTAATTAGCTAATATAATTATTTTTTAATTCAATATTATGGTATTTGCTGGAAAACGTCAGTGACCGTCGTCGGTTGGTGGTACGCCGGTGATAATCACAAAGAAATAGAGCAGAGTAATAGCGACGATAGTTAAGGCATGAAAAAGAGGGGAAACGAAAGTAATCTGAAAGATGCTTTCATTAAGAGATAAAAGGAATATTTTTAAATTACACCCACAACCTATTTATATATCAACATTTTTGTCCCTAACTAATTAACTAAGTAACAACCTTTAGTTAGATTTACAAACTAACCAGTAACCAACACTAGACTTTCAACACTCCCCCTCAAGTTAGAGGGTGATAAAGATCCTTAACCCCCAACTTGGACATCAAATACTCATGTTGTTGGACTCCAAGTGCCTTTGTCATCACATCTGCAAGCTGCTCATCAGTACGCACATGTTGTGTCTAAATCAACCCTTCTCGTATTTTTTCTCTAACAAAATGGCAATTGATTTCAATGTGTTTAGTTCGCTCATGAAATACTGGATTTGCTACAATCTGAAGTGCTGCTTGGCTATCAGAAAACAACAAGGCTGAATCAATTTGATCAAAACATATATCTTTTAACAAACCACTTAACCATACTATTTCAGCAATTGTTGATGCCATACTCCTATACTCAGCTTCAGCTGATGAACGTGAAACCGTGCTTTGCTTCTTTGACTTCCAAGAAACAAGCGAATTGCCAAGTTTAATACAAAAACCAGTGATTGATCTTCTAGTCATAGGACATGTAGCCCAATCAAAACCACAATAGGCAACAAGTTGCGCTTTGTTTTCAATAGCCAAAAAACTCCCTTGCCTTAGACTCTTCTTTATGTACCGAACAATTCGAAGTGTTGCTTCATAGTGAGATTTCTTTGGTTTTTGCATAAATTGGCTCAAGTGTTGAACCACATATGATATATCTGGCTGTGTATTTGTTAAGTACAACAATCGACCCATAAGTATTTGATATGCTGACACATCTAGCAACAACTCATCATTACAGCCTCCTAAATGCACAAGATCATCATATTCAGCTGTGGTAAACCTTTTATTTTTCTCAAGTGGTGTGTTGGCCGGCTTGGCTTCGCCGAACCCAGCATCCGATGTCAACTCCAATGCATACTTCCTCTGACTTAAAACTATGCCCTTGTTTGATCGTGCTATCTCAATGCTAAGGAAATAGATCAGTTCTCCCAAATCTTTCATTTTAAAACTCCTATGAAGAACCTTTTTTAACCTATCAATCATCCCAATGTCATTTTCGGTAATCAGCAAGTTATATACATAAACAAGTAACACAACAATCTTATCACCTTGTTTTTTTTTTTGTGAACAAAGAATAATCATGTTTGCTCTGAACATATCCACCATGTAAGAGAGCTTCAATCAGCTTCAAATTCCATTGTCGAGAAGCTTGTTTCAAACCATAAAGGGACATGAGTAAACGACAAACCTTATGCTCCTCCGATTTACGAAAACCCTCCGGAAGTTCCATGTAAACCTCTTCATACAAATCACCCTGAAGAAATGCATTATACAAATTCATTTGAAAAAGTAGCCAATCATTCATAGCAGCAACACTAATAACCTATGAAGCATGGATACGGACACGCAATACGGGTACGACACGATACGGATACGGTGACATGGTAATTTTTAAAAAATGATGACACGAGTACGGTAGGATACGACAATAAAAAATATTTTTATTATTTATATATATATTATGTAAATATTATATATATATATATTCTTATTATAATATATCTCATATATTTATAAATTAAATTTATAGGTCAAATAAATTATACTAATAAATATAAAATATATTATACTAATAAATACTAAATCTTCTAAAATAAAATATATTTTGTTTAACTTAATTTGTAAACAATGTCTTATTTTTTGAAATAAAGATCCGAAATTATCATTGAATCAGGCCCAAATTATAGTCCAAAAAGAAATAAAATGATGCCCAACATAAAAACCAAAAGCTGAAAAAGACAAATCAAAAACAAGAAAACAAATCGAAAAAGTAAAATAAAACATTGGCCCATAAAACAAAGAAATACTCAAAGACTCAAAAGACGATAGGGTAGCTTTTAGAAAATCATTTCGGTTGTCATCCATAATAACCCCTATCTTGGAATATTCAAAGATTCAAATAACTTTCGTGACCCTCATTAAATGCCTTTTATCATTTCAAACAAAATATCTCTTGAAAACCCTCATATCCTTTTGGTTATGTTGCTCCATCGTTCCACACCCCAAGCGGTAACCTTTTGCCTCGCCATTTCCTTTTCATCATAAAACCTCCCTTATCACCCACGCTCCTTTATTTCTTCCCCATTTACCCCTTTTTTCCCTTCTCATTTACCATCTTTACCTTTGCTCTGTATTTCATTTTTTGCAAAAAATAAAAACCAGCACTTATGCAGACTCCGAGAGTGTCCCTTTTTGACACGCTTCAAGCCGTGTCCGGTACGTATCCGGCCGTGTCGGCGACGTGTCCGTGTCGGACACTAGACGACATCTTGATGCGAGGATTTTCCCGTGTTGGTGCTTCCTAGCTAATAACAAGTCTTAATAAAGAACTGCGTTTCACGACTAGAGAAAAGGTCTCATGAAAATCTACTCGTACTTACTGCCGATAACCTTTACCAATAACTTGTGCCTTAAACTGCTTAATGAAGCCATCATACTTATATTTCACCTTATAAACCCATTTGCAGCCGATGAGAATCTTACTATGAGGTAATGACACTACCTCCCACGTGCCATTCTCTTCCAAAGCCCGAATTTCCTGTTTCATAGCATCAATCCATCTCGAATCCAGAATAGCCTCTTGATAAGTTTGGGGTTCAGTAATAGCAAAAATATTAGCACCAAAAGAACAAGAAGGATATAGTAAATGAGAAGAATAATAAAATTGAGAAATGGCATACTGACTTGTCTCAATTAAAGGAGCAGAGGATTAGTTAGAACAAACATAGTATTGCATCCATTGTGGTTGTTTAGGAAGAACGTGAAGTACGACATAAGGGTGGTGTAGGTGATGGAGGAACAACAGGGGAATCGAGGGAAGAAATAGGAAAAATGGATGATGAATCAGGTGGTGAAGCCATGATATTAGGGAGATGGGAAAAAGAATTATCATGGTCAATAAAAGTGGAATTATCAGATGTAGGGAAGAAAAAAGGAGATTGAACATGAAATTTAAAAGGAAAAATATTTTCATGAAAAATGACATCCCGATTAACAAAAAAATGTTTTCGTGTGGAGGTTGAATAAAATATAGCCTTTTTAGACAGTAGAAAACCCTATGAAAATAGATGGTATTGCTTTTGGGGAAAATTTATCACAATAATGAGGCGTGGTGGCGTAGTAAAGACAACCAAAAACCTTTAAACAAGAAAGATCAGGTAATTTCTTGTAGAAAACCTTAAAAGGACTTTGCTAATCTAAAAGAGGAGTCAGTAAATAATTAATAATAAAATAGGCTGCTAAGACACACTCTCCCCAAAATTTGCTAGGCATATGAGATTGAAATTTTAAAGAGCGGGCTACCTCAAGTAAATGTCGATGTTTACGCTCAGCCACCCCATTTTGTTGTGGAGTGCTAGTACAAGAACTTTGGTGTATAATTCCCATGGTACGAAAAAATTTAGTACATGTAGTGTTAAAAAATTCACTTCCATTACCACTCCATATAGTTTTAATAGTAGCAGAAAATTAATTTTTTATCATGAGATATAATTATTTGAGCTGTACTAGAACATCACTCCTTAAACGCAAAAGATACACCCAAGTCAAACAAGTAAAATCATCTACAATAGTCAAGAAATATCTATGCCCAATATGGGTTGAAACTCTATACGGACCTTACAAATCTAAATGAATGAGAGAAAATGCTGCCTCAACCCAAGTTTTACTTATAGGCAGCCTAGTTTGTTTTGCTAGAGGACATATAGAACATTGTTGAATAGAAGTACCATTGGAAAAATACATGGTTGTAAAGGAATCTTATTCAACCTCGAAATAGAAGCATGACCAAGTCATGAATGCCAGAGTAAAGATGAATCAGTAGTGGCAGTTGTATGAAATGAGATGTTACCCATGGTTGATGTAGATTTTGGTTACAGAATTAAAGCTGAATTTGGGGAAAAAATAGTTTGAGAATGATGAAAGATATACAAACCATCTTGTTCTCTACCAATCCCCTTCATCTTTCCACTTGAGAAATCTTGAAATATGCAGAAATGGGGCTAAAATAAAACAAAACAATGCAAGTCTTTAGTAAGCTTAGAAATGGAAAGCAAATTATAATGAAAATCTAGTATATACAACACATTGGTTAATTTAATATCAGGAGAAACAGTGCAACAACCAATATGTGTGGTTGGCGAGGATGAACCAGTAAATAATCGAACACTAGATGAAGATGATGCACATGAAACAACAGAGTCTAAATAGTGAAAGTTAGATAGAATGTGGTTAGTAGCACCAGTGTCCAATATCCATTCACAAGGTAAGAACATGCCTGCCAAACTAGTCTCGGCCAAACTTGCAGCGAGTGTTACAGAAGATTCTTTATTCAACAAGTTTAATATTTGTTAATATTGAGCTTGTATGAAGACAGGAGCTTGAGGAGTATGAGATGGATCAGCATTAGCCATTGTATCCACTGTGTCAGTTGCAATCACATTAGTCACCACTGAGTTAGTGGAATTGGTAGTCTTCCTCTTTGTGAAATTAAAATCGAGAGGATATCCAATTAACCTGTAACATTTTCCCCTTTTGTGTCCTTTGATTTTGCAATGGTCACAGACACCATTAAATCATTTCTTTTGAGCTACATTAGCCAAAAAAACCAATGTTGGTTCGGAAGCAACTGACTCTGAAGCTTGAAATCATTGAGATTCTTCTTGCATCAACATGGAATAGGCCTGATTATCCGTGGGTAGCGGGGTCATTAACAGAATTTGACTATGAATAGCACCATAAGTTTCATTCAGACCCATTAAAAACTGGAACAAACGTTGTTGAACAATATGGTCAGCATTTTGCTTTGAGTGTTCACAATAACCACAAGAAGAAAAACATAACAAGCGCATCATACACATCCCACAACAGGTGTATTTTGGTGAAATATACAGACACTGATGTAGTCCCCTGACAATGAGAAGTAATCTTATAGTGCCAAAAGAAAACTCAAGAACCATCAACTTTGTTGAAACGCTCACTAAGATCTGTCCAAATTGTCGCAGCACTAGTGTAACACCCCTAACCCGAAACCATCGCGGAATAGGGTTAAGAGGCATTACCAAATAATCAAAACATTTCATATTCATTTCTCAACACCAAGTCAATTATCATTCAATCATATTCAAACATAATTATATAGTCCCTTAATGAGGTTATAACATCCCAAAGTTGGGCCTAGTAGGATTGGGCCCATTGGGCTTTAGGCGTAGGAGCGTTTAAAATGTTTGGGAATAAGAGAATGGTATTAGTGCAAGTTAGTGATTTTGAAAGGTTAAGGGCTTCTATGAAGTCCCGTGTTCAAGTTAGGCCTTAGGAACAATTTTTGGTTTTAGGTGAAAAAAACCCTGAGAGTTGGTAGGTTAAGAATAAAATGTGGGGAAAAATGACAAGTGGAGTGTGTGGTGTAGTGGCAAAGTGACGCCACATAAGAGGCAATGGGGTGACGCCAAAAGGAAGGAAGGAGGTTCAAGGTTCAAGTCTTGGTGCTTGCATTTTGGTTTTCTTTTTAAATGGATTTTTGAATTTGGCCATAGGACTTATATTTAGTTGCGCATGATTTTAGAAACAAGGAGCTAGTTGGTAAAGTGGCTAGCAGCATGGATTATGTTATAAGGGAGCCTGGGTTTGAAACTCATGAGAAGCAAGGGAGTATTTATTTTACTAAGATGGGGCGGCAATAGTTTGAGTTGGATTTAAACTCTGCTAGCGGAAGGATGCCACATCAGAAAGATACGAAGAAGGAAGGTGAGAAGCTAGCTATATAAAGAGCATTCTAGGAGGAGAGAAAAGATACCTTGGTGGGCGTTGGGCATAGGAGCTTTGGGAGCACGGTTTAGCAGCTTCAGAATTCCTATTAGGTGTGTACTCTCTCTACTATAGTTGTAGAGCGGCAAATGCCGATAAGTCGGTCACACGACGATGGTAGCCACACACGCGTGCGAGCGTACGAGTGGAAGCTTCGACGCGATAGTCGAGGCCACCATGAGTATTCTTGTAGGTGTGGGCTGTTGGGCTACGATGGCCCGATAGGGGCAAAGTGGGCCCAATGGGCCTGAGCGCCTAATAGGCCTGAGGGCCCAATGGGCCTGAGGGCCCATATGAGTAAATTGTATGATTGAGTAGTAGATAGTGAAACAGACTATGTGAATCTCATATATGTGGCTAGGTTTGGGCTGAATGGGCCACACGAGTGTGTAGGCCCACTTGGGCCAATAATGGGCCTTAGACCCATTCGTATCATTATTTCTGTTTAGAATACTTGAGTCGTTCGAGGCTACAGTAGACCTTCTGTTGGGTCGTTAATACCCTAGTTTATAAAATTACCAAAATACCCTTGATTTACGAAATTACCAAAATACCCTCAGTTTGTGAAATTACTAAAAACCCTTGGTAGGTAAATTACGAAAATAACCTTAGTGGGTAAATTACGAAAATACCTTTAATAGGTAAATTACGAAAATACCCTTGGTAGGTAAATTATGAAAATACCCTCGATCGGTAAAATGACCGATATGCCCCTAGAGGGCAAAAATGACGAAAATACCCCTACATGTTATATGATTATTCTTGTATGTGATTTATGATTGTTATCGTATGATTATTATTGTATGTTGCATTCATGTGTTATTATGTTCATGGGGATGGGATTATTCGAAAGGGGAAGTGCAGATAGGATGGTCACTTGACGACTGTGGATCCACTGAAGGCTTTTAGCCACCGAGCAGCTATGCTGCACCGATAAGTTAGTGCCGCAACCAGTGCTACATAAGGAGTGTAGGGATGGGTGGGTCGATTAAATCCCCACAGGAGTGCAGGGTTGGACAAGAGACGGAGTGCAGGTTTGGTATGGGCATTAATGTTCTTATTGATGAGGGTTATGCACACTGAGTTTTCGTAAACTCACACCCTCTTTTAATATTTTTTCTCGGGTAATCCTCGAAGCGGTTCGACGGGTCAAGGACTCGGAGGTGGCCACACTACGAGCAATTTTGGACTCTAGTATTTTACTTATTCTTAACTTGGGTTAATATTTTGTAATAAGGCCTCTTAAATTACGGTTTTAGTTTTGGATTTTTAGTTTATTATGTTTTAAATCGCTAAACTTTGTATCACGGTTTTCCAAAACAATATCTCCTTCAAAATACTACGCCGCGAATAGGTCGTAAACATCACATTTTCATAAGTCATCGTTTTAATTAAGTTTCCGTAACCAAAAAGTTTTTTGGTAATAACTTTTAATAAATGTTGATTAATAATGAACAAACGCAAACCGGACTTTAGTTTTTAATATCAAGAAAGGTTTTCAAATGGAACCATGGTTTCTCGAAAAGCACCCCAATGTGACACATGATTCGGGCCTAACTTCTAGTAGGGTCTAGGTGTTACATTTAGTGGTATCAAAGCCTAGGTTGTAAAACTCGGGCTGTGAGATGGGCTTTAGTGTTTATTTTAAAGATGTTTACAAATGATTTTGAAGTAGTTTTGAAAGGTTTTTGTGTGACACACCGAGTCTCCAGCGTCGGACCAAGTAAGTTCTCTTATCTGTTTTAAACTGTTATTGCTGTAGGTAGATACTGGGCTTAATTTAGATGATAGACTATACTGAGGCCCGTAGGAGACTAAAAACTATAGTGAGCTGGCAATTTCGAAAGCAACTCTTAACTACTACTTCCATAAAACATTTGTTTAATTATTGGAACTATGAGCTAAATTCATAAAACTTGTAATTCGGATAATTAGGACTAGAGCGCGCAGCAGAAGTGTAGTGGTATATCCGGTATTATGCGGCTTTGAGATAGCTGGAAATTTCGAGGACGATATTTCTTTAAGGAGGGTAGATTTGTAACATCCCAAAGTTGGGCCTAGTAGGATTGGGCCCATTGGGCTTTAGGCGTAGGAGCGTTTAAAATTTTTGGGAATAAGAGAACGGTATTAGTGCAAGTTAGATCTAGTATGTGAGTGATTTTGGAAGGTTAGGGGCTTCTATGAAGTCCCAGGTTCAAGTTAGGCCTTAGGAAAAATTTTGGTTTTAGGTGAAAAAAACCCTGGGAGTTGGTAGGTAGGCTTTAAGAATAAAATATGGGGAAAAATGAAAAGTGGAGTGTGTGGTGTAGTGGCAAAGTGACGCCATATAAGAGGCAAGGAGGTGACGCCAAAAGGAAGGAAGGAGGTCCAAGGTTCAAGTCTTGGTGCTTGTATTTTGGTTTTCTTTTTAAATGGATTTTTGAATTTGGCCATAGGACTTATATTTAGTTGCGCATGATTTTAGAAACAAGGAGCTAGTTGGTAAAGTGGCTAGTAGAGTGGATTATGTTATAGGAGAGCCTGGGTTTGAATCTCATGAGAAGCAAGGGAGTATTTATTTTACTAAGATGGGGCGGCAAGAGTTTGAGTTGGATTTAAACTCTACTAGCGGAAGGATCCCACATCGGAAAGGTACAAAGAAGGAAGGTGAGAAGCTAGCTATATAAAGAGCATTCTAGGAGGAGAGAAAAGATACCTTGGTGGGCGTTGGGCATAGGAGCTTTGGGGCGCGGTTTAGCATCTTCAGAATTCCTATCAGGTGTGTACTCTCTCTACTATAGTTGTAGAGCGATTAATGCCGATAAGCCGGTCACACGGCGATGGTAGCCACATGAGCATGCGAGCGCACGAGTGGAAGCTTTGACACGATAGTTGAGGCCACCATGAGTATTCTTGTAGGTGTGGGCTGTTGGGGTACGATGGCCCGAAATGGGCCAAGTGGGCCTAATGGGCCCGATGACCCATATGAGTAAATTGTATCATTGAGTAGTAGATAGTGAACTAGACTATGTGATCTCATATATGTGGCTAGGTTTGGGCTGAATGGGCCACACGAGTGTGTGGGACCACTTGGGCCGACAATGGGCTTTAGCCCATTCGTACCATTATCTCTGTTTAGAATACTTGAGTCGTTCGAGGTGACAGTGGACCTTCTGTTGGGTCGTTAATACCCTGGTTCATAAAATTATCGAATTACCCTTGGTTTGTGAAATTATCGAACTACTCCTAATTTGTGAAATTACCAAAGTAACCCCGATTTGTGAAATTACCAAAATACCCCCGATTTACGAAATTACCAAAATACCCCCAATTTGTAAAATTACTGAAATACCCTTGCTAGGTAAATTACTGAAATACCCTTGGTAGGTAAATTACGAAAATACCCTTGGTGGGTAAATTACGAAAATACCCTTGGTGGGTAAATTACAAAAATACCCTTGGTAGGTAAATTATGAAAATACCCTTGGTGGGTAAATTACTAATGTAGAACCCAAATTTGCCCGGCCCAAAATAAATTAAACAAACCAACCCAATACTAAACCCAATCACCCATTATACCTAAAAAAGCATCCAACACCAAAATTGACCCAAACCCAAGCCCAAGCAAACCCAACAAAGTCGAAAATTTTAGGGTTTCTAAAACCCTAAATTAACCTAATCTTCAGACCTAACCACAAAGAACTCGCTCCACCGCCTCTCGACCGGCAGTCCGTCCTTGACTTGCTCCACCGCCAATATCCTGCAAGAGACAGCAACCACCAAACACGGCAAAAGGCAGCAAGCAACAATAGAAAAAAAAGCATGTATTTCGGCTATTTAAGCCCGAAAATAACTTTGTAAAAGGGAGAGGTTCTTTTTTTTTTCTCTTTGGAAATAGATAAAAGAAACAGAGAGATTCAAGCAAAAAGGGGCTTCTTTTTTTCTTTCAATCGAAAAAATAGAGGTTCAAACATTCAAAATCGACAGAAATAGCAAGCAAAAATCAACACAAATTCTAGGACAAAGATTAAACGAGAAAAAGAATCAAAAACAGAAAAAAAGGGGTAAAGTCTTTTCGTTTTCGATCTGTTTTTTCGTCTTTCTTTTTTATATACACATATATATGTATAAATAATAGTATAAAAAGAGGAAAAGGCGGTCGAGTGACTCGGGCCCCCTTCACGGATTTCTCCCCACCTGCAGAGAGAAAAAAAGGAAACAAATCAGTTTTTTTTAAAAGGAGATGAGAAATGAAATTTTTTGCAAAAAAATGGATTATATAGCCGAATCAAAACGACGTCGTTTTGGTCGACGCCCATAAGCCCCAAAACGACGTCGTTTTGCCCCATCCGACCCGAATCCGACCCGTCTACCCGAGGATCCGCGTGTTTTGCCGGAAAAATGGGATATTTATGCTGTGATCCTTCGCATTTTCTACCTTTCCAATCCAATTTTATTATTCACAAATTTGCCCCAAAATTTACTCGGATTCGCAATTAGGTCCTTTTTCATTTGTGCGTTTTGGCCAAAGGGGTTTATTGCCTCTTTGGTCCCTCCAGTCTTTTTGCGTGTGTAAATAGCCCCCCTTTTCTTTTATTTTATTTCAATTAACCCAAAAACTTTTATTTTCATGCAATTTAATCTGTTTTAATTATTTTGCAATATTTTTAGTCTTTTGCTATTATATTATTGTTATTACCATTATTATATTTTTGTGTATGTGTTTTATTGTTATTTTGTCCCACTAATTTTATTAGTGTTATTATTTGTTATTTTGATTATATTTTCATTATTAGTTATTATTATTTATTATAACAATTGCATGTTTTATTATCTTATTTATCTACTATTATTATGATTGAAATGATTATTTTATTTATTGTTATTTGTTGTTTATTATTATTATTATTATTATTATTATCTATTTTACTATTATGTTGTCCGTGTTATTATTACTATGATATTATTTTTATATGTATATATTTTTATTTTACATATTATTTCATATATTAATTGTAATAATTATTTCTTACATTATCATCATTAGTTCATTTTATTCCAAGTTCCATCATTATTATCCCGACATTATCATTTCCTATCTTATTTATCTATTCGTTTTTTGTACTTTGTTGTTATCATATTATTATTATCATTATTATTATTACTACTATTATTATTATTTGTTTTTTATTACATTCACATCTACACTTGTTTTCTTCGTTTTGCACTATGTTATTAAACAAAACACCTTGTGTAAAATCATCATATTTTGCCTAAAAATTTTTAAAATAAGGCAATGTTTTGTATTTAGAAATTCGGAAAATGGTGCCCTAACGCGCTGGGTTGCGATTTTCCGTTTAACTAAATAACTTAACATCCTTTTTACAAAGTTTCATGAATCACGAGATGACTTTAATTACGAGAGATTAAAACATCGTGTCCTAACGTGCTGGATGTGATGTTTATATCTTTTCGGGACAAAGAAATCTCAAATTTTGACTCAAGCCTTTTCTTAAATTCAATCCTATACGATGCGTTTTGTAAAATTACTATACTCCACTTAAAAGTTTTGAAATAAAGGCAATGTTTTGTATTTAGGAACTCGGGGAGTAGTGCCCTAACGTGCTGGGTTACGATTTTTCGTTTGACTAAATAACTAAACATCCTTTTGGTAAACTTCGTAAAATCATGAGATAGTTTTGATTACGAAGGTTTAGAATATCATGTCCTAACGTGCTGGATGTGATGTTCGTACCCTCTCGGAACAAAGATATCTCAAAAATACTAATACCTTTTAAAAGACCCGTATTTTAAAACCCTTTCAAACTTCCGACATTAAGACACTAATTAATCATTTTAGTACCAATTTTGGGCATATCGAGGGTGCTAACCCTTCCTCGTGCGTAACCGACTCCCGAACCCGATTTTTAAAATTTCGCAGACCAAAAACATTGTTTTAGTAAAACAAAATGTTTTATTAAAATAAAGGTGATCCGATCACACCAACTAAAGGTCGGTGGCGACTCTCGTTTTATTCCTATTTTCAAAACCAAAGTCGAATCCATTGTTGTTTTCAAAAAAAAGGTTACAACAGATGCAAGAGCGATTAATCAAGATGCAACAAGACATGATAGAACGAATGCAAGAATCTCAAAATAGCATGATGAATCAATTGGCGCAATTGTTGGCCAATGAACGTGAGAAAGGAAAGGGCGTTGCTACTAGTTTGGGAAATGATAATGACGACCCTGTTTACCCTCCAGGTTTTACCCCACCAAATACCCAAGCGCCCCCGGACGTACATCCCCAAAGGCCACCTGTTACTATTAGACCACAATATCATGTTAATACCGCGATACCAGCCCACCTTCTGACTGGTTCAAGTACTAACCTAGGGGAAAGCCCGGCTATTCCTGTGGTCCCGAATTTCGATGAACTGGCAGAAATGGACAAAGCAAAGATAGATTTGTCAAAGTAACTTGAGAACCGTTGCAAGTGGCTAGAAGAAAAGTTTAAAGAAATAGAAACGGCTGACCATCGTTACGGGATAAATGCTAAAGACTTAAGTCTGGTCCCGGATTTAGTCCTTCTGCCAAAGTTTAAAACACCAGAGTTTGAAAAATACAACGGGACTAGCTGTCCTGAGGCGCACATAACAATGTTCTGCCGGTGGATGGCGGGATACCTTAATAATGACCAGTTGTTGATTCACTGTTTTCAAGACAGTTTATTGGTCTACCGCCAAATGGTATAACCACTCGATCGTGCTCAAATCAAGACATGGAAAGATCTCGCACAGCCTTCATGAAACATTATAGCCATGTGGTGAAATTGCTCTGATAGAATCACGCCCAAAATATGGAGAAAAGCCGGCGAAAGTTTTAGGCAAGACGCCCAAATGATGGAGAGAGGTAGCAATACAAGTTTAGCCACCACTTTTGGAAAAGGAGACAACCATGCTCTTTATAAATACGTTGAAGGCTCCTTTCATCAATCATATCTTTGGGAAGTGCCACTAAAAGCTTTTAGGATGTCGTGATGTCGGAGAGATGATAGAAAATGCAATCGATGTGGCAAGATAGAAGCGGAGAGAGTACGGAAAAACAATCCCAAAGAAAAGAGAAAACAACGTAAATAACCTAAGTAAAGGTTATCAAAGCCTATCATCAGAATCAGCCCAAGGTCAGAATCGCCGATCGTCAGGCTCCTCTAGCGTGAATCCGAAGACAAAGCGTAACACGAGAAAATCCAATTCACACCAATCCGATCACGTACAAGGAAATGTACCAGAACTTATTCGATGCACATGTTGTTTATCTACATTACCTAAAACCCCTACAACCCCCATACCCTAAG
Source organism: Gossypium rotundifolium (assembly GCA_025506655.1). Lineage (NCBI taxonomy): Eukaryota > Viridiplantae > Streptophyta > Magnoliopsida > Malvales > Malvaceae > Gossypium > Gossypium rotundifolium. Next base: position 168,898,013 of record CP106724.1, on the reverse strand, counting down.
TGGTATGACGCGAACGCACAGTGCGAATACCACGCAAGGATTGTGGGGCATTCAATAGAGAATTGTCTTGCTTTCAAAAAACTGGTAGAAAGACTCATCCAGATGGGCATTATAAAAGTAGATGACACCCCCAGCGCGGGGCACCCGCTGCCTAATCATGAGGTCAGTATGATAGGTGAGGACATGGGAAAGAGAGTTAAAAGGGATGTTGACGAGGTAAAGACTCCGATGAAACGAGTTTGGAAAGAAATGATGAAGAGGGGATTAGCTGCATCAAGTCCGGCAGGAAAGCATGAAAGAACAAGAAGAGGTTGCGAGTTTCATGACAGGGAGGGGCATGAAATCCAGGACTGCATTGAGTTCAGAACTCTGGTACAAAGGCTGATGGACAATAAAGAGCTGGAATTTTTTGAAATTAATGAAGGCCAAAAAGAAAGAAACATTTGCGTGTTGGAAGATGAATCAGCAACAAAAGTCGCGAAGGCTAGCTATCCTTTGGTTATCATCTCGAGGCCAAAGAACGACGGAACCGGGATAAAGATAACTCAAGATTGTGATTCATAAATCGACGGTCCTTTCAAATGAAGACAACAAGGAGGTTCCCCAGAACTCTAGTTGCAACCTGACGATTCCTAAAATAGGGGATTCGACCCGCACTACAAAAGGAAACCAGGAGCCTCCGAAGATTGTGATCCGAAGGCCTGTGACCTTTTCGTATGAAGATGACAAAAAGTTCCTGGAACTACAACTATAATGTGACGATTCCTGGGAAAGGAGACTTGTCCAGCGTTGCAAAGGGAAACCAGGAAGTAGGCTCCTATACGCGTAGGGGAAGCGTTACGACACGGCAAACCCACGAATCAAGCTTGCAAAAGAGAAAACCTCGGTGGGTGAACAAAAGAGGGAAAGTGTGACTAAACAGGGAGCTCTTATAAACGAGCCAGTAAAGAAAGATGAGGCTAAGGAATTCTTGAAGTTTTTAAAGCATAGTGAATACGAAGGTCGTGGAGCAATTGCATAAGCAATGGCTCGATATACATGCTTGACTTATTATTAAGCTCAGGAGCGCACCGCAATGCACTGATAAAAGTATTCAACCCGAACGCTAAGTAAAAGAAGAGAGAGTTAGAAAAGAAGCAAGAAAGAAGGAAAAGCGTTTGGGCGGAAATGAGATTAAATGGGAACCGATGATAATTCCTCATATTCGTGAGACCTTTATATTAGGAGGGGTTATCCATCCGGGATGAGAAATGCAAAATGAAGAAATCGTGCATGTCAACGCTATATCTGAGGAGGAAATTGAGGAAGAAAATTGGAATGGCATTCGCCCCTATGAGCTAGGCAGCGTCCTAAACAAGCTAGACTGCGGAGGAGATTCCTATAGCTTTTAGAACTTATTCAGAGTAATATTCGGAACACACTTATTGCTTTAAGTCTAGAAGCAATAAGAGTCCCTTTTGTGAAGCATAATTTTGTACAAGGCATCGTTATTTTCAATAAAATACATCTCCGCCACCTTTTGAGCAAATTTTCTTTTATGATTCATTTCATTCATTGTCATTATTCTTTCTGTAGATATTCTTTTAAACATTTCTATTCTTCATTTATGATACCAATAAGCATACCTAGATTTTGTGATTCTATGAGCCTTTATTCATCTCCATAATAGGTCCCCAAATATTAATGATTTGAGCAACGCTACTGATGACTCGAATGTCCTTTTGAGCAAGATATGGGTGCGGAAGATTTTTAGGATTTTGGAGATGACCAAGGCGTGACTTAGCTCTGAAGCTAAGGATGGTAGAACAAGAGGAGAAACAAATCGTACCTCACAAAGAATCAGTGGAAATAGTGAACCTAGGAGATGGACAAGAAAAGAAAGAAGTGAAGATTGGAGCTAGTATCACCGCAGAGACAAAGCAAGACCTCATTGAGTTACTCCAAGAATTCAAGGATGTCTTCGCATGGTCATATCAAGACATGCCCGGGTTAAGCACTGATATCGTGGTACACCGTTTGCCCATAAAAGAAGAATACAAGCCAGTCCAACAGAAACTTTGGAGGATGAGGCCAGATGTTTTACTGAAAATAAAAGAAGAGGTCAAGAAGCAATTTGACGCAGGGTTCTTACAAGAGGTTAAGTACTCGGAATGGGTAGCCAATATCGTCCCCGTCCCTAAGAAATATGGGAAAGTATGAATGTGTGTAGACTACAGGGATTTAAACAAGGCTAGCCCGAAGGACAATTTTTTGTTACCTCATATCGACACCTTGGTGGATAATACGACAGGTTATTCATTGTTCTCATTCATGGATGGCTTCTCCGAATACAACCAGATAAAGATGCTCCCTGAAGACATGGATAAAACCACATTCATAACCGTGTAGGGAACTTTTTGCTATAAGGTAATGCCATTTGGGTTAAAGAATACGGGAGCAATATATCAGAGAGCCATGGTAACCCTATTCCATGATATGATGCACAAGAAAATTGAGGTTTACATCGATGATATGATCGCCAAGTCTCGAACCGAAAAGGAGCATATCCAAGTCTTAAGGAAATTATTTTTGAGGTTGAGAAAAGTCCAGCTAAAGCTTAACCCGGCAAAATGTACCTTTGGAGCCAGGTCAGGGAAACTGCTAGGATTTATAGTCAGCGAAAAGGGGATTGAGGTTGACCCAGGCAAAGTCAAGGCTATACAAGAATTGCCTCTGCCTCACACGCAAAAAGAAGTTCGAGGTTTCTTAGAAAGATCAAATTATATTGTTCGGTTTATTTCACAACTGACTGAGAAATGTGACCCCATATTTCATCTTCTTAAAAAACACAATCCAGGTGTGTGGGACGAGGAATGTCAGAAGACCTTCGACAAAGTAAAGCAATACCTATCCAATCCTCCGGTATTGACATCGCCTAATCCAGAGAAGCCTTTGATCCTCTATTTGACCGTACTTGATAATTCAATGGGATGTGTGCTCGGCCAAGACGATGAGTCGAGAAAGAAAGAAAAGGCAATATACTACCTTAGTAAAAGTTCATCGAGCGTGAAACAAGGTACTCACCAATTGAGAAATTATGTTGTGCCTTGGTGCGGACAACTTGAGACCGAGGCAAGTACATGTTGTATCATACGACTGGCTCATCTCAAGCTAGACCCTTGAAATACCTAATGGAGTCAACTACTTTGAATGGACGGATGGCGGATGGCAAATTTTACTTTACGAGTTTGACATAGTTTATGTAAACCAAAAGGCGATAAAAGGGAGTGCAATAGCGGATTTTCTGGCTAGTAGAGCTCTGGCAGATTATGAGCCTCTGGACTTCGATTTTCCTAATGAAGACCTAATGTACGTAGCAACCACTGAAGAAGATACCATGAAAAGTTGTCCTTGGAAACTGAACTTCAACGGGGCATCGAATGCTATGGGCAATGGAATTGGGGCAGTTCTGGTGTCCCCAAATGGAGATCATTACCCATTCACTTGTAAATTGGATTTCGATTGCACAAACAATATGGCAGAGTATGAAGCTTGTATCATGGGCATCCGTGCTGCTATTGAACGTAAAATTAAGGTGCTAGAAGTATACGGAGACTCTGCATTGGTAATTTACCAACTTAAAGGAGAATGGGAGACGAGAGATCCCAAATTGGTCGAATACAAAAGATTGGTCCAAGAACTGATTAAAGAGTTCGAGAACATCACTTTTAGTTATCTACCAAGGGACGAAAATCAGATGGCTGATGCTCTAGCCACATTGGCTTCTATGGTACGAGCAAACAACAAGGAGGATATGAGGCCTATACAAATGAGCATTTATGAGGCCCCAGCCCATTGCTACAACGTGGAAGAAGAGGAGCAAAATGATCACCGTGGTATCACGATATACTACAACACGTGAAAGATCATAAATACCCGTCGAACAACGAAAATGGCAAAAGGACGTTGAGAAGACTAGCTTGCGACTATGTCTTAGGCGGAGAGATCCTATACAAAAGAAAAAAGGATCAAGTGCTATTGAGATATGTGGATGGCGCCGAGGCTAAGCAGATCCTAGAAGAAGTCCATGAGGGTGTCATGGAACACATGCCAATGGGTTCGCAATGGCAAGACAAATCATGAGATTCGGGTATTATTGGTCTACCATGGAAAGAGTTTGCATTGATTATGCTAAGAAATGTCATAAGTGCCAAATTTATGGGGACAAGATTCATGTACCACCCTCACCTTTGCATGTTATGACCTCCCCATGGTCATTTTCTATGTGGGGCATGGACGTCATTGGACCAATCTCACCAAAAGCTTCCAATGGACATCGGTTCATCTTTGTGGTAATTGATTACTTCACTTAATGGGTGGAGGCCACTTCATATGCCAATGTGACAAAATCAGCGGTCAGCAAGTTCCTAAAAAAGGAAATCACATGTCGATATGGAATGTCCGAGAGGATCATATCGATAATGCGTTAAACTTGAACAACAAGATGATCACGTAAGTCTCAGAGGCAATTTAAGATCGGACATCACAATTAAATCAGATCGCCCAAAGATGAGCAGTGCGGTTGAAGCAGCTAATAAGAACATCAAGAGGATAATAGGGAAGATGACTGAGACTTACAAAGATTGGCATGAGAAGCTACCATTTGCCCTTTTCGCCTATCGAACGTCGGTTAGAACCTCCACCGGGGCAACTCCTTTCTCATTGGTTTACGGAATGGAGGCGGTGTTACCCATCGAAGTTGAAATTCCGTCCCTTCGAGTATTGTCCGAATTGAAATTGGATGAAGCAGACTGGATCCAAGCACAATATGATCAATTGAATCTGATCGAAGAAAAGAGGCTGAAAGCTATCCATCATGGTCAGATGTACCAAAAGCGAATGATGTGAGCATACAACAAGAAAGTCGCCCAAGAGAATTCCACGAGGAGACTTAGTTTTGAAAAAGATTCTCCCATACAAAAGGATTTCGAGAGGAAATGGATGCGAATTGGGAAGGACCTTATGTGGTGAAAAGGCTTTCTCGGAGGGCACTAATCTTGGCCGAGATGGATGGGAAAAATCTACCCAATCCCAAAAATTCAGATTCAGTTAAGAAGTATTATGCTTGAAGAAGGGAAAGGCTAAAGCGAAAACCCGAAAAGGGCACTTTAAGACCTTAAAAAAAAAATCAGAGAGGCCAAAGTGAAAACCCGTAAAGGGCACTTTGAGACCAAAGGGGCTTCGAGTCGAAAACCCGATAAGGGCGGCTCAAATTTGCACGAAAGAGGAGGTATGTGACAATTTTGTTCTCCTCGAATTAGCAAAAGGAGGAATGTTACACCTCGGAACATCTACAAAGCACTGTAGATCTCCCAACGTCTATTCAGCTCAAATGATCTTCGGAAGGATCCGGTGGTGAAGCTCATGCTGCGATATTTGGGGCACTTACTTTTCCTTTTTACCCATTTTTTGTATTCTAATAATGTTTACTTTTGTTGATTTAATCCAATTCCATTCTTCATAAATTCCACTGTTATTTTAAATCTTTGAGTTGTTTGCAATTGAAATAACGACCCATGGACCCATAATGCTTCCATAAAAGGAGTTCCACCTATTACTATGGAAACCTCTAAACAGCATAGGAACTTAAAACAAGACTGTTGTTTAGGAGCCACCACACTTAGGGGTTGGAAATGTTCGAAGAATAGGAGTCCAAAATTATGACCATTTCTTGATTTGCAATCATAGATGTCGGACAAGATGTCGCGTCGTGCTGTGACCTTGACGACGAATGAGCAATTACTGACCTAAGCTTTTAAAGGGATCATTCTCATGACATCCTCGCATTCATGCAAATGTCCTCCATAATATCATTTAGTTAGGAGCATTGATTTATTACAATCATTGCATCTTAATGAAAAATCATCATTCACATGACATTTTGCATTCATGTAAGTGTCATCCATATCACACGTAGTCAGGAGCATTTGAGTCATTCCGACCATAGCATCCGCATCCTTTGGCATAAACACAAACATATAAAATCGAGTCTATAGGATATGTCCCTAGAGGACGATGTAGCAACACTATTGAAGATTACCCTATTGCCACTGACCAGCAGTGAAATAGATGTAAGATCATCTTATTGCCACTGACCAGCAGTGGAATAAGTTGAAGATTGCCCTATTGCCATCCACCAGCGGTGGAATAAGTTGAAGATTGTCCTATTACCATCAACCAGTGATGGAATAGGTTGAAGATTGTCCTATTACCATCAACCAGTGATGGAATAGGTTGAGGATTGTCCTATTGCCATCGACTAGCGGTGGAATAGGTTGAAGATTGTCCTATTGCCACTGACTAGCAGTGGAATAGGTCAAAAATTATAGATCTTGTCTCTAACCAGTAGTGGGGCAAGATCGAAGGCAAATCATGGCTCCCTAACTAGTAGAGAACACGATTTAGGCCACCGTCCTATTGCCACTGACCAGCAGTGGAATAGACCAAAAGTTGTAGATCTTGTCGGCCTAACCAGTAGTGGGGCAAGATCGAAGGCGAATCTTGGCTCCCTAACCAGTAGGGAACATGATTTAGGCTACCTTTCTATTGTCACTGACTAGCAGTGGAACAGGTCAAAGATTATAAATCTTGTCACCCTAACTGATAGTGGGGCAAGGTCGAAGGCAAATCCTGTCTTCCTAAATAGTAGGAAACATGATTTAAGCCACCGTCTTATTACCACTGACCAGCAGTGGAATAGGCTGAAGATTATCCTGTTGCCATTAACCAGTGGTGGAACGGGTTGAAGATTACCTTATTGCCATTGACCAGCAGTGGAATAAGTTGAAGACTATCCTATTGCCATTGATCAGCAGTGGAATAGGTCAAAGATTGTAGATCTTGTCACCCTAACCAGTAGTGGGGCAAGGTCGAAGGCAAATCTTGTCTTCCAAAATAGTAGGAAGCATAATTTAAGCCACCGTCTTATGGCCACTGACTAGCAGTGGAATAGGTTGAAGATTACCTTATTTCCATTGACCAGCAGTGGAATAAGTTGAAGACTATCCTATTTCCATTGACCAGCAGAGGAATAAGTTGAAGACTATCCTATTTCCATTGACCAGCAGTGGAATAGGTCAAAAATTGTAGATCCTGTTGCCTTAAACAGTGGTGGAGCATGCTCATCCTATCCTCTCGGCTAGCAGTAGAACAAGCTGAAGATACAAATCTTATCTTGAAGTCACAGTAGAGCAAGTTAAATCTCATACCCCGAAGATACGGTGGAGCAATGAAGCGAATCGAGGTCAAATCCGCCTCTCTAATGCATTTACTGAGTGGATCAAAGCACGAGAGGTGATAGACTAGAACGAGGTTATTTGAAGAAGACGCGGATCAAGAAGCCAAGACTTAGCTAGGCCTGGGCAAAATGGGTTCTTTTAAAGTCTTTGCTCCATTTTCGTTACACGACAATGAGCAAAGAGGGCAGTTGTAGAACCCAAATTTGCCCGGCCCAAAATAAATTAAACAAACCAACCCAATACTAAACCCAATCAGCCCATTATACCTAAAAACAGACCCAACACCAAAAATTGACCCAAACCCAAAGCCCAAGCATTCAACAAAGTTAGAAAAATTTTAGGGTTTCTAAAACCCTAAATTAACCTAAGCACAAGACCTAACCACAAAGAACTCGCTCACACGCCTCCGACCGGCGGTCCATCCCCGACACGCTCCACCGCCCATATCACGCAAGAGACAAGAAACACCAAACACGGCAAAAGGCAACAAGCAACAATAGAAAAAAAAAGCATGTATTTCGGCTATTTAAGCCCGAAAATAACTTTGTAAAAGGAAGAGGTTTTTTTTTCTCTTTGGAAATAGATAAAAGAAACAGAGAGATTCAAGCAAAAAGGGGCTTCCTTTTTTCTTTCAATCGAAAAAACAGATGTTCAAACGTTCAAAATCGACAGAAATAGCAAGCAAAAATCAACACAAATTCTAGGACAAAGATTAAACGAGAAAAAGAATCAAAAACAGAAAAAAAAGGGTAAAGTCTTTGCGTTTTCGATCCATTTTTTCGTCTTTCTTTTTTATATACACATATATATGTATAAATAATAGTATAAAAAGAGGAAAGGCAAAATAAAAAATATAAAAATTTTACCTTCCGCCATCAGTAGGCGGTGGTGAGACTTCAGCTGCCGTGGCGTGACGGTCGTGGCCCCCTCATTGGATTTCTCCCCACTGCAGAGAAAAATGGAAACAAATCATTTTTTAAAAGGAGATGAGAAATGAAATTTTTGCAAAAAATGGATTATATAGCGAATCAAAGCGTCGTTTTGGTGGTATACCATAAGCCCCAAAACGACGTCGTTTGCCCCATCCGACCCGAATCAGACCCGTCTGCCGAGGATCGCGTGTTTTGCCAAAAATGGGATATTTTTTGTGATCCTTCGCATTTTTACCTTTCCAATCAATTTTATTATTCTCAAATTTGCCCCAAAATTTACTCGGATTATAATTAGGCCCTTACTAACTGTCATGCGTTTTGGCCAAAGGGTTTATTGCCTCTTTGGTCCCTCAGGTCTTTTTCGCATGTAAATAGCCCCCTTTTCTTTTATTTTATTTTAAATTAACCCCAAAACTTTTATTTTTAATGCAATTTAATCTGTTTTAATTATTTTGCAATATTTTTAGTCTTTTGCTATTTTATTATTATTATTACCATTATTATATTTTTGTGTACTGTGTTTTATTGTTATTATGTCCCACTAATTTTATTAGTGTTATTATTTGTTATTTTGATTATATTTTCATTATTAGTTATTATTATTTATTATAACAATTGCATGTTTTATTATCTTATTTATCTACTATTATTATGATTGAAATGATTATTTTATTTATTGTTATTTGTTGTTTTATTATTATTATTATTATTATCTATTTTACTATTATGTTGTCCGTGTTATTATTACTATGATATTATTTTTATATGTATATATTTTATTTTACATATTATTTCATATATTAATTGTAATAATTATTTCTTACACATTATCATCATTAGTTCATTTTATTCCAAGTTCCATCATTATTATCCCGACATTATCATTTCCTATCTTATTTATCTATTAGTTTTTTTGTACTTTGTCGCTATCATATTATTATTATTATCATTATTATTATTACTACTATTATTATTATTTCTTTTTTATTACATTCACATCTACACTTGTTTTCTTCGTTTTGCACTATGTTATTAAACAAAACACCTTGTGTAAAATCATCATATTTCACCTAAAAATTTTAAAATAAGGCAATGTTTTGTATTTAGAAATTAGAAAATGGTGCCCTAACGCTAACGTTGCGATTTTCCGTTTAACTAAATAACTTAACATCCTTTTACGAAGTTTCATGAATCACGAGATGACTTTAATTATGAGAGATTAAAACATCGTGTCCTAACGTCTTTGGATGTGATGTTTATATCTTTTGGGACAAAGAAATCTCAAATTTTGACTCAAGCCTTTTCTTAAATTCAATCCTATCGATGCGCTTTGTAAAATTACTATACTCCACTTAAAGGTTTTGAAATAAAGGCAATGTTTTGTATTTAGGAACTCGGGGAGTAGTGCCTAACGTCTTTGAGTTACGATTTTCCGTTTGACTAAATAACTAAACATCCTTTTGGTAAACTTCAGTAAAATCATGAGATAGTTTTGATTACAAAGGTTTAGAATATCATGTCCTAACGTGCTGGATGTGATGTTCGTACCCTCTCGGAACAAAGATATCTCAAAAATACTAATACCTTTTAAAAGACCCGTATTTTAAAACCCTTTCAAACTTCCGACATTAAGACACTAATTAATCATTTTGGTACCAATTTTGGGCGTGACGAGGGTGCTAACCCTTCCTCGTCATGTGAATCGACTCGAACACGATTTTCAAAACTTGCGGACCAAAAAACACTGCTTTAGTAAAACAAAATGTTTTATTAAAATAAAGGTGATCCGATCACACCAACTAAAGGTCGGTGGCGACTCCCGTTTTATTCCTATTTTCAAAACCAAAGTCGAACCCATTGTTGTTTTCAAAAAAAAAGGTTACGACAACTAAAATACCATTGGTAGGTAAATTATGAAAATACCCTCGACGGGTAAAATGACCGATATGCCCCTAGAGGGTAAAAATGATGAAAACGCCCCTACATGTTATATGATTATTCTTGTATGTGATCTATGATTGTTATCGTATGATTATTATTATATGTTGCATTCATGTGTTATTATGTTGCATGGGGATGGGATTATTCGAAAGGGGAAGTGCAGATAGGATCGCATCGTCGCTTGACTACGTGGATCCACCGAAGGCTTTTAGCCATTGAGTAGCTATGCTGCACCGATAAGTTAGTGCCGCAATCGGTGCTACATAAAGACTGTAGGGATGGGTGGGTCGATTAAATCCCCACAAGAGTGCAGGGTTGGATAGGAGACGGAGTGCATGGTTGGTATGGGCATTAATGCATTGCATATGTGGTTTTATTTGAGATGGGCTCAGGCCCAGATAAATATGATTTGTGACATTTATGGGTTAAGCCCCAACTGAGGCTTTTATGGGCTAAGGCCCAATTGCCACCGTCACTGAAATGGGCTTCAGCTTGAACTGTTGTGATTCATGTTCTTATTGATGAGGGTTATGCACACTGAGTTTTAGTAAACTCACACCCTCTTTTTAATATTTTTTCTCGTAATCCTCGATAAGCGGTTCGACGTCTTTGGGGACTCGAGGTGGCCACACTCTGAGCGCTTTTGGACTCTAGTATTTTACTTATTCTTAACTTGGGTTAATATTTTGTAATAAGGCCTCTCTTAAATTCGGTTTTAGTTTTGGATTTTTAGTTTATTATGTTTTAAATCTGCTAAACTTTGTATCACGGTTTTCCAAAACAATATCGCTTTCAAAATACTACGCTTTGCGAATAGATCGTAAACATCACATTTTCATAAGTCACTCATTTTAATTAAGTTTTCGCAACCAACAAAGTTTTTTGGTAATAACTTTTTAATAAATGTCGATTAAAAATGAACAAAGCATAAGCTGGAACTTTAGTTTTTAATATCAAGAAAGGTTTTCAAATGGAACCATGGTTTCTCGAAAAGCACCCCAATGTGACACGCATGATTCGGGCCTAACTTCTAGGCAGTGCAGGGTGTTACATTAGTGGTATCAAAGCCTAGGTTGCAAAATTGAAATTTGTGAGATGGGCTTTAGTGTTTATTTTAAAGATGTTTACAAATGATTTTGAAGTAGTTTTGAAAGGTTTTTGTGTGGCACAACGAGTCTCGTGTCGGACCAAGTAAGTTCTCTTATTTGTTTTAAACTGTTAGGTAGATATTGGGCTTACTTTAGATGATAGACTATACTGAGGCCCGTAGGAGACTAAAAACTATAGTGAGCTGGCAATTTTGAAAGAAACTCTTTACTACTACTTCCATAAAACATCTATTGAATTATTGGAACTATGAGCTAAATTCATAAAACTTGTAATTCGGATAATTAGGACTAGAGTGCGCAGCAGAAGCGTAGTGGTATATCTAGTATTGTGCGGCTATGAGATAGCTGGAAATTTAGAGGACGATATTTCTTTAAGGAGTGTAGATTTGTAACATCCCAAAGTTGGGCCTAGTAGGATTGAGCCCATTGGGCTTTAGGCGTACGAGCGTTTAAAATTTTTGGGAATAAGAGAACGGTATTAGTGCAAGTTAGGTCTAGTATGTGAGTGATTTTGGAAGGTTAGGGGCTTATGAAGTCCTGTGTTCAAGATGAGCCTTAGGAAAAATTTTGGTTTTAGGTGAAAAAACCACAGGAGTTGGTAGGTAGGCTTTATGAATAAAATGTGGGGAAAAATGACAAGTGCAGTGTGTGGTGTAGTGGCAAAGTGACGCCACATAAGAGGCAAGGGGGTGATGCCAAAAGGAAGGAAAGAGGTCCAAGGTTCAAGTCTTGGTGCTTGCATTTTGGTTTTCTTTTTAAATGGATATTTGAATTTGGCCATAGGACTTATATTTAGTTGCGCATGATTTTAGAAACAAGGAGCTAGTTGGTAAAGTGGCTAGCAGCATAGATTATGTTATAGGGGAGCCTGAGTTCAAATCTCATGAGAAGCAATGGAGTATTTATTTTGCTAAGATGGGGCGATAAGAGTTTGAGTTGGATTTAAACTCTGCTAGCGGAAGGATCCCACATCGGAAAGATACGAAGAAGGAAGGTGAGAAGCTAGCTATAAAAAGAGCATTCTAGGAGGAGAGAAAAGATACCTTGGTGGGCGTTGGGCATAGGAGCTTTGGGAGCGCGGTTTAGAAGCTTCAGAATTTCTATCAGGTGTGTACTCACTCTACTATAGTTGTAGAGCGAAAAATACCGATAAGCCGGTCACACGACGATGGTAGCCACATGGCGTGCATGGCTTGCAGTGGAAGCTTGACGCGATAGTCGAGGCCACCATGAGTATTCTTGTAGGTGTGGGCTATTGGGTGCGATGGCGAAAAGGGCCAAGTGGGCCCAATGGGCTCGAGGGCCCATATGAGTAAATTGTATGATTGAATAGTAGATTGTGAACTAGACTATGTGAATCTCATATATGTGGCTAGGTTTGAAATTTGAATAGGCCACACGAGTGTGTGGGCCCACTTGGGCCGACAATGGACCTTAGGCCCATTCGCATCATTATCTCTGTTTAGAATACTTGAGTCGTTCGAGGCGACAGTGGACCTTTTGTTGGGTCGTTAATACCCTAGTTTGTAAAATTACCGAATTACCCTTGGTTTGTAAAATTATCGAACTACCCCTAATTTGTGAAATTACCAAAATACCCTAGATTTACGAAATTACCAAAATACCCCCAATTTGTGAAATTACTAAAATACCCTTGGTAGGTAAATTACGAAAATACCCTTGGTAGGTAAATTACGAAAATACCCTTGAGAGGTAAATTACAAAAATACCCTTAGTAGGTAAATTACGAAAATGCCCTTGGTGGGTAAATTATGAAAATGCCCTTGGTGGGTAAATTACGAAAATACCCTTGGTGGGTAAATTACGAAAATACCATTGGTGGGTAAATTACGAAAATACCCTCGATGGGTAAAATGACCGATATGCCCTTGAGGGTAAAAATGATGAAAACGCCCCTACATGTTATATGATTATTCTTGTATGTGATTTATGATTGTTATCGTATGATTATTACTGTATGTTGCATTCATGTGTTATTAAGTTGTTTGGGGATGGGATTATTCGAAAGGGAAGTGTAGATAGGATCGCATGGTTGCTTGATGACTGTGGATCCACCGAAGGCTTTTAGCCACCGAACACCTATGCTGCACCGATAAGTGAGTGTCACAACCGGTGCTACATAAGGAGTGTAGGGATGGGTGGGTCGATTAAATCCCCACAGGAGTGCAGAGTTGGACAGAGACAGAGACGGAGTGCAGGGTTGGTATGGGCATTAATGCATTGCATATGTCGTTTTATTTGAGATGGGCTCAGGCCCAGATAAATATGATTTGTGACATTTATGGGTTAAGCCCTAACTGAGGCTTTTATGGGCTAAGGTCCAATTGCCACTGTTACTGAAATAGGCTTCGGCCCGAACTTTTGTGATTCATGTTCTTATTGATGAGGGTTATGCACACTGAGTTTTCGTAAACTCACACCCTCTTTTTAATATTTTTTTCTTAGGTAATCCTCAGTAAGCGGTTCGACGTGCTGGAGGACTTGGAGGTGGCCACACTACGAGCAGTTTTGGACTCTAGTATTTTACTTATTCTTAACTTGGGTTAATATTTTGTAATAAGGCCTCTCTTAAATTTTGGTTTTAGTTTTGGATTTTTTAGTTTATTATGTTTTAAATCGCTAAACTTTGTATCACGATTTTCCAAAACAATACCGCTTAAAATACTACGCCGCAAATAGGTCGTAAACATCACATTTTCATAAGTCGGTCATTTTAATTAAGTTTCGCAACCAACAAAGTTTTTTGGTAATAACTTTTTAATAAATGTCGATTAATAATGAAGAAATGTAAACCGGGACTTTAGTTTTTAATATCAAGAAAGGTTTTCAAATGGAACCATGGTTTCTCGAAAAGCACCCCAATGTGACACGCCAGATTCGGGCCTAACTTTTAGGCCGTGTCTGGGGTGTTACAGAGGTCATCGAGACCTTAAACATGCTTTAGAATAGGGTCGGGACTAAACTGAACACTTACAAAAATTTCTGAAATTCAAACATTTTTCTAAGTTACAGAGGTCACACGCCCGTGTGGGTAGGCTATGTGCCTCACACGGCCTCGGACACGCCCATGTGTCAGAGCCGTGGCAAAACAAGGCATACCTACTAACTTGTCCACACGGCTTGAGACACGCCCGTGTGCCTCACCCTTGGTCGAGCCTGACTTGCACCATACGACCAGTCACACGGCCTTGTGTCCAGCCCGTGGTCGAGCATGACTTGTTTCACTTGGCCAACTTAAACAACACAGTCAAGCCACACGCCCGTGTGCTCAATCGTGTGGGCAGTTATAGGCCATTTTCAAGGCCAAACTTGCCTCCCACACCTTGAATCACCTACAAGCTTGAAATCTCATACATTTATACCTTAATTGGCAACCAATTCATACTAATATATGCACCAATTAATCATCACCTATATCATTAATTTCCAAACTCAATTCCTACTCAAACAAATCCATCCAAAACATCATCTTCACAACTCAAATCACATATTCAAGCATGATGTAATTCATATTGCAAGTTTATATTCTATCCGTCATTCTCATAAACCAAATCAAGCATATAACATACCATTTTCATTCTCACTCATTCATACCTCATTCATCATTTTTACACCCTACAAATATACATCAACATCATTCAACGTCCAAACCATGTCACGTAGTATATACCAAGAATTTCAACACATATCATAACTTCTAGCCTATACATGCCATATACCTACTATATATATCTCTCAAAAGTACCAAAATAGATATGCCAATAGTGTGATTGAGTCGCCTGACGATCCCCGAATCCGAGCTAACTTTACTGACAATGTAAAACAGAGAAACACATCACACAATAAGCTTAAGAGCTTAGTAAGTTCATAATATAATACATACTTCTCAATAATACAACATCAATTCATATTTAAACCATCACATAGATAGATGCACAATTAAGCACATTATCATCCTCAACCAAATGCTCAAATATCCATTCATTCAACCTTTAAAACTATCATCAACCACATAGGTTCAAACATACCTTTGCCAACACTTAGTTAACAATTGTTCTTGCTATTCGATGCTCGATGCCATATCTTATTTACTACTCGATATCTTTTCAACTCAATCGCACACTTAGTGCCCAAATCAAAGTCAAAGTTTAATTAACATCACACACTTAGTGCCTTGATACAAAACCAAACTTAATTCGGTATCGCACACATAGTGCCATTTAGTAAAGCCGAAGCTTCTATTACTTCGCACACACAGTGCTATTTACCTTGGTCACATTTTCAAATACGCACACTTAGTGCTACGTAGCTCAATTTCTCACATAACATTTATAATTGAATAACATCATAACCAATCGTTTCATAACATTTAAACATAGTTAAGTACACGTATTATATCCAAACTTACCTCGGATGTTGAAATATCGAAACTAGCCGATTAATCGAGTACTTTATCTTTGCCTCGATCTCGATTTGAATCCCTCCTTTCTTGGTCTATACACATTTAAATTTAGCTCATTCAATCACCAATTCATTCAATTTAGTCCATACACACATATTTAGGGCATTTTACAAAATAGCCCTCACATTTTTACATTTAGACACATTAGTCCCTATTTCATAAAATCAGCAAATACACAAAATTTCACTTCACCCATGCCTAGCCGAATTCTCTCTGTTTTCATACAAGTCCACACATTTCATTTATTTTACATTTTAGTCCTCCTATTTCTCATTTTCACAACTAAGCCCAAATTACTCAATTTCACTAAAAATTCAAAGAAAAAATATGTTAATCTTTCACCTATCTTTCATTTTTCATCATCAACTATCACAAAGCTCAAGCATTCATCAATGGCACATCTAAAAATCACCATCAAATTCTAAAATTAAAGCATGGGCTAACTAGAGCACAAAGCAACGGTCACAAAAACGTAAAAATCATTAATAATCGAGCTCAAAACATACCTTGATTAAGATCAACAATGGCCGAATACTTCAAGCCCTATATCTCTCTTTCTTTCTTTCAAATTTTGGAAAAGGATGATGATAATATGGCTTTAATTTCTTTTTGTTTTAATTGTATTACATTAATGCACCATTTACCATTTTGCCCTTAATGAATATTAATAACAACAACCAATGCCATGCCATTATCATCCATTAACTATTTAATGGTGTAATATCAACATAAAGACCTCTCCTTTAATAAGACATGACATTTAAGTACTTTAACAATCAGCACACAACTTTTCATTTTATGCGATTAAGTCCTTTTTCATAATTCGACACATAAACAATAAAATTTTCACACAAAATTTTATCATATGCTCAATCACATATTATAAACACCAAAAATAATATTAAAATACTTTTTTTCGACCTCAAATTTGTGGTCCCGAAACCACTGTTCCGACTAGGGTCTAAACTAGGCTATTACAACTAGAATCAAAGACTATTCTAGCCAAAAGCTCCTCGCTAACATTGTTTAAAATCCATAACACCAAAACATTGCATTTATCCCATTGCGGATGCAAATCGGCTGACATCTATTCTTTAGAACAGGAACAATTAACAAAACCCAATTTATTCTTTGCCAACAGTGCTATTCGCACAGCATGACTCCAAACAGTAAAATTTTCAGGATGAAGAAGTTAATAAGAAACTAATTGTGTACCTGGAGTATCAGACGAATGTAAATAAAATGGATGGTTGAAATTGTAACACCCCAAACCCGACCTAGACGTTACCGCCAAATCTGGCGATGTCACATGATAGTGCCTTAGAAAACGTAATTACAATAATGCCTTTTTCGATATTTTAGGTTACTGAAAAAACATGTCGTTTATTCATATATTGACCATTTTCAAAACATTATACGTTGCGGAAGCTTTTTAAAAGTAATTTGTAAATTTGCGTGTTTTTGATAAAACATTTGTTTACTTTGAAAACTCGAGTCTTGTCCTACTGCTAGCAGTTTATAAAATAATAATCCCAAATTTAAGTGAAAATCCGTAAAAAACTTATTACAAGAAATATACCAAAAATAACCAAATTGAAATAAAAACATAAATCGTAAATAAGTGTCCAGAACTGTGGTCACCGCCGAGTCCTCTGTTGCACCAATCCGTCTACTGCTGGGGATTACCTAAACAGATCAAACAGAAAAAGAGTGAGTTTTCGCAAACTCAGTGTGTAATCCCCACAGAAAACATATACACAGAAATATCAGATAATAGACATCAATTCACAATTCGGGGCTGAGCCCATTACAGAAACGGTGTGGAACTTAGCCCACTCAGATACAGATTTAGACATATTACTGGGCCTTGGCCCATTTCAAACAGAATATGTAGATAACAAAGTCCTACCCACCAGCCTCTACACACCAACTCCATCCAACCCCACACACTATGTGGGGATAAAATCGACCCACCTAGCCCTACACACCAGGTTGTACCAAATGCGGCACATAATCAAAGATTTGTAGCTGAGCTACCAGATAACAGGCTTAAGAGCCTTTCAGATACTTCCTCCAATCATAATCAACCCACCCCGATGCAATGCAACATACAAAAATGACATGCTATTATGCAATTAAACTAATATATACATATATTCAAATCAGCATACATGCTTAGTACAGAAATCAGACAGACAGATCATTCATTTAGGGGTCTAAGTATTGCTTACCGACCCTACGGTTGGTCCACAGTCGACTTTGGCAACCCGTGCAACCTTACAGAGTGTTCAAAAAAATGGGCTGACATGCCCATATAGCCTGCCTGTATGGGCTTACATGCCCCAAATTGGCCTTGGCCGTGTGGATTACACGGCCTGGCCCAGAATCCCACACGCCCGAGTGGTTCACCCGTGTTGGGCCACACACCCATATGTCCTACACGGCCTAATTGGTCGAGCCGGTGTGTTGCACACAGCCTTTCCCAGCCATCACGAGCGACACGGCCTGGCTCGTCGATCACACGGCCGTGTGGTGACTAACAATCTTGCACTCGGCCTACCACACAGGCGACTACACACCCGTGTGGTGTCAACAGAAGGGTTTTTGATTTTCGCTGAAACCTCATTTTTTACGTTTTTGAGTACACACCTAGTATCAAATTGGTGCCTATTCAATCCCGAGCAATCTTGAACCTATAATTAATATTCCAACGCCCAAAGTAAATATATAAAATAGAACTAAATTGAGATGCTAAGCCCGATATCTTTCAAAAACCTCACCTTCGAGCAGGGAATAGTGCTTTAGAAACACGATAACTTGATTACAACCTTTGAGTAGTACCTAGGTGACTAAAACGATTCCTCCGTTAGTCACTTAATCAAAGTAACGCTAGAACTTAAAGTAGACCACTTATCGAACAAGGACAACGACAGCTGTAGAACAAAACCTGATTGAACGCGAAACAACAAACACACACCAAAAACAAAGGTGGGTTTTCGACAGCCAATGGGGAGGGGAAAAATAGCAAGAAGGAAAAAGAGAGAGAGAGAGAGAGAGGAAGAGAGTCAAAAATATCCTAATTGAAACACTCATCAGATTCTGATAACTCCCTCCCAACTCCTTAATTCTCTCCCTCAAACACTCCATCAATAGCATTTAACTAAAATTCAAACTCTCTGAATCATGATAGACAAAAATAATGCTCATGCCACAACTCGAACACAAGACCTTCAGCATACTTAACACTCCACTTAACCACCAAACTAGCAGGCCCATTCTGTTATGTACTTACACACTTTAACTTATAAGCATACTAACCAAAGTTTGGGCTTTACTAATAAAAATACCAAAATTTACCCAAGTTGAGACTTGAACTTGGGACCTCTCAGACACACTCAAACACGCCTAAATCACTCAAACTTTAAAGCAGATAGGTATTTGTCCCAAAATTACAAAAGCTAAAATTAAGCAAAAACTGGGGTGTTACAACTCTACCCCCTAAAAGAAATTTTTGTCCTTGAAATTTTACCTGATCAGAAGAGGTGAGGATACTGGTGACGTATCGAATCCTCCGGCTCCCAAGTGGCCTCCTCAGTGCTATGATTCTGCCATAGCACCTTCACTAAGGGGATAGATTTCCTCTGTAGAACCTAAATGTCGCGCTTCAAAATCTGAACTGGCTCCTCCTCAAATGTCAGATCTGGTCTAACCTCAATGTCCTCAATAGAAACAACATGCGTGGGATTAGAACTGTAGCGTCTCAACATCGAGATGTGGAACACATCATGAATGTAGTCCAACTCCAGAGGAAGCTCTAACTAATATGCAACTGGCCCCATTCACTTCAGAATGCGGTACGGCCCAATAAACTGAGGGCTCAGCTTACCTTACCACCGAACCCACCGAACCTCAGAACCTTCTTCCATGGCGAGACCTTGAGAAAGACTAAGTCTCCCACAGAATACTCAATATCCTTTCTCTTGGATCAACAGAAGATTTACGCCATCGATCTTGCTTTCGATCGATCCCGAATCAATCAGACCTTATCTTCAGTTTTAGAAACCAATTTCGAACGCAGAACACATCGCTCCCCCAACTCAGTCTAGCACAAGGGAGTGCGACACTTACGACCATACAAGGCCTCGTAAGGTGCCATCTGAATGCTAGACTAATAGCTGTTGTTATAAGCGAACTCTGCCAATGGCAAATACTCCTCTCAACTGCCTCAAAAATCTATAACACAGCTCCTCAACATGTCCTCCAAGCTTGAATCACCTCTCCGATCGACCATCATGCTCGAGGATGAAAAGCAAGATCAAGTCCAACCTTGAACCCAGAGCCTCGTGCAATTTCTTCTAGAATCGAGACGTAAAGAGTGGATCCCTATCGGAGATGATCAAAATAGGAACCCCATGTAGTCTCACTATTTCAGGTACATAGAGCTTAGCCAATTTTAGGAGTGAAAAGTCTGTCCTGACTGAAATAAAGTGAGCAGATTTGGTCAATTGATCCACGATAACCCAGACAAAATTTTTCTTAGTGGGTGTTAAGGGCAACCCACTAACAAAATCCGTAGTTACTCGCTCCCATTTCCACATCAGTATCTTTATCGACTGGAGCAACCCCGAAGGCAACTGATGCTTAGCCTTAACCTGCTGATAAGTTAAACAGCGAGCAATGAAGTCAGTAACCTCACGCTTCGACCTTGGCCACCAGTATAACTTTCATAAATCTCGATACATTTTATTCCCACTAGGATGCATAGAGTAAGGGATACTATGTGCCTCCTTCAAAATCGAATGTCTCAAATCTTCATCATTCGGCACACAGATCCGATCGCGAAAACAAAGTACTCCATCACTGTTAATTCTAAAATCCGTAGTATCCCCATTCTCAACCTGACAGAACCTCAACTCGAGAGACTTATCCCCCATCTGTTTACCTCTGATCTGATCAATCCACATAGGCTTAATCTAAAGTTTCACTAACAGACTCCCATCGTTGAATAAACTGAGTCGAGTGAACATCGCTCTCAAATTAGTCATTGCCTTACGGCTCAAAGCATCTGCCACTGCATTAGCTTTACCAGGATGGTACTCGATAGTGTAGTCATAATCCTTAAGCAGCTCAACCCATCTACGTTGCCTAAGGTTTAACTTCTTCTGAGTAAGGAGTTACTTGAGGCTCTTGTGATTAGTGTAAATAGTACACTTCTCATCGTACAGATAGTGCCTCTAGATTTTTAGAGCGAAAACAACCGCGGCCAACTCCAGGTCGTGCATCGGATAGTTAACCTCATGCTTCTTAAGCTGATGAGATGCATAAGCTACCACTTTACCATTCTGCATCAGAACACAACCCAAACCCACATGCGATGCATCACTATACACGATAAAATCCTTTCCAGATTCAGGCTGTATTAGAACTGGAGCCTGCATTAAAATAGATTTAAGCTTCTCGAATCTCTCTTGTTGCTTATCAATCTAGACAAAAGGAACTCCCTTACGTAGAAGCTTGGTCAATGGTGCTGCGATCAAAGAGAACCATTCTACGAAGCGTCGATAGTAACCCACTGACCCTAGAAAGCTGTGAATTTTAGACACATTCTTCGGTCATTTCCACTCCAATACAGCCTCAATCTTACGAGGATCAACATGAATCCCTTCTATAGAAACCACATGCCTCAAAAAGGTTACTTCCCTGAGCCCGAATTCACACTTACTGAACTTTGCATACAACTATTTCTCACGTAAAGTCTGTAATACCACTCGGAGATGTTCATCGTGCTCGTCCTCAATCTTCGAATACACTAGAATGTCGTCAATGAAGACTACAACGAACCGATCTAGATAGGGTTGGAACACTTGGTTCGTCAGATCCATAAAAGCTGCTGGTGCATTAGTCAATCCAAATGGCATTACTAGGAACTCGTAATAGCCGTACCTAGTCCTAAATGCCGTCTTATGCACATCGATCTCTTTAACTTTCAGTTGATGGTATCTAGATCACAAATTGATATTAGAGAACATAGAAGCCCCTCTGAACTGGTCAAACAAATCATCTATTCTCGGTAGTGGGTACTTGTTCTTAATGGTCAGCGTATTCAATTGGCAGTAGTCGATACACATACGCATGGATCCATCCTTCTTTTTCACAAACCGCAGGTACTCCCCATGGAGACACACTAGGGCGAATGGACCCACGATCCGATAACTCTTGAATCTGATCCTTAAGCTTCACAGGCTCCTTTGGTGCCATTCGGTAAGGGGCGATAGACACCAGAGCTGTACCAATAAAGATCTCAAGTCCAAATTCTACCTCTCAACTCGGAGGCAGACTTAGTAGTTCCTCGTAAAAACATCCAGAAAGTCCCTTGCAGTTCTGATGTCCCTAACCGAAGAGTCCCCAGAATCTAAAACACTGATGTAGGCCAAGAATGCCTCACATCCTTTCCATGCCAACTTTTTTGCCACTAACGCAGAAATCACATTCTCCAGATAATCCCAACGTTCCTCAATCACCACTACCTCGTTATCCTTATCGGTTATTAGAATAATCCTTTTTTGCAGCACAATCTAGACTTACCCGATGCTTGACCAGCTAGTCCATTTCCAGAATCAAATCGAACTTTCCAAATGGAAGCTCCATCATATCAGCTTGAAATACTGTATCTTAAACCTCTAGTGGAACATCTCTAAAAAATTTACTAACCCAGATTGCTTACCCCAACGGACTCACAACAGTTATCTCGCTCGAAGTACTCTCAATCGAAATCCCCTAAGTTTCAGACACAGAGCTAGCTACGTAAGAGTGTGTAGAGCGTATGTCTATCAATGCATTGTAGGGTACATTAAAAATTAGGAACAAACCCGTAATGACATCCGGAGCATCACCATCCTTTCGGTGACGACCAAGATAAACCAGTGCAGGCTGCCTCGCCTCAGTCGATCCCACACCTTGCCCGGTGCTCTCTATACTCGACCTATGCCATTACCACCCTTGGCCTGACCTCGACCCCTAGGTGGCTACTGAGCTACTCTCGGTGGCTGTGCTATACTAGTACCTGCAGCTTGCATCTCAGTCTTCAACGGACAGTCCCTAACATGATGCTCAGTTAACCCGCATCTTAAACATGCCCCAATAGTCCTCCAATACTCGCTTGGATGGCGTCTACCACAGCGTGCACAAAATGCCACCCTAGAAGGTGCAACAGGAGGCCCAACTCTCACTGGCCTATCTGTCCGGCCTTTTTCTTAGGCCTCATCATAGAATTTGAGGGCTCTAATTCCCTCTTGTTCTTTCTTTTCTCGCAATTTTGGCGCTCAGCGCGCTTAACCTCCTCAGTGATTTTCGCTTTCTCCGCCAGAACAGAAAAATCACGCTCTCTCTACGGAGCTATCAGAACCCGTAGGCTATCCCTGAGTCCATCCTCAAAATGGATGCATCACTCATATTCAGTCGCCACTATGCCCGAGCATAACAGCTAAGTCTTAAAACTCTGCCTCATACTCGGCCACTAAATGTTTCCCCTGGGTGAGATTAAGGAACTCAGGCCTCCTAGCATCTATGTAACTGGCTCCCATATACTTGCTCTTGAAAGTCGTCTTTATATAATCCCAAGTCAGACGGCCAAGCTGAGTGCCCTCTTTAACAGTCAGCCACCATATAAGCCTCGTCGTGAAGTAGGGAAACAACCCCCTTAAGCTTCTGCTCAGCAGTAAAATCCAGATCATCCATAAATCTTTCTGTGGCCTCCATCAAGTATTTAGCTACGCTAAGGGCAACTCCAGTGACACCCTTGAATAATTCAGCCCCATTGGACCAGAGTCGTTCCATACCGACCCACGGCCCCCAGATCCAGTCTGGGACAATACATCGTCCCCAACCATGCGATCTCGAGACCCAGTCTCTGTAGCAGGTAAGATCAACGTCTCGCTCGTATCCAGATTAGGCAGATTCTCAGATGTTGAGGACCCAGCTCGAGCCCCCCTATGGCCTCTACTACGGCCTCTAGTAACCGGTCCACGGACACCTCGTACACTCATCGTAATTTTAAAAGTTATCTATATTAACAGTTTTATGCATTAGTTACAGTTTCAATATCTGTTAACAGATGTTTTATGCAGAATAGTATCAGAAGTTCAGAGTTTGTTATTGCGAATCGTAGTTTTTACAACGATTTTTAGTTTTGCAACAGTTTTCAGTTTACACTACCTAAAGTGTTTTCGTATAGTATACTACCTAAGGCTGTTTCAAAGCATGCAAGTAGTATTTTAGTCAAATTTAAATAAAGATCAGGACACTTACAGGATCAGCGTTGGAGACTCGGTGTACTACATGCTTATTTAAAAGAGATTTTGAATCATTTAAAAATTATTCTGGAAAAACCATTTAAAAACCCAAGCCACAATCGAGTTTTGTAACTTGACTCTGATACCACTAAATGTAACACCCCAAACTCGGCTTAGACATTACGCCCGAATCTGGCGATGTCCCACGATAGTACCTTAGAAAACGTAATTACAATAATGCCTTTTTGGATATTTTAGGTTACTGTAAAAAAATTGTGTTGTTTATTCATTTATTGACCATTTTCAAAATATTATACATTGCAGAAGCTTTTTAAAAGTAATTTGCAAATTTGTATGTTTTTGGTAAAATATTTGTTTACTTTGAAACCTCGAGTCTTGTCCTACTACTAACAGTCCATTAAATAATAATCCCAAATTTAAGTGAAAATCCGTAAAGGCCTTATTATAAGAAATATACCCAAAACTAACCAAATCAAAATAAAAACATAAACCGTAAATAAGTGTCCAGAACTGAGGTCACCGCCGAGTCCTCCGCTGCACCGATCTGTCTACTGCTGGGGATTACCTGAACAGATTAACCAAAAAATGGGTGAGTTTTCGCAAACTCAATGTGTAATCCCCACAGAAAACATGCACATAGAATATCAGATAATGACATCAATTCACAATTCGGGTCTGAGCCCATTATAGAAGTGGTGTGGACCTTAGCCCACTCAGATACAGATTCAAACATATTACTGGGCCTTGGCCCATTTCAAACAGAATATGGAATAACAGAGTCCTACCCACTAGCCTCTACACACCAATCCGTCCAACCTTACACACCAACTCTGTCCAACCATACACACCATGTGGGGATAAAATCAACCCACCCAGCCCTACACACCAGGTTGTACCGAATGCGGCACATAATCGGAGATTTGCAACTGAGCTGCCAGATAACAGGTTTAGGAGCCTTTCAAATACTTCCTCCAATCATAATCAACCCACCACGATGCAATGCAACATACAAGAATGACATGCTATTATGCAATTAAACTCATATATACATATATTTAGATTGGCATACATGCTTAGTACAGAAATCAGACAGACAGATCATTCATTTAGGGGTCTAAGTATTGCTTACCGACCTTACGATAAGTCCACAGTCGACTTGGGTGACCCGTGCAACCTTACAGAGTTTTCAGAAAAATGGGCTCACACGCCCATGTCGCTTGCCCGTGTGGGCCCACACGACCCAAATTGGCCTTGGCCGTGTGGATCAAATAGCCTGGCCCAAAATCCCATACGCCCGTGTGGTTCACCTGTGTGGCCCACACGGCCCAATTGATCGAGCCCGTGTGTCGCACATGGCCTTGCCCAGCCATCACACGGCCGTGTCGCTCGTGCATGGCCTGACTCATCGATCACACAGCTGTGTGGTGACTAATAGTCTTGCACACGACTTACCACACTAGCGACCACACGTCCATGTGGCATCGACAGAAGGGTTTTTGACTTTCGTCAAAACCTCTTTTTCTGCGTTTTCGGGTACACATCTGGTATCGAATCGATGCTCACGTAATCCCGAGCAATCTCTAACCTATAATTAATATTCCAATGCCCAAAATCAATATATAAAATAGAACTAAATCGAGATGCTAAGCTCGATATCTTTCAAAAACCTCACATTCGAGTAGAGAATAGTGCTTTAGAAACACGAGAACCCAATTACAACCTTTGAGCAATACCTAGGTGAGTAAAACGATTCCTCTGTTAGTTGCTTAATCAAAGTAACGCTAGAACTTGAAGTAAACCACTTACCGAACAAAGGTAGCGACAGCTGCAGAACAGAATTTGATTGAACGTGAAATGATAAACAAACACCAAAAAGAAAGGTGGGCTTTCGACGGCCAATGGGGAGGGGAAAACTGGAAAGAAGGGAAAAGAGAGAGAGAGAGAGAGAAGAGAGCCAAAAATTTCCTAATTGAAACACTCATCAAATTCTGATAACTCCCCCTCCCAACTCCTTAATTCTCTCCCTCAAACACTCCATCAGCAGCGTTTAACTAAAATTCAAACTCTTTAAATCATAACAGACAAAAATAATGCTCATGCCCCAACTCGAACACAATACTTTAGCACACTTAACACTCCATTTAACCATCAGACCAGCAGGCCCATTCTGTTATTTACTTACACACTTTAACTTATAAGCCTACTAACTAGAGTTTGAGATTTATTCATAAAAATACCAAAATTTACCCAAGTTGAGACTTGAACTTGGGACCTCTCAGACACACCCAAACACACCCAAATCAATTAACCACTAATGCAGATAGGTATTTGTTCCAAAATTACAAAAGCTAAAATTAAGAAAAAAATGAGATGTTACAGAAATCGACAACATAATTCGAAGGGGTCACCATTCTAACCAATCAATAATAAAAAACAACCACACTTGTACCACGAAAGTTACTGATTGGTGAACAATCAAACAGAAGAAATTTGCAAAAGAGAAAAGCTGCGTATGTAAAGGAAAAATCAAATGGAGAATAGACTCACGACGACTGAAAAAGAAGCAACCAACTGTAGATCTGATACCATACTGGAAAACATTAGTGACTGTCATCGGTTGGTGGTATGCCGGTGATAACCAAAAAGAAACAGAGCAAAGTAATAGCGTCAATAGTTAGGGCTTGAGAAAGAGGGGAAATGAAAGAAATCTTAAAGATGCTTTCATTAAGAGATAAAATGAATATTTTTAAATTACACCCACAACCTATTTATATATAAACATTTTAGTCCCTAACTAATTAACTAAGTAACAACCTTTAGTTAGATTTACAAACTAACTAGTAACAAAAACCAACCTTTCAATAGTATTTATAATATATGATAAAAGCATTACATTTCAATTCTAATAATTTAACTTTTTTTTGTCAGTTTCTTACTACTCGAATCTAATTTCTAACCCTTCATTTTGTTTGGTCACTAATACCTCCCCAATTTTTTAATCACAAAAATCATGTATATAAGAAAATACATATACACCAATTCCATATATAAGCTAATTCTTAATACACATCAGAGATATACTAACATGAATCTCACGGTGTTAGAACCTTAGTTATTTTGTATGTAAAGTTTCTCCTCTTATTCAAACAACTTTTTAAATTGTATGTTTTGTTACTATGTTCTATCTTTTGTTCGACAATTATCTGGATAAACTTTTAGGCAACAGTCTAGACATATCTTTAGGAAAACTAAGGGCAAAACAAAATTAGCATGTTTTACTGACAAGAATAGTTAATCTTTTAAATTTTATTGATAGACCTCAAGGGTATATATATCTATACAGTAGTAGTTATTTAAGAACCAAATAGCTAAAATATAATATCCGATAATAGTATCCTATAGTATCCCATTAGGAATCAAATTGCTAAGAGATAATAGCTCATAATAATATCCTATAATATCCCATTAGGAATCAAATTGTTAAAAAATAATATCCCATAGTTATATCCTGACATCCCCTCAAGTTGGAGCAGACAGATCATAAATGCCCAACTTGTTGAGAAATTATTCAAATTGCTGTTTACCAAACGCCTTTGTGAAAATGTCAGCCAATTGGGCGGAGGTCAGAACATAAAAAGGTGTAATCAACCTATCCTGGATTGCATCCTTAACAAAGTGACAATCCACTTCAATATGTTTAGTACACTCATGAAGTATGAGATTTTGTGCAATATGCAACGCGAATTGACTATCACAAAATAAAAGAATTTCTTTAGGATGATGAACACTTATGCTCAATGACAATGCCTTCAGCCACTTGAGCTCACAAGTGATGAAAACCATAGGCCTGTACTCAGCCTCAGCAGAAGAACGGGAAACAGTATGTTGTTTATTAGTTTTCCAAGAAATAAAAGATTGTCCCAGTAAGACAAGCCAATCAGTAAGAGAACGTCGAGTTAACAGACAAGCAGCCTAATTCGAATCATACCACCCTTTCAAAAAAAAAAAAATACTATCAGATTTCAAAAGAATCCCTTAGCCGGAAGAGCCTTTCAAGTATCAGGCAGCACGCAAAGCTGTGTCCCAGTGCTCCTACCTTGGTTCATGCATAAACTAGGATAAGACATGAACTGAGTATGCCAAATTAGGTTTGGTCATTTCCAAATAAATCAAACGACCCATTAACTATTTGTACGGTTTAGGATCAGATAAAATTATCCCTGTAACATGCACATATTTATGATTTTTCTCTATTAGTGATCCTATACGCTTTGCTTTCAATAGACTCGCCTTCGAATAATATCAAGTGTATATTTCTTTTAATAAAGAAATAACCCCAAAGAGCTACAAGCTACCTCTATCCCCAAAAATTTTTCAAACGCCAAGATCCTTCATATAAAACAAGAAGTAAGATACCCCTTAAAAGTTTTCAAAGCAGTAGAATCGTTTCTAGAAATAAGCAAATAATCAACATAAACCAACACATTAATGTGTGCAAATCCCTTAGTGTATGTAAAGAGAGAGTAATTAGAATATGATTGAAGAAATCCATACCCTTTTAGTACAGTAACAAGCTTCAGAAACCAACACTGAGGAGCCTATTTCAACCCATAGAAAGACATGCATAAACGACAAACCATTCTAGGCTTATTAAGAGCAAAACCTAGAGGAAGCTTCATGTAAACAAACTTTTCATCAAGATCACCATGCAGGAAGGCAATATGGACATCCACCTAATGTAACTCTCAAACTTTCGAAGCTGCAATAGTTAAGAAAGCACGCACAATCATCATCTTCGCCACAGTGAGAAAGTTTTATTATAGTCAATACCTTCTATCTAGTGATTACCAAAAATAGCAAGACGACCTTTAAGTCTTTTAATACTTCCATTAGAGTTATATTTAATATTGTACACTCACTTACTACCCAATGCTTTCTTTCTAGGAGGAAGTGTTTCCATAGACCAAGTGTCATTATCCTCCAAAGCATAAATCTCCTTTTGCATAACATCACGCCATCCCGCATCCTTCACAACCTTTTTAAAAGACCATGGCTCGATCCCTACAATAATAATTGTATGAAAATTTTGATGTTTCATAGTAAATTTGTCGCAATTAACATAATGCGATATAAGAAATAGAGTACCTGAGGAAGGCTCTGAAGTAGGTGAGGTGGGAGATGGATTTTTCTTTATGATGGTATGAGTGACAAAATCTCGAAGCTTCACAGAAGGAAATTTCTCCCTATGCTCTAGTCCCAATTCAGGTGCATCATTACCCAATGCCTCATGTACCACCATTTCATTGGCGAAAGAAGAAGATACCACAAGTGTTAGAGCACTCGCAGGTGGTGAACTCACAGGATATGGAGTAGCAAGCGGAGGAACTATCGCGGGTTGTAACACCTCTGATTCGCCAAAATTTGTATCAAAAATTGTGTTTGTGCTCCCATATGGCAAAACAACATTTTCAGACTCAAAAGTTGCAATATTCTTATCCAAAAACAAAAAAATATCCTAAAATAATTTCACATCGCGAGACATAAAGAACTTATTAGAATTTAGATCATGTAAATACCAACCCTTTTTTCTAAAAGGGTACCCAACAAAAACACACTTTCAACTTCAACTAGCAAACTTATCACCCTTAGAATGTTGATTATGAGCAAAACATAAGCAACCAAACACAAGGAGATCATCAAAACAAAGGAGGGCTACCAAAGAACATTTCATAGGGTGTTTTATTATAAAGAAGATGTGAAGGACTTTGATTAATGATATGAGAAGAAATCAACACACACTCCCCCAAAAAAGATATAGGTAGATTTCCCTGGAAACACAAAGCATGAGCTACATCTAAAATATGTTGATGTTTCATCTCTATTCTCCCATTTTGTTGAGTGCCAACACAAGATGTTTTAAAAATAATGCCATCTGCAAGAAAATAATCATGAAGACAATTAAATTCGTCCTATTATCACTTATAACACACTTTATTTGTTGAGAAAATTGATGATCAACCATAAAAATGAATGATATGAAAATTTTGAAAACCCTCTTTTTATTAGCCAATAGATATACCCAAATAGTCGAAGAGAAATCATCAACCAATGTAAAAAAATGAGATCCACAAGATGAAAGAGTGTCATAAACCCCTATAAATCAAAATGAACTACCTCAAAATATGAGTGGATTTCTATTCACTAATTGGAAAGCTATTTCTAGTCTATTTAGCCCGATGACAAATTTCACATGTTTTATTCAGATGATCTATAGAGTTATTAACATAAGGAAGTAACTTTACTACTTTCTCGAAAGGGTGACCTAATTTTCTATGCCAAAGTTTCGAAGAGGATGAAGCTTTAACCAAAACCGCTTTGACAGTCGAAACATACCAAGTTAGTAAAGTCCATCCCGTCTCTCACCCGCCCTAATCACCTCTCTCAAATGAAGGTCCTAAATAGCACATATGTTAGTAGAAAATTGGACAAAACAATTTATATCATCATTCAACAAGGAAACCAAAATTAAATTAGAGTTTAATTTAGGAACGTAAAAAACGTGTTTTAAGTGAATTTTGTCCGTCAATTTAACCTTGCTTTCTTGGGTGGCCATCAGGGAGTCTTAAAGAACATGCTACAACATCTCACATTTTTCAAACACGTAATATCACTCGTAACATGATTTGAACACCCCGTATCAATAACCTAATTGTTCTTGGACTTATCATTCAACCGAGTGGAAGTTTATTATTTATTATTGAACACTGCCATAAAATATTACCATTGCTTAATGGTAAAGCCAAGAAGTGTCGCCCCTTAGTGGTGGTGGAGGAGGAGAAGACTCGCCGCCAGCCATTTAGAATGATGAAAGATTTTTTTGTCAAAAACCTTGCTCAGATGCCATGAAGCAGAATAAGGTAATCTCTTAAATTTATTGATAGACCTCAAGTGTATATATATCTATACAATAGTAGTTATGTAGGAATCAAATTGCTAAAAGATAATATCCCATAATAATATCCTATAATATCCCATTAGGAATCAAATTATCTAAGAGAAAATGTAACGCCCCAAATTTTGTGCCTAGGAGAAATAGGTTCTGAAACAAGGGAACAGTTATGAGACTGCACATAAGTATTTAGTTGTGCAAGAAAATGGAAAAATTGATTGCTTGCCTTAATGGTTAAGTGAGTTTGGAGTGTTTGGGAATGTTTGGGAAGTCCTGGGTTCAAACCTAGGCTTCAGCATAATTTTTTATTTTTAAATGAATAAGGCCCTTGGTTCTGGAGAGTAGGCTTTAAGAATAATTGTGGAGAATTGTGACACAAAAAGAGCTTGTGGTTTAGTGGCAAGGTGGCATGTAGAGTAACCTTGGGGTCAGAGGTTCGAATCTTGAGCTGCACAAAGAGTGTTATTTTTTGTTACCTGTGGTGAGGTGGTGGTGTTTGACGGAAACACTATTGAAAAGAGTTTGAACTAGTCATGGAGGGATATTAGGAGCAAATCATGGAGAGGATTATGGAGAGATTTATGGAGAGAAATAATGAGGTTGAAGTGTGTGGGGATGGTTGTGCCGAATTGGTATAGGGAAGTCTAGGAAATTCGACTAAGGGGTTTTTCTCTCATTTTGGTCAGTTTTGTCACCGGTTTTCAGAACTTCTAATTTCCTGTTTCTTCCTTTTCTCTCTAGTGCTGAAATTGCAATTGACCATTCGTGCATTTTTGTTGTTCGGCTCTTACTGTTCTAGTGAAGTGTTAAGCTACTCTTTTCAAGTCTATTCCTTTCCTTTCTTTTGCACCAACCTCTTCCGAAACCCCTTTCTTCTCTGTTCTTTTCAAGCTTTGGCCAACTGCCCCTTTTCATCTCTTTTACTTATTGACTGTTGTTTTGGCCGAACCCATCACCTTTGCCTCTTCCTTGTGATTCTTTCTCTTTTTCAGCATTTTGGTAGGTTGTGACCGAAAGTTCTTCCATTCCCTTCTTGATTCGGTTTCTTCTTTTATCTAGATGTTTCTTACTTTGGCCAAAACTCAATACTGTCCCTCTCTATTTGATCCTGCAAGTGTTTTTGACAAGTTGGTAAGTGTTCATATTTCCTCTTTTCATTCAAATCTGTTCCCTTTAATCTTTTTTTTAAAAAGCCAAATGTTCTTTTCCATATAGGCTCTGACTACGGTTCTCGTTCCTTCTTTACGATGTGGTGTTCATGGGATTCTAGGGAGTTCAAGTTGTTTGGGGAAGCGATCGAAACCTTTTCCCTCATTATTCAATCAAGATAAAAGTATTACCTAACTTTTTGAATAAAAGTCGATTATCTCTTTGATTCTGAAGATTGATATTTATGGTTTTAAGCCACATTTAAAATCAATCCATCTCAATGGGATCTATTATTAATACAGTAAATTGGCAAGAAGTGTGCGATCATTTTCAACCAGCGATCTTGGTGAAATAAATCGCTTATCATTCGGTCAAGGTAAGTAGCATGTACCATATTAGGGATTAAGTGTTAATAAGAGGTGTTTTACCCTAACGATTAAAAGGACTAATATTGGGTCATGTTTTCTAGGTTGTGTATGTGGAGATTTGCGCTTTTCTTGTAAACAGGTGTGTACACACACACTGATTAGACTGTAAAATGGCAAAAGCCGAAGAGTCGAAAAGTGGAAAAGTCAAAAATATGCACATGATGCCACACGAGCATGCGATCGCTCGTGTGATAACTCGGGTCCACGAAACATGACGATTGACTGTAGATGCCGCCATGAGCGTTCTTGTGGACATAAGGCCATTCTGGGCCACGTTGGGCCAGAATGGGCTCGTGGGCCCAATAAGATTGTGGGCCCCACACGGATAAATTGCACAAAATATGGATAATACTGGACTAGGCTGTGTAGTTCACATGGCCGTGGTCGTTTTTAGGCTTAGTGGGCCATACGGACGTGTAGGTCTACATGGGCCACATAATGGGCTTTGGGCCCATTTACACTGTTATGTATGTTGAGGTTACACAAGTTGTTCGAGATGGCTATGGACCTTCTGTTGGGTTGGTAAGCGTGCTTAGACCCTAATCCGATAAAATTGATCGATATACCCCTAAATGGCAAAATGACTATTTTGCCCTTGAGGGTAAATGACTGATTTGTCTGTGATTTGTATGACTGATTTTGTGCATGACATTCTTCATACATGACATATTGCATGGGGATTGGGACACTGTTATGAAGGAAGAATCTTATCTTGGTGGTACGTGCGCATATATCGATCTTGGCGACTTAGCTGCGAATTTTGGCTAGTGCCACAACCGGTGCTAACATTGTAAGTGTAGGGATGGGTGGGTGATTTATTCCCCACAGTAAGTGCAAGGTTGGACAGAGGCAAGTGCAGGGTTGGATGGGATAACATGCATTGTTCATATTGGATTTGGTACTGATATGGGCTAAGCCCAATTGTTGCTATAATGGGCTTAGGCATCGCTTTATTCTTGCGATATCGCATATCGATTGTTGTATATTAAGGGATTACACACTGAGTTTTTGTAAACTCACTCCATTTTAACTGTACAAGTAATCCCCATCGTTAGGTGGATCGATGCTGCGAGGGACGCAGTTTTCTAAAATGATAAATATTTCCAAAACATCACGTTTTTGCAATACTGTTGAAATGCTTCCGCAACGAACCGTGTTTTAAAAGTAATGACCTTTTAAAATGGATAAGAAATGGCTAGAATGAGTTGAGTTTTAACAAAGAGGCTTTAACCTTCTTACGGGTTTTTATCAACAAGGGCAAGTTTTCTAAAAGCACTCCAATGTGACACCGCCAGATTCGACCATAACGTCTAGGCCGGGTTTGGGGTGTTAGAGATAATATCCCATAATAATATCCTATAATATCTCATTAGGAATCAAATTGCTAAAAGGTAATATCCCATAATAATATCATAACATTTACTTTGATCTTTGTGGTGTTACACTATCATAAAAAGATCCTTAAAATATGTTTTATTATTTTTTAAATAATGCTGGTCAAAATTGGAAAAAACTAGAAGGAGAAAGGACCGACAATCTCATCTCAAACATTATCCTTATCCTTATCTTTAACTTGGAGACTAAGTTGGATGTTTTACTTGGATATGAAGACTTTTATGAGATAAATTTTAAAGAAATATTTTAAACTTTTAAATGATATTTTAAATTCTATCAAAACACTATTTAAGAGACTTTTGTATTAGCCTATTGGAACGATGGAAATGTGCAAGTGTACACAATCGCAACAAGTAATAAAGTGACAAGTAAATGTCGAGTTATCGTACCCATAGAGACTGTGAAAAGAATTATTTATGAAAGAAATTAAAAACACTTTGGTGAAGAAAATATTTTGATTTTGAGGAAGTGATTAAAAACTAAAATTTAACTAAGTAAAATAAAATAAAATAAAAATAAAAGTTACAATGCACGATTTTAAAAGATGGTTTTAATCAAGATGACATAATTGTGTTAGATTACTTACATTTCTTAACTTAGAATTACTAAACTCATGTTCATGTTGTTACAAATAAATTCACGGCAACTTGGTAATTTGCTAACTACTGCCAATACATACTTATTAAGTTAACTAATTTCTTGAACATTTCCCAATGCCAATTCAAACAATTAATTAATCTTCATAAGCACATAAAAGATTAAGTGAGGTAACAATGTATTCCTACCTTGAAATAGTTTAATCACAATAATCTTGCAAGTTATGCAAGACTAATGTATCATTTAATGCTGTCGCTTATTTAATCCTCAATTACCTTAGAAGATTAAACATGCACTGATTAAGTATTGTGTCAATTAATTACAATTTCAACACATTTAAATTAATAATTCAATAGTTACCTTACAAGTTATAATGCATGAATAACTTAATCATGATTTTACTTAATCAAACAATTTACCAAGACCTATAACAACACAAACATAATTTTAATAACTTAAGTGGATGAAATGCAATCAACCTAACACGAATTAAATTTAAGCCATTTTAATTAGATTAAACACATCAACATAACAAGTATTCATAGTCATGTTCATAGCAACAACAATAAAAATTAAAGGATAGGGAACTAGAATCAAATTCGGTGTTTCTTCAAAGCTTGACTAGTTTGCTCCGCTCCTCCTTCTCCGCTTGTTCTTGTTGAACTGAGGCTTCTATGAGCACTTGAATGGTGCTACCAATTATGGTTGAAGGGATCTTTTCGAAGATGGGAAATCGACAAGGGAATGGAAGGGAAAAAGAAGAACAAAGGAAAAGGTTTTGAAGATAGAAAGTTAGAAAGAAGTGAAGAATGAAAGGATGAGAGGTGTGTTTCAAATAAGCAGTCAAGGGGGTATTTATTTTTCAGATAGGCTAATAAAAATAGAAAAAATTAGAAGCCATTAACTTCCCCCATGGCCGACCACACATGTGGCAGGTTTGAAGCTTTCAAACTTGCTAAATTTAGCTAGGGGCAAATCTACGAAAGCTTGATAAGTGGAGGGGTTTGAATGCAATTTCAAGGAAACCCCAAGGGTTGTTTTTCAAGCTAAATAATCAGCTAAATAAGCCGATTGGGTCAGCATGTGGGACGGTTTTGGGCAGCCCATTTGCTCGGTTGGATCAGTCTATTGGTTTAGCACAATTGGGCTTCCTTTCATAATTTAATTCATAATAATTATTTAACCCAAAATAAATTGGATTAAAATTAAAATTAATTATCTTATGAATTAATATTCTTAATTTGGACCATCTTAGGCTAAAAAAATAATTCGCCTCGATGCTTCAAAAAACGCTTCTCAGTTTTGTGCTTCTAATAGTGTCTGTCGAGCCAAGTTTCGTCCTTTGTGCAAAATTTGTAGAAAATAAATTAAAATTAATCAAAATTTATTATAAAATTAACTAAAATTTGATATTTTAATAATTTAAGTAAAATTTAATTATTTTATAACTATATTATATTTTTGACGTAATTATTACGAAATTTGCATGAATTTGAGTTTAAAAAAGGCATAGAAAAATCTATATATTTTCGTGTTTCCACACCCCAAACTTAATTCATTGCTCATCTCAAGTAATGGAAAAATTGAAAAGAATTTAATGGAAACACCTTTGAAAAATTCCTTGAAAATATTCTTCTCAAAATTATGAATTTAGTATACTTATGCTTAAGAACAAAAAATTTGAAATTTATGCTACTTAAGTATACATATCATTCAAATTAATCTCAATTATTAATATGATAGCAATAATAGACTAAATGCTTTCTTAATAAATACATGTTAAATCCCTACCAATTTGATTTTATTTCTTTATTTAAGATTAAGCTACAATCATTAAGTTTAATTTATGCCTTGATTTGTTGAACATAGTAATTTCTCTCCACTAATGTAGGTAGCACAGAAACTTGAACCAATAGGTCTTTAAAATAGGTTGTAACGTGGCTATGCTAGGGGTAGGTAGAAGATAGATAAATTTAGGCTAAAAACCCTAAGCCTGAATCGGACCTTCAGAATAATTACC
The DNA here is from genome assembly GCA_025506655.1 of Gossypium rotundifolium. Taxonomy (NCBI): domain Eukaryota; kingdom Viridiplantae; phylum Streptophyta; class Magnoliopsida; order Malvales; family Malvaceae; genus Gossypium; species Gossypium rotundifolium. Next base: position 168,861,421 of record CP106724.1, on the reverse strand, counting down.
TTCAATACACCAACTTATTTTGCTTTCACATGCTCTTTTGTACATCTATTTCTTTCAAGTACATATGCTCTCTCTTTTCTTTTCTTTTCTTTCTTTCTTTCTTTTTTTCTCACGAGCATTTTGATGCATGTACTACAATTTTTTTGAGCATTTTATACTTCTTTTCAACTCACCCAAACTTATTTTCAAAGAATATTCTAAATAGTACCAAGTCTAGTATTTGGGACACTTTAAAGATAATTAAGAGAGAAGTGATGGCTAAATATTGCAAAGGTTCAAATAGAATTAGGCCATATAGTCTCAAAGTTGGGTTTCAAGGGATAAAAATTCATCAAGGTTGGCTTGAAAGGCTCAAACGGTCCAAAAACAAGTTGCCTAAATCATTTTCAACATTCCATGCTTCCTAAGATTTTGCCTCGAGAAATTACTAAGTCAATTCTAGAGACTTAAACTTTCATGCATGCCTAGCTTTCCTAAGGAACTAAAAATTTTATGGTATGATTTACATACTTCATTAAGAGTACATTTATGTCATAATTAAGCTAGCATACAATTATTGAAATAATAGAACTTTATTCATACTGAAGTTTAGCATACTTAATAAAATTTCAAATTCTTGAACAAAATATAACCTAACCATAATTAAAAGAAAAATTTATTTTGAGAGGAAATAATTTCAATTTTTCGGTCCCCCTACTTAAGATGAACAATTTCCTCATTGTTAGAAGTGATTAGATACTATACACTAGGTAGGACTCTAGCAAAGAGAAGGTGAGTCAATTTGACTGCTAAAGTACCGAGCTCTCTCTAGATCCAATCCTAGACATGTATATATCTATTGCCACACTTTGTACTTTACAACTTGTTCATTTTTATTTATGATTTCCACCTCTTGTTTTATTATGTGAAAAATAAAAATCCTAATAGAACCTAATCCTAAAATATTAAATAACCTAGGAAAGAAAATAAAATAAAGTAATGATCCCCCTTTTTATTTATTTGCAGATCCTTCAGAATCTGACTCATCTTTTTCCTTCCTTGACATTGGAGTCTATGGTTCAATTATGAAGTTTAGAAATTTAAGCAAAAAATAAATGGGTTATGAAATATGTATTTTAAATACATCTATGATTGAGTCATCCCGTATTTTTGAGTATCTCTAGTAATCTTGTTGCTGCAATTGCATGTGTTGTAGCATAGATATTATATCAAACTGTTCACTTCGTGGAGTGGTGCTAGATGAAAGGACCCTTGGCGTCGAACTTAGAAAATATATTAAAGGTGATTTCAGTTTTGAGTAGGTGGGTGAGTAGCTGAGGGTAAGGTTTAGAGTTGGAGGGGGTGGTAGTTTTAATGATAGTTTAGTACAATGATTAGTGGCTTCGAATGAAGGTGTTTAGGGTGGTGATTTAGGGAGTAAGTGTTGTGACATTAAGGGATAATGAAGATGCAGTATGGAGCTACTTGGGAGTGGTGGTGGAACAAGGTAAGGGCTATAGGTTTGTGCGGAAAAGGGTTGAATATTTCCCTTCCTAGTAGTGTCTTAAGCCCAATGGCAACACCTTTTTGGATCCTAAACTCCTGTACTAAAAATAAACAAACAAAAAAAAAAACTCAAAGAAATTAGTGATTGGGTAAAAATTTGACCATTTATTTAATGAAATATATAAATAAATTCTTCTAGCTACTTAGAAAAATATTTTTTGAAAAATTACTTTAAATTAAACTCCCAGGAAAGACTGGAGGGGTCACAGATGGTCCCACTTAAGTCCCAATCTTCTAGACAAAATTATAATTAATGTAATGATCTAAAGAAAATTATATCTAAGTCTATCATTTTATTTAAATGAAAAAAAAACTGAAAATATAAAATAACGATAGAGAAAGTGAAGATTACTCTCTCCATTTTATTCGGAATCGTCACTGACAGAGATAATGCCAAAGGGCCATCTATCACACCAACCATACTCATTTAGGACGTAATCATATTCTTTTCCATCAAATCTATCCAACATCTTATTAGGGAAAGAAAATCGGGAATGATCTTTCCTGCGGCCTTATTTAACTTCCTGTAATTCCTACAAATCCTCCAACTCGTGACACGAATATCTGCAATAATCTATCCGACACTCTTCTTGTGCTTTTCCAAAACAACAAATGACTCTTCTTATTGATTCTCAGTGAACTCAATTGAAATCATGATATGTAAAATAGAGATAAACCCAAATAATCATATTTCAAATGAGGAGGCAAAGACTTCGATTCCAATTCAACTGGCTCTCCAATCAACACTTTTGGTTGTCTGTTGTAACATCCTAAAAATTTGAGTATCAATATGTTACTTTGTGTTAGCTCGGGTATGATTTTATTATGTGCTAAATATAGTCTCGAGAAGGCTCGGGTTTACTTGGAATTAGAATAAATTTTTGTAAAGAGTACTTTAGTGTAAAGAATCAGGTGACTTTGAAGTTTAAGTTAATTAAGTAATAAAAGATGGCATAAGATGAGTAATTGGCAAAGTGGTGATGGCGCCATAAGTTGGACTTAAGGGAAGAGGTTCGAATCTCCTAGCATGCAATTTGGGAGCTTTTATTTTTGCTTTATCCTAGCATGTGTCGGTCATGGATAAGGATTAGGATGAGTTGTGTAATATCCAGGAATTAGGGCTTGTGCATTTTTGCCTAATTGCATGTACTTGTATGCCAGTGTAAATTATGAAGGTGTTTTATGAATTTTGTGAACTTTAAAGTGTAGAAAATGCTTTAGAAATTATTCGATTTTAAGTTTAAAAAGAGGAAGCTAAGTCTGATAAGGCCTTAAGAAAATTTGTAAAGGAAATTCGACATGAAATTGGGCTTGTCTAAGTGGCTTGGAGGTGCCACTTAGGGCCTCTGTAAATGACGCCACCAACAGGTGTAAATGTGCCAAGGTTCGAGTCGCATGGGAAGCTAAATAAAGCTTTTATTTTTGCGGCAACAAGGGGAAGTAATGGACGGCATGGGGAGTCTATGGGAGGAGTTTAAGATGAGGTCTAATTCTTTTGGAAATTTCGGCTAAGGTAGGAGATAAGTGATGACTTATTTTTAAATTATTTTTGAAAGGGTAAGGGAGAGAAAACAAGGGATTGGATTGAGAGAGAAGAGTTGGCCGATTAGGGAGACTAAGGTTAGTATTTTCTACCAAAGGAGGAATTGAGCCATTATTCATTCTTTTTCCTTTTCCTTCCTTTCTCTCTGCCGAATTCTATAGCAATATCCTCTTTTCTCTTTTTATTTTGTCAAGCCGAAATCTTCTTCCTCCTATATTCACCATTGCCGATTCCTCCTAAGTCCCATACTCTTCCATTAAAGGCGAATTATCATCATCAATCTTCCTCTTCTTCTCACAAGTTTCATTAAAGCCGAAAGTAAGATCTTTCTAGCCCCTAGCCGATTGTTCATTAGATCTCAACCCGAAGCAAAGCAATTACTATCTAACAAAGATAGCCAAAACTCCTTGGGACTTCAAGCAAGGGTGTCGAAATCGTATTAAGGAGGCTTGAGAGTTAGGTGCTGTCGACTACAAAGAAGGATCTTTCGGGACTTTAAAGATCTAAGGTAAGTCATATTGGACATTCGGCCAAGGCCTATTTAGGAACTTAGATCTATTTCTTACTTCGGTTAAAAGCGAAAACTAACCTGTGAAGTGATCTTGTGCTTGGCCGATTACAAGAAGGAACATAGTAAAGTTTTGGGATTTGATTTTTAATCCAATTGGCGACAAGGTAAGTTTTTGGTTGCAATAATCTTTCGAGATTTGGTTATAGCCGAATAGGTTTTGCTAATATGCCTAGTGTTGGCTGAATATAGGAACTAAAGGATCTAAAGCTTAGATCGGGATTTTCGGGATTTCAGTGAACTCACTAAGTGAATCAGGTGTGTACCCCACACTAAGCCTTAATTAATTTACGGTTATGTTTTAATAAATATGTTACTATGAATATGTTAAGATGTGTCTAAGAGTATCTTGCAATGGTACAAAGTACTCAAGTACGTTTACCCACTCCTATTATGAGTATGATATGATCTATTATGGCACATATGCCAATAGTGATAAGAATGTGAAATAAGGCATGATATTGCATGATTTGTTTGACATGGGGCATATGGGTGATATGAAAAGAGGAAGTGAATTGGTGGTTTTATACCCCAATATCTGAATGTGGTGACTTATGTCACGTAATTTGAATGTGGTGACTTATGTCACGAAATCTGAATGTGGTGACTTATGTCACAAAATAATTATCTGGTGGCTATGCCATGAATTTTATAAGGGCGATGAGCACATCGACTGCAGCCACTGCCTTCGATGGTGTGTAGCGGATGGAGGGTCGACTTAGTAGTCCCCACGGTGTGATGGTTGGTACGGGTGATGTGTAGCGGATGGTTATCTAAGCTTGGGTTCGAGTTTGCATCATGATTTATATGTGTTTGTTATGTATGATTTGACATGCCTAAATTAATTTCTGACTTGTGTTGGTTGTACACATTGAGTCTGTTTCACTCACCCCGTTGAGGGAATATTTTTTTCCGGTGATGCTCAGTGATGGATCGGGTCGGTAGGAGCTTAGTTGTGGCCATGCTCAGTTCGGGATTTTATATTATTTTGGATTCGTTATATTTTAAATATTTTGGATTTATTTTGGGTTTCACTTTTGATGTAATAAGGCCATAGTGTGAACTGTTATATGCATGTTTTTTTTTCTTTTGATTTTATTATGTTACGAATTTTTATCAAATTAAAGATTAAGAAATCTTATTTTTAAAATAAACTCTAAATATTTTGACACCTAATCAACACCGTTTTTAATTTTGAACCCAACCCAAATCAACTGTTTTCAAAAACACACAAGTTTTTGGCGAAGCCCAAATAAGATTTGAACGGTTTTTCTCTAGAAGCATGCCAGATCCGGTCAGGGCTTGTGGGCGGGTTTGGGGAGTTTCAGCTTGGTATCAAAGCTCAGTTCAAAACTCAGCCTTGAGGGCTTTTTGGGCCCAAAATGTTTCTTTCTTTTGAAATTGGGTTTTATAAGAAATTGAGCTAGTTTTCTGGCATGGCACCTGAGTCTCCGGCCCGAAGTCCACCAGGTAAGTACTCCTAACTCCTCTGTGATTTGTATGTGGGAATACATAGGGACGTAGATTAGTGGACTAGGAATTAAACCCTAGGACTAGTTTACCCCAACATGAGAATTGCATAAAACTTTAATGCCCAATTAAACAAACCTGTGTCTAAGTCGCCGAGTTAGGGTGTGGCAACCATTGTGCGCATGTCTAGGATTGGTTTCGGTGGGAGCTTGGTATTCAAGCAGTCCTAGTGACTCACCTCCTCTCCACTCGAATCCTACCTGGTGCATAGTGACGGTTCACCCTAACAAGAGGACTCAGCCACAGGCTAAATCCAATAACTAAAACCCGAAAGGGACTAGCCATATTTTTATAAAAACCCTAGTTTTAAAATCACCAAATTAACCCTTTGATGTGTAGGAAAACTATTTTGAAAATTTTCCAAAATATTCTTAATTTACAAAGTTATCCGAATAACCCTGGTTGAAAAAAAAAAACTAAAATGCCCTTGGTTCATAAAATTTCCAAACTACCCACGATTTTTATCAAGATTTCTCTTACCTTACAAATATCCAAAAACCCTATTTTTTTTACAAATATTAAGATACCTCGATTTGGAAAATTTACAAAATTACCCCTGATTTGCAAAATGACCAAATTACCCCTAACCTGTACAAATGACCAAAATACCCTCAGTAAGGAAAATTACCGAAGTACCCTCAAATTAGAAATCTTTAAAAATACCCTTGTTTTGAAAAGCCACCAGAAACCATATTTTGCAAAAAATTACCGAAATGCCCCTGGCTCGTAAAATTACAAAAATACCCTTAGTGTATAAAATTACCATTTTACCCTTGAAATTTTCTTACCAAGCATTTCAATTTTATAAAAATGCCAAAATTTCTACTTTGCGAAATTTTCAAATGCCTTAATTTGAAAAATCACCAAAATACCCCTATAGGATAAAATTACGAAAATACCCCTAGGTAGTGGAAAACAACAAACAACGTCAACTACAACATTTCTTTGTAATGAACGCAAGTTCATAAATGTGATTGAATGAATGAATTGGGACTGTATGTGTATGAAATCGAAAGAACTACTTAAAATTATTAAACATAAGACTGTTCATGATAAATCAGTGAAACAAAACTAATTCATAAAAATTCTTTAATCAGATAAACTCAATTTAGAAGTATGAACTATAGGGGACGTGGTCGTAACGTGCGAGGCCGTGGTAGAGGCCGAATGACTATGTCGGAGCCCGTTAGATCGGGTCAAGGATCTGAAAATGAAATGCCACCACCACCACCACCAGCCGCTGATGTGGAATGTCAGGATCGACGGGGATGACGCAGGTCACAAAGCGATCTTGTGGGTCTTGAAAAGGTGGTGGAGCAAGTGGAGGCATGGGAGCTCTAAGTCGGTACTGAGCGACTCGAGCCAACAGAGCTGAGGTGTTCCATGGAGTATCTGGTGTGGCACCCAGTACCACTGGGTATTGGTTGGAAGCCACTGAGCGGATTATGGATGAGCTCGATTTAACCGCCGAGGAAAAGCTGAAAGGGTTGGTGTCACTTCTCCGCGATGAGTCATATCAATGGTGGCTCACGATTAGGGATGGTGCTACAGCTGAGGAACTCACTTGGGATTATGCTAAGGCGGCATACTAGAAAAAGTATGTCGGTACTCATTACATTGATGCGCAGAGGAAGGCATTTCTGGGCTGGTTCAAGGGAACAAGTCCATAGCGGAGTACGAGGCTGAATTTCTAAGGTTAAGCCGATATGCTCGAGGGATAGTGGCTACAGAGTATGAACGATGTGTTCGATTTGAGGATAGACTGAGGGATGATTTGAGACTATTGATAGCTCCACAGTAAGAGTGAGAGTTTGTTGTGTTGGTGGAGAAGGCTAAGGTAGCCGAGGGTATCAAGAATTCTGTAAGGCAGAACATCGATCGGAATAGGCAGAAGAAAGGCTTTGGATCTTCAGGGTCTTCTAGGAATGAGCAAAAGAGGCCTAGAGTTGATGGGTCGCGAGGTCAAAGAGGTCTCTTGGAGGCGATCGCACTTGTGCCCAATGTGGGAAGAAGCATTTAGGAGAGTGTTGGAAGAAGACGGGTGGATGCTTCAAGTGTGGGTCCAAGGACCACATGATTAAGTATTGTCCTATGAGAATGAAGGGGGGCGACCAGTAAGTCAAGGTCCTAACCAGGCTGGAAGGGGTGAACAACAGCCTCAGCAGGGCCGTGGTTCGAATGGCAGAGGTAACGGTGCTGGTAGAGGATGGGGAACACCGAGTCGAAGTGTTGGTAACACGGAGGCCAGGTAGTCGGGTTTGGTTTATGCGGTTCGTCGGAGGGAGGACGGAGATGCACGGACGTCATAACCGGTACGTTCCTTATATTTGGCAAGCATTATGTTGCTTTGATTGATGTGGGCTGGACCCATTCTTATGTTGCATGTAGAGTAGTTGAAACTCTAGGAATAGCCTCTGAACTATCTAGTAGGGAGATGACTATAGTGAGCCCACTAGGTCAAACTGTAGTAGTGAACAGGATATTTCGGAGAGTACCTTTGGAGCTTCAAGGAGCGGTATTTTCTGCCGACTTAATGGAATTACCCTTCAGGGAATTTGATCTTATACTTGGCATGGATTGGCTAGTGGAGCATCGGGCTATATTGGATTGTGCAGCTAAACGAATGGAGTTAAGGACCCTAGAGGATGAGGTGGTAATTATGATAGGAGAAAGAAGGAACTATTTGTCTAACGTAGTTTCTGCTTTGAAGGCTGATAGGATGGTACGGAAAGGGTGCAAGGCATTTTTGGCCTTTGTTAGTGCGTTTGATGCAAAAGAAAAGAGAGTTAGTGGAGTTAGAACCGTAAGGGAGTTCGTGGATGTCTTTCCAAAGGAATTACCAGGAATACCCTCGGACAGGGAGGTGGAGTTTGGAATTGATTTGCTACCGGGTACAGCTCCTGTGTCGATTGCCCCATATAGAATGGCACCAAAGAAGTTGGGCTCAAATCCAAGAGTTGCTTGATCGTGGGTTTATCTGACCCAGTGTGTCTCCATGGGGAGCACCGGTCTTATTCATGGAGAAGAAGGATAGAACTATGCGTATGTGCATAGATTATCGTTAGTTGAATAAGATGACCATCAAGAATAAGTACCCTTTGCCAAGGATAGATGACTTGTTCGATCAGCTTAAGGGGGCCGCAGTATTCTCGAAGATAGATCTAAGGTCTGGATATCACCAGCTTAAGGTGAAGGAGGCTGATATCCATAAGACAACTTTCTGAAAAGGTACGGGCATTATGAGTTCTTGGTAATGCCGTTCGGATTGACAAATGCCCTAGCCGCATTTATAGACATGATGAACTGGGTTTTCCAACCCTATCTGGACCGATTTGTTGTTGTGTTCATAGACGATATCTTGGTGTATTTGAAGTCTGAGGACAAACACGATGAGCACCTCCGAGTTGTGTTGCAAGTGTTGAGGGAGAAGAAGCTCTACGCCAAATTTAGCAAGTGTGAATTTTAGCTTAAGGAGGTTACGTTTTTAGGACATGTGGTATCTGCTAAAGGAATAAGGGTGGATCCTCGGAAGATTGAGGCAGTTTTAGATTGGAAACCACCTAAGTCTGTGGCAAAAGTTCAGAGTTTCTTAGGATTAGCAGGCTATTACCGAAGGTTCGTGGAAGGGTTCTCATCAATAGCCACGCCTCTAACAAAGTTGTTGAGAAAGGAAGTGCCTTTCGTATGGACCGATAAGTAATAGGAGAGCTTTGAGAAGCTTAAGAGGGTCTTGACCGAAGCTCCAGTTTTGATTCAGCCTGAGGCAGGGAAGGATTTTGTAGTGTACTGTGATGCTTCCCATACAGGATTGGGAGGTGTCCTTATGCAAGATGGGAAAGTAGTCGCTTATGCATCTCGACAACTAAGGCCACACAAGGTTAACTACCCGACACATGATTTGGAGTTGGCGACAGTGGTCTTTGCTCTTAAGGTATGGAGGCAATATCTTTATGGAGAGAAGTCAGTGATTTACACAGACCACAAGAGCCTCAAGTATCTGCTAACTCAGAAAGAGCTAAATCTGAGACAGCGAAGGTGGTGGAGTTATTGAAGGATTATGATTGCTCCATAGAGTACCACCCGGGCAAGGCGAATGTGGTGGCGGATGCCCTAAGTCAGAAGGTAGTGTCGGATCTAAGGGCAATGTTCGTACATGTGAGCTTGTATGATGATGGAAGTCTGCTGGCAGAATTGCAAGTCAAACTGACATGGTTGAATGAGGTGAAGGAAAGTTAGTTAATGGATGAAGATCTAAGCATTAAGTTGTGATGTTGCAGAATGGAGAGTTAGAGGGTTATGGTGTTAATGACGAGGGGTATTGTGCTTCAAGGGTAAGGTCCAGATGTCAAGGACGAGGAGCTTAGGCAAAGAATTCTTTGGAAATCACATAGTAGCCCTTATGCTATGCATCCCGGAGGCGTAAGATGTATAAAGATCTAAGGAACAGATTTTGATGGCCGGTCTTAAGCGAAGTGACCGAATTTGTTGGCAAGTGCCTAACGTGTCGACAAGTCAATTTGAACACCAAGTTTCGTCGTGGTTGCTTGACCGATTAAGATTTCGCATGGAAGTGGGAGAGAATTACCATGGACTTCGTTAGTGGGCTTCCCTTATGCCTACTAAGAAGGACTCGGTATGGGTGATAGTGGATCGACTGACAAAGTCCGCGCATTTTATTCCAGTGTGGGTTGACTATTCCCAACAAAAGTTAGCAAGGTTGTATGTAGCGGAGATTGTAAGGTTGCACGGAGTGCCGGTGTCGATTATCTCGGATAGGGACCCGAGGTTCACGTCTCGATTTTGGAAAGCTCTACATCAGGCTTTAGGCACTAGATTGGATTTCAAGACGGCTTTTCATCCACGGTCGACGGCCGGTCGAAGCAAAGTGATCCAAGTGTTAGAGGATATGTTAAGAGGCTGTGTGATAGAGGATATGTTAAGAGGCTGTGTGATAGACTTTAGAGGAAGTTGGGAAGAATATTTGCCTCTAGCAGAATTTGCGTACAAAAAACACTATCGAGCAATTATTCGATGGCACCGCGTCTGAAGCTGTATGGACGGAAGTGTCGCACTCCTACGTGTTGGACGAAATTAGGGGAATGTCAAGTTTTGGGTCCAGAGTTAGTGGCAAAATCTGAAGAGAAGGTTAGTGTAATTCGAGCTCGGTTGAAGGAAGCATCTGATAGATAGAAGTCGTACGCAGATCTCAAATGGAAGGAAATAGAATTTGATGTGGGAGATCAAGTGTTCCTTAAAGTTTCACCTTGGAAGAAAGTGATGAGATTTGGTCGGAAAGGGAAATTAAGTCCAAGGTTTATAGGACCTTATCGGGTATTGAAGCGAATTGGACCGGTGGCATACCAGTTGGAGTTGCCTTCGAAATTGAAGCAGATGAACGATGTATTTCATGTTTCCATGCTACGTCGATACCAATCGGATCCATCTCATGTAGTACCGGTTGAAGAGGTGGAGCTAAGGCCAGATGTGAAGGTGCTTCGAAGGAAGTCGGTCCCTCTGGTCAAAGTGTTGTGGCGTAACCATGGATCGGAAGAAGCTTCTTGAGAGCCGGAAGAAGCAATGTGACAGCAATATCCCCACCTATTTTAGCCAGGTAATTTTGAGGTCGAAATTATTTTAAGGGGGTAGAACTGTAATATCCGGGAATTAGGGCTTGTGCATTTTTGCCTAATTGCATGTGCTTGTATGCCAGTGTAAATTATGAAGGTGTTTTATGAATTTGTGAACTTTAAAGTGTAGAAAATGGTTTAGAAATTATTCAATTTTAAGTTTAAAAAGAGGAAGCTAAGTCTGATAAGGCCTTAAGAAAATTTGTACGTGAAATTTGACATGAAATTGGGCTTGTCTAAGTGGCTTGGAGGCGCCACTTAGGGCCTCTGTAAATGACGCCACCAACAGATGTAAATGGGCCAAGGTTCGAGTGCATGGGAAGCTAAATAAAGCTTTTATTTTGTGGCAACAAGGGAAGTAATGGATGGCATGGGTAGTCTATGGGAGGAGTTTAAGATGAGGTCTAATTCTTTTGGAAATTTGGCTAAGGTAGGAGATAAGTGATGACTTATTTTTAAATTATTTTTGAAAGGGTAAGGAGAGAAAAACAAGGGATTGGATTGAGAGAAGTTGGCCGATTGGGGAGACTAAGTTAGTATTTTCGCCAAAGGAGGAATTAAGGCCATTATTCATTCTTTTCCTTTTCCTTCCTTTCTCTCTCGAATTCTCTAGCAATATCCTCTTTTCTCTTTTTATTTTGTTGTCGAAATCTTCTTCCTCCTATATTCACCATTGCCGATTCCTCCTAGGTCCCATACTCTTCCATTAAAGCTGAATTATCATCATCAATCTTCCTCTTCTTCTCACAAGTTTCATTAAAGCCGAAAGTAAGATCTTCCTAGCCCCTAGCCGATTGTTCATTAGATCTCAACCCGAAGCAAAGCAATTACTATCTAGCAAAGATAGTCGAAACTCCTTGGGACTTCAAGCAAGGGTGTAAACGACTTACGTATTAAGGAGGCTTGGGAGTTAGGTGTTTGTCGACTACAAAGAAGGATCTTTCGGGACTTTAAAGATCTAAGGTAAGTCATATTGGACATTCAGCCAAGGCCTATTTAGGAACTTAGATTTATTTCTTACTTCGATTAAAAGCCGAAAACTAACCTGTGAAGTGATCTAGTGCTTGGCTGATTACAAGAAGGAACATAGCAAAGTTTCGAGATTTGATTTTTAATCCAATTGGCGACAAGGTAAGTTTTTGGTTGCAATAATCTTTCGGGATTTGGTTATAGCCGAATAGGTTTTGCTAATATGCCTAGTGTTGGCCGAATATAGGAACTAAAGGATCTAAAGCTTAGATCGGGATTTTGGGATTTCAGTGAACTCACTAAGTGAATCAGGTGTGTACCCCACACTAAGCGTTAATTAATTTACAGTTATGTTTTAATAAATATGTTACTATGAATATGTTAAGATGTGGCTAAGAGTATCTTGCAATGGTACAAAGTACTCAGGTACGTTTACCCACTCCTACTATGAGTATGATATGATCTATTATGGCACATATGCCAATAGCGATAAGAATGTGAAATAAGGCATGATATTGCATGATTTGTTTGACATGGGGCATATGGGTGATATGAAAAGGGGAAGTGAATTGGTGGTTTTATACCCCAATATCTGAATGTGGTGACTTATGTCACGTAATTTGAATGTGGTGACTTATGTCACGAAATCCGAATGTGGTGACTTATGTCACAAAATAATTATCTAATGGCTATGCCACGAATTTTATAAGGGCGATGAGCACGTCGACTACAGCGACTGCCTTCGATGGTGTGTAACGGATGGAGGGTCGACTTAGTAGTCCCCACGGTGTGATGGTTGGTACGGGTGATGTGTAGCGGATGGTTATCTAGGCTTGGGTTCGAGTTTGCATCATGATTTATATGTGTTTGTTATGTATGATTTGACATGCCTGAATTAATTGAGACTTGTGTTGGTTGTACACATTGAGTCTGTTTCACTCACCCCGTTGTGGGAATATTTTTTTCAGGTGATGCTCAGTGATGGGCCGGGTCTGCAGGGGCTTAGTGGTGGCCATGCTCAGTTTGGGATTTTATATTATTTTGGATTCGTTATATTTTAAATATTTTGGATTTATTTTGGGTTTCACTTTCGATGTAATAAGGCCATAGTGTGAACTGTTATATGCATGTTTTTTTTTTCATTTGATTTTCTTATGTTACGAATTTTTATCAAATTAAAGATTAATAAATCTTATTTTTAAAATAAACTCTAAATAATTTGACACCTAATCAACATCGTTTTTAATTTTGAACCCAACCCAAATCAACTGTTTTAAAAAACACACAAGTTTTTGGCAAAGCCCAAATAAGATTCGAACGGTTTTTCTCTAGAAGCATGCCAGATCCGGTCAGGGCTTGTGGGCCGGGTTTGGGGTGTTTCAAGTTGGATTAAATTTTATGGTAAGAAGAGTTAAGGTTATGGTAAGCATGAGTTAATGGATGGAATTGCATGACTTTGGGGATAAGATTTCTCAAACTTAAGGAAAATGGAGGATGGTAAGGCTTGAGACTAGGTTGATATTTTGGTAACTCTTTCATGGCCATTTTGACCATGAATGGGGACGGTTTTGTGGACTAAAGGGGGGAGCCGAATTTGGGTGGTGAATTTTGGCGATAGGCTAGTTTGGCTGGTAGCTTTTGGGGGTATTACCTTTTGGTCATTTTTGCTTTTGTAAGACACATTTTTTCTCTCCATCCATTTTCTCCCTAGCTGAATGTGCCAAAAACTTTGAGTAAAGTTTCTTTTGTCATTTCTTTTGACCATTTCGGATTTAGTTGCTCTTTCTCTCCAAATCTTTTTCTACTCTTTGTGATCGAAATCACATAGCTAACAAGGATCTTTTCTTTTCTTTTCTTCTCTTTTCCTCCCCAATCTTAGAATGCAAATAGCTCTTAAATTCATCTCTTTCTTTCTCTTTTCTCTTGAAAACCGAATCAACATCATCTCTTTCTTTCATCTTTTATTTTCCTTTCAACCATACTTTCTTCATTATTTTTCTCTCATGGCCGAATGTTAGATTACTCCATTGCCGAACCATTTTTTTCTTTGTTTATTCATAGTCGAATCTTCCACTATACACAAGTATCCTTCTCGATCATTCTTCTTTCAAGCCTTGGGCAATAGGTAAGAGTTTCTTTTCTGTTTCTATGTTGGTTAAGGGAAGTCTTGGCCGAATCTTAATAGTGGTAAGAAGAATCTCTTTGATCGAAATCATCATTCATTCTATTAAACGTTTTCTTTCATTATATTATAGTGTGATAGTGGAGGGCCGAAACTCAAGTGTTCGTGAGCGTCGTGAATCGTTGGAATCGATTTAAGGTGTTAAGGTAAGGGATTATTAAGGACTCTCATATTACTCGACATATTGGTATAGATGGATTATTAATCGATTTCCTTTTAGGGGACGTTATCGCTCGATTGTCATCTTGTGGAACGAGGATAATTGTGGTAAGCCAATCTCGCTCTTAAAATCGTTAATCATAATTTCGATAATTATTTAGTCAGACTAATGATCTTATGTCAGTAGAGACAATCAAGATAGGGATGAAAAGGGTTGTAAATAGTGTTCGGAAGAGGGGTGGTTCCGTTATTCCCCCTAAGTATAAGCGAAGGACTATTTTGGAAATCGAGATTTTCCACCGGGTTGTGGACGCTCATCCGAGGAGAACCAGTTGTTTGAAGTCATTTGTACTCCCGAACCCTTGTTTTTTTATAGATTTTCATCGGGTAACAAACCAACAATCAAGGAGAAACCGCAAATAGAAGTGGTTCAAAATTCTGAGGGTAAAAGTCTAGATCATTATTTCTAAGATTCAATTTGTAAATAAAAAATAGTGTTCTAATTTATCGTGATACGTTTAGGTATCGACGAGCGGGAAAGTCTAGTTCTCACAGTAACCAGGTGTGTAACTTCACAATTATCCGGGTTAGATACTATACCGTAAGTATTGGGAAAAATCGTAAAGATGACAAAGTCAAAAATACGTAATAATTAATTCTTTTATGTAAACACATGAAAACTGTTAAAGTTGTGAAATTTACGAAAATGCCTTCAATGAGTTAATTGGTAAATAGCAAATTTTATGCCTCATGTGTATTGGGCCGAAAAATTTGCTAGATCGTTAATTGGGCTGAAAATCTGCTACATTGTTAATTGGGCCGAAAATCTGCTAGATCATTAATTGGGCAGGAAATTTGCTAGATTGTTAATTGGGATGAAAATCTGCTAGATCATTAAACGGGCCAAAAATTTGCTAGATCGTTAATTGGGCCAAAAATCTGCTAGATTGTTAATTGGGCCGAAAATCTGCTAGATCGTTAAACGGGCCAAAAATCTGTTAGATCGTTAAACGGGCTGAAAATCTGTTAGATCGTTAAATGGGCCAAAAATATGCTAGATCGATATATGGGCCAAAATAAAAACTTGAAATATAGACTCACATGTATTATGGGCTTTTTGTTAAATTATCATATGGATATAGACTGTTATGCATACATGATTGCATGGGTTGGGATAAATGATGAAGAGAAGAAAGGCACATTGCGAGCTAGTTCGGTGGCTCGCCACAAATATTTTAATGGCTTAATGCCTCTAGTTCGGTGACTTTGTCACAATCTAGTTCGATGGTGCACCACAACATTATTTAAAAATAGCTTTATGCCTACGATTGGTGTGTTGGCGGGATGGGTTGACTTGATCCCCACAGGTGTGTTGGTTGGTACGGGTGGTGTGTAGCGGATGGAAATTAGGTTTGGTTGGGAATTTCATTTTACATGCATTTCATTTATTATATTGTTAAATCCGTTTATGGGCTCAAGCCCAAAATAATTACTTTATGATCCGGCCCAGTGGATATGGTAAGTGAGTTATACACTGAGCTCTGAGTAACTCATTCCGTTTAATTTTTCATTTCAGGTAATGGCAATTGGCAGAGGCTTGGGCTGAGGATGACTTCGTGGAGGCCATACTTCAAACATGGGTTTTATAAACTATAAACTTTTTATTAAGTGAATTCTTTTAATTACTATTTTGGGTATGATGTAATAAGGCCTTTATTAATATTTTATGAATTTTATGTGTGGATGGATTTAATTTTTGTTTTAGACATTTAATATGGGCTTATGTTAATTCTATAATGTTTCCTTAAAATTTTGTTTTAAAACATATGAGATTCTTTAAATATTCTTATTTTTTTCAAATTCTTTTTAACTCTTTAAAAATTACTTTAAGGTTTTAACAATTAAAATACTAAATGATAAGATTTCAAACTAGTATTTCTTTATTCATCGATCTTAAATCAATTTCTTGATTTTTTTTTTACTAAACTTCACTTTCAAAAGGTTTTGTAGAACTGTTTTACCTAAATCATTAGAGAATTAAATGGATGTTTGATCTGTGAGACAAACCAAATCTCATCCTAACGCATAGACCTGGTTTGGGTGTTACATTTAATGGTATCAGAGCCAGTTTCAAAACCCGGCTGTGGTTGGGTTCAATCAATAACTTCCGTTTGAAATTATTTTTTTATGTTTTAAAGTTAGTATGGCACCACAAGCATCCGACACCAAGTCAAGTAAGTATTCATTACTAAATGATTTTTATGATGATATGATCATAGGAGCACTCTAGAACTTCTAGTTTTAGATGTTGAAAACCGTAGAGATCGAGACTATAGGATGTGTTGCGAAAAACAACTTTATCTCTTGAATCTCATAAAATATCGTTAATAAACACTGAAGTAGTTTTCTAATTCATAAAATTCGTAATTAGATTAAAACGAGTTAGTCAGTATGAGCGCCAGAGGATGCGGACGTGGTAGATGTGGCCGTGGTAGAGGCCAAGGTGCTAGAATTGTGTCCGAGGAATCGGGACATATTTTAAAAATGGATGCACCGGCATCACCAGCATCGAAAAATGATTCACAAGAGAATAGGAGAGAAGATAATGCTTTGGCACGAGCAATGTTGTGAGTCCTTGAAAGGGTTGCTAGAACTAGAGTTTGGCCAGCAACTCTTGGGTCGATATCAGAGCGTTTGAAATCAAGTGGTGCTGAGGTTTTCAGAGGTGTCTCAGGGTGTAGCTCCAAATGTTGCTGAATATTGGCTTGAGGCAGTGGAGTGAATTATGGATGACCTAGAGTGTACTGTAGAATAGAAACTAAGGGGAGCGGTGTCTTTATTAAGGGACGAGGCATACCAATGGTGGCTTACTGTCCGAGAAGGCACTGAAGCTGCATTTGTTACTTGAGAATTCTTCAAAGCTGCCTTTCAAGGGAAATATGTAGGAACAAGTTATGTGGATGCTCGAAGGAAGGAATTCCTGAATCTGATTCAAGGAAATAAGATGGTGGCGGCGTATGAGGTCGAGTTTTACGCTTGAGTCACTATGCTCGGACAATAGTGCTAACGGATCATGAGCTACTGTACGCTTTGAGGATGGGATGAATGATGAGTTGTGAGTTTTGATAGCCCACAACAAGTTAGAACTTTTTCCACGCCAGGAGAAAGCCAAGATAGTCAAGAGGCTAAGCGCTCAACGCCGAACCGGAAAGAGTCAGAGGCAAAAGAGATATAAAGTATTCGGGTTCTTTAAAAAGGTTTCAAAAGAGGCATCGGAATGATGAGCTAGCTCAAGGTAGAGCACCTGTGGCTATTAATCAGAGTCGAGACTATGCTGAATGTGGGAAACGACATTCCAGAGAGTGCTAGAGGAAAATTGGTGCTTGTTATAAATGTGGTTCAATGGATCATCAATATAAGAATTGCCCTCGACGGATGGATACGAATCAGGAAGCTCGTAATCCTGATGTATAGCCGGCCAGAGGAACTCAGCAGCCAACTAGAAGGCGTGGACCAGGTCGTACTAGTAATGGGGCTGGACGTGGTCAAGGTGTGCCGGGTCGAGGCAATGGTTCCAGAGGTAACGCGGATGCAAGACAGCGAAGATTGGTCTATACAGTTAGACATCGCGAGGATGGCAATGCACCTGATGTGATAACTGGTACATTTTTCATCTATGATGCACCTGTTACTGCTTTGATAGATATTGGTTCTACCCACTCGTATGTTGCTAGTGCCATATCTGGAAACTTGAATCTAGAATCTAAAATTTTGATAGTGAGATGACGGTAATTAGTCCTTTAGGACATTCGGTAATTGTAAATAAACTGTTTAGTGACGTACCCTTAGAAATCCAAAGAGAAATATTTCTGGCAAATTTGATGGAATTGCCTTTCAGCGAGTTCAATCTCATTCTGGGCATAGATTGGTTGGTTAAGCATCGGGCGCATTTGGATTGCGCTGAAAAGCGGATGTCAATAAGGACTTCGAATGATAAGGAAGTAGTAATGATAGGCGAATGGAGAAATTACTTGGCAAATGTGGTATCTACATTAAAGGCAGAAAAGTTGGTACGAAAAGGGTATGGAGCATTCCTAGCTTTTATTTGTGCTTTGGATGCCAAAGAATTATCAGTGGAAGATGTGAGAACGATGAAGGAATTTCGGATAAAGAATTATCAGTGGAAGATGTGAGAATGATGAAGGAATTTCCAGATGTATTTCCCGAAGAACTTCCTGGTACACCTCCAGATCGGGAAGTAGAATTTGGTATTGAGCTTTTACCCATAACAGCTCTAGTGTCCATTGCTCCTTATAGAATGGCATCAAAGGAGTTGACGGAGCTTAAAGCTCAAATTCAAGAATTGTTGGATCAGGGATTTATTCGACCGTGTGTGTCTTTGTGGAGAGCACTGGTTTTGTTCATTAAGAAAAAGGATGGGTCGATGCGTATGTACATTGACTACAGGCAGTTGAATAAATTGACGATCAAGAATAGGTATCCTTTGATGACCTGTTTGATCAATTGAAAGGAGCTTCGGTTTTCTCCAAAATTGATTTGAGATCGGGTTATCACCAACTCAAAGTGAAAGAAGTAGATATTCATAAGACGGCATTCCAAACTCGTTATGGACATTATGAGTTTTTGGTGATGCCATTTGGCTTGACCAATGCACCAGCTGCATTTATGGACATGATGAACCGTGTCTTTCAACCATATTTAGACCGGTTTATGGTAGTGTTCATAGATGACATTTTGGTATATTCAAGGAATGAAGAGGAACATGACTCACATTTGTGTATAGTATTGCAGTTACTTCGAGATAAGCAATTTTATGCCAAATTCAGTAAATGTTAATTTTGGTTAAGGGAAGTGACTTTCTTAGGTCATGTAGTGTCAGCTGAAGGAATAATGGTGGATCCTCGGAAGGTTGAAGTCAGATGGATTGGGAACCACTTGAAGTCGATGGTGAGATTCGAGTTTCTTGGTTTAGCCGGTTATTATAGACGCTTTGTTCAGGGGTTTTCGCTGATTGCTGCACCCCTAACTAAGTTGTTACGAAAGAAAGTACCGTACGTATGGACTGATAAACAGTAAGAGAGTTTTGAGAAATTGAAGAAGATTTTGATGGAAGCACCAGTTTTGATTCAACCTGAGGCTAGAAAAGAATTTACCGTTTACTGTAATGCGTCACACATGGGTTTAGGTTGTGTGCTGATGCAAAATGGAAAAGTGGTGGCTTATGCTTCTCATCAGTTGAGACCGCACGAAGTAAACTACCCTACTCATGACTTAGAGTTAGCTGCAGTAGTGTTTGCTTTAAAGATTTGGAGGCATTATCTCTACAGTGAGAAGTCTATTATCTTTACGGATCACAAGAGTCTTAAGTATCTTCTTACTCAAAAGGAGTTAAACTTGAGACAAAGAAGATGGGTGGAGCTGTTAAAGGATTATGATTTCTCAATCGAGTATCATCCTAGAAAGGCTAACGTGGTAGCAGACGCGTTAAGTCGTAAGGTGGCATCTAATTTGAGAGCAATGTTTGCTCATCTGAGTTTGCATGAGGATGGTAGTCTGTTAGCAGAACTTCAGGTGAAGCCTCGGTGGTTAGATCAAATCAAAGAAAAACAAATACCAGATGAAAAGTTGGGACCCTTATTTCAGCAAGTAGAAAGTGGTGAAATAGAGGATTTTGGTATAAACATGGATAGAGTGTTGTGTTTTCGTGGAAGAGTTTGTATGCCCAAGGACTCAAATTTGAGACAAATGATTCTACGGGAGGCGCATAGTATCCCTTATGCTATGCACCCCAGAGGAAATAAGATGCATCGAGATCTTCTTGAACGGTATTGGTGGCTAGGGTTGAAGCGTGAGATTTCTGAGTTTGTAGGAAAATGTTTGACTTGTCAACAAGTGAAGGCGGAGCATCAATTACCGTTAGGTTTATTACAACCGGTAAAGATTCCCCTTTGGAAATGGGAGCGGATAATAATGGATTTTGTTAGTGGGTTGCCTTTAACACCTACTAAGAAAAATTTCATTTGGGTAGTAGTTGATCGATTGACAGAGGCTGCTTATTTTCTACCAGTTCGTAGGGATTACTCATTATAGAAGTTGGCTAAGCTGTATGTATCTAAAATCGTGAGGTTGTATGGGGCACCAGTGTCTATTATATCAGACAGGGATCCTAGGTTTACATCATGGTTTTGGAAAGCTCTGCATGAAGCTTTGGGAACAAAGTTAAACTTCAGTACGGCTTTTCATCCTCAATCAGATGGTCAGTCGGAAAGAGTAATTCAGATATTGGAAGACATGTTAAGGGGTTGTGTAATTGACTTTAGAGGTAGTTGGGAGGATTTTCTACCATTGGCAGAGTTTGCATATAACAATAGCTATCAGTTTAGCATTCAGATGGCACCCTACGAGGCATTGTATGGTCGTAGGTGTCGTACTCCTACTTGTTGGACTGGATTGGGCGAACGGCAGATGTTGGGTCCTAAATTGATATTTGAGACGGAAGAAAAGGTAAAAGTTATTCAAGCACGGTTAAAGGAAGCTTCGGATAGACAAAGGTCGTATGCAGATCTGAAGCGTAAGGATATCGAGTTTGCTGTGGGGGATCAGGTCTTTCTGAAGGTCTCACCTTGGAAAAAGATTTTTAGATTTGGAAGGAAGGGCAAGTTGAGCCCTAGGTTCATTGGACCATATCGTGTGATGAAGCGTGTTGGTCCAGTGGCCTATCAGATTGAATTACCTCTAGAGTTGAGTCAAATTCATGATGTTTTCCATGTTTCCATGCTGAGGCGCTATAGATCGGATCCATCTCACATAGTACCGGTAGAAGAAGTGGAGTTGAGATCAGACTTATCTTTTGAGGAGGAACCAGTGAAAATCTTAGACCGAGATGTAAAGGTGCTAAGAAAGAAGACCGTACCATTGGTCAAGGTTTATGGCGTAATCACGGAGCGGAGGAAGCTACGTGGGAGCCTGAGGATGCAATTCGGCAACAATGTCCTCACCTCTTTTAATCAGGTAAATTTGGAGGATGAAATTTTCTTTAGGGGGTAGAATTGTAACATCCTAAAAATTTGAGTATCAATATGTTGCTTGTTGTTAGCTCGGGTATGATTTTATTATGTGCTAAATATAGTCTTGAAAAGGCTCGGGTTTACTTGGAATTAGAATAAATTTTAGTAAAGAGTGCTTTAGTGTAAAGAAATCAGGTGACCTTGAAGTTTAAGTTAATTAAGTAATAAAAGATAGCATAAGATGAGTAATTGGCAAAGTGGTGATGGCGCCATAAGTTGGACTTAAGGGAAGAGGTTCGAATCTCCTAGCATGCAATTTGGGAGCTTTTATTTTTGCTTTATCCTAGCATGTGTTGGTCATGGATAAGGATTAGGATGAGTTAAGGGATGGAATTGCTTGACTTTGGGGATAAGATTTCTCAAACTTAAGGAAAATGGAGGATGGTAAGGCTTGAGACTAGTTTGATGTTTTGGTAACTCTTTCATGGCCATTTTGACCATGAATGGGGACGGTTTTATGGACTAAAGGGGGAAGCTGAATTTGGGTGGTGAATTTTGGTGATAGGCTAGTTTGGTTGGTAGCTTTTGGGGGTATTACCTTTTGGTCATTTTTGCTTTTGCAAGACACATTTTTTCTCTCCATCCATTTTCTCCCTAGCTGAATGTGCCAAAAACTTTGAGTAAACAATTGTTTCTTTTGTCATTTCTTTTGACCTCTCCAAATCTTTTTCTTCTCTTTGTGATCGAAATCACATAGCTAACAATGATCTTTTCTTTTCTTTTCTTGTCTTTTTCCTCCCCAATGCCGAATGCAAATAGCTCCTAAATTCATCTCTTTCTTTCTCTTTTCTCTCTTGAAAATCGAATAAACATCATCTCTTTCTTTCATCTTTTATTTTCTTTTCAACCATACTTTCTTCATTATTTTTCTCTCATGGCCGAATGTTAGATCACTCCATTGCCGAACCATTTTTCTTTTCTTTGTTTATTCATAGCCGAATCTTCCACTATACACAAGTATCCTTCTCGATCATTCTTCTTTCAAGCCTTAGGCAATAGATAAGAGTTTCTTTTCAGTTTCTATGTTGGTTAAGGGAAGTCTTGGCCGAATCTTAATAGTGGTAAGAAGAATCTCTTTGATCGAAAGCATCATTCATTCTATTAAACGTTTTCTTTCGTTATATTATAGTGTGATAGTGGAAGGCCGAAACTCAAGTGTTCATGAGCGTCGTGAATCGTTGGAATCGATTTAAGGTGTTAAGGTAAGGGATTATTAAGGACTCTCATATTACTCGACATATTGGTATAGATGGATTATTAATCGATTTCCTTTTAGGGGATGTTATCGCTCGATTGTCATCTTGTGGAACGAGGATAATTGTGGTAAGCTAATCTCGCTCTTAAAACCGTTAGTCATAATTTCGATAATTATATAGTTGGACTAATGATCTTATGTCAATAGAGACAATCAAGATAGGGACGAAAAGGGCGATAAATAGTGTTCGAAAGAGGGGTGGTTCCGCTATTCCCCCTAAGTTTAAGCGAAGGACTGTTTCGGGAATCCGAGATTTTCCACCGGGTTGTGGATGCTCATCCGAGGAGAACTAGTTGTTTGAAGTCGTTCGTACCCCCGAACCCTTGTTTGTTCGTAGATTTTCATCGGGTAACGAACCAACAATCGGGGAGAAACCACAAATAGAAGTGGTTCGAAATTCTAAGGGTAAAAGTTTAGATCATTATTTCTAAGATTCGATTTGTAAATAAATAATAGTGTTCTAATTTATTGTGATGCGTTTAGGTATCGACGAGCGGGAAAGTCTAGTTCTCACAGTAACCAGGTGTGTAACTTCACACTTATCTCGAGTTAGATACTATACCGTAAGTATTGGGAAAAATCGTAAAGATGACAAAGTCGAAAAATGCGTAATAATTAATTCTTTTGTGTAAATACATGAAAACTGTTAAAGTTGTGAAATTTACGAAAATGCCCTCAATGAGTTAATTGGTAAATAGTAAATTTTATGCCTCATGTGTATTGGGCGAAAAATCTGCTAGATCGTTAATTGGGCCAAAAATCTGCTAGTTGTTAATTGGGCCGAAAATCTGCTAGATCGTTAATTGGGCCAAAAATCTGCTAGATTGTTAATTGGGTCGAAAATCTGCTAGATCCTTAAACGAGCCGAAAATCTACTAGATCGTTAATTGGGTCGAAAATCTGCTAGATTGTTAATTGGGTGAAAATCTGCTAGATCGTTAAACGGGCCAAAAATCTGTTAGATCATTAAACGGGCCAAAAATCTGTTAGATCGTTAAATGGGTCAAAAATCTGCTAGATCGATATATGGGCCAAAGTTGCTAAATTGCTAAATGGGCTAAATGTTATTTTATCTTATGGGCCAAAATAAAAACTTGAAATATAGACTCACATGTATTATGGGCTTTTTGTTAAATTATCATATGGATATAGACTGTTATGCATACATGATTGCATGGGTTGGGATAAATGATGAAGAGAAGAAAGGCCTATTGCCAAATCTAGTTCGGAGGCTCTCCCACAAATATTTTAATGGCTTAATGCCTCTAGTTCGGTGACTTTGTCACAATCTAGTTCGGTGGTGCACCACAACATTATTTAAAAATGGCTTTATGCCTACGATTGGTGTGTTGGCGGGGTGGGTTGACTTGATCCCCACATGTGTGTTGGTTAGTACGGGTGGTGTGTAGTGAATGGAAATTAGGTTTGGTTGGAAATTTCATTTTACATGCATTTCATTTATTATATTTTTAAATCCGTTTATGGGCTCAAGCCCAAAATAATTACTTTATGATCCGGCCCAGTGGATATGGTAAGTGAGTTATAAACTGAGTTCTGAGTAACTCATTCCGTTTAATTTTTCATTTCAGGTAATGGCAATTGACGGAGGCTTGGGCCGAGGATGACTTCGTGGAGGCCATACTTCGAACATGGGTTTTATAAACTATGAACTTTTTATTAAGTGAATTCTTTTAATTACTATTTTGGGTATGATGTAATAAGGCCTTTATTAATATTTTATGAATTTTTATGTGTGGATGGATTTAATTTTTGTTTTAGACATTTAATATGGGCTTATGTTAATTCTATAATGTTTCCTTAAAAATTTTGTTTTAAAACATATGAGATTCTTTAAATATTCTTGTTTTTTTCAAATTCTTTTGAACTCTTTAAAAATTACTTTAAGGTTTTTGACAATTAAAATACTAAATGATAAGATTTCAAACTAGTATTTCTTTATTCATTGATCTTAAATCAATTTCTTGATTTTTTTTTTGCTAAACTTCACTTTCAAAGGGTTTTGTAGAACTGTTTTACCTAAATCATTAGAGAATTAAATGGATGTTCGATTTGTGTGACAAACCAAATCTCATCCTAACACATAGACTTGGTTTGGGGTGTCACATTTGTACTCCCGAGATAATAACTCTAATGATTCCAATGGAATTTCCTGAGTGAATCTCTTTGTTTTAGCTTCTAACAAAGCCAAACATTCCTCGTCTTCACCATCACTTGGAGAAGCCCTTAGCAGAATACATTCTAACAGATCATCTAGATAATTGAGCTCTAATTTTGTAGAAGCCAACGATTCCATCTTGGAAATAGCAGAACAATCTTCAACTATATTTTGGGATTTAGCAGCATCGAAGTCATTAAAAGTCACCTCATCATCAAAAATTTTTTTCAACTGAGTATCCCATTGCTACTTCTGGAATCGTTGAGGATATGCCAATGATGGAATCTTAGCTTTAACCAGACAACTCTTCTATGGAAATTTTTCTGCATCTGACAAAGGTGTTAGATAATCAAAACTAACTGGTTTAGAGTTTACCTCATCAAGGATCACCAAATCTGACTTCTGTGATACATGAGTTTCAGCACTTGGTTGAACTTCCTCTTTCTCTTGAGCTATAATAGGCTCATCTTGAACTTCAACCACCTTGGGCTCCAATGTCTTTCCACTTGGCAAAGTGACTGCTTTACAATGTTCTTTGCCCTACATTCTTGGATTTTTAGTATCGTTGGGCAAAGCTCCTTGGGATTTATTTTGAAGTTCATTGGTTAGCTGACCCATTTGATTCTCCAGATTTCTTAAACTGACATCATTCTTCGTTATGTATTCATTCAATAGATTCTCAAGATCACTTGAAGATTCAGTTGGTGGGGGCTGTTGCACTTGTTGAGAATATTTTGGTGGATAATTTGGTCGAAATGGCATAGAAGAGTAGCTATGGTCTACCCATTGATTACTCCATGGACAAATTGGATGATTTTTCCATGAAGAGTTGTAAGAATTTGATTGCGGACTATTCCAATTTTGATTTCCCATGTAATATTTTGACTCTTGATTCGATTGGCAATTTAAAAAAAAAACGTCCATCTCCATAGTATTCACAAGAAATATTCTCGAACTAGTTTGGCTGTTGACCTTTAGGTTACCATTGAACCATTAACAGTTATGCTCCTAAGCATAAAAGACATAGAGGATACCTGGGCTTCCAAAGAAGCAAGTGTGTCCGCTTCATATACTCCCACTACTCGTCTTTCTGAGGTTGCTCGGTTGGTTGGCCATTGATAGTTATTGCTGGCAATTCATTTAATAATCTCGTAAGCATAGTTATAAGACTTAGAAAGAAGGCTCTATTTTTCTGAAGCATCCACCATCATTCTAGTATGAATATTGAGACCAATATAGAAAGTCTTCATTTGAATGCAATAAGGAATGTCGTGATGAGGGCACTTTCGTAATAACCCCTTGAACCACTCTCATGCCTCATATAAAGATTCTTCATCAAGTTGCTGAAATGAAGTGATTTCATTTCAGATCTTGGTGGTTAAAGATGGAGGGAAATATTTCATTAAGAAACGTTCAACCAACTTTTGCCATGTAGTTATGGAACAAGGCGATAGGGAGTTCAACCATGCTCGTGCTCTACCTCTTAAGGAGTATGGAAATAATCTTAGCCTCAAGGCATCCTCAGTCATCCCAACTAGTTTAAATGAGTCACTCACTTCCATGAATAGCCGAAGATGAAGCTATGAATCTTCAATGGAATCCTACTAAATTGACCCATATTTTGCAACATGATCGGCTTCAACTCGAATTATTGTGCCTCGATTTTGGGTCTCCTAATACTCAGATTGAGCTCATTGAATAGAGGAATGGCATATTGTCGAATGGCACAGTTTCTATCATCGGTAACAATGATCGGATTGTGAGTATTATAAGCGAATGTTCCTCTTGGATTTTGGTTTTGATTTTCGAATTCATCTCTTCGGTCCTTCTTTGGTTCGCTTATCTTCTCCTTTGTCTGAAAGACCTTTCAATTTCAGGGTCTACGAGGGAGTAAGTCAATAATTTCATCAATACTCATAAACATTTGAAACAAGTACACGAAAAAATGGAATCAAAATTTAAAGGAAAAAATAGACCAAAATGAAAAATTAACAATTTCACAAATAATGTATTTTAAAACAGTTCCGTGCAACGGCACCAAAAACTTGGAATGATGGAAATGTGCAAGTGTACAAAATCACAAAAAGTAATAAAGTGACAAGTAAATGTCGAGTTAACTTACCCACAGGGACTGTGAAAAGAATTATTTATGAATGCAATTAAAAACACTTTGGTGAAGAAAATATTTTGATTTTGACGAAGTGATTAAAATTAAAAATTAACAAAGTAAAATAAAATAAAAATAAAAATAAAAGTTCCAATGCACAATTTCAAAAGATGATTTTAATCAAGATAACCTAATTGTGTTAGATTAATTATATTTTTATCTTAGAATTACTAAACTCATGTTCATGTTGTTACGAATAAATTCACGGCAACTTGATAATTTGCTAACTACTGCTCATACATACTTATTAAGTTAACTAATTTCTTGAACATTTTCCAATGTCAATTCAAAAAATTAATTAATCTTCATAAGCACATAAAAGATTAAGCAAGGTAACAATGTATTTCTATCGTGAAACAGTTTAATCAAAACAATCTTGCAAGTTATGCAAGGCTAATGTACCGTTTAATACCGTCGCTAATTTAATCCTAGTTACCTTTGAAGATTAAACATACACTGATTAAGTATTGTGTCAATTAATTGCAATTTCAACAAAATTAAATAATTAATTCATTAATTACCTTACAGTTATAATGCAATAATAACTTAATCATGATTTTACTTAATCAAACAATTTACCAAGACCTATAACAATACAAACATAATTTTAATAACTTAAGTGGACGAAATGCAATCAACCTAACACAAATTAAATTTAAACCATTTTAATTAAATTAAACATATCAACATAAAAAGTATTCATAGTCATGTTCATAGCAACAACAATAAAAATTAAAGGATAGGGAACTAGAATCAAATCTTGTGTTTCTCCGAAGCTTGACTAGTTTGCTCTGCTCCTCCTTCTCTGCTTATTCTTGTTGAACCGAGGCTTCTACGACCACAATGGTGCTAACAATGATGGTTTAAGGGCTCTTTTCTAATAGGGGAAATCGAAAAGGGAATGGAAGGAAAAAAGAAGAACAAAGGAAGGTGTTTTAAAGATAGAAAGTGAGAGAGAAGTGAAGAATGAAAGGATGAGAGGTGTGTTTCAAATAAGCAGCCAAGGGGGATATTTATAGGTTGGATGGGCTAATAAAAATAGAAAAAAAAGCAGCCATTAACTCCCCCCATGTCCGGCCACACATGTGGTAAGTTTGAAGCTTTCAAACTTGCTAAATTTAGCTAGGGGAAAATCTACGAAAGCTTGATAAGTGGAGGGGTTTGAATGCAATTTCAAGGAAACTTCAAGGGTTGTATTGCAAGCCAAATAATCTGTAACACCCCAAACCGGGCCCATGTGTCAGGATCGGATCTGGTATGCTACGGGTTGAATCTTGAAAACTTTACTCTGAAGGGTTTTGGAGAAACTTATTTTATTATAACCGAATAATCAATTAAATGTGAAATTTTGAAAATAACTTTAAACATTTGCGTGGTTCGTGTTTGAAAAGCCCATTTGCCGTTTTACTTTATAATTGAGACTTTGGAAAAATATAAGTTTATTATAACCTAGCAAAAAGAAAAAATATAAAACCCTAAGTGATGGAGGCCTTATTACAAAAAAAAAAAAAATCCCAAAATTAAACTTAAAAGATAACTGAAAATAGTCTAGGAAGATAAAAGACTTGATGGCACCTCAAGTCCGTCTCGGCTCCCACGTCCACGAACTACTGCTCATCTGAAAAGTGGGAAAAACAAAAGGGGTGAGTCACAAAGACTCCGTGTGCAAATCCCGAAATCACATAAAAGCCTTGGGCCCACAAACACATTATGGGCCTTGGCCCATACACAAAGGCAATAGAATAATTCATGCAATATGTCCCATCCCAAAACCTAAGAGTCCATCCTCTACACGCCGACCCTTACCAACCATCACACCTCGGGGATTTCTATAATCGATCCACCAACCTCTACACGCCAATTTGATAGCATGTTGTCGAATCATGTTATTCAGGAACAGGATATCAGGATAACGTGGCATAGCCACCGATCACTATTGTGACCTAAAAACATGCTCTTCCCCTTCATCAAATCAAACCCATATCCCATGCATACACACATGCCATATCAAAAACACTAGACCATTTACTAGATAACAGGATAACACATACATCGATGCACATAGGGATAATACTATGTTTACGTACCTGGCATTCCTAGCCCAACCTCTACGGGTTATTCAACTATCACATAGCCTTTTCTAGCTTTTTAGCCCATAATAGATATTATACAAAAGACTTAAGTGATAAAGATCTACACACCTGATTACCGACAAGATGATATTGTCAAAGTCGGCACTATCGGAAACCGCTACCGTTGCTAATAGCCTAAGATTCTGTTCTGAAGCTAGTCCACAACCCGGTGGCCAATCACGAACAGCAGACACCGCATGTTTCTTGAACTTTGGGGCTGAGACTACAGATCCAACCCCTTCCTTTGATTTGCTGACATTCGAGTCCATGAATGATCTTGGTCAGAAGGTACTATAACGATGGCTTAATGAAACGATTGGTTAAGGGCACGAATAACAAAAAGAAACCAATTGATAACTCTTAAGGAGAATCAAAATCCTTACCTTGAAATCCCAAAATCAGAGACTTACTATTTCTGACTTTTAGATCTACTTGATCTACTTCACTTCTCGAATGTCGCCAAACACATAAAATACATGAAACCATTAAACCATTAGCTTTTTGGCTTTGTCTTCAAAAACTGAAAGAGAGGTCTTAAAGACAACAAGAGTCGACACTTACCTTACTAGAGAACTCCCAAGGGATTCCGGCTTTTAAGAAGATCAAGAAGAGAAGATAATAAGAAGAATTCTAAGTAGTTTCGGCTTTTAATTGAAGAAATTGACAAAAAGAATAGGGACTATTCGGCTAGAGAGTTTAGGGTTTTGACTTTTGAAAGAAAAGATGTTGAGAAGATTGGGAGATCTCGGCTTTTGAAGAAATCAAAAGAAAAGAAATTGGAGAGGAAGACTGAGAATTTTGGCACAAGGAAATAAGAAAAGAGTAGGGTTCAAATGCCGAAATTGATGAGCTACCACCCCTATTTATAGGCAATTTTAGCACCTACTTATCTAAACCCGAAAGTGCCCTTCCTGATAGCTGAAAATTAAACAAAGAATAGGGGAGAATTCGGCACCTCTAAGCTATAAAGAAATCGATTCCCTTACTCCTCTTAGAGTCAAAATTTCGGCCACCACCTAGCCCTGTAGATAACTCATTGATTTTCTCCTTATCCTCATCTGACAACTCATCCACAATGTCATGGATGACACAACCTCTTCACTCCTTTATCAGCACATTATATACCTTATTATCACATTACAAAATTCCTAAATTTAAGCATAATTGTCGAATTCCATTACTGCTCTTGTAAATGCCAAAAATAATTAAAATAAAAGGTACCAGGCAACTCGAACCTTGGACCTTCAAATGACGCCAACTCCCTTCCCTTGTTGTGGAGCCATTTTGCCCCTGGGCCACAAACCCATTTGCGTTTTAAAAACACAGCTAATATCTGTTATGCCTTAACTTAACAAGCTTTCCACTAAAGTGTTCAAACAAGAAATTTTAACTACAGCCTCGGCCCAAACCTAAGCCCAATTTGAACCCCTAACACTTAATTTAACACATTAAACATATCCCCATACCAAACACATAGGTCCAATAATTCAGGATGTTATATAATCAGCTAAATAAGCTGATTGGGTCAGCATCTGGGACGGGTTTGTGTAGCCCA
This sequence comes from Gossypium rotundifolium, assembly GCA_025506655.1. NCBI lineage: Eukaryota > Viridiplantae > Streptophyta > Magnoliopsida > Malvales > Malvaceae > Gossypium > Gossypium rotundifolium. The sequence continues at coordinate 168,830,925 of CP106724.1, read as the reverse complement.
CTTGCTCGGTTGGATCAGTCTATCGGTTTAGCACAGTTGGACCTCATTTCATAATTTAATTAATAATAATTATTTAACCCAAAATAAATTGGATTAAAATTAAAATTAATTATACTATGATTTAATATTCATAATTTGGACCGTCTTAGGCTAAAAAATTAATTCGCTTCGATGCTTCAAAAATCACTTCTCAGTTTTGCGCTTCTAAAAGTGTCTGTCGAGCTAATTTTCATCCTTTGTGCGAAATCTATCAAAAATAAATCAAAATTTATTTTAAAATTAATTAAAATTCAATATGTTATTAATTTAATTACAATTTAATTATTTTATAATTATATTATATTTTTCAACAGAATTATTATGAAATTTGCATGAATTTGAGTTAAAAAAGGCATAGAAAAGTCTATATATTTTCATGTTTCCACCTATTTGGACACTCATTGTTTAAGGATTTTTATGGAGAGATATTTTATGTAATGTGAGGTATTTAGGGAGAGTGATTTGTAACAAGTTGGGTTAGAATTTGGGGCTACAGTAATCCATTGGGAGAGGGTAGATTGGGCTTTAGACAATAGTTGTATTAGATGAATTTTTGAATAAAATCTTTCTCTAAGTGAGGCTCGCATTTTTAAGATTTGTGAATATAAACTGTGTTAACAAATATCGTGTGTTGATTCTCTTTTTACTTATCTTTTTGACCCATGTTTTGAATTTGTGTTTGTTTCTCGCCTTGCTTTGCTTCTTGTGTTGATGGGCTTAAATGGTTATGTCTAAACCTTTGTTCAAACATTTGTCTGAACATCTAATTGAACAGAGAGCAAATAGAGGTTCTTACACATAATATTAGAAATACACCACATTTCATCAACAAGGTCATGTAAGAAAACCATCCTTATGTTGTATTTTCACCAAAGAAGATGGGTTGATTCAACCAATTGGAAAAACTCATCTTTTTTTTAATTTGTTTGCTACCCAATCCGCAATTGAATTAGCTTTTCGATTAAAATTTTTTAAAATTAGTTAATCAAAACTAACTTTCAAAGACTTAATATTTGTCATCATTAGGGTTAGTCTCTATTGTTTATTACAATTACCATTTTTAAAAGTAGTAAACACATAACACTTTTGTTTTAACAACAATCCTATTCATATGTCTTTGTACTACTTTTAGCTATCATAGTTTTCCCAACCCCACCAATTACCATGACTTTTGCATCTCATATGACAACTCTAATCCCAACTTTCTTTAGCTTCTCACTATAACCTCTATCACAATTGACCTTAACCCATCCCTTCTCAAGTTTCTTTCAAGTCTCTTCCCCACTTCCCTAATTGGTTTCCTTTTTTTCTTTCTAACTCAATTATAGTTGACTCTCTTTTACTACCTTATGGATATTCCTTACAATATTTAAAGGTTGTGGTTTCCTTCTTTGAAAAATGGTATCCCATATTTCTATCTAAATTGTCCAATGCACATGACATACTATAAGCATTAATTTCATCCTCATTTGTTCATTAAACCCAAGATTAACAATCAAATCATTAAACCATTTATTCATAGTGGATATATATTTTTTGTGTACCTTAAAGCCTGCATCCAATCCAAACCATACTACCTCAGTCTAATCACACATCAAAATTATATGCTATAGTGATTTCTTCCTATTCTCACAAATATTGCAACAAGGGCATGTTCTAACTCTTTTTCCAAAAAAATTCAAATTGGTTGCAAGAATCTTTCAAAAAGCCCTTCAAATAATATTCCTTATCTTTGGATAAATATGAAACACCCCTCACCTGTAGTCAACATCAAAATAGGGTTAGGAAGCATTACCGAACATATTATACAATTACACTTATATTTCACATACAATTTCAAGTTCCAAATAATCATCATTCAATAACAAGCATATCATCCCTAGTATAAGCCTACGAGGCCTAAAACATACATTTGGGGTGGTTTGGGACTAATCGATAACTTAGGAAACTTTTGAAACACTTAGAATTTTTTTGTCCAAAATACAGGGGACACACGCCCATGTCACAGGCTATGTGGGCATTCAAAATGGGATCACATGGTCATGTCTCAGCCCGTGTTCGACCCCATGTAACTCTCTTACTTAGGTCACATGGCCAACACACACACCCGTGTGCCATAAGAAATGGCCACACACGCCCGTGTGCCAGGTCGTGCCAAACCTATAGGATATACTGACTTATGCCACACGGCCAAGTCACACGCCCGTGTGCTAAACCGTCCGGAGTATGCTGACTTAATTTTTAATTCAACACCAGGAGACACACAACCGTGCATCTTGACTGTGTGTCATACACGACTGAGACACACGCCCGTGTCTTTGCCCGTGTGGACAAAAATAGGCTATTTACCAAGCCATTTTGCCACCCAAATTTGTATACACCTATATCAAACCAAATGGCACCAAAACTAGACATAAATAGGCATTCAATCAACCTTATCCAAGCATCATTTATACAATTTCAATACTAACCAATACCAAACATATCAATGCTACAATGTGCCATTCAATTTATACTAAAAACTCATAATCTCAAATCAACAATACAACCACTTTCAATCATGCATCATTTAGCCTAATCTCACAAACATACCAAATTCAATTCACAACCATTTAGTACCCCGAATTATCAAATATCATCAAGCATCACATATCCATCAATAAACACATAACCAAAACCATATGCACATATGAAAACACAACCAAATCAACCAAATTAAGCCAACTCTCATGGCTATATACAAAACCAAAACATTAACATTTTCAAGCCATTTTCATTACCAAACTATATATCAAAATGACCATAATCCTATACATGCCAAATACCAAAAATACTTAAGTTCAAAAGTACCAAAGTGATAGTTGGATAGTGTGATGAAGTCTCCGACGATCCTCGAATCCGAGCTAGCTTGATTTCACTATAAAGCACAGAATAATAAACGATGTAAGCTATAAAGCTTAGTAAGCTTTTATGAGAATAATAAGCAAGACTCACCATTTAGTTACCATTAAAAATATGCATATAACATACTACAAAATATATATAACCACGGTGTTAACATATATTCAATAATCTATTTAACTATGAACTCAATTCTTTCATACCTTCAATGCATATTCAGTTTCCATACATACCTGTATTGATACGTATCTATTTCTCACCATTCCATATCCTCGATATACCGGTTTAACCATTTGGAATAATACAGGATACTCAAGAATCTCACACCCTATGTCCCAATATATATAGTCGAAGCTATCTCAATAAAATCTTTCACCGAAGTGTCAATACATAGCCAAAGCTATCTCAATATCATATCTCAGTAATGCTCACTCTCGAGCTATCAACAGGTCTGTTTACACAAGCTGACGGTCATGACATAGCTACACAGTGCTGCTCACACAAGATGATGAGAATTCGCAACACATGTTGGATAGATCAGCCACCGCTAGTGTAACACCCCTAACCCGTACCCATCGCCGAAATAGGGTTACAGAGCATTACCAGAACTTTCAGAACATTTATAAATAATTCATGTAAATTACTATTCATTGACTGAGATTATTGATATCGTCCCTTAAATGGACCCTCGAGGCCGAATACAAGCATTAGAATCAAGTCAGGACTTAATTGGAAACTCTAAGAATTTTTCAAGAAATTACAAAAATTTTCCAAGTTCTAGGGCTCACAAGCCTGTGTGGTCTGAGGGACACGCCCGTGTGACCTTGGGACACGCTCGTGCTACAGGCCATGTTTGACCCCATGTAACTCTCTGACTTGTGCACACGGCCATGCCACATGCTCGTGTTGTAACACCCTTTACCCGTACCCTACGCTGGAATCGGGTATGAGGCATTATCGTACTTAACTTGCTCAAACATACAACATCGGATCATAAAATTTCATCTCAAATTGAAACTTTTCATTCGAGATTATAACATCCCTATTATAGGCCTACAAGACCCTAAACATACATATGGAATGGTTTGGGACTAAACCGAAAACTTTTGAACACTTAGAAAATTTTTACTTAAAACAGGGCCACACACCCTTGTGGTGAGGAACACGCCTATGTGGGCAGGCCGTGGTCACACACGCCCATGTCTCTAGTCGTTTGGATTTTATTTTTCATTCCGAACCTATATGGGTTTTCACACGGTCGGACACATGCCCTTATCCATGGACCGTGTCCCTCACACGGCCTAGACACGCCCGTGTCTTAGCCCGTATGTAAAAACTTGACATTCTATTTCTGACGTCACCATCTCAATAAGGTCACACGGCCAAGGCACACGCTCGTGTCCTTATATCGTGTGTCGAATTAAATTCCTAATCTCAGATGCAGACTTCACATGGCCTGGGCACACGCCCATGCTTTATGGTCGTGTCTTCTACACGGTTGAGACACATGGCCGTGTCTTAGCCCGTGTGTTTACTACTGATCGTGTGTAAGAGTCTTAAAAATTTATATAATATGAATGATCTAGCCTAAAAACTAACTATGACAACGACTTGAGGCAAGTGCACCTATCGAACAATAGTATAGTTTAGTGGCAAGATCGGATTATCAAACCCAAAAGAACCAAAAGTACTAATACTAACTTTGTTTTTATTATTCAACCTAAGAATTAAAGAAATTGTTATCTAATCTAAAGTTAACTAACTACTAAGCTAAAGATGCTAAGACACAGAGAAGGAATTTGGGAAAATACTTGTGGGAAAAACCAATTGATTGAGACAATACCTGAGGAAGAATCCACCTAGACTTCACTTGTTATCTAACTCTGAACCAGACGATTTATTTACTTGACTTGATTCATAGGATTCCCTAATTTATATTAATACCTCTCTCAAAGCTACTAGCGTCTAACCCTAGGTTGATTAATTGAAATCTCTTTCTAATTAAAACCCTAAAACCCTCTGAAGTAATTGAAGGAGAGATCCTTAGTCTTGAGTATGATTCCGGCTTCTTGAGATGAATCAACTGGCTTTCTTCAAGTGAATCCCACAATTCGGCCCCTCTGGCTTGGCACTTTGGCCTAGCTGAACGCCTCCTTTAAGGTTGGCCTTTAGGGTATTTATATAGGCATTTGGATTGGCTTTCTTTGCCTCTAAGTATCCTATTCTGAATAGAATGCAAACAGGTCACGTCAGGGACACGCCCATGGCACACACCTGTGTAAGTCGAGTCCAGGCTGTGTTCGGGTCTGTTAATGAGGCACGGCCATGTGGTCTTGGGGCCAGGCCACGTTGATTTCGTAATTCAGCCCATTTACTCTATTTTGGCTCGTTTCTCATTTTTTTCATCCTCCGGTGCTTTCCGGAGTATAAAACATGAAACCAAAGGATTAGAAGCATCTATTTCCATAATTAAAGAGATAAATCATCCAAAAGTATGCTAAATGTGGGATTAAAATATGTTCATATTACGGTTTATCAAACACCCCCACACTTAAGCTTTTGCTTGTCCTCAAGCAAAATTCTCAACTTACAATTAAAACGAACTTCCTTAATTCATAATATTCATCGATAATGTTTCATCATATTTCATAGATAATTTATACATGGATAATTTAACTCAAAGAGTCCTAAAGATTCAAATAATCAAAGCCACAAGTTTGCAGCACGAAAAATATAGGCGTTTCCCCTTATCTAAATAATTACCTTTAATTCAAAATTGACAAGAGTTGACATCTTCACTAAAGATTCTCTCAAATCACTTCAAGTGTGTAAGGTTCAAAATAAAGCACTCATCAGTCAACATGAAAAGTTATTACCATAGGCTTGAATGAAAATCAAATCTCCACCACTATAAAATGATATGATACACAAATCAAAAGGTCTTTAAAGGGTTGTAATGGGGCTTAGGTTAAAGGTGTGGATAAAGGCTGAATTAGAAGGTTAGAATCGAGATTGAATTGACAATTTATCTAATTAGAAAAATGAGCTAATCCTGAATATTTACATCAATTGAAAACTAATAATACGAGCTTCTTCTTCAAGATGTTGAATTTTAAACGTATAAGCTCTCTTAATTACAGAACTAATGAATATACTTTGATTTTTTTAGGAACAAATCAATAATAGGAAAGAAATTTAATAGTTGAAATATAGAACATAGTTAGGCAACTGCTCAAAATCAATCTCGACAAAAAGGGAGTCAAGGAATGATGATAACAAATACAAGATGGGTTTGGTTTAATATTAGTGGGTGAGTCAATAAAAGGGTTGTTAGGATCAAAGGGTTTTACTAGGGGTTAATTGTGAGGGTAGGCTTTTAGTGGAGTAAGTGGGTTAAATATTAAGTGCCTTTATCATCTCTGTATATCAAATCAATGATGTGGTCTTGACATGTATAATCGAAGCAAGTTCTAGAATAACAAATCAATGTTGACACACTCATAATAAAAAAATGAGCACGAAAAGAATGTATGCTCTAAAAGGTTCAAAATCTCACAAAAATAATGGGTTTTTGATGAAAACCTTATAAATTTTAAATTTTGAGGTAATAATTAGATTCAAGTAGACAACCTAAAAAAATTTTAATTTTTTTAAAAAATAGACTCATCATGCTTGATTCTCTAGTATCTTAAAGTTTAAATCATCATTGCACAATTAACTTATGACTTAATCTAAAACATATCAATAAAAATCATGAATCAATAGGAATTTTATTCTAATTAGTGATATGAGGAAATTACTTAAGATAAGATATAATTCAGGGATTTGAGAATAATACAAAAAGTTAGGAACTTTTCTATATAAAATTTCACCCCCCACACTTAAGATGTACATTGCCCTTAATGTACAAAGGTATATAATAACATGCAGTAAGAAAGTCAAAAGAGAGGGAGAGAAGTGAAACTTCCTGAATTTTTGAATGGAATCCTTGAGTTGGAAATGTGGAAACTTGATTCAGAGGTGAAAATAAGTTGGAGGGGGTGCCTCGAACCATTTGAAATTGAATCCTTGAAGCAGCCGGTCTAATCTTATTGTATCCTAAGCTTAATCTAAATGGCATGAAGAATAATAAGAAAATAATAAAGAAAATAAAAAATAAATATAAAAAGAAGAATAAAAATAAATAATGAAAAGTGGATATGTGTTCAAAGAGAAAGGGAAAAAGGAAAGATGACTTTAGGGAAGAATGTGAATAGAAGAAGGGTATTAAATAGAAATCATGGATCTGGTGGTTGTCCATGCCCTTGTACCTTCCTGTGGTGGCCACACGGCCATGACCATGACCGTGTGCAAGGCCGTGTGGGTATGAAAACCTACGCCTAAAAGTTAGGTTAGTTCTTAGTTAGATGCTAAAATTTGAAAATATAAAATTAATGGGGTTAGTGCTCGGGTTGCCTCCTGAAAAGCTCTTGGTTTAAGTCTTGAGCTAGAATTTCCTATTATTATATGGCCATGGTGGTTCACGGAGTTAAAACTCCTTTTTCTTACTATCAATTCTATCAACATATGGTTTGAGTCGGGTAATATTTACCTCAAAAGTGCTGAAATTAAAATGTGTTACCTCGACCGTTCCGTATGGGAAGACCTTATGTGCCGGAAAAGGAGTCGTACCATTTGTATTAAGCTCTGAAGTGGCTATTCTAGGGTCGGTTGCATTTGACAGTACCTAGTCCCCAACTTTGAAGTGATTGATTCCACATTTAATACTTGATGTCCTAGCCGTGTCAAGAATTGCGTTTAGCTCCACATGTGATGTATCGTCTAACTTCCTTTTGTTTGTCAAAAATTCTTTTAAAAATTTCCTTGAATCTGGCATCTGCAAAAGAGCTTCAAGAAACAACAAGTTAATATGAAATTTCTTTGGAGGTTTAAGATATTTACCGAATTGTTCCTCTGTGTGGTCTTTCTATATCGCATTGGGGTATGGCACACGAGGTCGGTACTCTGTAATTACCTGGTTTGGTTTATCATAGCTTACTCCAACCTTACCTTCCTCTACCACATTCTCTTGCTTAAACTCTGGTTCATCTAACCCTTCACTATCGTGAGCCATTATTGCTTGAGGTTGCTCTCTTGGGTTAGTTTCGGTGTTGCTAGGCAAGATACCTTGTGGTCTTTTTGAGATTAGCTTAGCAAGTTGCCCTAATTGGTTTTCAATCTCTTGAATTAATGCTTGTTAATTTTTAAGTGTTGTTTTGGTGTTTTAGAAATGTTTTTCTGATACCACTATGAATTTTGTCAGGATCTCCTCAAGGTTCGGCTTCTTTTCCTGTGGGTAGGGCTGTTGTTGGAAGTTTAGGAGGGGTTGTTGTCTCTTATTACCTTGACCACCCCACAAGAAATTGGGATGGTATCTCCAACCTGTATTATAAGTGTTACTGTAAAAATTATTTTGAGATCGAAAAGTATTCATATAGTGAACTTGCTCGTTTTTAGCACTTAGGTTGTAAGGTGGATATTTTCTATTGCTCATCCCTCCTCTATTCATATCGCACTGCATAACTAGATGTACCTGTAGAACACTACAAACCATCAATTTTTATATTTAAAAACTCTACCTGCTTAGATAACATGGTGACCGTGTCAAGGTTGAAAACATCGGCTGCTTTGGTAGGCTTTGTCCTCATGACTTGCCACTAATAATTATTCAGTGACATCTCTTTGGTTTCTACGATGGGTATGTTCTATATCACTATTGTAAATCAGGGGTCCCGTTGGGTTCCTTCTAGTCATAAACTAGAGGTACCTGTTAGGAACATATAAAAAGAAAAAGAAAATTAGAAAAGTAAAAATAAAATTTAATTGCAAAATAAAATAAAATAAAATATGGCTGAAGTAATAAAAATTGAGTTTTCTTAATATTTCAGTTCCCCGGCAACGGTGCCAAAAACTTGATCGTGTGTCAGAGTCTTAAAAATTTATATAATATGAATGATCTAGCCTAAAAACTAACTGTGACAACGACTTGAGGCAAGTGCACCTATCGAACAGTAGTATAGTTTAGTGGCAAGACCAGATTGCCGAACCCAAAGGAACCAAAAGTACTAATACTAACTTTCTTTTTATTATTCAACCTAAGAATTAAAGGAATTGTTATCTAATCTAAAATTAACTTACTACTAAGCTAAAGATGCTAAGACACAGATAAGAAATTTGGGAAAATACTTGTGGGAAAAACGAATTGATTGAGACAACACCAGAGGAAGAATCCACCTAGACTTCACTTGTTATCTAACTCTAAACCAGACGATTTATTCACTTGACTTGATCCGTAGGATTCCCTAATTTATATTAATACCTCTCTCGAGGCTACTAACGTCTATCCCTAGGTTGATTAATTGAAATCTCTTTCTAATTAAAACCCCTAGAATTGCATTAACTCGATCTATGGACTCCCATATTAGGTTTGACCCTAATCCAATAGATTTTCGTCATCCTATCTCTAGGATTGCGATCAACTTCGCTTAACTATGCTAGATCTACTCTTAGACAGGGTCTATTCCTCCTCTGCCTAAGACCATAAATGCTCGAATCAATATCTTGAAATATCAAAACAAGAATTAAGAACACATAGTTAAGAACAAATCAAGTATTTATCATACAGCTCAGAAAACAATAACAAGATCCGTCTTAGGTTTCATCCCCCTCAGGTATTTGAGGGGTTTAGCTCGTAATCATAAAAGAATACATCTCAGAAGAAAATATAAAACAAAACATAAAGAAAACCCTAAACCCTCTGAAGTAATTGATGGAGAGATCCTCAGTCTTGAGTATGATTTCGGCTTCTTGAGATGAATCAACTGGCTTTCTTCGAGTGAATCCCACAATTCGGCCCCTCTGGCTTGGCTCTTTGGCCTAGCTGAACGCCCCCTTTAAAGTTGGCCTTTAGGGTGTTTATATAGGCATTTGGATTGGCTTTCTTTGCCTCTAAGTATCCTATTCTGAATAGAATGAAAATAGGTCCCGTCAGGGACACGCCCATGGCACACGCCCGTGTAAGTCAAGTCCAGGATGTGTTCGGGTCTGTTAATAAGGAACGGTCATGTGGTCTTGGGGCCAGGCCACGCTGATTTCGTAATTCAGCCCATTTACTCTATTTTTAGCTCATTTCTCATTTTTTTCATCCTCCGGTGCTCTCCTGAGTATAAAACATGAAACCAAAGGATTAGAAGCACCTATTTCCATAATTAAAGAGATAAATCATCCAAAAGTATGCTAAATGTGTGATTAAAATATGTTCATATTACGATTTATCAACTACTGGGTATTCTAACTTGCCAACATAGCATGTAGGGGGACACACGACCTATCAACACGCCCATGGGGCTGGCTGTGTGTCACACACGGCCTAGACACACGCTCGTGTGTCTACCCGTATGGACAATTATAAGGTTATCTACCAAGCCAATTGCCACCCTAAAAAACAACTACACTTATACCATTTCAATGAAACATACATCATGACCATAAGGCACTTCTAATACCCAAAATCAAGACATCCACACATTAGTTTACACTACATTACTCATGTGTATACTTTACTCATTACTCATCCCATAACACAAGCATGCACTTCATGAACTTCCTCATCATTGAATATATAAACTTGCCAAGTAATGGCCAATTTCCAATGACCATTTACAGAATGAATTTAATGACATTAATAGCCACACATTGGCTAACAAATATGACATAACACAAAATAACCAAGTTCCTATACATGCCACACTCAAAATTAATCAAACTTTGCTATACCAAAGAGAAGTTCATAGTGTGAATCCGAACTCTGACGTCCTATAATCCCCAAGTTAGCTTGGCGATATTACATGGAAAAGGGAAATGAGAGGGGTAAGCATGAAGCTTAGTAAGTTTGCATGAAATACATAGCAACATAAAAGTTCATGATAACATCCATTCATCACATTTAATAATTCACAATTTCTCAAGCTCATCAGCATAACTTACTCATGCTTACTCTTACGAAATCACATACCACATTTTGCATTTATTACTCGTAAGTTACTCCTGGGTACCTGTATCACTTCATCACGTAACTTTAGTACTTTTACTCTCTTGAACATAGAATCAGCTCATTGACATCTTAAATGTAAACTTAGCTCTTTACCCGTTGAACTAATTGGAATATCGAAGGATACTCAATCTCATCATACATGTAACACGATGCCAATGCCATATCCCAGATATGGTCTTACATGGGATCACATCTCGATGCCGATGCCATATCCCAAATATGGTCTTATACGGGATCTCATATCTCGATGTCGATGCCATATCCCAAATATGGTCTTATACAAGATCATATATCAATGTCGATGCCATGTCCCAGACATGGTCTTACACGAGATTTCCCTTTAGTGCCGATGCCACGTCCCAGACATGGTCTTATACGCGACCTTCTTTATCTCATGTTGTGATAATAGTATCCTTACTATTCCTAATGTTCAACCGGGGCTTCTACTATACTTTCATTGAAGCATCATTAATAAATTTCATAGAAATACTAAACATTTCTCCTGATATCAAGCAATTAAGAATATAATAGCATTATGTAGCTTTAATTTCACACAAACTTACCTCGGTTCCAAAATATGCCAATTTTGCAATCAAGTCCGAAACATTGCCTTTTCCTCGGTCAAGATCAATTCCTCGTTCTTCTTGATCTATAATAACAAATTCACTCATTTTAATTACAACCTTAATCAAGGAATTTCAAAAATCATACTTTGGCAAAATTACCATTTTACCCCTAATCTTTTACAAAATTATGATTTTACCCCTAGGCTCGTAAATCGATTCTAATCAAATTTATTCCTTTAACAAACCTAGCTGAACATTTATTACTCTTATAGCAACTCCCAATACTCATTATTTCACACATTTACAACCTATTTTACAACATTTACAAAGAAGTCCTTTTAGGTGTTTTCATGGAGACCCCTTTTACAAAAGTTGTTTATTTAACAACTAAGATTCATTTTCTTCCATAAAATTTTAGATATCAACATGAATACTCACATGGAAAAACCCTAAACTCTTAACCATTTTGCAAAATAGTCCTCTCATTTGCTAGATCATGCTACAAGGGTCCCAAAAGTATAAAAATTATCAAGAAAGACCACCAAAATCACTTACTTTCAAGGGTGAGAAGTTGCTGAAAATTTTAGGCTCCCAGAACCCCTCCTTGGCTAATTTTTTCAGTGGAAGAAGATGAATGTATAGGGTGATATAATCTTTTGTTTGTTTGATTTATTTTTTTCAATTTAATCCACCTAATCCACCAACTTGACCAATTTTGACATTTTTTCTCCACTATGGCCAGCCACCCTATTTCTAAGGGTCTAATTGCACATTAAAGGCCTCCAGTTAATACTCCTTAGCTATTTGACACCTCTAGCTTGTAAAATAAAACTTTTTCACTTTATACGATTTAGTCCTTTTTCGCAATTAAGCATGCAATCGCTAAAATTAATGCTCTAAAATTTTTATGCATTCATATAATCATGCTATAACTCATAAAATAATATAAAAAATAATTTCTCCAACCTCGGATTAGTGGTTCCAAAACCACTATTTTGACTAGCCCCTAAATTGGGCTGTTATACGTGTGTTAGGCCGTGTGGTTAATTAAATTTTTTCGAAATTAGGTGTAGGTTTCACACGGCCAAGGCACATGCTCGTGTCCTAGGCCATGTACCACACACGGTTGAGACACACGCCCGTGTCTCTATCTATGTGCTTAGTTTTGAACATTCTATTTCTCAAAATTTAGGTGCAGGGGACATACGACCTAACCACACACCCATATACCAGGCTGTGTGTCACACACGGTCTAGACACATGCGCCCTTGTGGACAAAATAAAGCCATTTCTAGCTTCATTTCTCACCCAAGATTGCACCATTGACCTGCACTTAAAACTTACATCCAAATACCAACCATTTCAAGCATTCAAATTAGAAAATTCCATCATTCAATATGGCATACCATTTAATGCATAAATGTTTACTATCTTACCTTGGTTCAATCCATATGTTAGACATAATTTTATCAACTACTTAACATATATGTAGCTACCAAAATATAACATTATAAGTATATCAAAACAACTATCACTAGCCATTCCAATGGCTAGATTACAAACATCATTACCAAGCCACAAATGGCCAAGTTGTCCTATATATGCCATTATACCAAAATAATTTTACCATGTATACCCAAAATAAGCTAGTGGATAGTGTGTCAATGCTCCAATGGTCTCCAACCTTTGAGAGCTTCCAGGCACTATAAAACAAGGAAAAATAAAATAGAGTAAGCATTATATGCTTAGTAAGTTCATATAACGGAAAACTAAACTTATCGATCCTATTTATTAAATGTAAGCATACAATAACATGTTTTCCATCAACTTGGCAAAATTTCCTAAATATAAACATTCAATCAAACATGTTAGTCACAAAATTTTCATATACATCAAGTAAACATAGATGAGCTCATCAGGCCATATTCTTTCAAGACATTATCATTCCATATCATAATTCTCTCCTCTTGTGAAGAGTTTTGTCAGTTGAACCATTGAAGTTCTGATGGATACTCAAGTGGTACACTCGAGGCGTACGATTCAATAACCCGTCAATTATTTTTCAAGAGTATCCATTAGGGCACATAATCAAGGAACACACTCTCGACCACATATCGTATAACAGGATTGCCAGTCCAGGCTAAATCCTTTATTTAACATATGCTCAGAAGAGCTCAATTAGGATTACCAGTCCAGGTTAAATCCTAATTGTAACGTATACTCGAGAGGTATTATCTCAGGATTACCTGTCCAGGCTAAATCCTTTGTATAATAAGGTCAACAGGATTACTCGTCTGAGCTAAATCCGTCAGCAACAAATGCAGGAACTCATGCATTTCAGGAAAACACATATATTCATTAGAATTCAATATTCAAATGGAACTTAACCCCTTTTCAACCATTTCAAGCATGTTTTCATTCTTATATCGTAACATCTAAGCAATTCACATAGATAATAATCACATTTCATACAACACAACATTTAATTTAACGTAATTACATGCTCGATTATGTTACATGAACTTACCTCGCCACTTGTTTGCATATAAAATCTACTAATCCGAAACATTTTCTTTTCCTTGGTCTAACCTCAAATTTGTGTTTTCCAGGTCTATATAAATAATTTTAATCATCAATTTCACACATTTCATATTCATTTGGACACAATTTACGTCCTAGGCAAAATAACCATTTTGCCCCTAACTTTCCATAAATTCCAATTTTGTCTCTAGGCTCAGAAAATGAAATTTGTACAATTTTCTCCCTATTCCAAGCCTAACCAAAATTCCATCACAAAATTTACAGCACATTTATTCATAAAAATTCAAAATTTTTCATCAAATTTCACAACTTTACATTGTAGTCCCTAAATCATGTTTTCATTAAAAATCACTTTGTAAAAGTTAATTATCTATCAACAATCTTTCATTTTCTACCACAAATTTATAATTTTCAGCATATTCATCCATGAACCATTTTCCATACTTTGACAAATTTTCAAATTGATCCCCCAAATACATAGATTAAGCTATCCCGGTTTCAAAAATATGAAAATTACTAAAAACAGGACAATAAAACTTACCCAATTAAGCCATGAAAGTTTCTCCTCTCTCTCCTATGGTTTCCATGTATTTTAGGTTGAAGATGACATAAAAATAAGATGACATATTTTATCATCTTTTTAATTAATTTAATTATTTTAATTTCCAATTTAGTCCTTGCCCTTTTTCTAAATTTCCATGGATGAGTCACCAAAATATCAACAAACTTTTCTTTAATGGTCTAATTACCATATAAAGACCTCTAGTTTTAAATTACATTGCTATTTAATCCTTATAGATACTAGAAATCAACTTTTTCATTTTATACGATTTAGTCCTCGTAATTAAGCACATAATCAGTAAAATTTTCTTATCAGAATTTTCACATGACATTTCGAACATATTACGGACCATGTAATAAAATAAAAATAAATTTTATTTTTGAATCGATTTTGGTCTTGAAACCACTGTTTCGATTTCGCTAAAAATGTGCTACTACAAGTAGGACGAATGGACCATCACCTAAAACAATAATAAAACCTAATAACATGTCATTTGTATCCTAATCTATTCCTAATGTTCAACCGGGATTTCACACTTGCCGAATTATCGTCGAACATGTCCGTAGAGTCGTATCCACAGTTTATGCAATATCAAAGCATATAAAATATAATTATAACAAAGCTTATTACATACGAACTTACTTCGAATGTAAAAACGGTGAATTAAGTCGATTAATCCAAAACTTTGTTCTTTCCCTGATCTAAATCTATATTTCACCTTTCTTGATTTAAATATAATCCAAATTAACTTATTTAATAATCTCTCTATTCAATTTACTCTAATTTATACATTAAGGAAATTTTACACATTTGCCCCTAATATTTCACATTTTTACAATTTAGTCCTTATTTCATAAAATCAAAAATTCATGCAATTCAACCAAAACCCATGCTAACCAAATTTCAATTAGGTCCCTAACAGTCCATATTTTTCATTTATTTCACAATTTAGCCACAAAATTACACATTTCACAATTTAATCCCTAATTAAACTTTTCACTAAAAATCACTTTATAAATGTTGTTTATCTCACAACAAGCATGCATTTTCTACCATTAAACATCAAAATACATCAACATTCATTAATGTCAAAACCCTAAACCTTTAGCAGTTTTACAAACTAGTACCTGAGCTAGCTAGATTAAGCTGCAACGACTCTCAAAACATAAAAATCATTAAAAACCAAGTCAAAATACATACCATGCAAGAGAAGGAGCCTATCCAAATGCTTAAACTTCAAAAATGGTGTCTTTCTAGCCTATTTTTAGTGTAAACAAATTAAACAAGAAGATGATACCTTATTTTAACATATTTTACCTTATTTAATATTAATTTACTTTATTAACCTTTTTTATTTAACATTAAAATTCATTTAACCATGCACATAAATGTCCACTCACATTATATATGGTTTAATTACACATAAGGACCTCTACTTTAATAATCCATAGCTATTAAATACCTTTAACTAATAGAACACAAGGTTTACACTTTACGCGATTTAGTCCTGTAACGCCCCAAATTTCTTTAATTCCGGCTTATGAGACTTTGGAGCACAAAAATATATGTATGTGTTTATAAAATTAATTAACAAAACTGTCCGTCTGATTCAGTGGTTATGTGTTCTAGGTGTGTGTGGGAGGTTCCAAGCTCAAGTGACAACTTGGGTAAATTTTGACATTTTTATGAATAAAGCTCTCATTGGGGTCGGTAGCCTTTTAAATTATTGTTGGTAAAATGATATCAGAATAGGCCTACTGGTATGTTGGTTAAGTGGAGTGTTTGATTGCATGAGGTCCTGAGTTCAATTCCCTACTTTGGCTTTATTTTTGCACGATTATGGGGAGGAGTTTGAGTGGTGATAGAATTTTGAGTAGTGGGGGTTTGGTAGAGAGAATCAAGGGATGTGGTTTTGGGGGTTAACATTTTTCTTTTCTGATCAATCTTTTCTTTCCAAAAAAACCAAATTTTTGGTTTCTCCCTACTTTATTCTCATGCCACTTTTCTTTTACTGCTACCCCCATCTACTATTTTAATTTTTGTTGTTGACCTCTAGTCTTCGTCTTCTCCGTTGCTCTTTCGTGCATTGTTGGTAAGTCTTTAGTAACTGTAGTGTAAATTTGGTTTATGGATTTTTGGTGACTTGATCTACTGTTTCATGGGAGAAGGTTAAGGGCTGGAGTGTATCGGTTAACGTTGAAGCGGTGTGGATATGCTATCACTCAAGTGAAGGTAAGGACGATGAAGGTTTTGAGTTTAATATCTCGGTTTAATTTTGCTTAAGACTCATTTTAATACTAAAATTTGGCTTTGAAATGTCAATATTAGGTTTCTGAAGGCTCGGGAGTGCTTATACGTCGAAAATGATACAGGTGTGTACCTAGAAAAATAGAAAATGAGAATCGAGGAAAGCCAAAAAATGATTTTGTCGATGCCACACGACCGTGTGAAAGGCCGTGTGCAAGGCTGTGAGCTATAACATGGCCGTGTGATCGATGAGCCAAGCCGTGCCCAAGTGACACAGCCGTGTGATGGCAGGGCAAGGCCGTGTGCGGCACACGGTCTTGACCTATTGAGCCGTGTGAGCTACACGGGCAGGCCACATGGGCGTGTGAGCCCATTTTTCTAAAATGATCTGTAAGGTTACACGGGTTGCCCAAGTCAATTGTGGACCTACTGTAGGGTCGGTAACCGTTACTTAGACCCCTATTTATGTGATCTAATTATATGGTGTTTGACTGAGCATGATATCTGTATTGAACGAAATGTATGATAGGTTATTTGCATGTTGCACGTCATATTTGGTATGTTGCATTGCATCGGGGAGGGTTGATAATATTTTAGAGGAAGTGTCTGAAAGGCTAAAAGCCTGTTATCTGGCAGCTCAGTGGCATTATTCTATTTATGTGCCACATTTGCCGAGGGTTAGTTACAGAATGACTCCTGCCCAATAAGGCTGAGGTATTCAGGGGTGTCACTGGAGTCGCCTCTAATGTGGCTGAATATTGGATGGAGGCCACGGAGAGGATTATGGATGACCTAGACTTTATCACCGAGCAAAAGCTTAAGGGGGTTGTTTCTCTACTTCGCGATGAAGCTTACTAGTGGTGGCTGACGGTTAAGGAGGGCACTCAGCCCGACTGATTGACTTGGGATTACTTTGAGACGGCTTTTTAGAGTAAGTATGTGGAAGCCAATTAAATTGACATTAGGAGACGTGAGTTCCTTAATCTCACCCAAAGAGACTGTACAGTGGCCGAGTATGAGGCCGGGTTTTTGAGATTGAGCCAATATGCGCGTGGCATGGTGGCGACCAAATATGAGAGATGTGTCTGCTTCAAGGATGGCCTCAGGGACAGTTTATGAGTTCTTGTAGCTCCACAGAGGGAGCGTGAGTTTGCTACACTAGTTGAGAAGGGGAAGATCACCGAGGAAGTTAAGTGTACTGAGCACCAAAATCGGGAGAGAGGAAAGATTAAGAGGGAATCAAAGCCCTCGAGTTCTGTGATAAGGCCTAAGAAAAAGGACTGATTTGATGGGCCAGTGAGAGTTGGGCCTCTTGTTGCACCTACTCGGCTTTAACCGTATGGGCACTATGGTAGACACCATCTAGGCGAGTGTTAGAGGATGACTAGAGCATGTTTGAGATGTGGGTCGACTGAACACCGTGTTTGGGATTGTCCGTTGATAGCTGATCAGATACGCGCTCCGATTATTGGTGCTACGTAGTCTCCGAGAATAGTTCAGTAGCCACCTAGGGGCCGAGGTCAGGCCAGGGGTGGTAACAGTATAGGGCAAGGACAGAGAAAATTGTGTAGAGGTGCTAGATCGACTGAGGTGAGGCAGCCCGCATTGGTTTATGCTTCCGTCACCATGAGGACCGAGATGCTCCAGACATCATCACTGGTACGTTTTTAATTTATAATGTACCTTATTTGGTATTGATAGACATAGGCTCTACACACTCTTACATAGCCAGTACTATGTCTGAAACCTTAGGGATTTGGGTTGAGAGTACTTCTAGTGAGGTAACTGTTGTGAGCCCGTTGGGGCAGTCTATCTGAGTGAGTAAATTATCTAGAGACGTCCTGTTAGAGGTTCAAGGGACAGTATTTCTAGCTGATCTAATGGAGCTTTCATTTGGGGAGTTTAATTTGATTCTGGAAATAGACTGTCTGGTTAAACACCGGGTAAGTTTGGATTGTGCGACAAAAAGAGTTGTTTTGAGGGCCGACGAGGATAGCGAGGTTGTTTTGATTGGGGAACAAAGAGACTATCTGACTAATGTGATTTTTGCGTTGGTTGCAGAAAAGTTAGTGAGGAAAGGGTGTGAGGCATTCTTGTCCTACATCAATATTTCTGACTCTGGGGACTCTTCGATTTAGGACATCAAAATCGTGAGGGACTTTCTGAATGTTTTTCCTGAAGAACTACCGGGTCTGGCTCTGAGCCGAGAAGTAGAATTTGAGATTGAGCTCATTCCAGTACAGCTTCGGTGTCTATCGCGCCCCACCGAATGGCACCCAAGGGGCTTACAGAGCTTAAGGCTCAAATTCAAGAACTGTTAGATCGTGGTTTCATCCGTCCAAGTGTGTCTCTGTGGGGAGCACCCATGCTATTTGTTAAGAAAAGGATGGGACAATGCAGATGTGCATCGATTATCGGCAGTTGAACAAACTGACAATCATGAATAAGTACCTGCTTCCGAGGATAGATGATCTATTCGACCAGTTCAGAGGGGCTTCTGTGTTCTCCAAGATTGATGTACGTTCAGGATATCATCAATTGAGGGTTAAGGAGGCCGATGTGCATAAGATGATATTTAGGACTCGTTATGGACATTACGAGTTCCTGGTTATGCCTTTTGGGTTGACCAATGCACCAGCGACATTTATGGATTTGATGAAGCGTGTGTTCCAATTTTATTCGGACCAGTTTGTGGTGGTATTCAATGATGATATCCTATTGTATTCTAAGACTGAGGACGAGCACGATGAGCACCTCAGAGTGGTACTACAGACTCTTCGTGAGAAACAGTTGTATGCGAAGTTCAGTAAATGCAAGTTTGAATCCAAGAAGTAACCTTTTTGGGACATGTGGTTTCTGCGGAGGGGATTCGTGTTGATCCTCGTATGGTTTATGCTGTGTTGGATTGGAAACAGCTGAAGAATGTGTCTGAAATTCGCAGTTTTCTAAGGCTGGCCGGTTATTATCGACGCTTCGTAGAAGGGTTCTCCTTGTTTGCAGCACTTTTAACCAAGCTTCTGCGTAAGGGAGTTCCCTTTGTTGAGACTGATGAGCAACAAGAAAGCTTTGAGAAGCTAAAATATGTTTTACTCAGGCTCCAGTTCTGATACAGCCTGAATTTGAGAAGGATTTCATCGTTTACAGTGATGCGTCGCATGTGGGTTTGGGTTGCGTATTGATGCAGGATAGTAAGATTGTAGGTTATGCGTCACATTAGCTTAAGACGCATGAGGTAAACTATCCTACGCATGATTTAGAACTGGCTGATGTAGTCTTCACTTTAAAGATTTAGAGGCACTACCTGTACGGTGAGAAGTGTACTATCTACAGTTATCATAAAAGCCTCAAATATCACCTGACTCGGAAAGAGTTAAACTTTAGGCAGCGTAGATGGGTTGAACTATTTAAGGATTATGACTACACCATCGAGTACCATCCTGGTAAGGCCAATGTGGTGGCGGATGCTTTGAGCCGTAGGGCTATGACCGATCTGAGAGCGATGCTCGCTCTACTTAGTTTATTCGATGATGGGAGTCTGTTAGTGAAACTTCAGGTTAAGCCTACATGGATTGATCAGATTAGAGGTAAACAGATGGGGGATAAGTCTCTTGAGTTGTATTTTCTTCAAGTTGAGAATGGTGATGCTACTGATTTTGGGATTAACAGTGATGTGGTACTTTGTTTCCACGGTCGGATTTGTGTACGGAGTGATGAGGAGTTGCGACAATCGATTCTGAGGGAGGCACATAGTAGTCCTTATGCTATTGCATCTCAGTGGGAATAAGATGTACCGAGATATCCGAGAGTTGTACTGGTGGCCAGGGTTGAAGCGTGAGGTTACTGACTTCGTTTCTCGCTGTCTAACTTGTCAGTAGGTTAAGGCTGAGCATCAATTACCTTCGAGGTTGTTGCAGTCGGTAAAGATACCAATGTAGAAATAGGAGCGAGTAACGATGGATTTCGTTAGTGGGTTGCCTTTAACACCCACTAAGAAGGATTTTGTCTGGGTTATTGTGGATCGAATGACCAAGTCTGCTCACTTCATTTCGGTCAGGACGGACTTTTCTCTCCAGAAATTGGCTAAACTATATATATATATATATATGAAATAGTGAGACTGCATGGGGTTCCTATCTCGATCATCTCCAATAGGGATCCTCGCTTCACGCCTCGATTCTGGAAGAAATTGCATGAGGCTCTAGGTTCAAGGTTGGACTTGATCGCTTTCCATCCTCGCATGGATGGTCAGTCAGAGAGTGTGATTCAAGTACTGGAGGATATGTTGATGAGCTGTGTTATAGATTTTTAAGGCAATTGAGAGGAGTATTTACCGTTGCCAGAGTTTGCCTACAACAATAGCTATTAGTCTAGCATTTAGATGGCACCTTACGAGGCCTTGTATGGTCATAAGTGTCGCACTCCCTTATGTTGGGCTGAGTTGGGTGAGCGACGTGTTCTAGGTCCAGAATTGGTTTCTAAAACTGAAGATAACGTCCGATTGATTTGAGATCGACTGAAAGTGGCATCTAATAGGCAGAAATCCTATGCTGATCTGAAGAGAAAGGATATTGAGTATTCTGTGGGGGACTTAATTTTTCTCAAGGTCTCGCCATGGAAGAAGGTCTTGAGGTTTGGTCGCAAGGGTAAGCTGAGCCCTCGGTTTATTGGGTCGTACCATATTCTGAAATGAGTGGGGCCAGTTGCATATCAGTTGGAACTTCTTTTGGAGTTGGATCACATTCATGATATGTTCCACGTATCAATGTCGAGACACTACTGCTCTGATCCCACGCATGTTGTTCCTATTGAGGACATAAAGGTGAGGCCGGATTTGACGTTTGAGGAAGAGTCGATTTAAATTTTAGATCGCGACATTAAGGTTCTACGAAGGAAATCTATCCCTTAGTGAAAGTGCTATGGCAGAATCATAGCACTGAGGAGGCCACTTAGGAGCCAGAGGATTCGATGCTTCAGCAATATCCTCACCTTTTCTGATCAGGTAAAATTTCGAGGATGAAATTTTCTTTTAGGGGGTAGAGTTGTAACGCCCAAAATTTCTTTAATTTCGGCTTATGTGATTTTGGAGCTCAAAAATATTTGTATGTGTTTGTAAAATTAATTGACACAACTGTCTGTCTGCTTCAGTGGTTATGTGTTCTAGGTGTGTGTGGGAGGTCCCAAGCTCAAGTCACAACTTGGGCCAATTTTGGCAATTTTAAGAATAAAGCTCTCACTGGGATCGGTAGGCTTTTAAGTTATAGTTGGTAAAATAATATCAGAATGGGCCTGCTGGTCTGGTGGTTAAGTGGAGTGTTTGATGTTATGAGGTCCTAATTTTGATTCCCTGCTTTGGCTTTATTTTTGCTCGATTATAGGGAGGAGTTTGAGTGTCGATAGAATTCTGAGTAGTGGGGATTTGGTAGAGTGAATTAAGGGATTTGTTTTTGGGGGTTAACATTTTTTCTTTTCTGATCAATCTTTTCTTTCCAAAAAACACCAAATTTTTGGTTTCTCCCTACCCTGTTCTCACGCCACTTTTCTTTTGCTGCCGCCCCCATCTACTGTTTTAATTTTTGTTTCTGACCTCTAGTCTTTGTCTTCTTCGTTGCTCTTTCGTGCATTATTCGTAAGTCTTTTATAACTGTAGTGTAAATTTGTTTCATAGGAGAAGGTTAAAGGCTGGAGTGTATTGGTTAACGTTGAAGCGATGTGGATACGCTTTCACTCAAGTGAAGGTAAGGAGGATGAAGGTTTTAAGTTTAATATCTCTGTTTAGTTTCACTTAGGACTCGTTTTAACACTGAAATTTGTAATATCCCGGGTTAAGGGCTATTTTGTTTTGGCATTGTTTGCATGTTAATGGCTTGTTATGTTGTTGTTTGTGTGGTTTCAGGGCTTAGTTGTAGGCTAGGAGTGAGCCTGAGTAGGTGGAAAAATTTTGGTTTTTGGGCTTTATGTGATAGGAGCTGAAGGAGCTGGGTCTTATATATTTTAATTGGTGTTCTTGAGCACAAATGAAGAGCTAGCAAAGTGGCAAGCATGCGCCACTTGGAGCATGTGTATGGCGTCAATTGCAAGGGGTGAGGTCCTGAGTTCAAGCTGCGAAAATCCCCCATTTTGGCCCCCATTTTGACGGAATGGAAGGGAGGAGTTGTAGGCAGTTCAAACTCTGCCTTGGACCAAGTCAATAGGTGGAATGGATGGCAAGGAGTGAATTGTGGGATTTGACTAGTTCAAACTAGTTTGAACTAATGGCTTGGAGAGCTTCTAGGAGGTGGCTGATTGTAGGGAACTTCAAATAGGTGAGTGGCCGGTTCTTGGGGAGTGTTTGGGGGAGTTTGGCCGGTTGGTAAGTTGGGGAGGAGAGTGCCGAAATTTCATTTTGGCAATTTGTGCATTTTCGATTTTAGCTAGTGTCAAACAAGTCTCTCTCTTTTGGTCTTTTGGTAACCTGAATTTCACCCATTTTGTTTTTTTGCATTCTTGAAACCGAAACCCCAAGTGCTTTCATCTCTTTTTCATTTTTTATTTGTTCTCCTTAAACCGAAAGCTTCAACAATCTTACCCTTGCCGAAAGTACTTGGTGTCTTTCAATTGTGTTGTTAGCCGAATGCCTCTCCCATTTTCCTTTCTTTTTCATTTGTGTTAAACCGAAACCAGCTTTGTGTTTTCTCTTCAACTTGTGCCGAAACTTTATTCTCCAAAGAGACCTTCCTCCATTCCTTTTCCTTCTAAACCGAAAGCATCATCCCTTTCATCACCTTTTTACTTTCTTTCTCTTCCTAAACTTGTTAGCCGTTGTCACCATTTGTGTTACCCATTTCTCTCAAGCCGAAACTCATCCTCCAAAACACCTTCTCCATTTCTTATCTTTTCAAAACCAAAAGTAACCCCCTCCATTCATCTTTCTTTATTTTCTTTCTTTTCCAAAACCTGTTAGCCGAACCTTACTACAACCCTTGCCGATTTCTTCTTTGTTTTCTTTAAAAAACTTTTCTTTTCTTGATCAAGGGTGTTAGTCGAACCTATTCCTCTTGTTGGAGTCTTGTACAATCGGTCTACTAAGACGGTAAGTGTTGGCCGAATGGCCATTTCTCCTTTCTCTGGTACTTTGTCGATTTTTAGTATGTTAAAGGGCCGATTTCAGTTTCTGTCAAAAGGAGTTAACGTTCGATTTTGGTAATCATTTTATATAGGGCCTTTGGATTTTGAAGCAGCCGATTGGAGAAGTCAAGTGGTAAGTAGGGGTAAGAGGTTATTTTTGTTAGTCTTTTCTTTTAGAATTCTTTAAGCCAAGTTTCAATGGATTAACGGTTCTTTTTAGGGTGTGCTGATTGTTCAAAGAGGAACCAGTGTTGGTTCGGGTTGGTTGGAGACTGAACCATTTGCAAAGGTAAGGCTTAACGCAACCCCTTGGGTTATCTATTTTTGGCCAAATGGTATAATGATTAATCCATTGTTGGCCGATTGTAGGATCGGGGTTGTCGAGGTGATCAAGGGACTTAGACCGGTTCTTAGGATTTAACCTTCGCTATTTCAGGTGTGTAAACCAACACACTTTCTTAACTGAGTAATGTGATAACTTGTTTATGTAAATGAAACAGTGTGGTTGACTATTTTGGTACCCATTGAGGTATGGATACGGATTCGGGTAAGTCCGTTTCATTATGAGATATGTGATGATATATGATATCATGATTATGGGTGTATATTCGTTGAGATGCCATATTAAGCATGTGAGCATGATAGCATGATTGCACGATTTTGCATCTAGTATGATATGTGATTGGGTGATATGAGAGGAGGGGGAGTATGATATCCGTGTCTTTGGGACACTGTGTCTTTGGGACACAGAGGTTTGGCACCTCCAGTGGTTTGGTACCACATATTTTGTGACTTTGGGTCACCAGAGGTTTGGCACCTCGCGTCTCGCCCCAGGTGGCTTAGCACCACGGTGGGTTGGCCCCCATTGATTATACTGGGATTGGCGCTTGTGATTTGGTATCACACGATGGGTTGGCCCCATCATCGGATTTGTGATCATGCGGTCACCGGTGATTTGGTATCACACTATGTCTTTGGGACACCGAGGTTTGGCACCTCATTCGACTCGTCCCGTGGTTTGACACCACCGTGGGTTGGCCCCACTTATGAGATACGGATTGTCGCTAGTGATTTGGTATCACACGATGGGTTGGCCCCATCATTGGATTATTTGTGACTTTGGGTCACCGGTGGTTTGGCACCACATTATGGATATCGTGACTTTGGGTCACGGTGGTTTGGCACCACCGGTGGTTTGGTACCACACGGGTAGAAAAGGTGATATGGTTGGCTAGGATCGGGTGCATTACTTGCATTCTTTTGTTATGATGTGTGTTGGCATGTTATACCGGAGAGGATTTATACTGAGTCTTGCGACTCACTCTCTCCTTTGACTTTTCAGTGACACTTAGACGCGGACATGGAGCCGGATGGACTCGAGGTGCTCATGCCATGCTTAAATAAAGATTTGCTCGGACTTTCATTAATTTGGTACTTAAGCATATTCATTACTATTTGGTTTTATTTGGGTTTGTAAATGGCCTCTTAAATTATGTTTTGCTATGTTTATGTTTAAAGTAGATTTATAATATGTCTTAACAAATTAATTGGGTTAAAATGTGCTAAAACTTGAAAAGATAACGATTTCAAAACTACAAAAGCGATGTTTTAAGCTATACCATCGGGTATCACACTATGATTTGGGATAAAGTGAACTCAAATGTTTTCTAACTTAAATACGATCTTCTACTAATTCAAAAATGTTTTAGTAACAATAAGAAACAACTTAAACTTCTAAACGAGATGAACTAGTTTTACCTACCCATCGAATTAAGTTTTCAAAATTTTCGGTTTTTCAAATTCATCATCGATTTCAATCAAACCTACTCAAGTTTTTCTTCAAATACACAATTTAGCTTGGATGCGGTGGTTAAGTGGAATGTGTTTTCCTCAAAACTTTTAAACGAGTAGTGGGGATTTGGTAGAGTGAATTAAACCTTTTCGATAAATCTTTTCTTTCCAAAAACACCAAATTTTTGGTTTCTCCTGTGACCTCTCACGCCACTTTTCTTTTTGTTGTCCCCAAATCCTTTTAATTTTGTTTCGACATCTAGTCTTTGTCTTCTTCGTGCTCTTTCGTGCATTATTCGTAAGTATTTTATAAGCGTAGTGCAAATTTGTTTCATAGGAGAAGGTTAAAGGTGGAGTGTATTGGTTAACGTTGAGCGGTGTGGATACGCTTTCACTTTAAGGAGGATGAAGGTTTTAAGTTTAATATCTCTGTTTAGTTTTACTTAGGTGTTACAAATTTGTCTCTGGAATGTCAATATTAGGTTCCTAAAGGCTAGGGAGTGCTTACGTGTAGAAAACGATACAGGTGTGTACCTAGAAACATGGAAAATAAGAATCGCGAAAGCCAAAAAATGATTCTTTCAACGTGATACGACTGTGTGGTAGGCTACGTGCAAGGTGTGAGCTACAACACGACCATGTGATTGACGAGCCAGGCCGTGCATAAGTGACATGGCCATGTGATGGCAGGGCAAGGCCGTGTGAGCCTATTTTTCTAAAATGATCTGTAAGGTTGCATAGGTCGCCCAAGTCAACTGTGGACCTACTGTAGGTCAGTAACCGTTACTTAGACCCCTATTTATGTGATCTAATTATATGGTGTCTGACTGAGCATGATATCTGTACTGAACTAAATGTATGACCAGTTATTTACATGTTGCATGTCCTATTTGGTATGTTACATTGCATCGGGGAGGGTTGATAATATTTCAGAGGAAGTGTCTGAAAGGTTTTAAGCCTATTATCTGGTAGCCCAGCTGCATTATTCTGTTTACGTGCCGTATTTAGGTACAGTATGGTGTGTAGGGATGGGTGGGTTGATCATATCCCCACATGGTGTGTAGGGCTAGACGGAGATGGTGTGTAGAGGTTGATGGGTAGGATTCTGATATTCTGATTGCATTCTGTATCTGATTGGGCTGAGGCCCTAATATATTTCTAATTCTGTATCTGATTGGGCTAAGGCCCTATTATATATATCTGATTCTGCATCCGATGGGCTAAGGTCCAAACTGTTTTTGTAATGGGCTCCGGCCCATCTATGATTTTTTGATTTCTGTTGATTACTCTGTATGTTTGATATTTATGGGGCCTACACTGAGTTACGAAACTCACCCTTTTCTATTTAATCTGTCCAGGTAATCCCCAGTATTAGGCAGATCGGTACAGAAGAGGACTCGACAGTGACCACTGCTACTGCCTCATGATAGATTTATGGTTTATACTTACCATGGTTTTAATTTTTATTTGGGAAATTTTAATGTAATTATGGCCATTACGTATTTTGTTTAAATTTGGGATTTGCAACATTTATGGTTTTACTTCTATTAGTAGGGAAACTCGAGTTTTCAATACAAACAAACATTTTATCAAAATACACACAAAGTCGCAAGCTATTTTAAAAGCTTCCACAAAGTATAACGTTTTGAAAATGGATAATGATTGAAAAAAATGACACATTTTGAAGTTAGCATAAGATAATGAAAAGTGGTACAAATGGAGAAATGGTTTTAGCGTCATTGTAATTTCTAAAGCACTATCATGTGACATCACTAGGTTCGGTCATAATGTCTAGGCCGAGTTTGGGGTGTTACAAGTCCTTTTTTTATCAAACTGATCATTCAAACGATAAAATTTCTTAACGTAATTTTCACACAATCATACTATCATGCTGTAGACATTAAAATAATAATAAAATTATTATTTCGACTGCAGATTTGTGGTTCGAAACCACTATTCTGATTTGACTAAAAATGGACTGTTACAGAATATGAATTTTCCATATTAACTTCCACGTTTCTTTTATAACTTAGTGAGAGGAACTAAGCCCTTTTGCTATAATTCCTATCATCATCTTTTTTAGCTTATGAGTATTTTGATTTCACAGAATAGATTTAATTAGACGTTGTAGGTTAATTTTGTCTATCCTTACCTCTATTTTTTTTTTCAAAGTGTAATAGCAAAAAATATTTCATTTTTTCAACAATGATTTTATCCTCAATTTCCTCCAACCTTTATTTTCTTACTTTTTTTATCCATTATCTGACCCACTTTTTGACTTAGCTGTACTATGACTATTCTCATATGATATAGTTAGATCAAAATCTATAAACCACTAGCCCTATTATATATCCACATCCTTTTCATATATAATTTTCATTTCAGCCAATCTCCAACACCTTTGTTCCTTTTGATAGCCCTTCCAGATATCCACATCCTTTACATCTATAATTTTCCATTTCACCCAGTATCCAACACCTTTACTCCTTTCAATAAACTAGAAAAAATACATGATGCCATTATCTCTTTCCATATTGTTAGGAATGACTCATTACCAAGGTATCTTCCTTTAAGCAACGTCTGTTAGATTTGTAAAATAAATTTGAAATAAAACTTAATAAACTAGGATCTATCATGTCAAATCATCAAGAATAAATCAAGAACAAAACTAGATGCAGAAGCGTACCTGAATCCATGAATTCGTTGAAGTTTTTACTGGATCTTGGGGATTTGATCTTCCAAATTAGCACAAAAAAATTCTGAGAATATCTGCTCTCTCTTTCCTAATGATAGGATATTAGAAAAGATATCTTGTGTATAATTTTGGGACCATAACCCTAATATTTATAACCTTGGCATATTAGTTCTAATCAAATTCTAATTAGCCCATCATTAATTAGAATTTGATTATAACCCATACTTTATTTAATAATTAAATCCCAATAAAATTTTAACCAAATTAGATCACTTTTAATTTGGGCTAACCTATCATAATAGTAAATAATAACATGTAATTACCCTTATTATATATGTGATGTCCATATGTTCCAACAATCTCCCACTTGGACCACATATATATACTAATTACTTTATAATTACATGTCATTACATAACCTTATAAGCTCAAAATTTTACTATCATATCCAAAAGGTATTCCGAACAATCTCGTCCATTAACGATGTGACTTTCGTTACATATATCGTAACTAAATCCATCTATGATCACGTATATTAACACAACCAAATGACATAGATCAAGTATGGATGTGTCTATATCATAAAAGCAAATTAACTTTATTTATGTAGGAAATAAACTTAATATCTTTAAACTGAAATAACTGAAATGTGTCTATATCATAAAAGCATTTAAAAATAAAAACTCTCACTAAAACAAAATATGTAACCGCTCGATTTTGACCCTAATCCAAATGGTGGTTTTGGGACCACGAGTCCTAGTCAAAAATATTTTTATTATTTTTGGTGTTAATTATATATGATTGAGCATGTGTAAAAGTTTCGTAAGATAATTTGTCCGTTTGAGTGTTTAATTTTAGAAAAAGGACTAAATTGCATAAGTAATAAAAGTAGCCTTTCGTTTGATTGAGTGGTTAAATTGATGTGTCTTTATGAATAGAAGGCCTTATGTTGTAAATTATCCTTTTTGTGAGTATAGTGGACGGCATTATGTAAGTTAAATAGTATAATATATTGTTTATAAAAGATAAAATTATTAATGGTATATTATAATGATATTATTTTAATAAAAACAAAACATAAAAAGAAAGTGGCCATTTCTCATCTTCTTTATGCCGAAAGTAGAGAAAAAAAAACAAGAAATCTAAGCTAGGTTCGGCCATGGAATTAGCTTGATTCAAGGTGAGTTTTTGCTTGGTTCTTGATAATTTTTACGTTTTTGAGATCGTTGCTTTGAATACTATTCGACCCATGTTAGAATTTTTGATTTTGATGCATGTTTGGTGTTCGGCCATTGATGAAAACTTGTGTTTTGTAATGTTTGTTGACAAAATATTAAGGATATGTTTTAGATTAACATGTTTTGTATTGGAAATTTTGATGATTTTGAGTAATTAGGACTAAATTGTGAAAATTATAATTTGAAGGGTCAAAATGAGAAATAAATGAAATGTATGAGTTTGTATAAGAACTATGAATATCGGCCCTAAAGGAGTGTGGTCAAATTTTAAATATTTTGTGTTTTATGCTATAGGGACTAAATTGTAAAAAGTGTAAAATGTTAGGGGTAAATTTGTAAATTTTTTAATTATGTGTTTTTGGATTAAATTGAATGAAAAATATGTTGAATGAGCTTAATTTTTAATTTATTTAGACCAAGAACAAAAAGGATCGAGATTGGATAAGGAAAGGCGAAGTTGATCGAATAGTCGGGAAAATAAAATCCGTCGATACTCAAGGTAAGTTTTTAAGCAATTGGGTTGATTTGAATATCTATTCATAATGATGATTATGAATTTTATAGAAGTATTTATGGACTATATGGTAATGCCGAATGAAATAATTGATGAAAATGTGAATTTAGTTGAATGAGATGTATGCATATATGATAATGATAATTATGTAAGGTATATATTTAAATGATGGAATTGATTGAATGTGATGCATATTTTCATCTTAATAGTATAATCAAATGTGTTGTTGGAAAGTGGATGTAATAAGCAAGATTGAATGTTTAAGTATATATTTGTCTGTTGAAGTGAATAACAGTTTCAAGTAAAGTACTAGGTGGCACTAAGTGTGCGATACATTACAAGTAATTGGCACTATGTGTGCACTTTATCAAAGTAATGACACTAAGTGTGCGATACGTTACATGGTTTGCACTAAGTGTGTGGGTTTGCGGATCCTCCAAGAATATCAACTAGTGAATTGTGATAAACGAAATGAAATAAACAGGTATGTGATTCATAATAGTTGGGAAATTTATACTAATGTGGTAAGTTATATGTGCTTCTAAAATTAAAGAAATGAGATGTGATTATTAGTTTTTGAGTTTGTTTTGATATGAAATAATGATGCATAGTTTAATATGAAATCTAATGAGGAATGCATGAGTATTCGGTTTTGAAACTACTAAATATGGTAGTTAATGAATAGTAATATGATCTATACTTATGATTATGAGTTTCGTTGATGATCATGATAAATTGATTTAATTTGTATAATGTTAAATTGTATGCTTTACAATTGCTTATAACTTACTAAGCTATGTTAGCTTACTGTGTGTGTTCATTTGATTATTTTATACATTTTGAAGTATAAGTACGAGCTCGGGGATTATCGTCAAAGTCAATCACACTATCAACAACTTTTGGTACCCTTTTTATAAGTTAAACTTTTGAAACTATGGCATGTATAGGCTATATTACTCTTTTGAGTTCATTATGAATGAGATGTATATAAAATGCCATGTGAAAATGGCTATGTTTCTATGCTTGGGTTTGATTTGAATATGTTTGATCATGGTATTAATATTTATGTATGTTTGGCCTTGTTATAAGCTTATTTTGGAAGTTCATTTCATAATAGGTTATATGATATAAATGAGTACATGAATTCGGTTTTGAGTAAGACATATAGTGTATTTTAGTTGGTGGATATACTTTTGCTTTATTATATATGTACCTACTAGTTAAGTTAAGAAATGACTATGTTATATTTTATGAATGTGACTATTGAATGTGGGATTTTAATGATCAAATTGTAGTATACTAGTTTATAAATATTTGGCCATGGTATTGATCTAATTTGGAGTTTATAATTTTCATTGGATTTTCATATGGTATTCGGATATGAGGTTTGAATGATTAAATTATCTTTGTGAACATCTAATTTTGGTATTTATCTCATTTAATCAATATAGTTACATGAATGGTATGAATGACATTATAGGTTATGTTCTTAAGTTGAGTACATTCGAAAGTGATATGTGTAAGGGGTTTGATCTTTTATGTTTTAGGTCATGTATATGCTTGGTGTTTGAGTAATTTGATCATGTCACTTATAAAGCATGGACCGATAATATAGTTAGATGTTTTTAGAAATTAGTAAAGTTTTGGCATATATGTATATATATCTTAAATGTTGGGTGCATTGTTGGTAAATTGAATAAGAGTAAATGTGCACGTTCAGCTATTGTAACCAAAATGACCAAATGAATAGTACTTTTACTATTTGATAAAAATTTACTTATATATGAAATTGATGATATAGATTTGTGATATGTAAGTTAATGTTCAAAGCATGTCATGAAAGTACATCATTATCTTTATTGCATTCAGCTATGACTTTATATTGGTAACTAGTTACTATGATTTGTGTTAAGCTTGGTAATGCCTTGTAACCCTAATTCGATGACGGATACGAATTAAGGGTGTTACAAATTGATTGGTATCAGAGCTACGATTTAGTTGATTCTCAGACTAATGTAGCGCGTGTGAGTCTAGCTATACATGCCATAATTTTTACTGTGATAGAGTGGTGACTTCTGACCACGAAATGTGTTTTTCTTCTTTCATATAGTAATGGATCCTGATCTTGAGCGAGTCATAGCTGATGACATTGAGAGTGTGGCGCTTGCTCCCGCCAAGGGACCGCGCTGGTTGAATCTCAACCAGCTACGAGTAACCAAGATGTGGGGGCTAAGCAAGCCTTTTTTAGTATATTGAACGATTGGTTCAATCAATATATCCAGACCAATCCGGCTGTTCAACAACCTCTGAATCTGAATACTCCTCCTGTAGTATCGATGGTACCCCCGATCGTTAATCTTGAGAGAATAAATAAGCCTCCGGTTGATAAAATTAGAAAACACGGGGCTCAAGAGTTTAGAGTTGAAGATGATGATGATGCTGAACGAGCTAAATTTTGGCTCGATCATACAATTTGTGTTTTTGTTGAACTCTCCTGCACCTGATGAGTGCTTGAAATGTGCTATTGGTGGATTACGAGATTCTGCCTGCTATTGGTGGAACACTTTCGTACCGATAATCCCAAAGGAACGAGTTACTTGGGACTTCTTCCATACAGAGTTTCGCAAGAAATACATCAGGCAGTGATTTATAGATCTGAAACGCAAGGAATTTCTCTAGCTTAAACAGGTTTGTATGACCATATCTGAATATGAGCGCAAGTTTGTGAGACTTAGCCGATACACCCGCGAGTGTGTTTCATCTGAGGCTGCTATGTGCAGAAGATTTAAAGAAGGGTTAAACGAAGATATAAAATTACTGGTTGGCATACTTGAAATAAATGAGTTCGTGGTACTTGTTGAGTGAGCTTGTAAAGCTCAAGAGCTGGGAAAAGAAAAATGAAAAGCTGAGTTTGAAGCTAGAGATTTACGTAAGAGATCAGCAAGTAAATTTCCTCAAACATCATCAAAGAAGTTCAAAAATGACAGTAGCCGATCCAAAGCTAATACAGGGATCTCTATATGAGAACGACCTCCAGTTAGTTCACGAACTACCTCGATTGCTAGTGTCGATAATACTCAACCGAATAAGCTCGAGTGTCAATAGTGTGGTACGCGACATTTTGGTGAATGTTGGGGCAAGTCCAACAATCGAACTTGCTACAAGTGTGGTTCGCAGGATCACTTCATTTGGGATTGCCCGGAGTTAGCTGAAAAGGAAAATGCTTAGAGTGTAAGACAGAGCGGTACTATAGCTAGAGGTAGACCACCCCAAAATGTAGGAGGTAAGAGCGACACCCAGAGAGGGACTTCGGATATAGCTATTCGATCAGAGGCTCGTGTACCAGCTAGAGCCTATGCCATTCGTGCCCGAGAGGAGGCTTCATCTCCAAATGTCATCACCGGTATATTCACTCTCCTTAATACTAGTGTAATTGCTCTGATTGATCCCGTTCAACCCATCCCTATGTGTGTGAAACGTTAGTATCCAGCAAGACTCTACCTGTTGAGTCTACTGAGTTTGTGATTCGGGTTTTGAACCCCTTGGGCTAGTGTGTGCTAGTTGATAGAGTGTCCAAGAATTGCCCTTTGATGATTCGAGATTCATGTTTTTCGGTTGATTTGATGTTATTACCATTTGATGAGTTTGATATTATCCTTGGTATGGATTGTTTAACCGTGCACGATGCAATAGTGAATTACAGATGAAAGACTATTGATCTGCGATGCCAGAATAATGAGATAATTCGAATAAAATCTGCCGATTTGAATGGGCTACCAGAAGCGATATCTTCGACGTTGGCTCGACAGTATTTGAGAAAGGGTTGCGAAGCTTACTTTGCTTATGTGATTGATAGTAAAGTGACTGAAAAGAAGGTAGAAGCTGTACTAGTTGTATGTGAGTATGCGGATGTGTTTCCAGAAGAATTGCTGGGTTTGCCACCTGTCCGGGAAGAAGAGTTTGGAATTGAGTTGGTGCCAGGTACGACTCCAATTTCTATAGCTCCGTATAGAATGGTACCAATTGAATTAAAAGAGTTGAAAGCCAAGTTGCAAGAATTGACAGATAGGGGTTTTGCTCGACCGAGTTTCTCTCCCTAGGGTGCACCAGTTCTTTTTGTGAAAAAGAAAGACGAAACTTTGAGAATGTGCATCGACTACCGACAAGTCAATAAAGTGACCATAAAGAATAAATATCCACTTCCACGTATCGATGATTTATTTTATCAGCTTAAGGGAGCCTTAGTATTTTCAAAGATCGACCTGAGATTAGGTTACTATCAACTACGAGTTAGAGACTCAGATGTACCTAAGACTGCTTTTTGGATGAGATACGACCATTACGAGTTTTTGGTGATGCCGTTTGGACTCACTAATGCCCCTACTATTTTCATGGATATGATGAATCGGGTATTTAGACCATATCTAGATCGGTTTGTGGTTGTATTCATAGATGATATTTTGATCTATTCGCGTGACGAAACCGAGCATGCCGAACACTTAAGACTTGTGTTATAGGTTTTGCGTGATAAGAAGTTATAGTCAAAATTCAGCAAATGTGAGTTTTGGTTAAATGAAGTTAGTTTTCTGGGGCATGTTGTTTCAACATCAGGTATTCGGGTTGATTTGAGTAAAATCTCGGCTATACTTGATTGGAAACCCCCACGAAATGTTTCTAAAGTTTAGTGTTTTCTGGGACTTATCGGTTACTATAGATGCTTTGTGAAAGGGTTTTCAATGATTGCAGCTCCAATGACAAAGTTGTTGCAGAAAGATGTTAAGTACGATTGGTCAGAAAGGTGCCAGAAGAGTTTGATCAGCTAAAAACTTTGTTAGCGGAAGCTCAAGTTTTTGTTTAGCCAGAGTCGGGTAAATAGTTTGTTATCTTCAGTGATGCATCCTTGAACGGGTTAGGCTGTGTTTTGATATAGGAAACTAAAGTTGTAGCCTACGCCTCGAGACAGTTGAAGTCGCACAAAAATAACTATCTGACGCATGATCTCGAGTTGGCTGCCATAGTTTTTCTTTGAAAATATGGCGCCACTATCTATTTGGTGAAAAATGTCATGTCTATTTCGACCACAAGAGTCTAAAATACTTGATGACTTAGAAAGATCTAAATTTGAGACAACAATGATGGTTGGAATTGTTAAAAGACTACGAGCTAGTGATCGATTATCACCCGAGAAAAGCTAATGTGGTTGCTGATGCACTAAGCCAAAAATCACTATTTGCTCTATGTGCTATGAATGCGGATATAGCTATGACTGATGACAGTGCAATTATTGTAGAGTTGAAAGCGAGACCGTTATTTGTTTGACAAATTTGCAAAGCTCAAAAGGTTGATAATGATTTATTAGCAAAAAGGAATCATTGTGGTTCGAATACTAATTCAGAAATTCAGATTTATGTTGAGGGATGCTTACGGTTCAGAAATCGAATATGTGTACCAAAGAATCCTGAGTTGATTCGGATGATTTGTAATGAAGCTCATAATAGTAGATTGTCTGTTCATTCGGGCAGCACGAAGATGTATAATGATTTAAAATAGCATTACTGGTGGCACGGTATGAAATAAGATATTTTAGATTTTGTGTCGAAGTGTTTAATATGTCAACAAGTAAAAGCTGAGCATTAGGTGCCATCGAGATTGCTTCAATCAATTATGATACCTGAATGGAAATGGGATCGAGACACGATGGATTTCATAGCTGGGTTATCGTTGACACCGAGCAAGAAGGATGCAATCTGGGTTATTGTTGATAGATTGACGAAATTGGCTCATTTTATTCCGGTACATATGAATTTCTCGCTTGATAAGTTAGCTGACTTGTACATTCCCCAGATTGTACGATTGCATGGAGTACCTATTTCTATTGTTTTAGAAAGAGATTCGAGGTTTACATCACGGTTTTGGAAGAAATTGCAAGACGCTTGTAACACCCCAAACCCGGCCTAGACGTTACGACTGGATCTGGCATGTCACATGGAAAGGTTGTTAAAGAATCTACGCATTCATTAAAAATATCAAGTTTTGTTGCTTGTGAAAAATCCAATTTGTTTTATAGTTCTCTTTGCAAAAACATTTTCGTTGCTATTTCTGATGATCTTGTTTATAATTAATCCAACTCAATGAGTTTCGAAAAATGACATTTAAATTATTTTAGACATGCGATATTTTGAAAAGAGTTATCAACGTTAAGAAAATCCATAGTTTTATCCATTATAGTTTGTAAACCGTGTATTAACATTATGGAAAACCGTTAATAATGTTTTAGAAAATCCCAAATTGAGCAGTCAAAATTAATAAGCAGTAACCGAATTAAAAGCTAAAACCAAAACAAAATACCAAAGGCCTTATTACAAAACAAAAACAAAAATTTAAATAAAATCTATAATACCGCAAAATGAAATTTATTAAGCTACGATGCATGGCCACCACAGAGTTCACCTCGGTTCTAAATTTGCAAAGCTAGGAATTACCTGCAAAATTAAGCAGAGGGGTGAGTTACGAGAACTTAGTATGTAATCCCCCATACGAACGATAACTGGGCCTAAGCCCACAGAAGCACATTGAGCCTTAGCTCCCACAGTAATGAAATTGGTCGAAGCCCATAAGAGTCGAACTGGGTCGTAGCCCTAACAACATGGCATAAATAGTGAATGCAATGTAACCCAGCCCAACCTAGTATTCCATCCTGTACACTTCACTCCATATATCCAACCTCAACACTCCTGTGGGGATTTCTACAATCAACCCTCCATCCTCTACACTCCTCTTTGGCAGTCATGCTGCTCAAAGCCGATATAATGTGACAGAGTCACCGATATGTGTGGCACCAAGCCATCGAAACAATGTGGCAGAGCCACCAAAATAATAATATAATCGACACAATATGATTGACACAGAGTCATCAATAACTGTATTATGCTTGGCACATAGCCATCAGAGACGATAATATAATCGGCACATAGCCTTAGATAAATACGATTGGCACAAAACCATAATCAAGATGGCACGGAGCCATATTTAGGTTGGCATATAGCCATTATACAGAATGTGGAAGAGCCACCGATATATACTTCCCGATCATGAATATCCCAACCCCACGCAATATGTCGTGTATGTCATGCTCAATCATTACACGTGTATGTAGAATGGCCATGCTCAATAACAATCATTTAAACATGTAATAAAAGCATATCAGTCATACAACCATAGCCAAACCGATCTTATCATAGCACAAGCCAATCACTTACCTACAAGGGCAAATCAGTCATTTTACCCTATAAGGGTATTTTGGTAATTCTACCCTTCGGGGGTAGTTCGATAATTTTACTCATAACTAATTCCTGTATGCAGTGTGTCACAAACATAATCAATCATACAATTAACACATAAAACGCTAGTACTACCACGAGGGTACAACGATCATTTTGTCGTTTAGGGGTAAAATAGTAATTTCACAAATAAGGGGTATTTCGGTAATTTTGCAAACTAGGGGTATTTCAGTAATTTTGTAAACCAGGGGTATTTCGATAATTTTGAAAACAAGGGGTATTTCAATAATTTTATAAACTAGGGGTATTTTGGTAATTTTACAAACAAGGGGTATTTTGGTAATTTTACAAACCAAGGGTATTTTGGTCATTTTACAAATCAGGGTTGTAATATCCAGAATATATGGGTTATGCATTTTTTAACTTAATTGTATGTGGTTGCATGCCTATGTGTAGTTGAGCGTGCTTTGGGAGTTTTAGGAACTTCAGTATGTAAGAGAATGCCTTAGAAAAATATTAAATTTTTAAGTCTTAAGATGGAGATAAGCAAGATAGGCTTTAAGAAAAATTGGCATGAGGTTTTAATCATAACAAGTCAATTGGCAAGGTGGTGTTGGCACATGGGTGAATGTATGAGAGGAGAGGTTCGAATCCCTTAGCTAGCAATTGGAAGGAATTTTATTTTTGTTCTCTTTCCTATAGTGTCGGTCAAGCCTTATCTTAGTATGGATGGATTTTCTTTCATTTTTGGATAGTAGACCAAAAGGAAAAGGCAAGTTATTAGTTAAGGTATGGAATCAAGATGTTATAGAAGTATAAGGGGACAAAAGGCTTGATGAATGGGTGATGTTTTGGAAGTTTTTCTATGGCTATTTGACCATGAATGTGGACGGCATAAGGGGCTAAGGGGGTTGGATTTATTGTGATAGTGATTAGGGGGAAGATAGGGAAGAAATGAGGAGGAAGAAGTCGTATTGTGTTGGCATGTGAGTTGGTCGAATGTTCTATGGGATTAGGGGGTGATAGTTGGCCCAAAATCTTAACATTTTGTGCATTTTTTTCCCTTTTCTCCAAAATCTTTCTTCTTAGCCGAATTTGTCATTGGCATTAGGTGAAAGTTTTGTTTTGTTTTGGCTATCATTTTTGACCATTTTGGTGTAATTGCCTATTCTCTCAAGTTTCTTTTTCTCTATTGCCGAAAAAACCAAAAAGCTTAGAAGACATTTCTCTTTTCTTTTCTTCCTCTCTAGTGCTGAAATCATCCTAGCACTAAGGTCCTTTTTCACTTTTTTCTTTTCTCCTTCTTTCTCTTAGCCGAAACCATCCTCCATCTTCACCATAATCATAACATCTTAAACCACCATCTTTCTTTCTTCTCTTTTAGTTAAAGCCGAAACCACCATCTTTTTCTCTTCTCTTTTGTTAAAGCCAAAACCACCATTTCTTTTCTTCTTAATTGTTAAGGCCGAATCTCTTTATAGTTCAAGTAAGGGTACAATCATTCTCCATGTTACGGGTAAGGATTATCTATCAATCGTTCTTCTTTCTTTTCTTTTGGATTAGCCGATTTTAGGAATCTAATCCTCTTATTTCTCCTTGGTCGAATCTTTGAAGAAGGATTTTGGGATTCTTTTTGTAGCCAACGATTAAGGAGAGATCCATCGGAAATTAAATATTCAAGGTAAAGGAGTTTTATATACGTATTATATCGTTTTAGATAGTAATTGCTTTCGTTTTAGGGGACTCTATCGCCGATCATTTTTCCGTGAACGTAAGATTTTGGGGCAAACAAAATAGGTTCGAAAAGAGCGGTAAGGAGTGTTTGGAAGAGGGTGGTTACATTATACCCTCAAATTTCAAATGAAGGGCTGTATCGGGGATTCGAGACTTTCCACCGGGTTGTGGACCTTCTGCCAATGAAGATCGATTATTTGAAGTCATGCGTACACCCGAGCCCCTATTTGTTCGTGGTTTGTCATCGGATTTTGATCCATCTATTGGAGAAAAATCACATATAATAGTTGTCCAAGATTCCGAGGGTAAGGAATTAGATTATTTATCAATAGTATAGATTTATAAGTAATAGTGTGTTCTAATCAAGTGTGATAAATAATTAGGTGTCGACGAGCGGAAAGGTATCGTTCTCACTGTTATAAGGTGTGTAACACTATTCTAAATTTCTCATAGATCTAAAATAATAATGATTTGTATGAATATATGTATGATAATGGTTGCGAGTACCATTTAGTGGTACACGATATTTAGGTATGTTTACCCCATTACTTCGTTAATAATGCTATAAGCATAAATATGAAATAAGTATGACTCTGTTATGATTTTGGGGTATATTGCATAAAATCTGAATAATATGTATGTGTATGGGCATATGGGTGATATTGATAAAGGGGAAGTGTTCCGGTGGTTTTTACCACATTATCCGGTGACTTCGGTCACATAATATGAATCTGGTGACTTCGGTCACATAATATGAATTCGGTGACTTTGGTCACATATATGAATCTGGTGACTTCGGTCACAATTATCTGGTGGCCATGCCACAAAATTATAAGGCGATGTGCATGTTAAGCTGCAAAGAATCCTTCGATGGTGTGTAGTAGATGGAGGGTCGATTTAGTAATCCCCACGGTGTGATTGGCAGCTACGGGTGGTGTGTAACGGATGGATTTTTAGGTGGGCTCGGGATTGCATTTCATTTTTATATATATACATGTGATTTAATCGATTTTATTTGATTTGATATAAAATGGGCTTATGGCTAAATATGTTTTAAATGGGCTTAATGGTTTTTGATCGTTTGGGCTTTTAGTGTAATGTTACACATTGAGTCATTGACTCACCCTTTTATTGGATATATTTGGTGACTCTTAGCATGATGGATCGGGTCAACGAGGACTACGTGGTGGCCATTGCTCAACTAAGTATTTCGGAGTTTCTTTTAATTAAACTTACTAAGTTTATTTTTATTATTTAGGACTTATTTTGGGTTATGTTATTTTTGTAATAAGGCCACTATAAACTGTTTAAATTTTTACGTTTTAGATTTTTAATCTGCTACGATCAAATATTTACTAAATAATTAAATGATTTCGAAAAAAATAACTTAAACTGTTTTGACACCTAAAACACCTATGTTTTTTTTTTTTTTACAATGATAATAAGTTTTTCATAAAATTTGGTTTTCTTTTAACTTAAAATCTTTCTCTTAAAGATAACGTTTTAATGAGACACCAACTATATTAAACACCATTTACAACGCGACCACTAAATAGATCCATTTTATACGAAACCATCATATTTTCTTATAAAACAAAATGAGAATTAATTGAAAATTTACTCGAGGAACATACTGGATCCGGTCAAGGCTTGTGGGCTGGGTTTGGGGTGTTTCAACTTGGTATCAGAGCCCAGTTTTAAACTCTCGGCCTTGGGTTTTGAAGCCCACAACATTTTCAAAATTTGGCCCAAATGACTTTTTGAAAATTTTCTTTAGTTAAAATGGTTTTATAGAAGCATGGCTTTTGAGTTCTCGGCCAGTCCATCGGTAAGTTCTTTTGTCGATAAATTGATGTGAATGTATGATATTTTAAGTGATAAGCCTAAGGAAACTATACTTTAGAGACATGGACCCTAGGTGTATGTGTACTTCTACGGAAAAACCACTGAATAAATCTTTGTTACATATAACTTTCTTTAAACAAGAAGTGAAAAGACTCTAATACATAAAAATTTTTCGTAAAAATAGATAAGACGCGTAGTAGACATGAGTTCTAGGGGACGTGGTCGTCGTGGACGTGGTAGAGGCAGAATGGTTATGTCGGAACTAGTTAGATCTGGTCAAGGTTTCGAAAATGAAGCTCCGCCACCGGCTGTTGGGGTGGAATTTCAAGAGCAAACTGGGGGAGATGATGCATTATCACAGGCTATGCTGTGAGTTTTGGAACAACTAGCAGGAGCTAGTATGGGAAATGGGGCTCGAAAGTCAATAGTGAGAGACTTAGATCAAACAATTTGAGATTTTTAGGGAGTATCTAGAGTAGCTCGAATGTAGTGGAGATTGGTTAGAGCGATCGAGAGGATCATAGACGATTTGGACTGCCTTTGTTGAAGAAAAGTTAAAGGTCTTTGTTTCACTACTTTGTGATGAGGCCTACCGGTGGTGGCTCTTTGTCAAGGAGAGTAGCCACGTGGATCGAGTGGATTGGGGTATTTTAAGGTTAAGTTTGAAGGAAATACGTTGGAGCTAGCTACATCGACTCTCAGAGAAAAGCATTTTGAATTTAGTGCAAGGAAATAAGTCGATAGTTAAGTATGAAGCAGAGTTTTTAAGACTTAGCCGATATCCTAGAGGGATAGTAGCTACTGATTATGAGCGTTGTGTCAGATTCGAGGATGGACTGAGAGATGAGCTACGAGTGTTGATTGCTCCATCCCGGGAAAGAGACTTTACAGTCTTAGTGGATTGGGAAAGGATAGCTGAAGAAGTTAAATGGTGAGAGGCGAGAATCAGGGACGGAGGTTAGAATAAGAATAAGAGAAATTTTGGATCTTCAGGGTCATCCGGGAATTTTCAAAAGAAACCTAGAGTTGATGGGCCGCGAGGTCAGCAGGTTGCTACGGGAGGACAATATCGTACTTGTGCTCAATGTGGGAAGATGCACCCGAGAGAATGTTGGAAAAAGACCGGGGGATGTTTCAAGTGCGGGTCTAATGATCATATGATTAAGGATTTCCCGATGAATGCAGATAAGAACTGCCCAGCAGGTCAGGGTGTTAATCAGGCTGGCAGAGGTGGACAGCAACCGATGAGGGGGCGTGGTCCAAATAGAAGAAGTAATGGTACTGGTAGAGGTCGTGGGACTCGTGAAGAGGCGATGGTAGTTCGAGGTGAGACAACCAGTCTCGGTATATGCGGTTAAATCATAAAGAGGATAGTGGCCTTTTGATGTTAACACGGCACGTTTACGATTTACGGGTTGCCCTTTATTGCTTTGATTGATATAGGGTCAACTCATTCATACATCGCTAGTGAAGTACTGGAACTCTGCATGTGACTTCTGAGACTGTACCTAGGAAGATGACTGTACTTAGTCCTTTAGGATAGACTGTAATAATAGATAAACTCTTTAAGGAAGTGCCTTTAGAAGTTCAAGGGACGCAGTTTCTGGCTGATTTAATGGAGTTGCCATTCGGGGAATTCGACCTGATCTTAGGCATGGATTGGCTAGTAAAATATCGTGCAAATGTGGATTGTGCTACTAAGTGGATGTCATTAAAACTATTGATGACAAA
Organism: Gossypium rotundifolium; assembly: GCA_025506655.1. NCBI lineage: Eukaryota > Viridiplantae > Streptophyta > Magnoliopsida > Malvales > Malvaceae > Gossypium > Gossypium rotundifolium. The sequence continues at coordinate 168,788,045 of CP106724.1, read as the reverse complement.
GAAGTTGTGGTGATGGGTAGAGACGAAATTACTTATCAAATGTAGTATCGCCTTAAGGCGAAAAAGATGGTTAGAAAGGGATGTGTAGCTTTTACGATGTTGGTTAGTGCCTTGGAGGTTAAGGAAGCAAGCTGTTGAAGAGGTCGGATGTGAGAGAATTTGTGGATGTTTTTCCGGAAGAACTTCCAGGATTGCCTCCGAATCGAGAGGTAAAATTTGGGATTGACTTATTGCCTGGAACGGCGCCAGTTTCTATCGCTCCGTATAGAATGGCACCAAAGGAGTTGGTTGAGCTTAAGGCTCAGATTCAAGAGTTGCTTGATCGTGGGTTTATCCGACCTAGTGTGTCTCCATGGGGAGCACCGGTCTTGTTTGTAAAGAAGAAGGATGAAACGATGAGAATGTGTATAGATTACTGGCAGTTGAATAAGCTGACCATCAAGAACAAGTATCCTTTGCCAAGGATCGATGACTTGTTCGATCAGCTTAAGGGAGCTGCGGTATTTTTAAAGATAGATCTAAGGTCGGGGTATCATCAACTTAAGGTGAAGGAAGCGGATATTCATAAGACAGCTTTCTGAACAAGATATGGGCATTATGAGTTTTTGGTAATGCCGTTCGGATTGACGAACTCCCCAGCTGCGTTCATGGATATGATGAATCGGGTTTTTCAACCCTACTTGGATCAGTTTATCGTGGTATTCATAGACGACATCCTGGTGTATTCTAAGTCGAAAATATAGCATGATGAGCATCTTCGGATAGTGTTGCAAGTGTTAAGGGAGAAGAAGCTTTATGCCAAATTCAGCAAGTGTGAATTTTGGCTGAAAGAAGTTGCATTTTAAGGTCATGTGGTGTCTGCAGAAGGGATAAGGGTGGATCCTTGAAGATTGAGGCAGTACTAGATTGGAAATCGCCTAAGTCCAGAATGGCGAGGTTCGTAGTTTCTTAGGTTTAGCGAGCTACTACTGGAAGATTCATCGAAGGATTTTCATCGATAGCTGCACCTTTAACGAAATTGTTGCGAAAGGAGGTACCTTTCATATGGGCTGATAAGCAGCAAGAGAGCTTTGAGAAGCTTAAGAGGGTTTTGACTGAAGCTCCAGTTTTGATTCAGCCTGAGGCAGGGAAGGATTTCGTGGTGTATTGTGACGCTTCTCACACAAGATTAGGATGTGTTCTGATGCAAGACGGGAAGGTAGTTGCGTATGCGTCTCGGTAATTAAGGCCACACGAGGTTAATTACCCGACGCATGATTTGGAGTTGGTTGCAGTAGTTTTTGCTCTTAAGGTTTGGAGGCATTATTTATATGGGGAAAAGTCAGTGATATACACGGACCACAAGAGTCTGAAATATCTGCTGACTCAGAAGGAGCTGAATCTGAGACAGCGAAGGTGGGTAGAGTTGTTGAAAGACTATGACTGTTCTATAGAGTACCACCCGGGCAAGGCAAATGTGGTGGCAGACGCTCTAAGTCGGAAAGTGGTATCAGATCTAAGGGCAATGTTTGCACATCTTAGTCTTTATGACGACGAAAGCTTGCTGGCAGAATTACAAGTAAAGCCGACGTGGTTGAGTCAAGTAAAAGAGAGACAGTTGGTAGACGATGATCTTAGTACTAAGCTTGGCGCAGTGCGAGAATGGGGAATTAGAAGATTATGGTATTAACTGTGATGGGGTATTGTGTTTCAAAGGTAAAGTCTGTATGCCGAGGAATTAGGAGTTGAGGCAAAGGATTCTTCAGGAGTCACATGGTAGCCCTTATGCTATGTATCCTGGAGGAAGTAAGTTATGCCGAGATTTACGAGATCAATTTTGGTGGCCTGGTCTTAAGCGGGAAGTTATAGAATTCGTAGGAAAGTGTTTAACGTGTCAACAAGTCAAGGCTGAACATCAAGTACCTTGAGATTGCTTCATAGATAAAGATTCCGATGGAAGTGGGAGAGAATCACCATGGACTTTGTTAGTGGGCTTCCTCCTACGCCTACTAAGAAAGACTCGGTGTGGGTGATAGTGGATCGATTGACAAAATCAACACATTTTATCCCGGTTCGGGTTGATTACTCCTTGCAAAAATTGGCAAAGTTGTATGTGGCTGAGATTGTGAGATTGCATGGAGTGCCGGTGTCGATTATTTCAGATAGGGATCCGAGGTTTACGTCTCGGTTTTGGAAAGCTGAAACACCCCACACCCGGCCCACGAGAATGGACCGGATCTGGTATGTTTCTAAAGTAAACCGATCTCAAAAACTTTCGTTACTTAGAGAAAAATTGTAGAGTTTTTAGAAAAACCATTATTTTGAGTTGGGCTTAGATTGAGAACCCATTTATTTAATCTTGTAAATCCAATTTAATGTAACATGTTCAAAATAGTTCTTAGCAAAATATTAAAAGCAAAGTAAAGACAAAGAATAATCCATCGGGCCTTATGGCCTTATTACATCAAGTAAACCCAAAATAAAATTTAAAAGTATTGAAATTAAATAAAGTCCAAGTTCTGAATAAACTCTTCAATTGATGCATGGCCTCCTCATGATCTACCGGCCCGGTCCGACACTGCTCATCACCTGAAAAATAATTCCCACAATGGGGTGAGTCAATGACTCAATGTGCACACAATACTATCATTCAATAAATCAGGCATTCATGATCAAATCATCAAGTCCATGTAATAATGAAATTATGATGCAACCCAAACCCAAAAACCTATATGCCATCCGCTACTCTCCACCGTACCAACCAACACACCGTAGGGACTACTAAGTCAACCCTCCATCCGCTACTCTCCACGTTGTGTCAATAGACACTATTGTAACCGGTTACCAAAATTTCGCAATGTGACCGTAGTCGACATATTTCGCAATGTGTAGTAGTCAACATTTTTCGTGGGTGAGACCAAGTCAACACTGTTCTCCCCTTTTCATAAATCCAATGCCCAAAACATATATACATATATAGCATAATTTAATTTCATGTTCATATTCTTATATTCGCATGTTATTAAATAACATTTTCACAATCCTAATGTAGTAGGAAACGTACCTTGGTACTTTTTGCCACATGTGTGGTACATAGCCATATTCATATTATTTTTCATATCATATATTAAAATATTTAACCATAATATATCGAAGAATAGTAAGGGTACACACCTTTTTTCGCTTAATAGGTTCCTTGAAATCAGAAGAACGATCTACCGATCTAGATCTTTATCTCCTATATTCGCCAATTATTAAAACATATTAACAAACCTATTTGGCTTAAAAACCAAATCCTAGTAGGATTTGTATTATTTACCTTGTTGCGAATTGGATGATTGTAAATCAAATCCAAATTACTAGTATCCTTTTTCCTTGAAATCGGCTAATACTAAATCATGTAACCATGTGAGTTTTCGCTTTTGAAATAATGAAAATAATTCCAAATACCAAAATTAAGCCTTGGCGAATATCACTTACCATACAAATTCCAAATCTGAAGAGAATTCCTTGCCCTATATGTCTGTCGAAATTTTCATGTTAGATCTAATCTAACATATACATCATAACCTTTAATCGAATAAATTATCTTACCTTGGATCCTTAGATTTCAAGGATTCCTCCTTGTATCAAACAGTTGTAAAAAGATCCTTAATGCCTTGACCGATTGCTTCCTTGCCTAGAGTTTCAGGGTTTCGGCTATGGAGATTTAATCAGGATCAAAAGAAAAAGGTTTTGGCTTGACAGATGAAGAAAAGAGAAGAAGAAAAGATAGAAAGAAAATTCGGCAGAGGGGAGCGAGCAAAGGGATTTTTGGCTACTTGGAAAGATGAGAGAAAAAGACCTTGGGTTCTCCTTTTATAGCCAAATTTGCTAGGCCAAGAGTCCTTGACTTGGCCACCACTCTCCCTTAAGATAATATTATCTCTTATTATTCACATATTTATGTGAATAAAACTCCTTTATTTATCTCTTATTATTCACATATTTATGTGGATAAAACTCCTTTATTTATCTCTTATTATTCACATATTTATGTGAATAAAACTCCTTTATTTATCTCTTATTATTCACATATTTATGTGAATAAAACTCTTCCTTTCTACAAACCCATGCCGTCCACCTCAAATATACGGAAGCAAAATAAAGCCTTCATTATTTGCTTCTGGATGACTCAAACTCAGCCCAAAACCTCTTGTATTTGGGCCATTTCCTAAAACCTTTGGTGGCATCTTGAGCCACATTTCCAAGTCCGTTGTTGGGTCAAATTTCTTGTGCTTTATATTTTTAGGGTCACTTGGCCCTAAGTTCCCTTTTGGGCTCTTAAATTCAACATTCAGGGGTCAATTTTAAGTTTCCTAAAATTTTCACGTGACTCAGTATTTTCGTGTTTCCAAAATGTTTAGGTTTCCAAAATGCTCAAGTTTCCTAAAATGTTCAGGTTTCCAAAATGTTCAGGTTTCCAAAATGTTCAAGTTTCCAAAATGTTCAGGTTTCCAAAATGTTCAGGTTTCCCAAAATGTCTAAGTTTCCAAAAATGTCTAAGTTTCCAAAAATGTCTAAGTTTCCAAAAATGTCCATTTCCATTTCCATTTTCATTTTCATTTCCATTTCCATGCATTTCTAGGTTTCCAAAAGTATCAAAATTTATTCATAGTACTTGAAACTTGTCATTCCATACAATTAATCTGAAATGCATAGGCCCTATTCAGATGTTACGGTTCTACCTCCTTAAAAATAATTTAGTCCTCGAAATTACTTAACGACAAATCGACAATCTTTCTCACCGACTATGCTTACTACCAAGACTCGATCTTAATAGAACCATCATACTTTCTAGGCACAATCTCTAAGTTCACATCCCTTAGAACTCATTTTCTAACGTCATGATTTAATCTGATTTAAAGTTTTATACATTAGTACTTGTTTCACTTTATTACTCATGAAGAAATTTTATGAAAAAGAGTTTAGGAGTGGTTCTTCGTATTCATACATGCACAGTCTTTTCATTCATTCATACATCCATCAAACAATTATGAACCTTAGTTCATTCGGAGAAACGTTGTAGTTTTTTTCCTTTGTTGTTGTTTTACCACTACCCGGGTATTTTAGTAATTTGTCCTATGTGGGTATTTTCGTAATTTGTCAAAATAAGGTTCCTTGGTGTTTTTGTCACAAAGTATTTTTGGAAATTTTAAAGTTCTCGGGGTATTTTGGAGAATTTTTGAAATCCGAGGGTTTTGCAGAAATTTTTTTTTGACCTTGGGGGTATTTTGGTAATTTTTCCACAAACCGGGGTAAATTGTAAAATTTCAATAAATCAGGGATATTTCAGAAGTTGCAAAACTTTGAGGGTTCTTTTTGAGAAATTTATTTTCCAAAACGATGAAGTTGCATAAATTTTGGAAGTTAGGGTCATTTTGGTAATTTTAGTAAGTTAGGGGCAATTTTGTAATTTTTCCAAAATCATGATATTTCGGTATTTTACAAATTAGGGTTTTTGAATGTTTATGAAATGTTGAAATTTTGGTAAAGTCGTTGAGTAGTTGAACATTTTACAAACCAAGTATGCGTTTTGGTAATTTTTGCTAAGGGCATTTTTGAAATTTTAAGTAAATCAAGAGTTTTTGAAAATGTTGTAAAAATAATTTTCTCATTTAAGAGAAAGTTTTAGAAGTTTAAAAAAAACTAGGGTTTGTTGTTTTGTTCTCTTCTTTTTTTTAAAACATGGCTAGTTCCTTTCGGGTTTTAGTCATTATGTTTAGCCTATGACCGAGCCCTCTTGGTCAGGGTGAACCAAAGCTACGCACCAGGCAGGATTCGTGTGGAGAGGAGGTGAGTCACGCGGACTGCTTAAATACCAAGCTCCCACCGAAACCATTCCTAGACATGAGCACAGAGGTTGCCACACCACTGAGCCCTCTGAGTTAGCCATAGGTTTGTTCAGTACATTAAGTCTTATGTGGTTTGTGTTTTGAGTAGTCTAATCCTAGGGTTCAAGTTCCTATCATTCTATTCTACGTTCCATGCCTTTTCTACCCTTATATAAATCACAGAATCACACATATAGTTAGGGTACTTACCTGGTGGACTGCGGGTCGGAGACTTAGGTGCCATGCCATAAAACCTGCTTATGTTTCAAAGAAAAAATCATTTGGCTCGCTTTGAAAACGTTTTGGGCCTTAGCCCACAGTGCCGAGAGTTTAAAAGCTGGCTCGATATTAAATCGAAAACACCACACCCGCCCACGAGAATGGACCGGATCTGGTATGTTTCTAAAGTAAACCGATCTCAAAAACTTTCGTTACTTAGAGAAAATTGTAGAGTTTTAGAAAACCATTATTTTGAGTTGGGCTTAGATTGAGAACCCATTTATTTAATCTTGTAAATCCAATTTAATGTAACATGTTCAAAATAGTTCTTAGCAAAATATTAAAAAGCAAAGTAAAGACAAAGAATAATCCACTGGGCCTTATGGCCTTATTACATCAAGTAAACCCAAAATAAAATTTAAAAGTATTGAAATTAAATAAAGTCCAAGTTCGAATAAACTCTTCAATTGATGCATGGCCTCCTCATGATCTACCGGCCGGTCAAAATCCTTGCTCATCACCGAAAAATAATTCCCACAATGGGGTGAGTCAACAGACTCAATGTGCACACAATACTATCATTCAATAAATCAGGCATTCATGATCAAATCATCAAGTCCATGTAATAATGAAATTATGATGCAACCCAAACCCAAAACCTATATGCCATCCGCTACTCTCCACCCGTACCAACCAACACACCGTAGGGACTACTAAGTCAACCCTCCATCCGCTACTCTCCACGTTGTGTCAATAGACACTATTGTAACAAAGTTACCAAAATTTCGCAATGTGACCGTAGTCGACATATTTCGCAATGTGACCGTAGTCAACATTTTTCGTGGGTGAGACCAAGTCAACACTGTTCTCCCCTTTTCATAAATCCCAATGCCCAAAACATATATACATATATAGCATAATTTAATTTCATGTTCATATTCTTATATTCGCATGTTATTAAATAACATTTTCACAATCCTAATGAGTAGGAAACGTACCTTGGTACTTTTTGCCACATGTGTGGTACATAGCCATATTCATATTATTTTCATATCATATATTAAAATATTTAACCATAATATATCGAAGAATAGTAAGGGTACACACCTTTTTCGCTAATAGGTTCCTTGAAATCCAGAGAACGATCTACCGATCTAGATCTTTATCTCTATATTCGACCAATTATTAAAACATATTAACAAACCTATTTGGCTTAAAAACCAAATCCTAGTAGGATTTGTATTATTTACCTTGTTGCCGAATTGGATGATTGTAAATCAAATCCGAAATTACTAGTATCCTTTTTCCTTGAAATCGGCTAATACTAAATCATGTAACCATGTGAGTTTTCGCTTTTGAAATAATGAAAATAATTCCAAATACCAAAATTAAGCCTTGGCGAATATCACTTACCATACAAATTCCAAATCAAGAGAATTCCTTGCCTATATATGTCTGTCGAAATTTTCATGTTAGATCTAATCTAACATATACATCATAACCTTTAATCGAATAAATTATCTTACCTTGGATCCTTAGATTTCCAGAAGGATTCCTCCTTGTATCAAGCAGTTGTAAAAAGATCCTTAATGCCTTGACCGATTGCTTCCTTGCCTAGAGTTTCGTGGTTTCGCTATGGAGATTTAATCGGGGATCAAAAGAAAAGGTTTTGGCTTGATGATGAAGAAAAGAGAAGAAGAAAAGATAGAAAGAAAATTGGCAGAGGGAGCGAGCAAATGGATTTTTGGCTACTTGGAAAGATGAGAGAAAAAGACCTTGGGTTCTCCTTTTATAGCCAAATTTGCTAGGCCAAGAGTCCTTGACTTGGCCACCACTCTCCTTAAGATAATATTATCTCTTATTATTCACATATTTATGTGAATAAAACTCCTTTATTTATCTCTTATTATTCACATATTTATGTGGATAAAACTCCTTTATTTATCTCTTATTATTCACATATTTATGTGAATAAAACTCCTTTATTTATCTCTTATTATTCACATATTTATGTGAATAAAACTCTTCCTTTTCTACAAACCCATGCCGTCCACCTCACTATACGGAAGCAAAAATAAAGCCTTCATTATTTGCTTCTCGGATGACTCAAACTCAGCCCAAAAACCTCTTGTATTTGGGCCATTTCCTAAAACCTTTGGTGGCATCTTCAGCCACATTTCCAAGTCCGTTGTTGGGTCAAATTTCTTGTGCTTTATATTTTTAGGGTCACTTGGCCCTAAGTTCCCTTTGGGCTCTTAAATTCAACATTCCGGTCAATTTTAAGTTTCCTAAAATTTTCATGCTGCTCAGATTTCCAGGTTTCCAAAATGTTTAGGTTTCCAAAATGCTCAAGTTTCCTAAAATGTTCAGTTTCCAAAATGTTCGTGTTTCCAAAATGTTCAAGTTTCCAAAATGTTCGTGTTTCCAAAATGTTCGGGTTTCCCAAAATGTCTAAGTTTCCAAAATGTCTAAGTTTCCAAAATGTCTAAGTTTCCAAAATGTCCATTTCCATTTCCATTTTCATTTTCATTTCCATTTCCATGCATTTCTAGGTTTCCAAAAGTATCAAAAATTTATTCATAGTACTTGAAACTTGTCATTCCATACAATTAATCTGGAAATGCATAGGCCCTATTCAGGATGTTACAAAAGCATTGCACCAGGCTTTGGGCACCAGATTGGACTTCAGTACGGCATTTCATCCACAGTCGGACGGCCAGTCTGAGCGAGTAATCCAAGTCTTAGAGGATATGTTAAGGGGATATGTGATAGATTTCAGAGGAAGCTAGGAGGAGTTATTACCTTTAGTAGAATTTGCGTCCAACAACAGTTACCAAGCCAGTATTCGGATGGCACCGTATGAAGCACTATATGGACGAAAATGTCGCACTCTTATGTGTTGGACAGAATTAGGGGAACGTCAAGTTTTGGGTCCAAAAATAGTGGCTGAATCCGAAGAAAAGGTTAAGGTAATCTGGGCTCGGTTAAAGGAGGCATCTGATAGGCAAAAGTCGTACGTAGATCTTAAGCGGAAAGAAATAGAGTTTGTTGTGGGGGATCAAGTATTCCTAAAGGTTTTACCTTGGAAAAAAGTGATGAGATTTGGTCGCAAATGGAAGTTAAGTCCCAGGTTCATAGGACCTTATCGGATTTTGAAGCGAGTCAGACCAGTGGCATATCAGTTAGAATTGCCTTCGGAGTTGAAGCAAATGTACGATGTGTTTCATGTTTCAATGTTACGTCGTTATCGGTCGGATCCATCTCATGTAGTGCCAGTTGAGGAGGTGGAATTAAGACCAGATTTGTCCTACGAAGAGGAGCCAATTCAAATTCTGGAACGGGATGTAAAGGTGTTATGGAGAAAATCAGTTCCTCTTGTCAAAGTGTTATGGCGTAATCATGGATCGGAAGAAGCTTCGTGGGAGCCGGAGGAAACAATGCGACAGCAATACCCTCACTTGTTCTAACCAGGTAATTTTGAGGTCGAAATTATTTTTAAGGAGGGTAGAACTGTAATATCCAGAATATAGGGGTTATGCATTTTTTTAACTTAATTGTATGTGGTTGCATGCCTATGTGTAGTTGAGTGTGCTTTGGGAGTTTTAGGAACTTCAGTATGTAAGAGAATGCCTTAGAAAAATATTAAATTTTTAAGTCTTAAGATGGAGCTAAGCTAGATAGGCTTTAAGAAAAATTGGCATGAGGTTTTAATCATAACAAGTCAATTGGCAAGGTGGTGTTGGCACATGGGTGAATGCATGAGAGGAGAGGTTCGAATCCCTTAGCTAGCAATTGGAAGGATTTTTATTTTTGTTCTTTTTCCTATAGTGTCGGTCAAGCCTTATCTTAGTATGGATGGATTTTCTTTCATTTTTGGATAGTAGACCAAAGGGAAAAGATAAGTTATTAGTTAAGGTATGGAATCAAGTTGTTATGGAAGGATAAGGGGACAAAAGGCTTGATGAATGGGTGATGTTTTGGAAGTTTTTCTATGGCCATTTGACCATGAATGTGGACGGCATAAGGGGCTAAGGGGGTTGGATTTATTGTGATAGTGATTAGGGGGAAGATAGGGAAGAAATGAGGAGGAAAAAGTGGGATTGTGTTGGCATGTGAGTTGGCCGAATGTTGTATGGGATTAGGGGGTGATAGTTGGCCAAAATCTTAACATTTTGTGCATTTTTTCCCTTTTCTCCAAAATCTTTCTTCTTAGCGAATTTGTCATTGGCATTAGGTGAAAGTTTTGTTTTGTTTTGGCTATCATTTTGACCATTTTGGTGTAATTGCCTATTCTCTCAAGTTTCTTTTTCTCTATTGTCGAAAACACCAAAAAGCTTAGAAGACATTTCTCTTTTCTTTTCTTCCCCTCTAGTGCCGAAATCATCCTAGCACTAAGGTCCTTTTTCATTTTTTTCTTTTCTCCTTCTTTCTCTTAGCCGAAACCATCCTCCATCTTCACCATAATCATAACTCTTAAACCACCATCTTTCTTTCTTCTCTTTGGTTAAAGCTGAAACCACCATCTTTTTCTCTTCTCTTTTGTTAAAGCCGAAACCACCATTTCTTTTCTTCTTAATTGTTAAGGACGAATCTCTTTATAGTTCAAGTAAGGGTACAATCATTCTCCGCGTTACAGGTAAGGATTATCTATCAATTGTTCTTCATTCTTTTCTTTTGGATTAGCCAATTTTAGGAATCTAATCCTCTTATTTCTCCTTGGCCGAATCTTTGAAGGAGGATTTTGGGATTCTTTTTGTAACCAACGATTAAGGAGAGATCCATCGGGAAATTAAATATTCAAGGTAAAGGAGTTTTATATATTTATTATATCATTTTAGATAGACTACTAATCGCTTTCATTTTAGGGGACTCTATCGCTCGATCATTTTCCCGTGAACGTAAGATTTTGGGGCAAACAAAATAGGTTCGAAAAGAGCGGTAAGGAGTGTTTGGAAGAGGGGTGGTTCTGTTATACCCTCAAATTTCAAATGAAGGGCTGTATCGGGGATTCAAGACTTTCCACCGGGTTGTAGACCTTCTGCCAACGAAGATCGATTATTTGAAGTCGTATGCGTACACCGAGCCACTATTTGTTCGCGATTTGTCATCGGATTTTGATCCATCTATTGGAGAAAATCACATATATGATTGTCCGAGATTACGAGGGTAAGGAATTAGATTATTCATCAATAGTATAGATTTATAAGTAGTAGTGTGTTCTAATCAAGTGTGATAAATAATTAGGTGTCGACGAGCGGGAAGGTATCGTTCTCATCGCTATAAGGTGTGTAACACTATACTAAATTTCTCATAGATCTAAAATAATAATGATTTGTATGAATATATGTATGATAATGGTTGCGAGTACCATTCAGTGGTACACGATATTTAGGTATGTTTACCCCATTACTTCGTTAATAATGCTATAAGCATAAATATGAAATAAGTATGACTCTGTTATGATTTTGGGGTATATTGCATAAAATCCGAATAATATGTATGTGCATGGGCATATGGGTGATATTGATAAAGGGGAAGTGTTCCGGTGGTTTTTACCATATTATCCGGTGACTTCGGTCACATAATATGAATCCGGTGACTTCGGTCACATAATATGAAACCGGTGACTTCGGTCACATAAATGAATCCGGTGACTTCGATCGCAATTATCTGGTGGCCATGCCACAAAATTATAAGGGCCATGTGCATGTTGACTGCAGCAACTTCCTTCGATGGTGTGTAGCGGATGGAGGGTCGATTTAGTAATCCCCACGGTGTGATTGGTAGGTACTGGTGGTGTGTAGCAGATGGATTTTTAGGTGGGCTCGGGATTGCATTTCATTTATATATATACATGTGATTTAATCGATTTTATCTGATTTGATATAAAATGGGCTTATGGCTAAATATGTTTTAAATGGGCTTAATGGCTTTGATCGATTGGGCTTTTAGTGTAATGTTACACATTGAGTATGTTGACTCACCCTTTTATGGGATATATTTGGTGACTCTTAGCGTGATGGATCGGGTCAACGAGGACTACGTGGTGGCCATTGCTCAACTAAGTATTTTGAGTTTCTTTTAATTAAACTTACTAAGTTTATTTTTATTATTTAAGATTTATTTTGGATTATGTTATTTTTGTAATAAGGCCGCTATGAACTGTTTTAAATTTTTACGTTTTAGATTTTAATCTACTACGATCAAATATTTACTAAATAATTAAATGATTTCAAAAAATAAGTTAAACTGCTTTTGACACCTAAAACACCTATGTTTTTTTTACAATGATAATAAGTTTTTCATAAAATTTGGTTTTCTTTTAACTTAAAATCTTTCTCTTAAAGATAACGTTTTAATGAGACACCAACTTTATTAAACACTATTTACAACGCGACCACTAAATAGATCCATTTTATACGAAACCATCATATTTTCTTATAAAACAAAACGAGAATTAATTGAAGTTTTACTCGAGGAACATACCAGATCCGGTCAGGGCTTGTGGGCTGGGTTTGGGGTGTTTCAAGGGTGTTAACGACCCAACAGAAGGTCCACTATCGCCTTGAATGAATCAAGTATTCTAAACAGAGATAATAATGCGAATGGGCCTAAGGCCCATTCTCGGCCCAAGTGGGCCCACACACTCGTGTGGCCCATTTAGCCCAAACCTAGCCACATATATGAGATTCATATAGCCTAGTTCACTATCTACTACTCAATCATACAATTTACTTATATGGGCCCCCAGACCTATTGGGCCCACTTGGCCCCTTTCGAGCCATCGTGGCCTAACAGCCCACACCCACAAGAACACTACTGATGGCCTCAACTATCGCGTTGAAGCCCCACAAGTGCGCTCGCACGCTCGTGTGGTTACTATCGCCGTGTCACCGGCATTTCGGCATACGCTCGCTCTACAGCTAGAGTAGAGAGAATACACACCTGATAGGAGTCTGAAGCTGCTAAACCGCACTCCGAGCACTCCTACGTCCAACGCCAACCAGGTATGCCAACTCTCCTCCTAGACAGCTCTCTATATAGCTAGCTTCTCACCTTCCTTCTTTGTATCTTTTTGGTGTGGGATCTCTCTATCAGTAGAGTTTAAATCCAACTCAAACTCTTGTCGTCCAATCCGTAAAATAAATACTCCCTTGCTTTCCTTGAGATTTGAACCCAAGCTCTCCCATCAGCCAATTCACGCCACATGCCACTAAGCCACAAGCTCCTCTTGTAGCATAATCCACACCGCTAACCACTTGGCCACTTACTTCCTTGTGGCGTCACCTCCTTGTCTCTTATGTGGCGTCACTTTGCCACTACACCACACACTCCACTTGTGTCATTTTCTCCACATTTTATTCTTAAAGCCTACCTACTAACTCCCAAGGTTTTATTCACCTAAAACCAAAATTTTTCCTAAGGCCTAACTTGAACCCGGGACTTCATAGAAGCCCCCTAACCTTTTAAAATCACTCACCTACTAGATCCAACTTGCATTAAAGCTATTCTCTTGTTCCCAAAAATTTTAACCGCTACTACGCCCAAGGCCCATTGGGCCCAATTCTACTAGGCCCAAATTTGGGATGTTACAAATCTACCCCCTTAAAGAAATTTCGTCCACAAAATTTCCAACTAACTAACAGTCATACATCCTAACCTACAACACTACGCTCACGCTGCACACTCTAATTCCAATAACACTAATGCACCCTCTAACTTAATCTTGGTACCCCTTCACACAACCAAATATCTAACACAGAAGCAAACAAATTTTTACCACACATGCACACAATTTCTATAGTCATACATCACATCCACACATCACAGAATGAATACCAGAAATACATTCATTTCATCACATAATAGAGTATAAGGTAAGAGAACTTACGGATTTGGTGTCGGAGACTCAGGTGCCATACTTCCAGAAAACATGCTTTTTTTTAAACCGTATTCCAAACCAACTTTTGAAAACATTTTGAACCCCAAACCCACAGTCGAGTTTTGCAACCTGGCTCTGATATAACAATTATAACACCCCAAACCCGGCCTAGACGTTACGACCGGATCTAGCATTTCACATGGAAAGGTTGTTAAAGAATCTACGCGTTCGTTAAAAATATCAAGTTTTGTTGCTTGTGAAAAATCCAATTTGTTTTATAGTTCTCTTTGAAAAAAACATTTTCGTTGCTATTTCCAATGATCTTGTTTATAATTAATCCAACTCAATGAGTTTCAGAAGAATGACATTTAAATTATTGTAGACATGCGATATTTTGAAAAGAGTTATCAACGTTAAGAAAATCCAGAGTTTTATCCATTATAGTTTGTAAACCGTGTATTAACATTATAGAAAAACCGTTAATAATGTTTTAGAAAATCCCAAATTGAACATTCAAAATTAATAAGCAGTAACTGAATTAAAAGCTAAAATCAAAACAAAATACCAATGGCTTTATTACAAAACAAAAACCCAAATTTAAATAAAATCTATAGTACTACAAAATGAAATTTATTAAGCTACGATACATGGCCACCATAGAGTTCGCCTCGGCTCCAAATCTACAAAGCTAGGAATTACCTACAAAATTAAGCAGAGGGGTGATTTACGAGAACTCAGTGTGTAATCCTCTATACGAACAATAACTGGGCCTAAGCCCGTAGAAGCACATTGAGCCTTAGCTCTCATAGTAATGAAATTGGCTGAAGCCCATATGAGTCGAACTGGGCCGTAGCCCTAACAACATGGCATAAATAGTGAATGCAATGCAACCCAGCCCAACCTAGTATTCCATCCTGTACACTTCACTCCATATATCCAACCTCAACACTCCTGTGGGGATTTCTACAATCAACCCTCCATCCTTTACACTCCTCTTTGGCAGTCATGTTGACAGTCATGCTGCTCAAAGCCGATATAATGTGATAGAGTCACCGATATGTGTGGCATCAAGCCATTGAAACAATGTGGCAGAGCCACCGATATATATGGTAGAGCCACCAAAATAATAATATAATCGACACAATATGATTGGCACATAGTCATTAATAAATGCATTATGCTTGGCACATAGCCATCAGCGACGGTAATATAATCAGAACACAGCCTTGGGTAAATACAATTGGCACAAAGCCATAATCAAGATGGCACGGAGCCATATTTAGATTGGCATATAGCCATTATACAGAATGTGGCAAAGCCATCGATATATACTTCCCGATCATGAATATCCCAACCCCATGCAATATGTCGTGTAGGTCATGCTCAATCATTACAAGTGTATGCAGAATTGCCATGCTCAATAACAATCATTTAAACATGTAATAAATGTATATCAGTCATACAACCATAGCCAAACCAGTCATATCATAGCACAAGCCAATAACTTACCTACAAGGGCAAATCAGTCATTTTACCCTATAAGGGTATTCCCATAATCCTACCCTTCAAGGGTAGTTTGGTAATTCTACTCATAACTAATTTCTGTATGCAGTGTATCTCAAACATAATCAATCATACAATTAATACATAAAACGCTAGTACTACTACGAGGGTACAACGATCATTTTGTCGTTTAGGGGTAAAATAATAATTTCACAAATCAGGGGTATTTCGGTAATTTCGTAAACTAAGGGTTTTTTGATAATTTTGCAAACTAGGGGTATTTCAGTAATTTTACAAACCAGGGGTATTTTGGTAATTTTACAAACCAGGGGTATTTTGGTAATTTCACAAACTAAGAGTATTTCGATAATTTTACAAACTAAGGGTATTTTGGTCATTTTACAAATCAGGGTATTAACGACCCAACAGAAGGTCCACTGTTACCTCGAACGACTCAAGTATTCTAAACAGAGATAATGATACGAATGGGCCTAAGGCCCATTCTTGTCCCAAGTGGGCCCACACACTCGTGTGGCCCATTCAGCCCAAACCTAGCCACATATATGAGATTCACATAGTCTAGTTCACTATCTACTACTTAATCATACAATTTACTCATATGGCCCCGGCCCATTGGGCCTACTTGGCCCTTTCGGCCATCGTGGCCCAACAGCCCATACCCACAAGAACACTATTGATGGTCTCAACTATCGCGTTAAAGCCCCACAAGTGCGCTCGAACGCTCGTGTGGTTACTATCGCCGTGTCACTGGCATTTCGGCATATGCCACTCTACAGCTAGAGTAGAGAGAATACACACCTAATAGGAGTTTGAAGTTGCTAAACCGCGCTCCGAGCACTCCTACGTCCAACGCCAACCAAGTATGCCTACTCTCCTCCTAGACAACTCTATATATAGCTAGCTTCTCACTTTCCTTCTTTGTATCTTTCCGATGTGGGATCCCTCCGTAACTCAAACTCTTGCCGTCCAATTCGCAAAATAAATACTCCCTTCCTTTCCATGAGATTTGAACCCAAGCTCTCCCATAAGCCAATTCACGCCACTTGCCACTAAGCCACAAGCTCCTCTTGTAGCATAATCCACACAGCTAACCACTTGGCCACTCACTTCCTTGTAGTGTCACCTCCTTGTCTCTTATGTGGCGTCACTTTGCCACTACACCACACACTCCACTTGTGTCATTTTCTCCACATTTTATTCTTAAAGCCTACCTACTAACTCTAAGGGTTTATTCACCTAAAACTAAAATTTTTCCTAAGGCCTAACTTGAACCCGGGACTTCATAGAAGCCCCCTAACCTTCCAAAATCACTCACCTACTAGATCCAACTTGCATTAAAGCTGTTCTCTTGTTCCCAAAAATTTTAACTGCTACTACGCCCAAGGCCCATTGGTCCTAATTCTACTAGGCCCAAATTCGGGATGTTACGACGCTCTAGGTACTAAATTAAAATTCAGTACTACTTTTCACCCTCAAACGGATTGTCAATCCAAACTTATTATTAAAATACTCGAGGATATGTTGAAATGTTATGTTCTTGAGTTCGAGGGTACGTGGGAACGATACTTACCTTTGATTGAATTTGCGTGCAATAATAGCTTTCAATCGAGTATCAAAATGGCACCTTATGAAGCTTTGTACGGTCGTAAATGTCGTACACCTTTATATTGGATAGAGATAAGTGAAAGCAAGATACACGAGGTTGATTTAGTCAAAGAGACCGAATAGAAAGTAAAAGTGATCCGAGAAAGTTTGAAAGCAGCATCAGATCGTCAGAAGTCATATGTGGACTTGAAATGTAAAGATATAGAATTTTAGGTGGGTGACCGAGTATTTTTGAAAGTTTTTTTGTGGAAGAAAATACTTAGATTTGTTCGCAAAAGAAAGTTGAGTCTGAGATTTATTGGGCCTACGAGATAATTGAGCATATCGGGCCGATTGCGTACAGGTTGATGTTACCAACTAGGTTAGAAAAGATCCACAATGTTTTTCATGTTTTGATTCTTCGACGATATCGATCTGATCCTTCTCATGTGATTAGTTCATCAGAGATTGAGATTCAGCCTGATTTGACCTATGAGGAAGAACCGATTCATATTTTGGCTCACGAAATAAAAGAATTACATAATAAGAAAATCCGTTGGTGAAAGTATTATGGCATAAGCATGGAGTTGAGGAGGTAACTTGGGAGCTTAAGGATTCAATAAGAGAAGGCTACCCAAATTTATCCATCGGTAAGATTTTCGGGGACAAAAATCCCTTAAAGAGGAGAGAGTTATAACAGCCCGATTTTGATCCTAATCAGAACGGTGGTTTTGGGACCACAAATTTGAGTCACAAAAATGTTTTTATATTATTTTTCGTGTTAATTATATATGATTGAGCATGTGTAAAAGTTTCGTAAGATAATTTGTCCGTTTGAGTGTTTAATTTTAGAAAAGGACTAAATCGCATAAGTGGTAAAATTAGCCTTTTTTTGAGTGAGTGGTTAAATTGATGTGTCTTTATGAATAGAAGGCCTTATGTTGTAAATTATCATTTTTGTGAGTATAGTGGACGGCATTATATAAGTTAAATAGTATATTATATTGTTTATAAAAGATAAAATTATTAATGGTATATCATAATGATATTATTTTAATAAAAACAAAACATAAAAAGAAAGTGGCCATTTCTCATCTTCTTTATGCCGAAAGTAGAGAAAACAAAAACAAGAAATCTAAGCTAGGTTCGGCCATGGAATTAGCTTGATTCAAGGTGAGTTTTAGCTTGGTTCTTGATAATTTTTACATTTTTGAGATCGTTGCTTTGAATACTATTCGACCCATGTTAGAATTTCTGATTTTGATGCATGTTTGGTGTTCGGCCATTGATAAAAACTTGTGTTTTGTAATGTTTGATGACAAAATATTAAGGATATGTTTTAGATTAACATGTTTTGTATTGGAAATTTTGATGATTTTGAGTAATTAGGACTAAATTGTGAAAATTATAATTTGAAGGGTGAAATAAATGAAATGTATGAGTTTGTATAAGAACTATGAATATTTGGCCCTAAAGGAGTGTGGTCAAATTTTGAATATTTTGTGTTTTATGCTATAGGGACTAAATTACAAAAAGTGAGAAATGTCAGGGATAAATTTGTAAATTTATCGATTATGTGTTTTTGGATTAAATTGAATGAAAATATGTTGAACGAGCTGAATTTTTAATTTATTTAGACCAAGAACAAAAAGGATCGGGATTGGATCGGAGAAAGGCTAAGTTGATCGAATAGTCGGGAAAACAAAATCCGTCGATACTCGAGGTAAGTTTTGAAGCAATTGGGTTGGTTTGCATATCTATTCATAGTGATGATTATGAATTTTATAGAAGTATTTATGGACTATATGGTAATGCCGAATGAAATAATTGATGGAAATGTGAATTTAGTTGAATGAGATGTATGCATATATGATAATGATAATTATGTGAGATATATATTTAAATGATGGAATTGATTGAATGTGATGCACATTTTCATATTAATAGTATAACCAAATGTGTTGTTGGAAAGTGGATGTAATAAGAAAAATCAAATGTTTAAGTATATATGTGTTTATTGAAGTGAATAACAGTTTCAAGTAAAGTACTAGGTGTGCGAATCTGAGTATCGAGCACTGTGTGTGCAAAATTAGTCATCTTGCACTAAGTGTGCGAAATATAAGTAATGGCACTAAGTGTGCGATACATTACAAGTAATTGGCACTATGTGTGCACTTTATCAAGTAACAGTACTAAGTGTGCAATACAGTATATGGTTTGCACTAAGTGTGCGAGTTTGCGGATCCTCCAAGAATATCAACTAGTGAATTGTGATAAACGAAATGAAATAAACAGGTATTTGATTCACAATAATTGGGAAATTTAGTACTAATGTGGTAAGTTATATTTGCTTATGAAATTAAAGAAATGAGATGTGATGATTAGTTTTTGAGTTTGTTTTTATATGAAATAATGATGCATAGTTTAATATGAAATCTAATGAGGAATGCATGAGTATTCGGTTTTGAAACTACTAAATGTGGTAGTTAATGAATGGTAATATGATCTATACTTATGATTATGAGTTTCGTTGATGATCATGATAAATTGATTTAATTTGTATAATGTTAAATTGTATAATTTACAATTTCTTATAACTTACTAAGCTATGTTAGCTTACTCGTGTGTGTTCATTTGATTAATTTATAGATTTTGAAGTATAAGTATGACCTCGGGGATCATCGTCAAAGTCAATCACACTATCAACAACTTTTGGTACCCTTTTTATAAGTTGAACTTTTGAAACTATAGCATGTATAGGATATATTACTCTTTTGAGTTCATTATGAATGAGATGCATATAAAATACCATGCGAAAATGGCTATGTTTCTATGCTTGGGTTTGATTTGAATATGTTTGATCATGGTATTAATATTTGTGTATGTTTGGCTTGGTTATAAGCTTATTTTGGAAGTTCATTTCATAGTAGTTTATATGATATAATTGAGTACATGAATTCATTTTTGAGTAAGACATATAGTGTATTTTAGTTGGTGGATATACTTTTGCTTTATTATATATGTACCTACTAGTTAAGTTAAGAGATGACTATGTTATATTTTATGAATGTTACTATTGAATGTGGGATTTTAATGATAAAATTGTAGTATACTAGTTTATAAATATTCATCCATGGTATTGATCTAATTTGGAGTTTATAATTTTCATTGGATTTTCATATGGTATTCAGATATGAGGTTTGAATGATTAAATTATCTTTGTGAACATCTAGTTTTTGTATTTATGTGATTTAATTAATATAGTTACATGAATGGTATGAATGACATTATAGGTTATGTTCTTAAGTTGAGTACATTCGAAAATGATATGTGTAAGGGGTTTGATCTATTATGTTTTAGGTCATGTTTAGGCTTGGTTTTTAAGTAATTTGATCATGCCACTTATAAAACATGGAACGATAATATAGTTAGATGTTTTTAGCAGTTAGTAAAGTTTTGGCATATACGTATATATATCTTAAATGTTGGGTGCATTGTTGGTAAATTGAATAAGGGTAAATGTACATGTTCGGTTATTGTAACCAAAATGACCAAATGAATAGTACTTTTATTATTTGATAAAAATTTACTTACATATGAAATTGATGATATAGATTTGTGATATGTAAGTTAATGTTCAAAGCATGTCATGAAAGTACATCATTATCTTTAATGCATTCAGCTATGACTTTATATTGGTAACTAGTTACTATGATCTGTGTTAAGCTTGGTAATGCCTTGTAACCCTAATCCGGCGATGAATACGGGTTAAGGGTGTTACAAAATATCCTTTAAATGACATTACAAGCATATGAGAAGTGTGTTATTATAAAACCCTAGGTGTAGTTCCTTAGTAAGCGAATCCGCAATCATGGAGTTTGTCCCAATATGCTTTATAAGGACCTAGTGTAACATCCTGAAAAGGGCCTATGCATTTTTGGCTTAATTGTACGAAAAGACATGTTTGATGTGTTATGAATAAATTTTGAATATTTTTGGAAACCTGGGAATGTATGGAAATGTTACGTTAAAAAGAGGAAAGTTAACATTAACCTAAGTAAAATAGGAAAGTGACCATTTTGGAAACCTAAGTAAAATAGGAAAGTGACCATTTTGGAAACCTAAGTAAAATAGGAAAGTGACCATTTTGGAAATCTAATTTTAAAGAGCCGAACGAAAATTTTTGAAAACTTAGAAATGACCTAGAAATGCCAGGTTTTAAAGTTTAAAAGAGGAAATTAAGGCAAGGTGGCCTTAAGAGAAAAAGTATGTGAAATTTGACACACAAACGGGCTTGGAAAAGTGGCCTGAAGATGCCACTTAGGGCCTCAGGAAATGGTGCCACATGCAAGTGTAATTGGGCCAGGAATCGAGTCACTTAGGAAGCAAATAAAAGAAATTTTATTTTGTTACAAGAGCAGAGAGGCGGACGGCATGTGGGCTCTAAAAGGAGGAGTCTTATTTCCTTTAGAATTTCGGCTAATTAGGAGATAATTGTTGGATTAAATCTTTTGATAAAAGTGATAATTATCACATAGGAAGAGTGGTGGCCAAGTAGGGGACTCTAGCCTAGGAATTTCGGCAATAGAGGGAAAATAAGGGCCATTCTTCATTCATTCTTTTCTCTTCAAGGAAACCTCTGCCGAAATTCTCTAGCAAATAGCACCATTCTTTTCTTTTCTCCTTAGCCGAATTCTCTCTACCATAATTCTCTTCTTTTCTTTTCTTCTTCTATTACAAACACAATAAAAAAAACCCGAAAGTAAGCAAAGCCCTAGCCGATTCTTTCATTGTTACAAAAGCCGAAACCTTGTGTTACACATAAGGGCCATAGCCGAATACTACTAAGGGATTCAAGCAAGAGTTCCATCGAATTCTTCAGTAAGGGTAAGATTAGGTTCGATTCTCATTCTATTTCTTTTAAGTCTGTCAAAATTAAGATCCTAATATCCTCTATATATTGTTGCCGAAACCTTGAAGAGATCTTTCGGGAATTACTAAGTGTCGACTACAAGGAAGGAGAAGTTCTTTTCCCGAAGGTACACCATAGGTCGCGTATTCCCTAGTTATTCGGTGAAATTTGGGATTTAAAATCCACAAGGTAAGCACCTAAAAGCATTCAGCCAAGGCTTCTATGAATACTTAGATCTGTTCTTTAATTATTAAAAAGTCGAAAACTAACCTATGTTGAGATTTAGGGTTGGCCGAATACCAGGTGAAGAAAAACAAAGTTTTCGAGATTTGAGTGTTAAGCAAATTGGCATTAAGGTGAGTTTTAAGGCACCAAATCCAACTAGGATTTGGTTTTGTGGCTGAATGAGTTTCTCACTAAACCTTTAATGTTGGCCGAATATAGGAAGCAAGATCTAGAACAGTAGATCGGGATTCTTGGGATTTCAGTGAATTTGCTAAGTGAATCAGGTGTGTACCCCACACTAATCTTAATAGATTTATGGCTTAAATTTGATATATATGTTAATATGAAAGTGTAAGAATGTGGCTAAAGTACCATGTTATGGTACAAAGTACTCAGGTACGTTTTCCTACTCCTACTAGGATTACGAAATATGTTATACTTAACATGTGAAAAGTGACATGAATGTGAAATTAAGTATGATATGCATGATATGAATAATATGGGGCATTCGGGTTATTTGAGAAAGGGGAAGTGAATGTGATGACTTCGGTCTCACTAAGTGAATGTGATAACTTCGGTCTCACTAAGTGAATGTGATGACTTCGGTCTCACAAAGTGAATGTGATGACTTCGGTCTCACTAAGTGAATGTGGTGACTTCGGTCACATTATCTGAATGTGGTAACTTCGATTACATTATCTGAATGTGGTGTCTCATGACACAATTATCTGGTGGCTATGCCACAAATTTTATGTGGGCGATGAGCACGTCGACTGCAGCGACTGCCTTCGATGGTGTGTAGCAGATGGAGGGTTGACTTAGTAGTCCACACGGTGTGCAGGTTGGTACGGGTGGAGTGTAGCGAATGGCATATAGGTTTGGGTTCGGGTTTACATCATTATCTTGAATTATTATTTGAACATGATGTGTATGGTATGTCTAATTCTATTATATTTTGGTGTTGGTTACACATTGAGTCTATCGACTCACCCGTTGTGGGCACATGTTTGGTGATGAGCAGTGATGATAGGCGACGGCGAGAACTTGTGGTGGCCATGCTCGACTTGAAGAATTATTTAATATGGACATTTTATTTTATTTAAGTATTGTATAATTTTATTTTGGGTTTTGTTTTATGTAATAAGGCCATAGTGATGATTTTATTTTGTTTTAATTACTAAGTTACGATTTTAGGGTATTTAAAGAACAAGTCCATTTAATTTAAAATAAGCTTAAATATTTTGTCACCTGAAATAAATGGGTTTTCGATATAAAAATAAACTTGTTTTCAACTCGAGCCCAACCCACAAACAAACTATCTTCAAAACACACAGTTTTCAAAGTAACAAAAGACTTTTGAACCGGTTACATCGAGGAACATACGAGATCCGGTCCGGGCTCGTGGGTAGGGTGTAGGGTGTTTCGATTTGGTATCGAGCCCAATTTTAAACTCTCTACTATGGCCTAAGGCCCAAAACATTTTCAAAACGAGCCCAAATGAGTTTTATGGAAGTATTTCGAAAATGGGCGGGTTTGATGGCATGGCCCCGAGTCTCCCAACCCATGATCCACCGGTAAGTACCCCTAACTATCTCGTGTGATTATGTGAATTATAGAAGGGTAGAAAAGGAACGAACGTAGAATAGCATGATAGGAACTTGAACCCTAGGATTAGTCTACTCAAACACAAATACATAAGACTTAATGCACTAAACAAACCTATGGCTAAGTCAATCGAGTTAGGGTGTGGCAACCATGTGCACGCATTCCAGGATTGGATCCGGAAGAGCTTGGTATTTAAGCAGTCCTAGTGACTCACCTCCTCTTCGCAGGAATCCTACCTGGTGCGTAGCTTCGGTTCACCCTAACCCAGAGGACTTAGTGGGTGTGGCAACCCCTGTACGCATGCCTAGGAATGGTTTCAGTGGGAGCTTGGTACTTAAGCAGTCCGTGTGACTCACCTCCTCTCCACTCGAATCCTGCCTGGTGCGTAGCTTTGGTTCACCCTGACCAAGGAGGCTCGGTCATAGGCTAAACTCAATAACTAAAACTCGAAAGGGAACTAGCCATTTTTTTTAGAACCCTAATATTAAAATTCTTAAAATCATTTTTCTTTAATTCACGAAAATTATTTCTTTTTACACAAATTTTGAAAAATTTTTGATTTATAAAATTACAAAAATACCCCTAGTGGCAAAATTACAAAATGCCCTTGGTTTATAAAATGTCCAACAACTCAACATTTTGCCAAAATTTCATTATTTCATAAATGTTCAAAACCCTAATTTGCGAACTATCAAAAAATACCTTGATTTTTGGAAAATTACAAAATTGCCCTAACTTACCAAAATTACCAAAATGACCCTAATTTCCAAAATTTTTGCAACTTCATCGTTTTGGAAAATAAATCTCTCCAAAAGAACCCTCAAAGTTTTGCAACTTCTGAAATATCCCCGATTTATTAAAATTTTACAATTTACCCCGATTTGTGGAAAAATTACCAAAATACCCCCAAGGTCCAAAAATTTCTCAAATACCCTCGAATTTCAAAAATTTTCCAAAATACCCCAGGAATTTAAAAATACCAAAATACTTTGTGACAAAATCATCAAGGAACCTTATTTTGATAAATTACGAAAATACCCCTGTAGGACAAATTACGAAAAACCCCTGGGTAGTGGAAAAACAACAACAAATGAAAACTACAATGTTTCTCTGAATGAACTAAGGTTCATAATTGTTTGATGGATGTATGAATGAATGAAAAGACTATGTGCATGTATGAATACGAAAGAACCACTCCTAAAGTCCTTTTCATAAAATTTCTTCGCGGGTAATCAAGTGAAACAAAAGTAGTAATTCATAAAAACTTCTTAATCAGATCTCGATGTTAGAGATGAGTTCTAGAGGACGCGGTCGTCAAGAACTCGAAGAGGAAGAATAACTGTGTCAGAACCCGTTAGATCGGGTCAATGGTTTGACAATAAGTTACCACCACCACCACCACCCCCAGCTGTTAATGTCGGCGACAAGCTCAAGCGGGGATGATCTTGTGTCGCAGTTAGCTATCTTTGCGAGTTTTAGAAATGGTGGCTGGCACGGGTGGAAATACGAGAGGTTGAAAATCTATACCCGAGTGACTCCGAGCCAACGAAGCTGAGGTGTTTCGTGGAGTATCTGGTGTGGCACCCAGTACAGCTGAATACTGGTTGGAAGCAACCGAGCGCATTATGGATGAGCTCGTTCTGACCCCGGAGGAGAAGTTGAAAGGAATGGTGGCACAACTATGCGATGAAGCGTATCAATGGTGGTTAACAGTGAGGGATGGAGCCACCGCTGAGGATCTGACCTGGGAGTATGCTAAGGAGGCATATCAGAAAAAGTATGTCGGCACACGTTATATTGATGAGCAGAGGAAAGCTTTTCTAGGACTAGTTTAAGGGAACAAGTCGGTAGCCGCATATGAGGCTAAATTTTTAAGGTTAAGCCGATATGCTCGAGGAGTAGTCGCAACTGAACATGAACGCTGTGTCCATTTTGAGGACGGATTAAGGGATGACCTAAGGTTATTGATAGCTCCACATCAAGAGCGGGAGTTTTTTGCATTGGTTGAAAAGGCTAAGGTAGCTGAGGGAATCAAGGACTCAACTAAGCAGAACTCTGATAGGAATAGACCCAAGAGGGGTTATGGATCATCGGGAAATGTGCAAAAAAGGCCTAGAACCGATGGAAGAAGGGTTAGCAAGTTGGTACCGAGGCGCGATCGTCCTTGTGAGTATTGTGGGAAGAAGTATTTAGGGGAGTCTGGAAAAAGACGGGAGGATGTTTTAAGTGTGGGTCCAAGGACCATATGCTCAAGGACCGTCCAAAGATATCGATGAAAAGCGACAAAGAACTCGGAATGTTAATCGGTGGCGGGGGAGGACATCAACCTCAACGAGGTCGAGGTTTGAATAACGAGAGGTAATGGTCTTGGCGAGAGGACGTGGAACACAAGGTAGAGGTCTGCTATCTCGAGGCAAGACAGTTGGGTTTGGTTTATGCAGTTCACCGTAGGGAGGACGGAGACGTGCCGGACGTCATAACCGGTACGTTCCTCATTCATGGCAAACCCTATTATGCTTTAATTGATGTGGGCTCGACCCATTGTTATGTTGCCTGTAGTGTAGTTGAAACACTAGGCCTAGACTCGAACTTTCGATAGGGAGATGACGGTAGTAAGCCCATTAGGCCAAACTATAGTAGTGAATAAGATCTTTGGAATGTATCCTAGAAATTGTGGAGTGAGCTTGAAGTGACTTAATGGAGTTACCCTTCAGAGAATTTGACCTCATACTTGGTATGGATTGGTTAGTAGAACACCGATCCGTGTTGGATTGTGTGGCTACATGAATGGAACTAAGGACCCCTAAGGATGAGGTGGTCATTATGATAGGAGAAAGAAGGAACTACTTGTCTAATGTAGTTTTGGCGCTTAAGGCTGAAAAGATGGTTCGTAAAGGGTGCGAGGCATTTTTAGCCTTCGTAAGTGCGTTGGATGGAAAGGAGAAAGGTGTCAATGGAGTTAGAACAGTAAGGGACTTTGAGGATGTGTTCCCAGAGGAATTACCAGGAATACCCCCAGATAGGGAAGTTGAATTTGGAATAGACTTGCTACCAAGAATAGCTCCTGTGTCAATCGCTCCATACCGAATGGCACCAAAAGAGTTGGTTGAGCTCAAGGCTCAAATCCAAGAATTGTTGGATCGTGGGTTTATTCGACCCAGTGTGTCTCCGTGGGGAGTACCGGTCCTGTTTGTGAAGAAGAAGGACGGAACTATGCGTATGTGTATAGACTATCGTCAATTGAATAAGCTGACCATCAAGAACAAGTATCCCTTGCCTAGGATTGATAACTTGTTCGATCGACAAGGGAGCAAAGATGTTCTCAAAGATCGACTTAAGGTCAGGATATCACTAGTTGAAAGTGAAGGAGGTGGATATCCATAAGACAGCTTTTAGGATAAGATACGGCCATTTTGAGTTTGTGGTAATGCCGTTCGGGTTGACAAATGCCCCAGTCGCATTCATGGATATGATGAACCGGGTGTTTCAACCCTACTTAGATAGGTTCGTCGTAGTGTTCATCGATGATATTTTGGTATACTCTAAGTCTGAAGAGGAGCATGATGAGCATCTCCGGATTGTGTTGCAAGTATTGAGGGAGAAGAAGCTTTATGCCAAATTCAGCAAGTGTGAATTTTGGCTTAGGGAAGTTACTTTCTTAGGACACGTAGTGTCTGCCGAGGGAATAAGGGTGGATCCTAAGAAAATCGAAGCTATGTTGGATTGGAAACCACCTAAGTCAGTGGTAGAGATTCGAAGTTTCTTAGGATTGGCAGGCTATTACAGAAGGTTTGTGGAAAGATTTTCGTTAATAGCCGGGCCATTAACAAAGTTGTTGAGAAAGGAAGTACCCTTTGTATGGACGGATAAGCAACAGGAGAGTTTTGAAAACTTAAGAAAGTATTGTGGAAGCTCCGGTGTTGATTATTTTGAGGCAAAAAGGATTTTATGGTGTCTTTGTGGCGCTTCACATGCGAGATTAGGATGTGTTCTAATGCAAGATGGAAAAGTAGTCGCTTACGCGTCTTGGCAGTTAAGGCCAATGAGGTGAACTACCCAACCTATGACTTGGAATTGGCAGCAGTGGTCTTTGCTCTTAAGGTGTGGAGACACTACCTTTATGGTGAAAAGTCAACGATTTACACAAACCACAAGAGTCTCAAGTACCTATTGACTCAGAAGGAGTTAAACTTGAGGCAACGAAGGTGGGTGGAATTACTGAAGGACTATGACTGTTCGATAGAATATCACCCGGGCAAGGTGAATGTTGTAGCGGATGCCCTAATTCAGAAGGTTGTGTCGGACCTAAGGGCAATGTTCGCCCATTTAAGTTTGTATGAGGATGGAAGCCTGTTGGCTGAATTGCAAGTCAAGCCAATGTGGTTGAAGGAGGTGAAAGAGGGACAGTTGGTTGATGAGGATTTAAGTGTTAAGTTACAAAAAGCACGAAGCGGAGAGTTAGAGGACTATGAGGTTAATGATGAAGGAGTATTATGCTACAAAGGAAAAGTCCAGATCCGAGGGACAAGGAATTAAGAGAGGATTCTTCGGAAGTGCATAGTAGCCCTTATGCTATGCATCCGGAGGCATTAAGTTGTCTGAGATTTAAGAGAACAATTTTGGTGGCCCGATCTTAAGCAGGAAGCTATGGAATTGTGGGAAAATGCCTGACGTGTCAGCAAGTTAAGGCTGAACACCAAGTTCCATCCGGATTGCTTCAGCCAATCCAGATTCCACAGTGGAAGTGGGAAAGAATTACCATGGACTTCGTTAGTGGGCTTCCCCTTACGCCTACTAAGAAGGACTCGGTATGGGTAATAGTGGACCGTTTGACTAAGTCTGGACATTTCATCCCGGTAAGAGTGGATTGTTCCCTTCAGAAGTTAGCCAAGTTATATGTGGCAAAAATCGTGAGACTACACGGAGTGCTGGTGTCAATTATTTCGGATAGAGACCCAAGGTTCACGTCTCAGTTTTGGAGGGCACTTCATCAAGATTTAGGCACTAAGTTGGACTTCACTATGGCTTTTCATCCACAGTCAGACAGGCAGTCTGAACGAGTAATACAAGTGTTAGAGGATATGTTGAGAGGATGTGTGATGGATTTTAGAGGAAGTTGGGAAGAGTATTTGCCTCTAGCTGAGTTTGCGTACAACAACAACTATCAGGCAAGTATTCGAATGGCACCATATGAAGCATTGTACGGTCGGAAGTGTCGTACTCCTACTTGTTGGACCGAGTTAGGAGAACGTCGAGTTTTGGGACTAGAGATGGTGGCAGAAACTGAAGAGAAGGTTGAGATAATCTGAGCACGGTTAAAAGAAGCCTCTGATAGGCAGAAGTCTTACGCCGACCTCAAGCGGAAGGAAATAGAGTTTGAAGTGGGAGACCAAGTATTTCTGAAAGTCTCACCATGGAAGAAAGTGATGAGGTTTGGTCGGAAAGGGAAGTTAAGCCCAAGGTTTATAGGGCCCTATCAAGTACTAAAGCGAGTAGGACCAGTGGCATACCAGCTAGAGTTGCCACCAGAGTTACAACAGATGCATGACGTATTCCATGTATCCATGCTATATCGCTACCGATCGGATCCCTCTCACGTGGTACCAATTGAAGAAGTGGAGCTAAGGCCAGACTTAACCTACGAGGAAGAGCCGATCCAGATTTTGGAACGTGACGTGAAAGTGCTACGGAGGAAGTCGGTTCCTCTAGTCAAAGTGTTATGGCGCAACCATGGATCGGAGGAAGCTTCGTGGGAACCAGAGGAGGCAATGCGACAACAATACCCTCAATTATTTTAGCTAGGAAATTTCGAGGACGAAATTATTTTAAGGGGGTAGAACTGTAACATCCTGAAAAGGGCCTATGCATTTTTGGCTTAATTATACGAAATGACATGTTTGATGTGTTATGAATAAATTTTGAATATTTTTGGAAACACAGGAATGTATGGAAATGTTACGTTAAAAGAGGAAAGTTAACATTTTGGAAACCTAAGTAAAATAGGAAAGTGACCATTTTGGAAACCTAAGTAAAATAGGAAAGTGACCATTTTGGAAACCTAAGTTTAAAGAGCCGAACGAAAATTTTTGGAAGCTTAGAAATGACCTAGAAATGTCAAGTTTTAAAGTTTAAAAGAGGAAATTAAGGCAAGGTGGCCTTAAGAGAAAAAGTATGTGAAATTTGACACACAAACGGGCTTGGAAAAGTGGCCTGAAGATGCCACTTAGGGCCTCAGGAAATGGCACCACATGCAAGTGTAATTGGGCCAGGGATCGAGTCACTTAGGAAGTAAATAAAAGAAATTTTATTTTGCTACAAGAGCAGAGAGGTGGACAGCATGTGGGCTCTAAAAGGAGGGGTCTTATTTCCTTTAGAATTTCAGCTAATTAGGAGATAATTGTTGGATTAAATCTTTTGATAAAAGTGATAATTATCACATAGGAAGAGTGGTGGACAAGTAGGGGACTCTAGCCTAGGAATTTCGGCAATAGAGGGAAAATAAGGGCCATTCTTCATTCATTCTTTTCTCTTCAAGGAAACCTCTGTCAAAATTCTCTAGCAAATAGCACCATTCTTTTCTTCTCTCCTTAGCCGAATTCTCTCTGCCATAATTCTCTTCTTTTCTTTTCTTCTTCTATTACAAACACAATAAAAAAACCGAAAGTAAGCAAAGCCCTAGCCGATTCCTTTATTGTTACAAAAGCCAAAACCTTGTGTTACACATAACGGCCATAGCCGAATACTACTAAGGGATTCAAGCAAGAGTTCCATCAAATTCTTCAGTAAGGGTAAGATTAGGTTCGATTCTCATTCTATTTCTTTTAAGTCTATCAAATTTAAGATCCTAATATCCTCTATATATTGTTGCTGAAACCTTGAAGAGATCTTTCTGGAATTACTAAGTGTCGACTACAAGGAAGGAGAAGTTCTTTTCCCGAAGGTACACCATAGGCCGCGTATTCCCTAGTTATTCGGTGAAATTCGAGATTTAAAATCCATAAGGTAAGCACCTAAAAGCATTCGATCAAGGCTTGTATGAATACTTAGATCTGTTCTTTAATTATTAAAAAATTGAAAACTAACCAATGTTGAGATTTAGGGTTGGCGAATACCGGTGAAGAAAAACAAAGTTTTGGGATTTGAGTGTTAAGCAAATCGGCATTAAGGTGAGTTTAGGGCACCAAATCCAACTAGGATTTGGTTTTGTGGCTGAATGAGTTTCTCATTAAACCTTTAATGTTGGTAGAATATAGGAAGCAAGATCTAGAACGAGAGATCGAGATTCTTCTGGATTTCGATGAATTTGCTAAGTGAATCGGTGTGTACCCACACTAATCTTAATAGATTTATGGCTTAAATTTGATATATATGTTAATATGAAAGTGTAAGAATGTGGCTAAAGTACCATGTTATGGTACAAAGTACTCGTACGTTTTCCTACTCCTACTAGGATTACGAAATATGTTATACTTAACATGTGAAAAGTGACATGAATGTGAAATTAAGTATGATATGCATGATATGAATAATATGGGGCATTCGGGTTATTTGAGAAAGGGAAGTGAATGTGATGACTTGGTCTCACTAAGTGAATGTGATGACTTGGTCTCACTAAGTGAATGTGATGACTTCGGTCTCACTAAGTGAATGTGATGACTTTGGTCTCACTAAGTGAATGTGGTGACTTCGGTTACATTATCTGAATGTGGTGTCTCATGACACAATTATCTGGTGGCTATGCCACAAATTTTATGTGGGCGATGAGCATGTCGACTACAGCGACTGCCTTCGATGGTGTGTAGCAGATGGAGGGTTGACTTAGTAGTCCCCACGGTGTGCAGGTTGGTACGGGTGGAGTGTAGCGGATGGCATATAGGTTTGGGTTCGGGTTTGCATCATTATCTTGAATTATTATTTGAACATGATGTTTATGGTATGCCTAATTCTATTATATTTTGGTGTTGGTTACACATTGAGTCTATCGACTCACCCCATTGTGGGCGCATGTTTCAGGTGATGAACAGTGATGGACCGGGACGGCAGAACTTGTAGTGGCCATGCTCAGCTTGAAGAATTATTTAATATGGACATTTTATTTTATTTAAGTACTGTATAATTTTATTTTGGGTTTTGTTTTATGTAATAAGGCCATAGTGATGATTTTATTTTTGTTTTAATTACTAAATTACGATTTTAGGGTATTTAAAGAACAAGTCCATTTAATTTAAAATAAGCTTAAATATTTTGTCACCTGAAATAAATGGGTTTTCAATATAAAAATAAACTTGTTTTCAACTCGAGCCCAACCCACAAACAAACTATCTTCAAAACACACAGTTTTCAAAGTAACAAAAGAATTTTTGAACCGGGTTACATCGAGGAACATACCAGATCCGGTCCAGGCTCGTGGGCCGGGCGTGGGGTGTTTCACCTAGCCACTTTGAACTTTTACTTTAACAACCAGTAACTTAAAGTGTATGTGTTTTGACTTTGATGTACTCCTATTGCTATTGGAATAGAAGACCGCAATTTATTTTCACAATTTGCACCTTAGTGGCAAAATATTGTATCCATATTCCATCAAAATCAGAGTTCTATATACCTGATGATCTCTAACTGATTAGATCTCAATATGTGAGCATGTAATCTTTTGTTCTTTAAAAATACCTTATAACCGTATTGAATGCTATCCAATGGTCCAAACTAGGGTTGCTTAAAATATCTGCCTAACATCCCAATAATGTAGACAATATTCCAATGTATATAAATGTAACACCCTAAACCCGGCCTCAACGTTATGGCCGAATCTGGCAACGTCACATGATAGTGCTTTGGAAAACATAATTGCACTAAAACGATTTGAAGATAATTAGAAAATGTAATTATAATAATGCCCTTTTCGATATTTTAGGTTGCCGTAAAAAACACGTCGTTTATTCATTTATGGATCATTTTCAAAACGTTATACGTTGCGGAAGCTGTTTAATAGTAATTCGCGAATTTGTGTGTTTTTTATAAAACATTTGTTTACTTTGAAAACTCGAGTCTTGCCCTACTACTAGCAGTTCATAAAATAATAATCCCAAATTTAAGTGAAAATCCGTAAAGGCCTTATTACAAGAAATATATCTAAAAAAAACCAAATCGTAATTTAAAAATAAACCATAAATAAGTGTCCAGAACCGTGGTCGCCATCGAGTCTCCACTGCACCGATCCGTCTACTGCTGGGAATTACCTGAACAAATAAAGTAGAAAAGGGTGAGTTTTTGCAAACTTAGTGTGTAATCCCCACAGAAAACATACACAAAATATCAGATAACAAACATATATTCACAGTTCGGGTCTGAACCCATTATAGAAATGGTATGGACCTTAGCCCACTTAGATACAAAATCAGACATATTACCGGGCCTTAGCCCATTTCAGACAGAATATTCAAAAATAGAGGCCTACCCACCAACCTCTACACACCAACTCCGTCCAACATTACACACCATGCGGGGATAAAATCAACCCACCCAGCCCTACACACCATGGTATACCGATTACAGCACATAATCAGAAATTTGTAGCGAGCTGCCAGATAACAAGCTTAAGAGCCTTTTAGATACTTCCTCCAACAATAACCCACCCACCGTGATGTAATGCAACATACAGGAATGACATGTTATTATGCAAATAAATCTCATATATTCAAATTAGCATACATGCTTAGTATAGAAATCAGACAGACAAAGCATTCAGTTAGGGGTTTAAGTATTGCTTACCGACCCTACGGTAAGTCCACAATCAACTTGGGCGACCCATGCAACCTTACAGATTTTTCTAGAAAAATGGGCTTACACACCCATGGGCCTACTCGTGTGGGCCTACACGACCCAAATTGGCCTTGGTCGTGTGGATCACACGGCCTGGCTAAGAATCCCACAGGCCCGTGTGGCCTACACGACCCAATTGGTCGAGCCCGTGTGTTGCACACGACTTTGCTCGGCCCTTACACGGTCGTGTCACTCGCACACAGCCTGGCTCGTCGATCACACGATCGCGTGGTGACTAACAGTCTCGTACACGGCCTACCACACGGGTGACCACACGCCAGTGTGGCGTCGACAGAATGGTTTTTGGCTTTAGCTGAAACCTCATTTTTTGTGCTTTCGGGTACACACTTGGTTTCGATTGAAGCTAAATGACTCCCAAGCACTCCCGAACCTATATTCGACAAATCAAATCCCCGATTTAGTCATTTAACCTCAGTTGTTATAAACAGGAAATTTCCTGAAACTTATCGACAACCTTACCTTTAACGAACAACAATGGTTTCCCACTGCTAAAACCTTGAAAAACAATCCACAGTTCCTTGATTGTCCCCTAATCAGAAAAGTAAACCTTTAATACTCCATTACTATACCCAAAACGAATCATAACATACCTTTTGACTTACTGAATACACACTAACCACGGGGATGTGTGGTGTCGATGGGAAAAGGGAAAAAATGGCAGCAAGCTAGTGAAAATGAAGGGGCGGCAGAGGAATTTGGGAAAAAGGAGAATGCTGAAATTTTGTTTTTGTTAGGAAGGGGAAAACTGAACAGATTTTCTGATATTCCCCCTATCATCTCCCCAAATCTCTCCTTACTATCAGATTTTCAATCAAACACAAACTCTTTGGGTGTGATAGCAAAAAATAATGCTCACATCGAGATTCGAACACAGGGCCACCAACAAGCCAACACACTACTTAACCACCAGACCAGCAGACCCATTATGTTAATTACTTACAAAGTTTAATTTATAAGCCTACTAAGAAGAGTTTGGGCCTTATTCATAAAAATACTAAAATTTGTCCAAGTTAAGGCTTGAACCCAAAGACTTCTCAGATACTCCCTAACACACCCAAATCACTTAACCACTGAAGCAGACAAGTATTTGTGTCACAATTTACAAAAGTCAAAATTAAAGAAAAATCATGGTGTTATGATAAACCTCAATTTATACATATTTTAACCCCATGCTTGGCTTATTTTGGATGAATTTTCATTAGATTTGATGGATTCGATGCTCCTAATCCCTTAATTTCATGTTTTACACTCAGGAGAGCTTAGAAACTCGAAAAGAATAAGAAACGGGCCAAAACGGGACAAAATGGGCCTACCTTAGGAAGCAATACGGCCTGGGCTACCAAACACGGCCGTGTGATACGAGTAGGAACAAACACGGCTTGGATCAACGTACATGGGCAGATAACATGGCCATGTGTAGTGAGTAGAATCGAGCACGGTCTAAGGAATCGAGCACAAGCGTGTCACACGGGCGTGTCCCTGCTGTATCAAAGTTTAATTCTATTCCGAATAGACCACTTGTGGGCCAAGAGAGGTGTTCCAAAACCTATATAGACACCCTAGGGGGCAACCTAAAAGGAAACATCGAGTAGGAGGCAGAAAATACTTGAAGACAGCCATCGAAAGCATCTTAGGAGAAGGATCTCCATCAAGAATGAAGATCTCCCATCAAGTTCTTTAGAAGTTTTTGGGTTTTCTTATGTTTTGTTGTTTTCCTTATTTTAAGATGTTTCCCCACATTAGTATGAACTAAATCCCTTAGATACCTAAGGGGATGAAACCTATGACGAGTCTTATTATTATTTGATTTATAAGATAAATACTTGTTCTTTTTCTTAATTGTGAGTTTTTATTCTTGTTTTGATAATTTAGGTTATTGATTCAAGTCGAATGTGCTTATTCAGAAGAGCAAAAGTCCCTGTTTAAGAGTAGATCAACACAATTAAGCGGAATTTGATTGCAACCCTAGAAATAGGCTTATTTAAAATCTATCGGATTAGAGCCAAATCTAATAAGGGAATCCATAGATCGAGTTAATGTGACAATAAGGGTTTTAATTAGAAAGAAATTTCAATTAATCAACCTAGAGTTAGTTGTTTTTAGTCTTGAAAAAGATATTAACATAAATCGAAGATTTTTGCGGATTAAGTCAAGTGAATAAATCATATAAATCAAAAGTAATAAGTGAAGTCTAGGTGGATTCTACCTTAGGTATTGTCTATCTCATATAAGTTGTCTAAAAGCATTTTCCTAATTCTTTCGTTGTCTTTTTTAATTAAGTTTTTAGTTTAAAAATAAATCACTACAATTCTTAGGCTAGATAATAAAAAGATAGTAATTACTAGTACTTTTGGTCCTTGTGGATTCGATATTACCGGTCTTACCATAACTATACTATTGAACGATAGGTGCGCTTGCCTTTATTGTGATCGTAGTTAGTTGAGACCACATCACGTTACAACAAACCTGAATGTACATTAGACTTTCCACTGCTAAAATGTAAAAAAATCTTATGTATTTTTGTAATCTCAAAATCATTTTTAGGGCATTGATTGAGGCTATACTTATTATTGACAAGCAGTATGTCATTAACATATAAAACCAAATATAGAACCTTACTCCCACTAAACTTATGGTATATACAATTATCAAAAAAATTCATCTCTAAACTGAATGAGATAATCATTTGGTAAAATTTGTAATTTATAGACGAGAAGTTTGCTTAAGCCCATAGATGAAGTTCTTTGCAAATCATTAACTTTGCATCATTAGACACAAAGCTTTCTAATTGCACTATATAAATGTATGATCAATGTTACCATTGAGAAACCATTAACTTAGTATTCAACTGATATAGCTTAATGTCAAAATATTCCACTAAAGCCATTATAACCATTTCTCTAGCGGACCTTTCTAATGATATTCATTCTTGAGGTTGGTGAGTTTGTTTTTCTGGAACAATTACCTCATCTTGAATAAGGAGTTGTTCAACATTATATTATTGAGATTCTGGATTCACTTCTTAATCAATAATAGGTATGAGAACCTAAACATTATCAAAAGTGATAGTAGGAACTGAGTTGTAATCTATTTCCTCATCAAAAATAATGTCTCTAATCTTATTTCTCCCTCCAAACTCAACATCCTCAAAATGTTGCAATTCTCATCTAAAAAATATTCCTAATTTTGGGATCATAAAACTCATAACCCATAGATTACTCAAATTTTCCTTGGCCATTATACTTTATAGACATCAAAGAAGTCAAAAGTGACGTCATCTTAACCTTATTATTTTTAGCAAAGCATTTCTCAATTTCATCAAGAAAACCTTAGCCTAAGTATCTCTTAAGATCTTATGCCCGTAAAGGCTTTTGGATATTGTGCTTCATAATAATTAGATTCATGCAATTTGAACAATCTATAAAACCCCAAACCCAGCCTAAACATTATGCCCGGATCTAGCATGTCACATCAAAAGGTAGTTGAAAAGCTAAGCGATCGTTAAAATGTTGCATCTCTTTTTGAAACTCAGCATTTTTAGTTTGTTTGTAAAAGCAAGATTTGCTTAATGTCTAATTCTGTAAAGTTGTTATTATTTTGAAAAAATATTTTTGTTGTGAAAATCAAACTTGAATAGTTGCAGAAACGTGATATTTTGAAAACGATTATTAACGTTTTAAGAAAACCCAGTGTTTAATCAATTAACTATTTAATATTAGCTGAAATGAAAGTTTAAAAGGAAAAATAAAATCCAATAGCCTTATTAAAAAATATTAACCCCAAAATAATTAACATAAAATAAAATAAAAACTGAATTTACTAAGTTTCGTGAGAAGTAATTCCAATGTATGGCCACCACCGAGTCCTCCACAGCTCCAAATCCTCTAAAGTTGGGGATTACCTGCAAGGTTAAGGGAAAGGGGGTGAGTTACGATAACTCAGTGTGTAATCCCCTATACGGTCACTATCTGGGCCTGAGCCCTTATGGCATCAATCTGGGCCTAAGCCCTATAATCAAGGTAATGCAAACAATAAAATGCAGCCCAACCCAATCCAACCAATCACACCCCCGTACCAACCAATCGCACCGTGTGGGGATCAAGTCAGCCCACCTTGCCAAACGCACCAATAATGCAGTCAAGCTGCTAATCACGGTATATGTGGCTGAGCCACCAAAATAATATGTGGCATAGCCACTAAAACGGTATGTGGCAGAGCCACCAGGCTACACTTCCTCCAAACATCAAACCTAACCCATGCAACATTATATAAATGCAATGTATCAAATGTATAAACAGTATAAATAAAATCACATACACGATATTCAACCATAATCGGGGGTATAATGATCATTTCAACATATAAGGGTACAACGGTAATTTACCCTCCAGGGGTATTTTGATAATTTACCCTCTAGGGGTATTTCAATAATTTATCCTCCAGGGATATTTTGATAATTTACCCTCCAGAGGTATTTGGTAATTTCATAAATTAGGGGTATTTCGGTAATTTTGTAAACTGAGGGTATTTTGATAATTTTGTAAATCGGGGGTATTTTGATAATTTTTAAATTAGGGGTATATCGGTAATTTTGCAATCCAAAGAATTCTAACCAAAGATAACGATGCGAATGGGCCTAAGGCCCACTTTCGGCCCAAATGGGCCCACATGCTCGTGTGGCCCATTTAGCCCAAATCAGCCACAAATATAAGATTCACATAGACTAGTCCAATATCTACTACCCAATCATACAATTTATTCATATAGGCCCAAGAGCCCATTGGGTCCACTTGGCCCCTTTCGACCCATCGTGGCCCAAACAACCTGAACCCACAAGAACTGTAACATCCTAAATTAGGGGTTGTTTGTAATTTAATTATTTTCCCATGTGTGTGCTTGAAGAAATGAATATTATGATTGCTAAGCATGTTCTAGGGTCTAGAAATAACCCCGAGCTAGGCCTGACTTAGGACAAAAAATTTCTTTTTAAGTGTTTAAAGAAGGGAACTAGGTGAGATAGGGGTTAAGAGAAATTTCAGGAGAAACATGACACAAGAAATAGCTTGGCAAAGTGGCTTTCATGCGCCACTTAAGTGCTATGAAGGTGGCGTCAAAGGGAGCTTCAAGAGAGGAGGTTCGAGTCTTGGGAGTTACAAGGGGGGATGCATTTTATTTTTGGGCTTTTTGGGGCGTTAAAGAAATGGGCTAAGTTGGAAGGCCTTAACAGATTTTGTGGGTAAGGTTTGGACATGAAAATCGTTTGGTGGAGTGGTTTGGGGCGCCACTTAAGTGTGTTGGCAAATGGACTCAAGTTCGAGTCACGATAATAGCATAGGGGTTTTCTTTATTTTTTTTTTTGCAAAATGGCGCCATGGAGAGGGAGGTGTTGGACGGTAATTGGGACTTTGGGGGATAGGGATAAACATCTTCTTTTATATTTTATTTGAGGAAGTGATAAAATTTATCACAAAGGGTGAGAGTTGGTGAATGAAGGACTCATTAAGGCCATCTACAATCGGTTTTATCATTAGAGAGGTGCCAAAATTTATCAAAATTCCTTTCTTTCTCTTCAATAGTTCTTGGTCGAATTTTTCTTAGATACAATAGCCAAATTCTTCAAGAATTCCTTGTTTCTTTTCTTCTTTTGGCCGAACCTACCCCTCTTCTACTAAAATTTCACCTTCCTTTTTTTTTCCCGGTAGAATATCTCTTCCATAAAGGGCTTGGTAGAATCCTCCCTAACCAAGGTCTTTGCAGATTTCAATAGTGTGGTAAGGACTCTCTCGAGTTTAATTCTTTTATTCTTGTTTTGGCCAGAAACCATGAGGTTTAACCTGTATTTTTGTGTATGACCGAACCTATTCGTGGTCTTGGATTGGTAACCCTTTTCGAAGCTTGACATTAAGGAGAATTGAGAGGTCTTTTGGGATTTAAGGTGAGCATGGTATGTGGGTTATGACATTCGGCCAAAGGCCATGTTATGTACTTCATGTGGTGACCGATTTTTATTGTGGAATTTCGGCAGAGTCTTAATCAAGTGACAATTTCGGGATTTGTTTGGAAACCAAATCCGTTTAAGGTAAGTGCCGCAAAAGAGCCTTTGGTATTAATTTGGTTTAGCCGAATAGGCCTATGTCACTAACCTTGTTGTTGGCCAAATATAGGGTCAAAGGATCTAGCATCGTAGATCAGATCTTCGGGATCTAGGAATTTCGATAGTAACAGGTGTGTAAAACTCACTACACATTTATTAGTTAACATGGCTATATCGTTGCTTTTTAATCATTGTGGTAGTTTTTCTTGTGGGCATAAGCTTGGCTTCCGGGTAAGTTCCCTATTACGTGATCTATGATATATGATTTTGTATGCCATCATATGCTGTTGGATGTTATGCTATACATAAATGCATGATTTATGGGATTATGACATTTGTTATGTAAGCATGATGATGGTGGGTTTGATGAGAGGAGGGGGATGATTTCTATGGACTATCACCAGTGGTTTTGACCACAAGATGGGTTGGCCCCATCAGATAATTGTGACTTTGATCACCAGTGGTTTTGACCACACCGTTGATAAATTGTGACTAAGTCCCAGTGGTTTGGTACCACCAGTGGTTTTGACCACACTTGATAAATTGTGACCTATGGTCATCAGTGGTTTTGACCACATGATGGGTTGGCCCCATCATTTGATTTGTGACTCTAGACACCATTGGTTTTGACCACCAGTGGTTTTGACCACACGGGGTAGTAAAGGAGTATGGATGGTTAGTTGGGTTGCATGTTGCATGTCTATTAATAAATTGTGTATGAGATGCATTTTTTGGGTGGGGGATTTACACACTGAGTCTTGGTGACTCACCCCTTCCCATACTATTTTGCAGATGAGTAGATCGCAAAGATGGAGCCAGGGAGGACTCGGGGCGGCCATGCCTGTTTCTCAGATTTGGAACCTTATTTAAATCAGTTTTAGTTCATTTATTTTCTAAGTTTTTTATTTTGGGATGTAATAAGGCCGCTAATTATTATTTGGATGTTTATTTTATTGTTTTATTTTTCTTATGTTATATTACAAATGAAATTTATAAATGTTAAGTGAGCAGGTTAAAAGTAACTTTTCAAACTTAATAACTTCTACGGGTTTTCAAAGATGTTACCATCGGGTAACAAAATACACCAAGTCAACAATAACCTTGACGATTTTAAAATTTTACATGATCAAACGTTTTCAAAGGGTTTATCAACACAACCGTGTTTATAAAAATAATCCCAACTGAGTTTTATCAAACCTTGTTTTAATACCTTAGTCATATTTTAACAAGTTTTCACCAGACACTCAAAATGTTTCAAATCATTTTACTCCATGACATACCAGATCCGGTTAGAACTCATGGGCGGGGTTTGAGGTATTACATTTTTGGTATCAGAGCCCAGTTCAAAACTCGACTGTGGGGGGCCCAAGGCCCAAAATGTTTTGTTTATGTTAGTAGGCCTTATTGGAATGTTTTGGGAAATTATTTATGGTTCGAACAGCATGGCACCGAGTCTCCGCACCTATCCGCCCAGGTAAGTAATTCTATTTTTGTGAATACTTGATAGGGGTAGAAGGGTAAATTGGGAACGTAGACTATTAGAATAAGGAATTGTTGAACCCTGGGTTAGCATACCCCAACAAACCATGCATAAGATTTAATAATTTCTTAAACAACCCTGTGAGTTGTCACTGAGCAAGGGATGTGGCAATCGTTATATGCATGTCTAGGATTGGATTCGGTGGGGCCTAGTATTTAAGCAGTCATAGTGACTCACCTCCTACTCACTTGAATCCTACCTGGTGCGTAGTGACGGTTCATCCTAGCTGAGACGAAACACTGACAGGCTAAACTTGATAACTAAAACCCGAAAGGGACTAGCCGTTTTGTTTTTTTTTTGAAGTAACTAAAATCTTGTTTTAAAAAAATAATGAAAAAAAAGATCAAAATACCCCTCAGTTTGAAAAATGACCAAAATACCCCTGGCTTGTAAATTACCAAAATACCCTCCGTATGGAAAATTTCCAAATAGAAAATTTTCAAAATATCCTTCTTTTGTGAAATCAATTAGAACCAAATTTTGGAAATTTTTTTATGAAAATGCCCTGATTATGAAAGTTATTAAAATACCCCTAATAGTAAAATTACAAAATTGCCCCTAACCAACAAAGTTACCAAAATAACCCTAATTTTCAAAATTTTGCAACATCACTGTTTCGGAATATGCAATTCTCAAAAAGAACCATCAAAGTTTTACAACTTTTAAAATATCCCTGATTCATTAAATTTTACAAATTCACCCTAATTTGTGAAAAATTACCGAAATACCCCTAAGGTCTAAAATTACCGAGATACCCTCGAATTTCAAAAATTTTCAAAATACCTTGGGAATTTAAGAGTTTCCAAAATACTTTTTGACAAAATCATCCGAGAACTTTTATTTTTTGAAAAAAATACAAAAATACCCCTGTAGGACAAATTACGAAAATACCCCTGGGTAGTGGAAAAATAATTACAATGAAAACTACAACGTCTCTTTGAATGAATGAATAGAAAGACTGTGTGCATGTATGAATACGAAAGAACCACTCCTAAAACTCCTATCATAAAATTTCTTCGCGGATAATCAAGTGAAACAAAGGTACTAATGCATAAAATTCTTAAACAGATAAACGCAAACGAGAATAATGAGTACGAGAGGTCGTAGACGTTCACCCCGTGGCCGTGGAAAGGGTAGGATGACCTTGTCGGAGCTAGCAGGGTCTGGTCATGGGTTTGGAAATGAGATACCGGATCTACCGGTGGCAAAAACTGAGTTTCAAGATCAGACTGGTGGTAATGACGTAGTATCCCATGCGATCTTCTGAGTGTTGGAGCGAGTTCTTGTGTGGTCAGAGGAGCCTAAAATTTGTGGTTGAACGACTCCGATGTGAGCGGAGGTGTTTAGAGGAGTTTCTGAGTGGCACCAGTCTTGGCGGAGTATTGGTTAGAATCGACTAAGAGGATCATGGGTGACCTAGATTTTACAGCTGAGGAGAAGTTGAAGGGCATAATATCTCTGCTTCGGGATGAGTCATATCAGTGGTGGCTCACCGTAAGAGATGGAGCGATGGTGGAGGATCTCACGTGGGAATTCTTTAAGGCCGCCTACCAAAAGAAATACATAGGAGCTAGTTACGTGGATGCACATCGAAAGGCTTTCTTGAACTTGGTTCAAGGCAATAAGACAGTGGCGGAGTATGAGGGCGAATTCTTTCGGTTGAGTAGGTATGCTCGTGGTATTGTGGGTACCGAGCATGAACGCTGTGTTAGATTCGAGGATGGGCTGAGAGATGAGTTGAGGATGATGATAGCTCCACAACAGGAACGGGAGTTCGCTGTCCTAGTGGAGAAATCTAAGGTTCTTTGAAGAGTAAAGCGGTCAGTTAGGCGGAATCAGGATAGGAACTAGAATAAGAGGAGCTCTGGATCTTCAAGGTTCTCTGGTAATCAGCAGAAGAGAATGAGGTTTGGTGGGTCGGATCAAGCTGCTAGGCCTGCTGCTGCTGCTAATCCTCAATGGCTGCCACGGTGTGCCCGGTGTGGGAAGTCTCACACGGGGGAATGTTGGAATGGTAATCGGGGATGCTTCGAATGTGGGTCCATGGAGCATTAAGTTAGAGACTGTCCGAAAAAGGCAGCTAGACTGAGAGCAGAGGGTCAGGATTGTGCACCGAATAGAAGGGATAACCAACAACCTCCGAGAGGTCGTGGTGTAGGAAGAGGAGGTAATGGTGCTGGCAGAGGTCGTGGGGCACCGAGGGGAGGTACCGGTGGTACTGAGGCTAGGCAAGCTGGTTTGGCCTATACCGTGAGGCGTCAAGAAGAGGGTGACGCACCGGACGTCATAACCGATATGTTCTTGATCTTTGGTGTACCCTATAGTACCTTGATTGACATTGGCTCAACCCACTCATACATTGCTAGTAGTGTAGTTGAAACTTTGCACTTAGAGTTTGAGCTTATTTCTAGGAAGATGACTGTATTAAGCCCCTTAGGTTACTCCGTAGAAGTAAGTAAACTTTATAGGAATGTACCCCTAGAACTCCAAGGGGTCTTGTTCTTGGCTGACTTGATGGAACTACTGTTTCGAGAGTTCGACCTAATCCTCGGGATGGATTGGCTAGTAAAGTATCAGGCTAGCCTGGATTGCACAGCTAAGCGTATGGTAATAAAGACCGTGGAAGGTGATGAGGTGGTGATGATAGGTAAAAGGAGATATTACCTATCTAATCTGGTTTCTGCATTGAAGGCAGAAAAGATGGTGAGGAAGGGTTGTGAAGCATATGTGGTGCACATCTGTGCTTTGGAAGCTAAGGATGTTGCTGTGGGAGATGTCCAGACCGTAAGGGACTATGTTGATGTGTTTCTAGAGGAACTTCTGGGTCTACTTCCGGACCGCGAGGTTGAATTTGGTATAGATCATTGCGAGCGCGCTAGTATCTATAGCTCCGTATCGGATGGCGCCGAAAGAATTGGTAGAGTTGAAGGCACAGATTCAGGAATTATTGGATAGAGGGTTCATTCAACCAAGTGTATCGCCTTGGGGAGCTCTAGTACTTTTTGTCAAGAAGAAAGATGGGACAATGAGGATGTGTATAGACTATCGGCAGCTGAACAAGTTGACAATAAAGAACCGGTATCCTTTGCCCAAGATTGACGATCTGTTCGATCAACTCAAAGGAGCATCGGTGTTCTCTAAGATTGACCTTAGGTCAAGGTACCATCAGCTTAAGGTGAAGGAGGTTGATGTCCATAAGGCAGCATTCGTACTCGGTATGGGCACTACGAGTTTCTGGTAATGCCTTTTGGGTTGACGAATGCACCGACCGCATTTATGGACATGATGAACCGGGTTTTCTAACCCGATCTGGATCGATTCATCGTGGT
The DNA here is from genome assembly GCA_025506655.1 of Gossypium rotundifolium. Lineage (NCBI taxonomy): Eukaryota > Viridiplantae > Streptophyta > Magnoliopsida > Malvales > Malvaceae > Gossypium > Gossypium rotundifolium. Next base: position 168,743,439 of record CP106724.1, on the reverse strand, counting down.
CTTCATAGACGACATTTTGGTGTACTCGAAGTCTGAGGAGGAGCATGATGCACATCTTCATGTGGTTTTACAAGTTCTAAGGGAGAAATAGTTGTACGACAAATTTAGCAAGTGTGAGTTCTGGCTCAAAGAGGTAACCTTTCTAGGGCATGTTGTTTCAGTCGAGGGAATCAGGGTGGATCCCCGTAAGATTGAGGCGGTATTGGAGTGGAAGCCACCAAGGTCGGTTATGGAAATTCATAGTTTTCTGGGGTTGGCAGGATATTATAGGAGATTCGTGGAAAATTTCTCCTTAATCGCAACACTGTTGACTAAGCTGTTGAGAAAAGGGGTTCCATTTGTGTGGTCTGAGAAGCAGTAAGAGAGTTTCGATAAGTTGAAGAGGATCTTGACAGAAGAACCAGTCTTAATTCAGCCTGAGGCAGGAAAGGAGTTCACTGTGTATTGTGATGCATCGCATACTGGTTTAGGGTGTGTGTTGATGCAAGAAGGGAAGGTGGTTGCTTATGCGTCACGGCAGTTGAGGCCTCATGAAGCTAACTACCCGACACATGACTTGGAATTGGCTGCTGTGGTATTTGCCTTGAAAATTTGGAGGCACTATCTGTATGGGGAGAAGTCAGTAGTGTACACAGATCATAAGAGCCTGAAGTACCTCTTGACTCAGAAGGATTTAAATTTGAGACAGCGGAGGTGGATTGAGTTGTTGAAGGACTATGACTGCTCAATCGAATACCATCCGGGGAAGGCTAATGTGGTAGCTGATGCATTGAGCCGAAAGGTGGTAGCGGATTTGTGAGCAATGTTTGCTCACCTCAGTCTCTATGAGGATGGGAGCCTTTGGCAGAGTTCACTTATAACAATAGTTATCAAGTGAGTATTCGAATGGCACCGTATGAGGCGCTGTATGGTCAGAAATACCATACTCCTACATGTTGGACGGAGCTAAGGGAGCGACAGATATTGGGTCCAGAGTTAGTGGCAGAGACGGAGGATAAGGTTAGAGTAATTCGGGATCGTCTTAAGGAGGCATCAGACAGGCAGAAATCCTACACCGATCTTAAGCGCAGAGAGGTTGAATATGCAGTGGGTGATAAGGTCTTCTTGAAGGTATCCCCTTGGAAGAAGGTGTTGAGGTTTGGTCGGAAGGGCAAGCTAAGCCCTAGATTCATTGGACCGTACACGGTGTTGAAATGTGTGGGACCGGTAGCTTACCAGCTTGAGTTGCCAGCAGAATTGAGCTAGATCCATGATGTCTTCCATGTTTCGATGCTGAGGCGCTATCGATCAGATCCCTCACACGTTGTCCCAGTTACGGAAATTGAAGTGAACTCGGACTTATCTTTCGAGGAGGAGCCAGTACAGATTTTGGATCGAGATGTCAAGGTTCTGAGGAGGAAGTCAGTGCCTTTGGTAAAGGTGTTATGGCAAAATCATGGTACGGAGGAGGCCACATTGGAACCCGAGGATGTGATGCGGCAGCAATACCCCCAACTCTTCTGATCCAGGCAATTTCGAGGCCGAAATTCTTTTTAAGGGGGTAGAACTGTAACATTCTAAATTAGGGGTTGTTTGTAATTAAATTGTTTTCCCATGTGTGTGCTTGAAGAAATGAATATTATGATTGCTAAGCATGTGCTAGGGTCTAGAAATAACCCTGAGCTAGGCCTGACTTAGGACAAAAAATTTCTTTTTAAGTGTTTAAAAGAAGGGAGCTAGGTGAGATAGGGGTTAAGAGAAATTTGAGAGAAACATGACACAAGAAATAGCTTGGCAAAGTGGCTTTCATGCGCCACTTAAGTGCTATGAAGGTGGAGTCAAAGGGAGCTTCAAGAGAGGAGGTTCGAGTCTTGGGAGCTACAAGGGGGGATGCGTTTTATTTTTGGGCTTTTTGGAGCGTTAAAGAAAAGGGCTAAGTTGGAAGGCCTTAATAGATTTTGTGGGTAAGGTTGGGACATGAAAGTCGTTTGGTGGAGTGGTTTGGGACGCCACTTAAGGGTGTTGGAAAATGTACTCAAGTTCGAGTCACGACAATAGCATAGGGGTTTTCTTTATTTTTTTGCAAAATGGCGCCATGGAGAGGGAGGTGTTGGACGGCAATTGGGACTTTGGGGGGATAGGGATAAACATCTTCTTTTTATATTTTATTTGAGGAAGTGATAAAATTTATCACAAAGGGTGAGAGTTGGCCGAATGAAGGACTCATTAAGGCCATCTACAATCGGTTTTATCATTAGAGAGGTGCCAAAAATTCATCAAAATTCCTTTCTTTCTCTTCAATAGTTGCTGGACGAATTTTTCTTAGATACAATAGCCAAATTCTTCAAGAATTTCTTGTTTCTTTTTCTTCTTTTTGGCCAAACCTACCCCCCTCTTCTACTAAAATTTCACCTTCCTTTTTACCTTGATTTAATATCTCTTCCATAAAGGGCTTAATAGAATCCTTCCTAACCAAGGTGCTGCCGATTTCAATAGTGTGGTAAGGACTCTCTCTGAGTTTAATTCTTTTATTCTTGTTTTGGCCAGCCGAAACCATGAGGTTTAACCCTGTATTTTTGTGTATGATCGAACCTATTCAGGGTCTTGGATTGGTAACCCTTTTCAGAAGCCAGCGTTAAGGTGAATTGAGAGGTCTTTCGGGATTTAAGGTGAGCATGGTATGTGGGTTATGACATTCGACCAAAGGCCATATTATGTACTTCATGTGGTGACCGATTTTTATTGTGGAATTTCGGTAGAGTCTTAATCAAGTGACGATTTCAGGATTTGTTTGGAAACCAAATCTGTTTAAGGTAAGTGCCGCAAAAGAGCCTTTGGCATTAATTTGGTTTAGCTGAATAGGCCTATGTCACTAACCTTGTTGTTGGCCGAATATAGGGTCAAAGGATCTAGCATCGTAGATCGGATCTTCGGGATCTAGGAATTTCGATAGTAACAGGTGTGTAAAACTCACTACACACTTCATTAGTTAACATGGCTATATCGTTGCTTTTTAATCATTGTGGTAGTTTTGCTTGTGGGCATAAGCTTGGCTTCGAGTAAGTTCCCTATTACGTGATCTATGATATATGATTTTGTATGCCATCATATGTTGTTGGATGCTATGCTATACATAAATGCATGATTTATGGGATTATGACATTTGTTATGTAAGCATGATGATGGTGGGTTTGATGAGAGGAGGGGGATGATTTCTATGGACTGTCACTAGTGGTTTTGACCACAAGATGGGTTGGCCCCATCAGATTAATTGTGACTTCGGTCACCAGTGGTTTTGACCTCACCGTTGAGAAATTGTGACTAAGTCCCATTGGTTTGGTACCACCAGTGGTTTTGACCACACTTGATAAATTGTGACCTATGGTCATCAATGGTTTTGACCACACGATGGGTTGGCCCCATCATTTGATTTGTGACTCTAGTCACCAGTGGTTTTGACCACCAGTGGTTTTGACCACACGGGGTAGTAAAGGAGTATGGATGGTTAGTTGGGTTGCATGTTGCATGCCTATTAATAAATTGTGTATGAGATGCATTTTCCGGATGGGGGATTTACACACTGAGTCTTGGTGATTCACCCCTTCCTATACTATTTTCCAGATGAGTAGATCGCGGAGATGGAGCCAGGGAGTACTCGAGGCGGCCATGCTTGTTTCTCAGATTTGGAACCTTATTTAAATCAGTTTTAGTTCATTTATTTTCTAAGTTTTTTTTATTTTGGGATGTAATAAGGCCGCTAATTATTATTTGGATGTTTATTTTATTGTTTTATTTTTCTTATGTTATATTACAAATGAAATTTATAAATGTTAAGTGAACCGGTTAAAAGTAACTTTTTCAAACTTAATAACTTCTACGGGTTTTCAAAGATGTTACCATTGGGTAACAAAATACACCAAGTCAACAATAACCTTGACGATTTTAAAATTTTACATGATCAAACGTTTTCAAAGGGTTTATCAACACAAGCGTGTTTATAAAAATAATCCCAAGCGAGTTTTATCAAACCTGTTTTAATACCTTAGTCATATTTTAACAAGTTTTCACCAGACACTCAAAATGTTTCAAATCATTTTACTCCGTGACATACCAGATCCGGTCAGGACTCATGGCGGGTTTGGGGTGTTACAAGAACATTCATGATGGCCTCAACTATCGTGCCGAAGCCCCAAAACGTGCGCTCGAACGCTCATGTGGCTACCATTGCCGTGTGATCGGTATTTCGGCATTTGCAGCTATATAGCTAGAATAGTGCGAAATACACAACTGATAGGTGCCTGGAGCTATTTCGCGCTCCGAATGCTCCTATGCCCAAATGCCAACCAAGTATGCTTCCTCTTCTCATAGATTGCTCTATTTAAAATAGCTTCTCACCTTCCCTCATGCTAGCTTTCCTATGTGGGATCCCTCCTTTAGCATAGTTTAAATCCAACACAAACTTTGGCCGTCCTAACTTAACAAAATAAATATCCCTTTTTGCTTGCGATGGGCTTCAACGCTTGCCCTCTCTTATGCTTCAAACGCTACATGCCACCACAACACAAGCTCCTTTTTGTGACTTAAAGCATGCGCAACTAAATATAAGTCTATGGGCCAACGTCTAAATTCACTTAAAAATAAATCAAAATGAAATGCAAGCGCCAAGACTTGAACCTTGGACCCCTTGCTTCCTTGTGTGGCGTCACTTCCTTGTCTCCCATGTGGCGGCAGTTTGCCACTACACCACAAGCTCTTTTTGTGTCATTTTTTCCACTTTTTATTCTTAAAGCCTACTTACTTACACCCAGGGTTTTATTCACCTAAAACCAAAACTTTTCCCGGGACTTCATAGAAGCCCCCGAACCTTCCAAAATCACTCATCTAATAGGTCCAACTTGCATTAGGGTCATTCTCTTGTACTCAAAAATTTTAAATGCTCCCATGGACAAGGCCCAATAAGCCCAATTCTACTAGGCCCAAATTTGGGTCGTTACATGATCCCACCTCTCAAAATCCTTTTAACATAAGGGGTGCTTTTTGCAGTGAGAGGTGCAGGTTGTTCTTCCCTTAGTGCAAGGTCTATGTCCATACAGCCAAGCATTATAAATGTCTTTTCCATTCCTTAAAATTAGTCTCATTAAACATGGGTATAGAATTTATATTAGCAGATCTTGTGGCAGCAAAATATAAACTAGTTGAATCCAGAACAAAATAGACAAAAACAAGCTCACATCAATATTCATAAGTAAACAATAAATTCAGGATAATTACTAATCCCATCTCAAGATACCAAACACAACATTAATATCAAGCCTTTGGACAATAATATTAACAGTAAGCAGTACTCTTGTTGTAGCAATCAAACATTGAAAATAAATTATGTCAAACAATGAATTAATCTTTGGACTAACATATTGCTCACATAAAGTACCTTATAATTGTCATACATTTATCACCACAAATGTCGTTGAAATTCTGCCAAATATTAGCTTACCATTGGGTCAATTAATAAACGCATGAATCATAAAAACATATAATAATCTTGATATTTTAAATAAATTAATCTACACAAAAGATGTCACTTTTAGACATTTTGTTTCAACTAATCTATTTAAAATATTAGTCATCCTTAATTAAAACCTAAAGCCAAAATCTAAATTTATTTGTTTCAAAATATTTATCTTAATTTCATCTTTCAATCAAATTAAAAGATAATAGTGTATATATATATATATATATATATATATTTATCCCAAAACAACATACAATGATGTTGGAAAATATAATAATAGTTGAATAAATCATAAACCATAAGACTTCAAATTTAAACAAAATAATTTGAATAAATGTAAACCTCACCATATCAGACGCTTCCATTAATATTTCATCTTTAGACAAAATATTAACTTGTAAGTGATATATTAGTGTAATAATCAAACATTGTCAATAAGAACATGCCAAACCATAAATCTTCCTTGGGGCCAATTTATTGTTCACTTGTAAAACAAAATAATTATCACATGCTTATTACCATAGTTGCACATGTAATATTATTAACCTTCATTTGGGCCAATCAATATTAACATAACTTAAGTTACATGCACACAACCCTTTATATTTTAAAACAAAATAATTTATACAAAAAAAAATCATTTTGGTGACTTATTGCTTCAATTAAGTTATTTTAAAAATATATAAACATACCAATATTCAAATTTAAAATTTACCCAATAGTCAAACTTCAAAACTATTTTTTATTACTTTATAGACTCCAAAATAACCCAAAATAAGGTTGTCTTAATAATGCAATAAAAACCGAAAACCTTAATTTTTGACTATTTCTTTTCTTTTTTGTTTCAAAACCATATATATCAAAACCAAACAGAAATAATGTAGTGGTTCAAAGCCAAATAATTAACAAGCACACATATTCATAATTTTGGCACCAAAGCAATTCACGCATATACATGTATTCATAATCAAATAGAAAAACTTACCCTGAATTTACCACGTAAATCCAAAGTTGTATTTATGATTAACCAGATATTCACGTGAATAATTGAAAAATATTTTCAAGCTAATAAATCTCAAAAAAAAACAAAATCATAATTGTTGGCATATCAGACAATTCATACAATAAACCATATCATCATAATTTAACCAAATATTTGGAACCATAAGATGCCAAAACTTAAGATTATAGAACCAAACTTAAAACCAAAATATTTAAGTATGTATATAGTTTACATGAATTTGCACTAAAGCACCCATAAAATTGAATATATAACCATAACAAAAATAAAAAATAAAAAATTTAACAATTTCAATGATGTCCATCAAAACTTAATTTCACCAATTAAACTATAAAAGATATCTTATTGAATAATGGTTATGAATACCTATTCACACAAACTATAATCATACATTAATCCTCAAAATCATTGATTTGCATATAATATCTACACACACAATTATAATAATATAAAAATAATATTGACTTGCCTTACATATTTCACGTAAACTCAAATTTTTATTCATGACTAAAGACATTATCATAAAACTTCTTTATACGCACAAATACTTAAAAAATCCATAACCACTAAATATAAAAAGAATCTCAAATTATATAACACTCTTTATATGCACAACTACTTATGAAATTCATAGCCACCATATTTAAAAAAATCCCAAGTATTTTAATTTTAGTCGGGTTCCATAAGGACTAAAACTTATATAAAATAATTATAGCGAGAAACCAAAAGTAATCATTCAGTATATATGAATTGAATTCAATGGTAAATATAATTCATCATAAAGACAAAAGATGATAATTCCATATACATTCAACCACAAACAAAACATTTAAAACAAATAGTGCAAAAAAAAAAACATCTTAACAACATTCATTTATTCGATTATCAAATGAATTAACTTTCAAAACCAATTATACAACTCAATTGGAATTCTTCAATTGCAAAAAGTTGTAAGTCAGTAACTTTAATTTAATAATGACTTTAACCAAAATTTATAAAATAATTGTGTGAAAAGAAGAGAAAGAAATCCCACAAATCAATTTTTTCAATTGATTATAAATAAATAAATAAACCTTCATCTTTGAATAACATATGCAAATATTAAACTAGATTATATTTATAAAACCTTAAAACTTTATTTAAAAATTAAAACCCAAAAATTTATCAAGAATCTCAAAGATTCAACATAATATATAATTAAAATATCAAATCCATAAAATTAAAAAAGAAAAACGAATCAATCCAAAATTAATAAAGAATTAATTCATTCTCAATAATTCAACATGACAAAGCTCGGATACCACTTGTTAGATTTGTAAAATAAATCTAAAATAAAACTTAATAAACTAGGATCTATCATGTCAAATCATCAAGAATAAATCAAGAACAAAACTAGATGCAAAAGCGTACCTGAATCCATGAATTTCTTAAAGTTTTATCGTATCTTGGGGATTTATCTTCCAAATTAGCACACAAGAAATTTAGAGAAAATCTACTCTCTCTTTCCTAATGATGGGATATTAAAAAAGATATCTTGTGTATAATTTGGGGATCATAACCATAATATTTATAACCTTGGCATATTAGTTCTAATCAAATTCTAATTAGCCCATCATTAATTAGAATTTGATTAAATCTCAATTACTAGAGTATCTACACATATTTGACCCATACTTTATTTAATAATTAAAGCCGAACAAAATTTTAACCAAATTAGATCACTATTAATTTGGGCTAACCTATCATGATAGTAAATAATAACATGTAATTACCCTTATTATATATGTGATTCCATATTTTCCAACAACGTTACCCATAATGCCTCAGGGTTTCGCAAAATCCTTTAACATTTTTTTTGCTAAAAATGCTAAATTCATATTCTACATATCCTTAAACCTCAATCCTTGATTAGCTTTCTATTTTTTCAAGTTATCCTAAATGACCTTATGCATTCTCCTTTCATACTAAATTTGGACCCAAAAAATCTTATAAGTGCAACATGTAACAACCCGAATTTGGGCCTAGTGGGATTGGGCCTATTGGGCCTTGGGTGTGGGAGCGTTTAAAATTTTTGAGAATAAGAGAATGGCCCTAATGTAAGTTGGACCTATTAGGTGAGTGAATTTGGAAGGTAGTTGGACCTATTAGGTGAGTGATTTTGGAAGGTTAGGGGGCTTCTATGAAGTCTCGGGATCAAACTTGAGCTTTAGAAAAATTTTGGTTTTAGGTGAAAAAAACCCTGGGAGTTAGTAAGTAGGCTTTAAGAATAAAATGTGGAGAAAAATGACAAAAAAGGAGTTGTGGTCTAGTGGCAAATGACGCCACATAGGAGACAAGGGAATGATGCCATACAAGGAAGCAAGGGGATCCAAGGTTCAAGTCTTGGCGCTTGCATTTCATTTTGATTTCTTTTTTTAAAGGAACTTAGACTTTGGACATAGGTTTATATTTAGTTGCACATGATGCTAGACACAAGGAAGTGAGTGGTCTAGTGGCAAGGCGCCATTAAGGGTGCAAGGGAGCTTGGGTTCAAATCTCATGACAAGTAGGGAGTATTTATTTTGTGGATTGGATGGCCGGAGTTTGTGTTAGATTTAAACTGAAGAAGGGATCCGAGGAGAGTAAACATACCTTGGTTGGCGTTTGGGCATAGGAGCATTCAGAGCGCGGATTAGCTTCAGACTACTATCAGGTGTGTATCTCGCACTACTCTAGCTGTAGAGCGGCAAATGCTAAAATACCGATCACACGGTGATGGTAGTCACACGAGCATGCAGGTGCACGTGTGGGAGCTTTGACGCGATAGTCGAGGCCACCATGAGTATTCTTGTGGGTTGACGTTGTTTGGGACACGATGGGCCGAAAGGGGCAAAGTGGGCCTAAGGGCCCATATGAATAAATTGTATGATTGTGTAGTAGATAGTGAACTAGTCTAGGTGAATCTCATATCTGTGGCTAGATTTGGGCTAAATGGGCCACACTAGTGTATGGGCCCACTTGGGTGAGAATGGGCCTTAGGCCCATTTGCATCATTATCTCTGTTTAGAATACTTGAGTCACTCAAGGCGACTGTAGACCTTTTGAGGGGTTGAGAAAATTATCAAAATACCTTCAGATTGCAAAATTACCAAAATATCCCTAGTTTATAAAATTACCAAAATGCCCTTGGTTTGCGAAATTATCAAAATACCCTTAATTTACAAAATTATTGAAATACCCCTAGTTTATGAAATTATCGAAATACCCATGGTTTGCAAAATTACCAAAACACCCTTGGTTTGCAAAATTATCGAAATACCTCTAGTTTGTAAAATTACTAAAATACCCCTAGTTTGTGAAATTATCGAAATACCCTCAGTTTATGAAATTATCGAAATACCCCTGGTTTATAAAATTACTGAAATAACCCTGGTTTGTGAAATTACCAAAATACCCTTAGTTTGCAAAATTACCGAAATACCCATAGAGGGTAAATTATCGGAATACCCCTGGGTTGCAAAATTATCGAAATACCCTTGGAGGGTAAATTATCGAAATACCCATGGGTTGCGAGATTACCGAACTACCCCTAAGGGGGTTAAAAATGAATGTTATTGTAACATCCTAGATTGGAGGCTCTGCATTTGTGATGTGTTGTGTATGTATGCCATGCTGTGTGTGTGTGTCTGATGTGTTTAGAGCTTTCGAGAAGGCTTGAGGTTAGGTCTAAGCCTTGGTAGATATTTCATTTTAGTCACTGAAAGGGAGAACTAGGTGAAGTGGGCCTTAAGGGTACTTGAATGGAATAGTTAACACGAAAAATTCAATTGGTAAAGTGGCATGGAGGTGCCACTAAGGGAGCAGATAGGTGACGCCACATGCATGTTTGGAGGGAGCAGGTTCGAATCTCATGCTAATGAAAAAGGAATGTTTTTTTTTATATATGTGCCTGAGGAGTGAGAGGTGGTTTCGGCTGGGACTCTAAAGGAGTGGGTGTGGATTGAGTCACAAGATAGGAAGATGAGGATAAGAGAAAAATAAGGGATAGGATAGAGGGGGAAGAGATGGCCGAATGTGGGACTATGTGCAAGGGAAAATCGATTGAATGGCTAAGGGTATGCCGAAATTCTCATTTGTGAATGGAGTGCCAAATTTCATTATTTCCTAAAGCATAGCTTTTTGATTTCTTTCTCTTCTTCTTTTCTCCTCCTAATTTCGGTAATCAAGGGTTCTTCTTCTCTTTTTCTGCCAAAAACTAAAAAAAACTCCTAACTCTATTCTTATAAAGCCGAAAATGCCTAGCATTTTTTCTTGTTCATCTTTTTTTCGGATCTTTCTTAAAAGTCAAAAACTCCTAGATCTCGTTTGTGGCTTGGTTTTATTTCTTTCATCGTTTTAATTTTCTTATTTAATTACCGAATCTTCTTGCAAGTGGTAGCCGAAATCCTCTGTAAAGGTAAGTGTCAACTTGTGCTATTATTTTTGTAATCTTTTTTGGCTTTTGAGGCTAAAGTCGAATGGCTAGTAGGTGGTTAGGGCCATCTTTAGTTTGGCGTTTTCACTGATCTCATGTTCTTTTTGGGCGGCATTCCGGGATTTGAAAGAGATCTAGTCGCCTAGATTTCTAAGCCAAAAATCGTTAGCCTTCGAACTGCATTACTGTTTTGGGATTTCAAGGTAAGGGTTTCATTCTCCCTGAGTGGTTCAATCAGTTTCCTTTCATTATTCGAGTATCAATCTAATGCTTTGTTAAGTAATCATTATAGTACATTCTGACCAAGGTCATTCATGGACTCAAATATCAGCAAATCGAAGGAAGGGGTTGGATCTGTAGTCTCAGTCCCAAAGTTTAAGAAACGCGAGGTGTCTGCTATTCGTGATTGGCCACTGGGTTGTGGGCCGGCTTCTGAGCAGAATAGTAGGCAGATAGCAGTAGTTTTGGCTAGTGATAGTGTCGACCTAGAGAGTGTTGTCTTACGTGTTATCAGGTGTGTAAACTTTCACACACTATACTATAATTGTACTAATGCTTGAGTGGGCTGACAAGTTGAAAAAAGGGTTGTGTAGACAGTAGTGATACCCTTAGGGGTAAGGCTAGGATTGCCAGGTACATGATTGTATCATTACTTTGTATAGCCGAATGTGTGTATGTTAGACTGATGTGTTATGATTAGCATATTGCATTGTTAGGATTGTATGTAGATCATGGGTATGGGTTTGATATGAAGGGGAAGTGCTTAATTGGTCACGTAGTGATCGGTAGCTTTGCCACGATATATATACATATGTTCATACATTATTTTTGGTCACATAGTGATCGGTGGCTCTACCACGATGTATATATATATTTTATTTGGTCACATAGTGATCGGTGGCTATGCCACGAAATATTATTTGGTCACCTAGTGATCGTGTATACTTGGTAGCATGACTGTTGTGATGGAGTGTAGCGGATGGAGGGTCGATTGTAGAAATCCCCACGGTGTGATTGGTTGGTACGGGTTGGTGTGTAGCGGATGGAAAAACTAGGTTTGGGTTGGGCTTATTGCATCTCATGCGTTGTATGTTGATATGTGGGCTAAGGCCAATGTGTGATTTGTGGGCTTTATGCAGTATGTATAATGTGGGAGGTTTTGCACTCGAGTCTTGGTGACTCACCCTTTCCTTAACTTTTCGGTGAGCGTAGCTCTCTGGATGCGAGGCCGAAAGCGGACTCGTGGAGGGCATACTTTTGATTTTTTTCCTTATAGTTTCGGCATTTCTATAATTTTATTTTAATTTGGGATTTTCGCTATGTAATAAGGCCTTTCAAGGTTGTACTTTGGTTTATTTTATTATTTTGTAGGTTATATCAAACACAACACCTAGGTGGTTTAATTATTAAAGTTAAATTGGAGTTTCATTAAACTAATCATGTTTTCAAAAGACCACATACTAATCGAGAAAAAGTTATCTTTCAAATCACCGATTTTTCATAAATATAACTAAGTCTTGATTTTACTTCACCCTGTGGCATACCAAATTCGATGCAATGTATGGGCCAGGTTTTGGGTGTTACATTTTTGATATCAGAGCCCGGTTGAAAACTCGGGCTGTGAATTGGGTCCAGTGGTGTTTTATAGTTTGAAGTAAGTTTGAGAAAAATCTTTTGGGTTGAGATATGGCCTTCGAGTCTGGCAGCACCTGATCCACCCAAGTAAGTATTCTAACCTTTGATGTGGTATGCATGATTGGATTTAATGGGCTTTATGGGGACATAGGCGAGTATGCTAGGGTTTATGGACCTTAGGCCTAGGTACACAACTCTTAAAATCTATAAAACTTAATTTCTCTAATTAAACATGTCCATGGATAAGTCATTGGGTTGGAGTGTAGCAACAGGCATACGCATGTCTAGGATTGGATCTAGGGAGAGCTTGGTATTTAAGCAGTCCTAGTGGCCCACCTCTTCTTTGCTAGAATCTTACCTGGTGCGTAGTGTTTGTTCACTTTAGCCGAGAGAACTTGTTAATGGGCCAAAATTCATGACTAAAACTCAAAAGGGACTAATACCCTATTTTTGTAAAATTACTTATACCCCTAGTTCTGTAAATTACCCAGAATACCCTAGGTTTGAGAAAATTACTAAAATACCCATAGTTTGTAAAATTATTGAAATACCCCTGGTTTGTAAAATTATTGAAATACCCCTGATTTACAAAATTACCAAAATACCCTTATTTTGTAAAATTACCCAAATACCTTATTTTGTGAAATTATAAAAATACCCCTGTAGGGTGAAATTACGAAAATACCCCTAGGTAGTGAAATGACAAAAATACCCCTATGTGATGAAGGTGAGTTTATGGATGTCACTTTTGTGTTTGATGCTGTTATGTGATGCTCTATTTGTGGTGCATATGGATGTGGAATGTATGTGATTTCTAGAACTAGGAGATACAGACTTGAGACTAATTTTGAATTCGAAAGAACTACTGTTTAAACTACTTTCCATAAGACTATTCGTTATTAATCAGTGGAAAAAAGTATTAATTCATAAAATTTTTAATCAGATAAATCGTGAACGCTAGATATGAGCACTAGGGGACATGGTGTGCGTGGCCGAGGTAGAGGCAGGATTACTGTGTCGGAACCAGTAGGGTCTGGTCATGAGTCTGAAAATGAGATACTAGTGCCACCAGCTGTAGAGGCTGAGTATCAGGACCAAATGGGCAGAGACGATGCGGTGTCTCAGGCGATGCTCCGAGTGTTAGAGAGAGTTGTGGGAGCTGGCATGGGTACGGGAGCTCGAAAATCTATGCCAGAGCGATTTAGGGCTAATGGAGCGAAAATATTTAGGGGAATTTTTGGTGTAGCTCCTAGTACAGCTGAGTATTGGATGGAAGTAGTGGAGCGTATAATGGATGATCTTGACTTCACAAAAGAGGAAAAGCTAAAGGATTGGTGTCTCTTCTTCGGGATGAAGCGTACCGATGGTGGCTTATGGTTAGGGATGGTGCGATGGCTGACCGCATTACTTGGGAGTTTTTCAAGTCGGCATTCCAGAGTAAGTACATCGGATCGGGTTATATGGATGCACAGCGTAGGGCATTTCTGAATCTAATTCAAGGAAGTAAATCGATAGCTACTTATGAAGCAAAATTTCTGTGCTTGAGTCGTTATGCCTGAGGGATAGTGGCCACCGAGCATGAGCGTTGTGTTCGATTTGAGGATGGTTTGAGGGATGATCTGCGAGTGTTGATAGCTTCACAACGAGAGCGAGAATTTACAATTTTAGTAAAAAAGGCTAAGATAGACGAGGAAGTTAAGTGAATCGAAAAATGGAATAATGATAGAGACAGGGATAGGAATAAAAAGAATGTTGGATCGTCGAGGTCAACGGGGCATTTCCAGAAAAGACGTAAGATGGATGGGTCGAGACAGGGTGTGAGATCTAGGGGTAATGGTCAGCCTCAGAGGTGTGGTCGGTGTAATAAATTTCATTTGGGCGAATGTTGGGTAGGTGATAGGAAATGTTTTAGGTGTGGGTCCCTGGATCATCTGGTTAGGGACTGTCCACAGGATCGAGGTGGCGTGAGCCGGCAGAACAGACTAACGCTCAGCCTGGTAAAGGAGGTCCACAACCACGGAGAGGTCGCGGTCCAGCCAGAAGAGGTAATGGTTATGGTCGGGGTCGTGGAACGCAAGGCAGAGGTGCAGGGAACACCAATGCAAGACAGTCGGGGTTGGTCTATGCGGAAAGACGTCGAGAGGATGGGGATGCATCGGATGTCATAACCGGTACATTCTTGATTTTTTGTTTGCCTTTCTTTGCATTAATTGATATTGGATCGACGCACTCTTATGTTGCTAGTGTAGTCTCTGGAACTTTAAGTATAGACTTTGAGATTGTCTCTAGGGAGATGACTATAATTAGACCGCTAGGTCAGTCGGTAGTGGTGAACAGACTGTATAGGGATGTACCTCTAAAAGTGCAAGGGGTAGTCTTTTCGGCGAACTTAATGGAACTGCCTTTTGGAGAGTTCGATCTAATCTTAGGTATGGATTGGTTAGTGAAATATCGAGTGAACCTAGATTGTGCAGCCAAGCGTATGGTACCAAGGACTAGTCAAGAGGATAAGGTGGTGGTAATAGGTGAAAGGAGGAACTACTTGTCTAATGTAGTATCCGCTCTAAAGGCTAAAAGAATGATGAGAAAAGTGTGTAGGGCATTTATAGCTTCTGTTTGTTCTTTGGAGGTTCAAGATTCAACTGTGGGGAATGTTAAAATGGTGAGAGAGTTTTCTAATGTTTTCCCAAAAGAACTTCCCAAACTACCTCCGGATTGCGAGGTGGAATTTGGAATCGATCTTCTTTTAGGAACGGCACTAGTATCTATTGCACCATATAGGATGGCGCCGAAGGAGTTGGTGGAACTGAAAGCCCAGATTCAGGAATTGTTGGATCGAGGTTTTATTTGACCAAGTGAATCGCCTTAGGGAGCGCCGGTGCTATTTGTCAAGAAGAATGATGGATTAATGCATATGTCCATTGACTACCGTCAGCTGAACAAGTTGACCATCAAGAACAAGTATCCATTGCCAAGGATTGATGACTTGTTCGATCAACTTAAAGGGGCGTCATTATTCTCAAAGATAGATTTGAGATCAAGATACCATCAGCTTAAGGTCAAAGAGTTAGATATTCATAAGATAGCTTTCAGGACCCGTTATGGCCATTATGAATTCTTGGTAATGCCATTTGGGTTGACTAACGCACTAGCGGCGTTTATGGACATGATGAACCTGGTGTTCCAACCCTATTTGGACCAATTCGTGGTAGTATTTATAGATGATATCCTGGTATATTCAAGGTCGGAGGAGGAGCATGATTCGCATCTGCGAGTGGTATTACAAATCCTGAGGGAGAAACAATTGTACGAAAAATTTAGTAAGTGCGAATTTTGGTTAAGGAAGGTTACTTTTCTAGGACACGTTGTGTCGACTGAAGGGGTTAGAGTTGATCCTCAAAAGGTTGAAGCTATCATGGATTGGAAAGCACCCAGGTCTATGACAGAAATTCAAAGTTTCTTGGGTCTTGTTGGTTATTACAGGAGGTTCGTTGAGGGATTCTCCTTGATTGCGGTACCTTTAACCAAGTTGTTGAGGAAGGGAGTACTTTTTGTGTGCGGTGACAAGTAGCAAGAAAATTTTGAAAAGCTAAAGAAGGTGTTGACAGAAGCTCCGGTGTTGATTCAACCGGAGGCTGGAAAGGAGTTCATAGTTTATTGTGATACTTCACACACCGGGTTAGGATGTGTGTTGATGTAAGGCGGAAGAGTGGTTGCTTACGCGTCTTGATAGTTAAGACCTCATGAGCTAAATTATCCCACGCATGATTTGGAGTTGGCGGCGATGGTTTTTGCTTTGAAAATTTGGAGATATTATCTGTATGGAGAGAAGTCCATCATCTATACTGATCATAAGAGCTTGAAATATCGCCTCACCCAGAAGGAGTTGAATTTGAGGCAGAGGAGGTGGATTGAACTATTAAAGGATTACAATTGTTCGATTGAATACCATCCGGGTAAAGCTAACGTGGTGGCGGATGTGCTAAGCCGGAAGGTGATCTCGGATCTGAGGGTGATGTTTGCTCATCTAAGCCTGAAACACCCCAAACCTGGCCCATATGTCATTACCGGATCTAGTATGCCACAGTTTGAAACTTGAAAACTTAACTCTGTAGGGTTTTGAAAATTTTAGTTTATTATGGCCGTTTAATCAAATAATTGTGAACTTTTTGAAACAACTTTAAGCATTTGCGTTGATTGTGTTTGAAAAGCCCATTTATCATGTCATTTTATAATTAAGACTTTGATAGAGAAAAACATAAGTTTATAAAGACTTAACATAAAAAAAAAATCGAAAACCTAGGTTATGGAAGCCTTATTACGAAAATATTTCCAAAAATTAAAACTCAAATGAAAATCTGAAAATAGTCTATGTAGATAATAATCTTGATGGCCCCTCGAGTCTGCCTCGGTTCCCATGTCCACGATCTACTGCTCATTTGTAAAGCGGGGAAAATAAAAGGGTGAGTCACCAAGACTCAGTGTGCAAATCCCGAAAACACATAAAATCCTTGGGCCCACAAACACATTATGGGCCTTGGCCCATACACAATGGCAACAGAATATTTCATGCAACATGGCCCATCCAAAACCTAAGAGTCCATCCTCTAAACACCCCCGTACCAGCCATCACATCGTGGAGATTTCTACAATCGACCCTCTATCCGCTACACTCCATATCGATCACTATGTGACCCATGTGGCAAAGCCACCAATTGCTATGCGACCTCAGTAATACATTATAGTATTCGACAGCTATGATGCCTGTCATAAAGACTGATCACTATGTGACCAATGTGGCAAAGCCACCAATCGCTATGCGACCTCAGTAATACATTATAGTATTCGACAGCTATGCTGCCTTTCATAAAGATCGATCACTATGTGACCTATGTGGCAAAGCCACCGATCGCCTCGCGACCTGCTCCCCTTCCATAAATCAATCAATCCCAACCCATGCATACATACATACAATAATCGAAACATTAAACTATCCAAACAGATCATAGACTTTCACATACTTTGATACACATAGAAGAATTTCTATGATTACGTACCTGGCATCCCTTGCCTACCCTTTACGGGCATCGTGCATTCATATGACCTCTCTTTCGACTTTTAGCCCATAGCATACATTTAATACAAATTAATAAGTGTGATAGAGATCTACACACCTGGTTACGGTTAAGACGACACTCTCTATGTCGACACTATCAAAAGCGACACGACTGCTATCTGCCTAAGATACTATTCAAAAGTCGGTCCACAACCCGGTGGCCAATCTCAAACAATAGACATCGCTCATTTCTTAAATTTATGGATTGGGTTTACGGACCTAATCCTCTCCTTTTCCTGATCCATATTTATTTCCATCAAAAGTCCTTATCAGAACTACTATAACGAAATAAGGTTGTTAAACCATATCATATGATTAAGATCCTAAGTACGATAACGAATCTAACAAAAATCTAATGAAAACCCCTTACCTTGAAATCCTGAAATAGATAGGATACTTAGAGACTAATGGATTTTGGCTTTCAGAATCTAGATAATTCGATCTACTTGATTTCCCGAGGTGTCACCCCATGATGTGAACACAAGAACAATCCAAACGTTATTCAAAAGATAACCTTACCACGCCTATAAGCCTTTCGGCTTTGTCTCCAGAAATCAAAAGTAAAGAAAAAATAGAAGAGATCGGCACCTACCTTAACAGAGAATTCAGCAACTCTCAAAGAATTTCTAGCTTTTAAGAAGATCAAAAAGAGAGAAGATGATAGGAAGAAATCTATGCGGATTTGACTTTTAGTGGAGAAATCGACAAAAGAGAATAAGAGGTAATCGTCTATGGAGATGAGAAGAAATTTTAAAGTTTTGGCTTTTGAATGAAAGTGAAGATGCGAGAATATGCTTAGAGATTTCAACTTTTGAAGAGAATGGGAGAATAGAGAAACTCTAATGCCGAAAATAAGAAAGTATTCCCTCACTTAAACAAAATTTTGGCAACTACCTCTCAAGAACCGAAAATGTCCCTTTTGATAACTTAAAAATTGATCAACTAATGAGGGAAATTTTGACACCCCTATAGTATAACAAAATCGATTTCTCTCCTCCCAAGAGATGGAAATTCGGCCACCTCTATTGACCAGCAGATAACTCATAAATTTTCTCACTTATCATTACCTGATCTCTCATCCAGAAGTGACCCAAATAAAAACACATCTTATTCCCTTTATCTGCCACCTTATAAGTCATATTATCCATATTATCCAAACAACAAATCTTCCTATTTTAAAGCATCCTAGCCGTCCCCACTCTCCTCTTCTTTGATGCCAAAAATAATTAAAAAAAGTGGGTAATGCGACTCGAACCTTGGATCCCCTTGTTGCTTATCACGCCACCTCATAGCCCTTGCATAACGCCACTGTCCACTGGGCCACAAGCCCATTTGTGTCACAAGACACAGATAACCTCCTTTAAGCCCTATCTTACCAGGCTTCCCACTAGAGTGTCCAATCAGGAAATTTGATTAAGGCTTCGGCTCGATCCTGAGCCCAATCTGGACCCCTAACACTCTAATTAACACATTACACATAACCACACACTAAACGCATAGGCCCATTAATTTAGGATGTTACAAAGCCTGTATGAAGATGGGAGTTTGTTAGCTGAGCTTTAGGTAAAGCCGAAATGGATAGATAAGATTAAGGAGAAGCGATTTGCGGGATGATGACTTGAGTGCCCGACTATCTCAAGTGCAACATGGTGAAGTGGGGACTATAAAATTTGAACGATGACAGGTTACGTATTTTGAAAGAAGGTTTGTGTGTCGAGGGCGTGGAATTGAGGTGGATGATTCTTCAGGAAGTGCATAGTAGCCCATATGCTATGCATCCGGGAGGAAGCAAAATGTATCAGGATTTACGAGAATAGTTTTGATGGCCAGGTCTGAAGTGGGAGGTAACCAAATTTGTGGGTAAATGTTTAAAATGTCAGTAGGTCAAGGTGGAGCATCAGTTACCTTCGGGGTTGGAAGAACTTGAAGTAAAGCCTAATTTATCTTTTGAGGAGGAACCTGTCCAGATCTTGGAGTGCGACGTTAAAGTTTTGCAAAGAAAATCGATTCCTTTGGTTAAGGTTATATGGTGTAATCACGGATCAGAGGAAGCTACATGGGAGCCAGAGGATGTTATACGATAGCAATACCCTCACCTCTTTTGACCAAGCATTTGTGATGTGTTGTGCATGTATTTCATGCTGTGTGTGTGTGTCTGATGTGTTTAGAGCTTTCGGGAAGGCTTGAGGTTAGGTCTGAGCCTTGGTAGAAATTTCATTTTAGTCACTGAAAGGCAGAACTAGTTGAAGTGGGCCTTAAGGGTACTTGAATGGAAAAGTTAACACAAAAAATTCAATTGGTAAAGTGGCAAGGAGGCGCCACTAAGGGAGCAGATAGGTGACGCCACAAGCATGTTTGGAAGGAGCAGGTTCAAATCCCATGCTAAGCAAATAGGAGTGTTTTTTTTTATATATGTGCCTGAGGAGTGAGAGGTGGTTTCGGCTGGGACTCTAAAGGAGTAGGTGTGGATTGAGTCACAAGATAGGAAGATGAGATAAGAGAAAAATAAGGGATACGATAGAGGGGGAAGAGATGGCCGAATATGGGACTATGTGCAAGGGAAAATCGGTTGAATGGCTAAGGGTATGCTGAAATTCTCACTTGTGAAGGGTGTGCCGAATTTCATTATTTCCTAAAGCATAGCTTTTCGGTTTCTTTCTCTTCTTCTTTTCTCTTCCTAATTTGACAATGAAGGGTTCTTCTTCTCTTTTTTCTACCAAAAACTGAAAAAAATCTCCTAACTTTATTCTTCTAAAGCCGAAAATGCCTAGCCTTTTTTCTTGTTTATCTCTTTTTTGGATCTTTCTTAAAAGCCAAAATCTCCTAGATCTCGTTTGTGGCTTGGTTTTATTTCTTTCATCGTTTCAATCTTCTTCTTTAATTGCCAAATCTTCTTGCAAGTGGTAGCCAAAATCCTCTATAAAGGTAAGTGTCGACTTGTGCTATTATTTTTGTAATCTTTTTGGCTTTTGAGGCCAAAGTTAAATGCCTAGTGGGTGGTTAGGGCCATCTTTAGTTTGACGTTTTCACTGATCTCGTGTTCTTTTTGGGCGGCATTCTGGGATTTGAAGGAGATCTAGTCGCCTAGATTTCTAAGCCAGAAATCGTTAGGCTTCGAATTGCATTACTGTTTCGGAATTTCAAGGGAAGGGTTTTGGTTCTCCTTTAGTGGTTCAATCGATTTCCTTTCATTATTTGAGTATTAATCTAATGCCTCGTTAAGCAATCATTATAGTACCTTCTGAACAAGGTCATCCATGGACTCAAATGTCAACAAATCGAAGGAAGGGGTTGGATCTGTAGTCCCAGTCCCAAAGTTTAAGAAACGTGCGGTGTCTGCTATTTATGATTGGCCATCGGGTTGTGGGTTGGCTTCTGAGCAAAATAGTAGGCAGATAGCGGTAGTCTCGGCTAGTGATAGTGTCGACATAAAGAGTGTCGTCTTACGTGTTATCAGGGGTGCAAACTTTCACACACTATACAAAGTTTGTGACTGATGTGTTATGATTAGCATGTGGCATTGTTTGGATTGTATGTAGATCATGGGTATGGGTTTGATATGAAGGGGAAATGCTTAATTGGTCACGTAGTGATCAGTGGCTTTGCCACGATATATATACATATGTTCATACATTATTTTTTGTCACATAGTGATCGGTGGTTCTGCCATGATATATATATATTTTATTTGGTCACATAGTGTTCGGTGGCTGTGCCACGAAATATTATTTGGTCACCTAGTGATCGTGTATACTTGGTAGCATGACTGTCGTGATGGAGTGTAGCGGATGGAGGGTCGATTGTAGAAATCCGCATGGTGTGATTGGTTGGTACGGGTTGGTGTGTAGCGGATGGAAAAACTAGGTTTGGGTTGGGCTTATTGCATCTCATGCGTTGTATGTTGATATGTGGGCTAAGGCCAATGTGTGACTGTGGGCTTCATGCAGTATGTATAATGTGGGAGGTTTTACACATTGAGTCTTGGTGACTCACCCCCTTTCCTTAACTTTTTAGGTGAGCAGTAGCTCATGGATGCAGGAGCCGAGGTGGACTCTTGGAGGCCATACTTTCGATTTCTTTTCCTTATAGTTTCGGCATTTCTATAAGTTTATTTTAATTTGGGATTTTCGCTATGTAATAAGGCCTTTCAAGGTTGTACTTTGATTTATTTTATTATTTTGCGGTTTATATCAAACACGACACCTAGGTGGTTTAATTATTAAAGTTAAATTGGAGTTTCATTAAACTAATCATCATGTTTTCAAAAGACCACATACTAATCGAGAAAAAGTTATCTTTCAAATCACCGATTTTTCATAAATATAACTAAGTCTTGATTTTACTTCACCCTGTGGCATACCAAATTCGGTCGCAACGTATGGGTCGGGTTTGGGTGTTACAGTTATACCCTTAATTGTGAATGAATATCATATGTATGTTTTAATTACACTTTTATACGTCGATACACGACATTTTATCATATTGCATGGGGCTGGTTAATGACTAAAGAGAAGTGTAGCCTGGTGGCTCTGCCACATACTATTTTAGTGGCTATGCCACATATATATATACTATGACTCTGGTGGCTTAGCCACAAAAATTGTGATTAGCAGCTCATTTGCATTATTGGTGTGATTGGCGGGGTGGGTTGACTTGATCCCTAAAGGTGACGATTGGTTGGTACGGGGGTGTGATTGGTTGGATTGGGTTGGGTTACATTACATTACATTACACTACATTATCTGTATTATCATGCTTATAGGGCTAAGACCCAGATTGTTACTGAATAGGGCTTTGGCCCAATCTGCTACATATGGGCTTGGCTCGATCTACTTCTATATGGGCTTGGCTCGATGCTTCTATATGTGCTTGGCTCGATGCATACAGTAATGCTTCACCCGATCTGCTTGATATGGGCTCGGGCCCAGTTAATGACCGACTAGGGAATTACACACTGAGTTCTCGTAACTCACCCCTTTTCCCTTAACCTCGCAGGTAATTCCTAGCGATAGAGGACTTGGAGCCGTGGAGGACTCGATGGTGGCCATACATCGTGAACTTTAGTAAACTTCTATTTTGCTTTAATTTTAAGATTTTATTTAATTTGGGTTTATTATTGTAATAAGGCCATTGGGTTTAAATTTTCTTTTAAGCTTCCATTTCTGTTATTATTTATTATTAAAGGTTTAATATGGGGGTTTTCCTAAAACTTTAAAAATTGCTTTCCAAAATATCACGTTACCGCAAATATTCAAATTTCAATTTTTCATAACAAAAGCGGTTTGCAAAATAATAACAACTTTTTTTAAAAAGAGACATATAGTATATCAGTGTTTTTTATTAACAAACATCGGAACTTGAAGTTTTAAAAAGAATATGAACTTTTTAACGAACGCGCATTTAGTTTTAAACAACCTCTCTATGTGACATGCCAGAGCCAGTTGTAAAGCGATCGTTGTAAAATTGTTGAGTTTTAAAATTTTTAAAGAGAATGATCAAACCTGGAAACTATCTCTGACAACGACTTAAGGTAAGTGCACCTATTGAACAGTAGTATAGCTTAGGCAAAACAGGATTATTGAACCCAAAGGAACTAAAAGTGCTAATACTCACTTTCTTTCTATTATTTAGCCTAAATATTAAATGATTTGGTTGATTAACTAATTGATTACTAAACTAAGATGCAAAGACAAAAAGAATGAATTGGGAAATAACTTGAAGAGAAACTCAGTTGATCACGATGATACCATTAAGAAGAATCCACCTAGACTTCACTTATTATCTAACACTGAACCATACGATTTATTCACTTGACTTGATCCGTAAGACTCCCTAACATATATTAAACCCTCTCTCGAGGCAAATAACGCCTAACCCTAGGTTAATTAACGAAAATCTCTTTCTCACTTAATAACTCCTTAGAATAGCAGTAAATCGAACTATGGACTCCCATAGTAGGTTTCACCCTAATCCGGCAAAATCTCACCACCCTATCTCTAGGCGTGACGACGACGCTTAATTATGCTAGATCTATTCTTAGGCAGGGTCTATTCCTCTTCCACCTAAGAACATCTGACTTGAATTAATATCCCGGAAACATTAAGACAAGAATTAAGCACAAATAAATAAGAACAAATCAAGTATTTATCATATAATTCAGAAAACAATAATAAGGTTCATCTAGGTTTCATCCCGTTCAGGTATCTGAAGGGTTTAGTTCATAAGAAATAAAGAAGACATCTCAAGAGAAAAGATAAAACAAAACATAAGAAATCCCTAAAACCCCCTGAAGGAATTGAAAGAGAGATCCACCATCTTGAGTAGAATTTCGGCTTCTTGAGATGGATCAACTGGCTATCTTTGAGTGATTCCCACAAAAGTTTAAACCTGTTTGAATTACGAATGTCGACCTCCTCGACGGTTGGCCTCTAGGTTCCTTATATAGGCTTTTAAGATGCTTTTACTTGGCCACTAAGTGCCCTAATCCAAGTATACTTCCTACTCGGTGTTTGAATAGGCTTTGGAATGTGTTTCTTTGCCTCAAAGTATCTCAATCCGAGTACAATTCCTTTTTTCCATGACAGGGGCACGGCCATGGTACACGCCCATGTAAATCATCTTCAGGCCGTGTCTCGATTCTGTCGTTTGAGGCACGACTGTGTAAATCTTGGTCAGACCATGTGAAGTAAATTGACGAGACATGACCGTGTTGAGTGCTTTCCTGAGTATAAAACATGAAAAGAAAGGATTAAGAGCACCTTTTTACATCAATCAAGGGCTAAATCATCCAAAAGCATGCTAAATATGGGGTTAAAATATGTTATTTTTATGGTTTATCAAATACCCCCACACTTAAGCTTTTGCGTGTCCTCGAGCAAAATTCTCAACTTACAATTAAAACGAACTTTCCATAATTCACAATTCCTATCAATAATGCCTCATCATAATTCATAGATAATTTATACATGGATAATTTAACTCAAAGATCTTAACGATTCAAACAATTCTAAGTCATATGTTTGTAGCACGGAAACATAGGTGTCTCCCCTTATCTAAATAATTACCTTTAATTTAAAACCGATAAGGATTGACATCCTCACTAAAGATTCACTCAAAGCACTCGAAGTGTTTAAGGTTCAAGAATAAGCACTCATAAGTCGAACCTGAAAAGTTAATCCCATAGGCTTGCCTGAAAATCAAATCTCCACCACTGTAATATGAGATGATACACAAATCAAAAGGTCTTTGACAGGGTTGTAACGAGGCTTAGGTTAAAGATGTGGATAAAGGCTGAATTAGAAGGTTTAGAATCGAGATTGAATTGAAAAATTACCTAACTAAAAACAATGAAATGGAAAATAAATGATTACATCAGTTGAAACTTTGAACTAATAATACTACGAGCTTTTTCTTTGATAGTTGAAACTTAAATGTACAAGCTCACTTTTTATACTAAAAAAACTGAAAATACTTTGATTTTTTTTTCAAGAAAACAAAATAAATAAATACATAATAAAGAAAGAACTTTATCAACTGAAAAATAAACTAATTAGGCAATTGATCAAATCAATTCTCGATAGAAGGGTAGTCAAAAGAATGGTGATAACAAATACAAAGGGTTTTGGTTTAATATTAGCGGGTAAATCAATAAAAAGGGTTATTAGGATCAAATGGGTTCACTAAGGGTTAATTTGTGAAGGTAGGCTTTTTAGTGGAGTGAATGGGTTAAAACCTAGGTGCCTTTATCATCTCAGTATATGAAATCAATTAATGTGATCTCGACATGTATAATCAAGGCAAGTTCTAGAATAAAAATTCAGTGTTGACACACTCATAATCAATAAAGTGAGCACGAAAAAGAATATATGCTCTATAAGGCTCAAAATCTGACAAAAATTATGGGTATTTGACATCAATCCCTGTAAATTTCAAACTTCAATGTAATATTCAAATTCAGTTCGACAACCTAGAAAATTTTTTATTCTTGAAAAATAGACTTATCATGCTTGATTCTCTAGTATCTTAAAGTATAAATCATCAATGCACAATTAACTATGACTTACTCAAAAATATATAAATAAGAATCATAAATCATTAGAAATTTTACCCTAATTAATAATATAAGAAAATTACTTAGGATCAAGACTAAAATTCAAGATTTTGGAATAATACAAAAAGTTAGGTACTTTTACCCCCCCACACTTAAGATGTACATTGTCCTCAATGTACAAATATAGATAACCAATTATGTAATAATAAAATCAAAAGTGAAGGGAAGAAGTAACACTTCTTGAATTTTTGGATGGATTCCTTGTTTCTTTGTCGATTTGGAGGTGGTGGCATTTTCTATGGGCCTGGTGGGGTGGCTACCGACAAGCATTGTGCTAGACGAAGAAATTGGGTAGCCTGGGAAGATATAGCCAGGAAATCTAAAGAAACATTAAAAATATACTAATAATCTAATTAAAGACAAAGAAAGTAAAGAGAAGAATACTAAGAAGAAAATTGAAATTAAAATAAAAGACTAATGGATAGAAGAGTCCTTATTGATAGATGGTTTGCGAGGTGCGATTGACTTTTAAGGCTGCGGAGGGGCTAAGATCATGGTTTTGGTGTGATTCCCAAGTATCCTTTAGAACCTAAAACAAGGAACTAAAATAAAATAAGCTAAATTAAGTAGAAGAGAAGTAAAGATAAGGAAATTGAAGCAAAGAGAAAATAAAAATAAAAACTAAATGGTCTCAAAGACCCTTGGCTTGGTGTTCAAATGAAGCGGCTGGCATAAACTTATGTGTCGGGGTCTCCGTCGGAGAGACTATGCTTGCCTTCTTACGCTTCTTTGACATGACTTTGGTGTGGCTCAAGGGATGGAAAGTTTGTTAAGAAGAGGGGAGAATTTTGAGAGAAATGGAAGGAAGAAAAGGAAGAAGAATTGTTAGTAAGAATGGGAAGGGGGTGGGTTTAAATAGAGTTTTTCTTTCTCATGCTTGCCCACGCCCGTGGACCAAGGGTGTATTGATTCACACGACCGTTTCCAGCCAGCCACGCCCGTGTGTGATAAGTCAGTATGTTGGCATGGTTGGGTAGCATGGGCGTGTCTTTCCCGTGTCTGGTAAGTTGGTAGCTTCACACGGTCGTAGCGCACGGCCGTGCTACTTTATCGGTGCCCGTGGGGGAGTGGTTGGATCCGTGATGTTGAAAATTAGGTGGGATTTGATTCGTACTGCCCCTGCTCATGTTAGTACGGAGATACTTCGACACGGCCACGACCACAGCCGTGTGCAAGGCCGTGTGGCTTTGAAATCTGCACTTTTGTGTTAATTTAAAACTAAATTTTTCAAAAGGAAAAGAATTTGAAAGCAAAATGTAAATATAAATTATGTTAGAGCTCGAGTTGCCTCTCGAGAAGCGCTCGTTTATAATGTTAAGCTAGATTGTCCCTTTGTTTGTATAATCATGGTGGTTTAAAGGTTTGAACATCTTCTCTTATGCTATCGATTTTACTTTCATGATAAAGTTTAAGTCGAGAAGTGTTTACCTTAAAAGTGCCAAATGTTGGATTGCTTACCTCGATTGTTTCGTATGGGAATATATTTCATACCTCAAGAGGGATTCCTTCGGTTGTTCGTGGATCTACTTTATTCATACCTTATCTCTTATTTTGAAGTGGTTTGATGTTCTTATGAGCCCTTCTGGGGGTTCCTTAGGTTTTACTTTGTGCGGCTCCTATTCCTCTTTGAATTGTCTCTTCCATTCTTTTAGTTTGTCGACCCTAAGGCTTCGTTCCTCATATAATTCTTCTTTGTTGGCACTAGGTTCGTGCTTCGGCTCAGATTCATATCCTTAAAGTGTTTCCTGCAATGAAGGTTGCTCAAATTGATCACCAACTGAATTGACTTTCTTACCTTCATCGATTGTAGTCCTGGTCGAGTCAAGAGCTTGAAGACTGATTGAGTCATCACCTATATGAAGAATGAGTTCTCCTGTGGCAACATCAATTTTAGTTCTGGCAGTTGCTAGAAAGGGTCTTCCTAAAATTAAGGAGATTGAATTATCCTCATACATGTCTAAGACAACAAAATCTACTGGGAAAACAAATTTGTAAATTTTTACAAGAACATCTTCGATAATACCCCTAGGAATTCTAACAGTTTTATCAGCTAATTGAATACTCATCCTAGTTTGTTTGGGTTTCCCTAAACCTAGTTGCTTAAATATTTTATAAGGCATGGCATTTATACTTGCCCCTAAATCAGATAAGGCATTATCAACTTTTAGACTACCAATTAAACATGGAATTGTAAAACTCCCTGGATCTTTTAGCTTCAGTGGTAGTCTCTTTTGTAGAATTGCTGTGCATATTGCATTCAATTCCACATGTGGCTCCTCGTCTAACTTATGCTTGTTTGTCAAGAGTTGTTTTAAAAAGTTTCTCGAATCTGGCATCTGAAAAAGAGCTTCAAGAAGCGGTAAGTTAATATGTAATTTCTTTAAGAGTTTAAGAAATATACTGAACTGTTCCTCTGTATCATCTCTATTTATTGCTTCGGGGTAAGGTATGCGGGGTTGGTACTCCGATTTTGCTTTTCTTGTGTTACCTCAATTTTGCCTTCTTCTTCCTTGTTTTTGCTTGTTGAGATGGGTTCATCTAACCTTACATTTTCCTGAGCTGTTATGACTTGGATTTGCTCCTTCGGGTTGATCTCAGTGTTGCTTGGTAGACGCCCTTGCAGTCGTTCAGATATTAATTTTGCAAGTTGTCTGACTGCTTTATCAACTTCCCCTACTGACTTAGTAAGTTCCCCTAATTGGTTTTTGGTCTCTTCAGCCGATGTTTGTTGACTTCTAAGTGTTTTCTCAGTATCTTGGAGATGATTTTCTGTGCTTGCCATGAATTTTGTCAACATCTCTTTGAGGTTTGGCTTCTTCTCTTGCGATATATGGCTGATTTTGGAAATTTTGGGGAGGTTGTTGTCTTTGATTTCCTTTATTTCCTTGACCTCTCCATGAAAATTTTGGGTGGTTCCTCCAACCTGGATTGTAAACATTACTATAACGATTATTATTGGATCGAAAATTATTACCTATATGGTTCATCTGTTCGCTTTTAGTGCTCAGTTGGTAGGGTGGGTACTCATGATTCGCCACAGTTCCACTTGTGTCATACTGCATTGCTGGATGTACCTGCGAAGAACACAAACTATCAAGCTTTTTATTTATCATCTCTACTTGATTTGATAGCATGGATTACTGCATCGATGCTGAAAACTTGGCCGATCTTGTCGATTTTGTCCATGTAACTTTCCATTGATAATTATTCAGCGACATCTCTTCAATAAACTCGTAGGCTATTTCAGGAGTTTTTTTATTCAGAGTTCTACTGGCGACTGAATCAATTAGTTGCCTCGCTGAGGGATTCACACCGTTATAAAAAGTTTGGACTTGTAGCCACAAGGGTAAACCATGGTGTGGACACCTTCTTAAGAGATCGTTGTATCTCTCCCATGCGTCGTATAATGTCTCTAAATCCATCTGCACAAAAGAAGAGATATCATTCCGTAATTTGGCTGTTTTGGCCTGTGGAAACTATTTTAATAAAAATTTCTTGGTCATTTGATCCCATGTGGTTATTGACCCTCGTGGTAATGAGTTTAACCATTGTTTAGCTTTATTCCTTAATGAAAAGGAAAATAACCGAAGCCGTATGGCATCGTCAGAAGCACTATTTATTTTGAAAGTATCACAGAACTCTAAAAAATTAGCTATATGAGTATTCGGGTCTTCGTCTTGCAAACCATCAAATTGAACAAATTGTTGAATCATTTATATTGTGTTAGGCTTTAATTCAAAATTATTAACAGCTATAGCCATCCTAACAATACTAGATTCTGCTACTGTTAAAGTAGGTTTAGCATAATCATACATAGTATGCGGAGCATTGTTTTCTGCCACATCTCGTGGTGGATTAGTTTCATCCATCCCTTTAGTAGGATTGGATTCGCCTTATTGCTGTTCTTCTTGGTAATTTAAAGCTCGCCTGATTTCTCTTCGATTCCTACGAGTGGTAGCTTCGATATCACTATCGTATATTAGAGGTCCTGATGGGTTCCTTCTAGTCATAAACTAGAGGTACCTGCTAGAAAAAGAAAGAAATAAAATTAGAAAAATAAAATAAAATCAATTGCAAAAATAAAAATAAAAATAATGACTAAAGTAATAAAAATAGAGTTTTATTAATATTTTAGTTCCCCGGCAACGGCGCCAAAAACTTGATCGTTGTAAAATTTTCGAGTTTTAATATTTATAAAGAGAATGATCGAACCTGGAAACTAATTCTAGTTTTAAAATTTATAAAGAGAATGATCGAACCTGGAAACTAACTCTGAGAATGACTTAAGGAAAGTGTACCTATCGAACAGTAGTATAGCTTAGGCAAGACCGGATTATCGAACCCAAAGGAACGAAAAGTACTAATACTTTCTATTATTTAGCCTAAATATTGAATGATTTGGTTGATTAACTAATTGATTACTAAACTAAGATGCAAAGACAAAAAGAATGAATTGGGAAATAACTTGAAGAGAAACTCAATTGATCACGATGATACCATGAGGAAGAATCCTGTAACATCCCGAATTTGGGCCTAGTAGAATTGGGCCCATTGGGCCTTGGGCTTGGGAGCGTTTAAAATTTTTGAGAACAAGAGAACGGTATTATTTCAAGTTGGACTTATTAGGAAGGTGATTTTGGAAAGTTACGGGGTTTCTAGGAAGTTCCGGGTTCAAGTTAGGCCATAGGAAAATTTTAGTGTCGAAGCATTTAAAGGGGAGAAGGCAAGTGGCGTCTAGCATAAGGAAATAATTGGGTAACTTGCTAGCACAAATGGAGCATGTGACAAGATGGTGTGGCGTCAAGGGGAGTTCAAGGAGGTTGAAGGTTCGAATCTCATCTATTGCAATCTATGGGATTTTTTTTTGTACTAATCAAGTGTTTTATGGGAAGTGTCGGCCAAGCTTTAAATATGGTAAGGGAAGATTTTTTATTGATGGAAAGATGGCTAAGAAAATAAAGTAAGGAGAAAGATAAGGAAAAAGGAAGGAAAGAAATGAAAGAAAAGGAAAGAGAAGGGAACATGTTGGCCAATTTTGTGGAAAGTGTTTTGGAAAGAGTTCTTGGTCAACCAAGACCATTTTGGTACTTAGGATGCACGGTTTTGATAGGGTAAAGGGGGAAGCTAAATTTTTCCTAGTCATTTTGCTAGTTTTGGTGCAAGAGAGGCTTATTTTCTTTTAGCATATTGGTGTTTTCTCTTCCCAATTCCTTTCTTTTATTTTGGTTGAATTTGTAACATCCCAAAATTGGGCCTAGTAGGATTGGGCCCAATGGGCCTTGGGCGTAGGAATGTTTAAAATTTTCAAGAATATGAGAATGGCGTTGTTGCAAATTGGACTTATTAGTTAAGTGAATTTAAAAGTTACGAGGTTTCTAGGAAGTTTCGGGTTCAAGTTGGGCCTTAGTAAAATTTTGTGGTTAAGCCTATTAAGGAGAGATAGTAAGTGACCCCAAAGCTTATGGAAATAAATGAGTAAATTGCTAGCATAAATGATGGTAAAAGGGTTATGGTGCCACATGATGTGCTCTGAGGGAAGAGGTTCGAATCCCATTTTGTGCAAATTTTGACTATTATTTTTGCACTCTTTCCTAATGTGTCGGTCAAGCTTATAAATAAGGCAAGTTGGACTTTTTAATTTTGGCAAGTGGCTAAGGAAATAAGGAAAGGGTGATGGTAAGGTAAGGAATCAAAAGAACAGGGCAAGTAAGGGGAACAAGTGGCCTTTTTCAAGGGAAGTGTTATGGAAAGTGTGGTTGGGCAATTTTAACCATTATGGCTGTAATATCCCGAAATTGGGCCTAGTAGGATTGGGCCGATTGGGCCTTGGGCTTTAGGAAAAATTTGAGTATCATCTTGTTGATTGTGTTAGCTTGGATATAATTTTGTTGTATGCCTAATACAGTCTTGAGAAGGCTTGGAATTAATTGGTTTAGAATAATTTTTAGTATGGAGAATTTAGTGAAGTGGATCAAGTGATTATGATGCTTAAGTTAATTTAAGTGTTTAATGTTAGCATAAATGAGCTAGTAGTAAAGTGGTGTTGGCGCATGAGTAATTGCATGAGGGAAGAGGTTGAATCCATGAATAGCAATAAGGTGACTTTTATTTTTGCATGTGTATGGCATGTGTTGGTCAACTCTAATTAAGATAAGGTTGGATTTTATCATTTATGGATAGTAGACTAAAGGAATAAGGCAAGTTATTAGTTAAGGTATGGAATCAAGAAAATATGGTATGATAAGGGGACAAAAGGCATGGATTAAGGGATGAGGTTTGGAAACTTTTTAAAGGCATTTTGTCCATTGGACGATTTCATGGACTAGGGGAGTTGGTCGAATTTATTTTGGAAGGAATTAGGAGGAAGAATAGGAGGAAGATTAGGAGGAAATAAAGAGGAAATTGTGGGATTTGTGATGAATATGTGAGTTGGATGGCTAAGGGGGATTTCTTGGATGACCATTTCGGTTTTGTGTAGTATAAATAGGAGGAGTGATCATCTTTGTTATCTTTTTTCTTCTTTAATTTTCTTTGTGCCGAAAATTGGGTTCTTCCATCTCATTTTCTCTCTATGCCAAAAACACTTAAGGCTATTCTTCTTCTCCCCAGTTGCTCTCTTATAGCCGAATATTTCAACCCTCTTTTTAAGGGCCATAACCGAACCATATAGCCTCATTTTCTACTCTATTTCTCTATTATTAAAAGTGCCGAAACACCATAGTCAAATCTTTATTGGAGGGGATGTCGACAACGTGCTTGTGATCTTTTATTCTCTTCAATGAGTAATGGTAAGTTCTTTCTTTATCATTCAGTTTTGAGCTCTTTTTGCTAGTGTGCCAAAATTATGAGGATAGGCCTAGGGATGGTCGAATATTCTTTAAGCCATGATTATGTGTTCTTTTGTGTGTAGCCGACGCTAAGGAGCCTTAAAAGAGATCTATCGGGTTTTGGAACATCAAGGTAAGTGATTGATAACATTTGGCCATAGGCCATATTATGGGTTTAAGTGGTGACCGATTGTGTATTATGATTTTAGGGGCTAATCGGTGAGGTAACAGAGGCTTGGGATTCTAGATCGTTTCGGTAAGGATACTTAGTAAGTTTAGATCTACTCCGTATTCGTTCAATAGCCGAAGGCTAATTATTTGTAGGTACCAGTGGGTGGCCGATTGCAAAGGGAACTCAGAGTGTGATTCGGGATTTGGTAGGAGACCAAATCGACATTTAGGGAGAAGGAAGAACCACGTTTCGAGATCGTGTTAGATTCGAGTGGTTCGGGATTTTGCTAATAGGCAGGTGTGTAGTTATCCTACTATTTTTCGGGTTTATGATTGTATGTGATATCTGTATGTGTGTTATGAATGTGCTAACTAGAGCAATGGAAATTGTGATGTGGATACCTTCAAGGGTATGTCGATAATTGGTAAATCCGAATCGATGAAATGTGACTATTGTTATGAATATGTGATAATATGCGAAATAACATGTACATGCATGGCACTATTTTATGTTGCATGTGCATGGGTGGGATATGAAAGAAGGACGGGGTGTACTTGAGTGCGTGGTTTGATGAATGGCTCGTGCCTCATCGTGATTGATATAGGCTATGTGCCATATCGTGGTTATTGATGGCTTTGTGCTCATCGTGGTTTTGATGATAGCTTCGGCTATATCGTGGATTGGCGTTGGCCGAGGTCGCGTTGTGGACTAATTCGATTAAGTTCGCGTGGGCGACATTTGTTGCCATATTGGAGTAAAAAGGAGAGGGTGATTTAAAAATCCCCTGGTGTGTGGTAGGCTAGATACGGGGGTGTGTAGAGGATGGACCCTAGGCTGGGTTGGGTTTCCATAATTGCATAATTGTGTATGTGAATTAATGTGGCAATGGGCCAAGCCTAGTATGTGGAAACATGTGGTTAATTACCCTATTATAAGAATGTGATATTGTTATGGCCAAGCCCAATAAGTGAAATTATGTGAATAACGTTGCGTTAATATCTGACATGTGGGTGGAATTCAGTGGACTAATTGCACACTGAGTCTGTGTGACTCACCCAAATTTTTACCAACATTGCAGGTGATGCATAAAGCTTGGACCGAGTTGGAGTGGATACAAGGTGGCCCATTCAAAAGATGATTTAATTGATTTACGAATTTTATATTATCAGTGTTTGGGAATTTATTTGATGTAATAAGGGCCTCCTAAAGTATTTAAGGATTTTTACGGTGTTTTGGTTGGATTGGCGTTTAAATTATTATTTGAAAATGTTCTTATTTTCAGCAACTTACATCTTTAGAATATATAATAAAGTTTTCAAATCGGATATTTTATAACAACTAAATTTTTTTTATGGGCTTTTAATTATACAATATTTTTCCAAAGACAATAAATTTATACGTTTTCACCTTTAAGTCAAATTCTTTTCAAACGTTTTTCGCAGTGACATACCAGATCAAGTCAAGGCTTGTGGACCAGGTTTGGGGTGTTACAATGGCCATGTATGTGGACGGTTTTGTGGGTAATAGAGGTAGCCAAATTTTTCTAGGGTCATTTTGCAAAGCTTTGTGCATGATAAGGTTTTGGTTCTTTTAGCATTTTGGTTACTCATCCTTGCCAACATCTTTTTCTTCCCTTTTCATTTTGGCCTAAACAACTAGTGCATTTCTTCATTTTACTCATTTGTTTTACCTTAACCCCAATTCATTTTTGGTTCAACTTCTTTAGTTGGCCGAAACTAACAAGCAGTTTTTCTCCATCCATTCTTTCCTTTTGACCATTTCATCAACCTTTTCTTCTTCTTTAATCAACATCACTTTGTGTGATCTTCTTGTTCAATTTTCTCTATAGCCGAAACATTATCATCCTATTTCTTCATCATTTCATTCTCTATCGTGTGGGAAAATCTCATCTTGATCGAATCGGTAAGTAGTAGTTTTCTCTTTGTAGATAACCTTGTTTCATTCGAGTTTTTCCTTAATAAATCGTGTGTTCTTCCTTCTCTCTCTCGTTGAGTCTGAGTTACATTCTTTTCTGTGGTATGGCCATCGTTGGGCTTAGGATTTTCAACAAGCTGAAGGAGCACAAGTGATTTGTATTAACCAAATCATTATCATCGACTTTTCAAGTAAGTAGGGTAAGAACATTGTTATAAGATCTGTTTTGCCCAAAGGTGGGATAATTGCTAACAACTATTTCGCTCACCAAATATTGTTAGGACGAAATTTCAATAGCGAAAGGGTAGGATCGATGGAGATCACATTCGTTATAAGTGGAGTTAGCCTAGTAAAGTGTTTCTAGTTACGATTATCAAAGTAGAGACTAACCTTCTGTCAACTATCATTATAGGTGTTGAAATCGGTGGAAAGCACAACTCGTTATTAAGGTATGTAATCCCGTACCTTCCGTATACATATCTGAAATGGTGTGTAATCTCACACTTCTCTGAAATTTTGTATGAAATATTCTGTGAATCGGTCGAAATACCAAAGAAAACCAAAAATCGGCATCCGTGATCACTCGAGCGCGCGTATGATCGTAGTGGTAATCGTATTTTGTAATAAAATAGTTTCAGTTAGAAGCAATGATGTGTATTTGGAAAATCACTAAAAATAGGATAAAGGGAATTAGAAAGTGAATAAGATATCAAATTAAATCTTACTGTGTCTATTTTAATACGGAAGAAATGGGGAAGGAAAAGAATTTTATATTCTGAGATATGTTAATTTTAGTGAGACTGGTTCTGAATGACTTCGTGGTTCCTTGATCTATCTTGGTAAAATTAGATAAAATTGCACAAAGTGAATTATGAGTTATAATTGATGTGTATAGATTCCTTAGTGAGTCTATTCTCAATAGAGACAAGTGGGAACAGCATATGAAAACCGTACAATGAGAAATTTGAATTTTGGGTAAGAGAGTTCAGAATTGTTGGATAGTGAAACAATGGAAACTTTAAAGAATAAACTGTACTAAATGGTTAAGACAAAAATTCTGGAAAAATTGTAGTAAGAATATATATGAGTATAGTTTCAAGGAAAATTTACGGATCTGAATTTCAAGTTTTCTAACACGAGTTATAGTCAGTTTAGTCAAAGTGACGCAGTTGGACAATTTCAATTTGTATGCCCCAAATTAGTAGTTAAAGTCTTAGGTTGCGAAATTACCAAATTTCCCTTAGTGGGTAAAATTACTGAATTACCCTCGATGGGTAAAATTTTGAAAATGCTCCTATAGGCCGAATTATAAAAATGCCCTTGATGGGCCGATTTGATATATTTTGCTATGTGGGCCAAATCGATATATTTTGCTATGTGGGCCAAATCGATATATTTTGCTGTATGGGCCGTTTGATATATGAATATGTGGGCCTATTGATAAAATCTCTATATGGGCAAATCTGAAAATTTGCAAAATGGGCCAAGATGATTCTCTGCTCAATGGGCCATCTTGATAAATTGTTATAATGGCCATAATTTTTGTAAATAAATATACAAATAAATTATTGTGATTCGTTATGCATTACATACATGAATTGCATGGGATGGGAAAATGATGAAGAGAATTTTTGGTAGCCCTACTATATAATTTTGGTGGCCCTGCCACAAATTTGTATAGTGGCAATGTCACGTAAATTCTGTTATTTTGGTGGCTTGTCCACAACTAAATTTGCTATAAATGGCTTAATGCCTGCAATTGGTGTGTTGGCGGGGTGGGTTGACTAAAGATCCCCACAGGTGTGTTTGTTGGTACGGGTGGTGTGTAGCGGATGGATTACTAGGCTTGGTTTGGGAATTTTCTTTTCATATACATGTTATATTTTGATATATTATTGTTATTGTAAATGGGCTTAGGCCCAAATAATTGTTTAATGAGATTTTGGCCCAGTGGACAACGGTAAGTGGGTTATACACTGAGTTCTTGTAACTCACCCCCCTTTCTCAACCCTTGTAGGTAATGCTCACTCATGAGGACTTGGGGCTATGGATGACTCGGTGGAGACCATGCTTCGAAAATAAAATTTTCGAATATTAGTAAACTATTTTTCGTTTTATTTCATTACTTTTGCTATTTTGGGTTTTTATGTTGTAATAAGGCCTCTGGAGTATTTTTATTATTTGATTTACGTTTGGTATACTTATTATCTTGCTTAAATTGTTTTAAATGAGAATTTTATAAAACTTAAATAAAGATTTTCTAAAATGGATTAACAAATGGTTTTCATAACAAACTTTTACAAATATTTTTAACTCAGAAATTTTCTCTCGAATTATCAACGATGTTTTCAAAAGTCACGGTTTTATAAGATCACTAGTTCAAATATCAATTCTTCAATCAGCATTTCAAAGATTAGTAGTATTTTTATCAAATATTTCTAAAGAAATTTGTTTTTCTTACCTATAATAAAAAATAACTTCATCTTTAGTTACAAGTTCTTTATACATTTTCGAAAATCTCTTCAGTGTGACATGCCAGATTCAGGCCTAACTTCTAGGTCGAGTTTGGGGTGTTACATTTATGGCATCAAAGCCCGGTTGTAAAACTCAGCTGTGGTTTGGGTTCAAAAGCGTTTTTGAAAAGCTATTTGAATTTTAAATTATAAATACATGTTCTAAAGGAAGTATGGCACTACGGGTATCCGGCACCAAGTCAAGTAAGTATTTATTTTCATGATTATTATGGTATTACTGTGGTAGGAAAATTCCACAAAATAGAATACTCTAGAACTGTTAGCGTTAGAAGTTGAAACTATAGAGATTGAGACTCTAGGATACGGATTCGACTCTTGAAATTAACTTTTCTACTCACACTTCATAAAACATTGCTTAATATACATTGAATAGTATATTAATTCAAAAGACTTGTTATCAGGTTAAATCGACTTAGTGAACATGAGCGCTAGAAGACATGGACGCAGTGGATGTAGACATGGTAGAGGCCGAGGTGTTAGGGCTAGATCTTCAGCACAGAGGCATGTTTTCGAAAGGGAGGCGTTGTCATTACCAGTGGCTGAAACAGAATCTCATGACCGAGTTGGGGTTGTCGATCTGGCTCAGATAGTTAAAGAAGTATTGGAGAAGGTTAAAGTAATCCATGAGGCGCTTCGAGTTGGGTGTGTGGACTGTAAGAAGAAAAGAGATCAAGGTTCTATTGGGCCGTAGTCTCGTTCTGTGAAGCGTGTTAAGGCACGTCCAAACTTTCCAGTTTGCGATTATTGCGGAAGGTGTCATTCGGGTGAATGCTGGAAGAGGTTAGGAGCATGTTTGAGATGCGGGTCTCAGGAGCATAGGGCTCGGGATTGTTCCATCACCATTAAGACGGGTAAGTTTTGGCTGAATGCAGAAAATTTTATGAATGAGTGATAAATACCTGTTTGCTTTTGAGCATTTGATATTTGATGATGTGAAGAATTTCCAAGGTTAAAGGTAGAAAGCGAATTAGTGTTATTAAGATCAGAGTGCGCAGCGAAATCATAGTAGTGTGATTTGAGCGATGCGTTTAGTAGTAGGATGGAAATTTTGAGGACGAAATTTCTTTAAGGAGGGTAGAATTGTAACATCCCGAAATTGGGCCTAGTAGGATTGGGCCCAATGGGCCTTGGGCGTAGGAATGTTTAAAATTTTCAAGAATATGAGAATGGTGTTGCTGCAAATTGGACTTATTAGTTAAGTGAATTTGGAAAGTTATGAGGTTTCTATGAAGTTCCGGGTTCAAGTTGGGCCTTAGTAAAATTTTGTGTTTAAGCCTATTAAGGAGAGATAGTAAGTGACCTCAAAGCTTATGGAAATAAATGAGTAAATTGCTAGCATAAATGAGCTTATGGTAAAAGGGTTATGGTGCCACATGATGTGCTTTAAGGGATGATGTTCAAATCCCATTGTGTGCAAATTTTGACTATTATTTTTGCACTCTTTCCTAATGTGTCGGTCAAGCTTATAAATAAGGCAAGTTGCACTTTTTAATTTTGGCAAGATGGCTAAGGAAATAAGGAAAGGGTGATGGTAAGGTAAGGAATCAAAAGAAAAGGGCAAGTAAGGGGAACAAGTGGCCTTTTTCAAGGGAAGTGTTATGGAAAGTGTGGTTGGCCAATTTTGACCATTATGGCCATGTATGTGGACGATTTTATGGGTAAGAGAGGTAGCCGAATTTTTCTTGGGTCATTTTGCAAAGCTTTGTTCATGATAAGTTTTTGGTTCTTTTAGCATTTTGGTTACTCATCCTTGCCAACATCTTTTTCTTCCCTTTTCATTTTGGCCTAAACACCTAGTGTATTTGATCATTTTACTCATTTGTTTTACCTTAACCCCAATTCATTTTTGGTTCATCTTCTTTAGTTGGCCGAAACTAACAAGCAGTTTTTCTCCATCCATTCTTTCCTTTTGACCATTTCATCAACCTTTTCTTCTTCTTTAATCAACATCACTTTGTGTGATCTTCTTGTTCGATTTTCTCTATAGCCGAACCATTATCATCCTATTTCTTCATCATTTCATTCTCTATCATGTGGGAAAACCTCATCTTGATCGAATCGGTAAGTAGTAGTTTTCTCTTTGTCAATAGCCATGTTTCATTCGAGTTTTTCCTTAATAAATCGTGTGTTCTTCCTTCTCTCTCTCGTTGAGTCTGAGTTACATTCTTTTCTGTGATATGGCCATCGTTGGGCTTAGGATTTTCAACAAGGTGAAGGAGCACAAGTGATTTGTATTAACTAAATCGTTATCGTCGACTCTTCAAATAAGTAGGGTAAGAACATTGTTATAAGATTTGTTTTGGCCAAAGGTGGGATAATTGCTAACAACTATTTCGCTCACCAAATATTTTTAGGACGGGATTTCAATAGCCAAAGGGTAGGATC
The DNA here is from genome assembly GCA_025506655.1 of Gossypium rotundifolium. NCBI lineage: Eukaryota > Viridiplantae > Streptophyta > Magnoliopsida > Malvales > Malvaceae > Gossypium > Gossypium rotundifolium. The sequence continues at coordinate 168,703,760 of CP106724.1, read as the reverse complement.
GAGGGAGATCACATTCGTTGTAAGTGGAGTTAGCCTAGTAAAGTGTTTCTAGTTACGATTATCAAAGTAGAAACTAACCTTCTGTCAACTATCATTTTAGGTGTTGAAATCGGTGGAAAGCACAACTCGGTGTTAAGTTGTGTAATCCCGTACCTTCCGTATACATATCTGAAATGGTGTGTAATCTCACACTTCTTTGAAAGTTTGTATGAAATATTCTGTGAGTCGGTCAGAATACAGAAGAAAACCAAAAATCGGCATCCGTGATCACTCGGGCGTGCGTATGATCGTAGTGGTAACCTTATTTTGTAATAAAATAGTTTCGATTAGAAGCAGTGACATGTATTTGAAAAATCACTAAAAATAGGATAAATGGAATTACAAAGTGAATAAGATATCAAATTAAATCTTACTGTGTCTATTTTAATACGGAAGAAACAGAGAAGGAAAAAGAATTTTATATTCCGAGATATTTTAATTTTAGTGAGACTAGTTCTGAATAACTTCGTGGTTCCTTGATCTGTCTTGGTAAAATTAGATAAAGTTGTACAAAGTGAATTATGAGTTATAATTGATGTGTATGGATTCCTTAGTGAGTCTATTCTCAATAGAGACAAGTGGGAGCAGCAAATGAAAATTGTACAGTGAAAAATTTGAATTTTGGGTAAGAGAGTTTAGAATTGTTGGACAGTGAAATAAGGGAATCTTTAAAGAATAAACTGTACTAAATGGTTAAGAAAAAATCTGGAAAAATTGTAGTAAGAATATATATGAGTCTAGTTTCAAGGAAAATTTACGGATCTGAATTTTGAGTTTCCTAACATGAGTTATAGTCAATTTAGTCAAAGTGATGCAGTTGGACAGTTTCAATATGTATGCCCCAAATTAGTAGTTAAAGTCTTAGGTTGCGAAATTACCAAATTACCCTTAGTGGGTAAAATTACCGAATTACCCTCGATGGGTAAAATTTTGAAAATACCCTTATAACCAAATTACAGAAATGCCCCTAATGGGCCAATTTGATTTATTTTGCAATGTGGGCCAAATCGATATATTTTGCTATGTGGGCCAAATCGATATATTTTGTTATGTGGGCCAAATCGATATAATTTCTAAATGGGCCATTTGATATATGATTATGTGGGCCGATTGATAAAATCTCTATATGGGCAAATCTAAAAATTTGCAAAATGGGACAAGATGATTCTCTGCTCAATGGGCCAACTTGATAAATTGTTATAATGGCCATAATTTTTGTAAATAAATATACGAATAAATTATTGTGATTCGTTATGCATTACATACATGAATTGCATGGGATGGGAAAATGATGAAGATAATTTTTGGTAGCTCTGCTACATAATTTTGGTGGCCCTGCCACAAATTTGTATAGTGGCAATGTCAAGTAAATTCTGTTATTTTGGTGGCTTGTCCACAACTAAATTTGCTATAAATGGCTTAATGCCTGCAATTGGTGTGTTGGCGGGGTGGGTTGACTAATGATCCTCACAGGAGTATTTGTTGGTACGGGTGGTGTGTAGCGGATGGATTACTAGGCTTGGTTTGGGAATTTTCATTTCATATACATGTTATATTTTGATATATTATTGTTATTGTAAATGGGCTTAGGCCCAAATAATTGCTTCATGAGATTTTGGCCCAGTGGACAACGGTAAGTGGGTTATACACTGAATTCTTATAACTCACCCCCTTTCTCAACCCTTGTAGGTAATGCTCACTGATGAGGACTTGGGGTGATGGATGACTCGGTGAAGGCCATGCTTCGGAAATAACATTTTCGAATATTAGTAAACTATTTTCCGTTTTATTTCATTAATTCTGCTATTTTGGGTTTTATGTTGGAATAAGGCCTCTGGAGTATTTTTATTATTCGCTTTACGTTTGATATACTTATTATCATGCTTAAATTGTTTTAAATGAGAATTTTCTAAAAACTTAAGTAAAGATTTTCTAAAATGGATTAACAAATAGTTTTCATAACAAACTTTTACAAATATTTTTAACTCAAAAATTTTCTCTCGAATTATCAACGATATTTTCAAAAGTCATAGTTTTATAAGATCACTAGTTCAAATATCGATTCTTCAATCGGCATTTCAAAGATTAGTAGTATTTTTATCAAATATTTCTAAACAAATTTGTTTTTCTTAACAATAATAAAAATAACTTCATCTTTAGTTACAAGTTCTTTATATGTTTTGAAAAACTCTTGATGTGACACGCATGATTTGGGCCTAACTTCTAAGTAGGGCTTGGGTGTTACATTTTATGGTATCAGAGCTCGATTGCAAAACTCAGCTGTGGTTTGGGTTCAAAAGCGTTTTTGAAAAGTTGTTTGAATTTTAAATTATAAATACATGTTCTAAAGGAAGTATGACACCACGGGTATTTGGCACCAAGTCAAGTAAGTATTTGTTTTCATGATTATTGTGGTATTACTGTGGTAGGAAAATTCCATAAAATAGAATACTCTAGAACTGTTAGCTTTAGGAGTTGAAACTATAGAGACTGAGACTCTAGGATATGGATTCGACTCTTGAAAACAACTTTTCTACTCACACTTCATAAAACATTGCTTAATAAACATTGAATAGTATATTAATTCATAAGACTTGTAATCAGATTAAATCGACTTAGTGAACATGAGCGCTAGAAGACGTGGACGCGGTGGACGTCGACATGGTAGAGGCCGAGGTGCTAGGGCTAGATCTTCAGCACCAAGGCATGTTTCCGAAAGGGAGGCATTCACATTACCAGTGGCTGAAATGGAATCTCATGATCGAGTTGGGGTTGTCGATCTGACTCAGATAGTTAAAGAAGTATTGGAGGAGGTTAAAGGAATCCGTGAGGCACTTCAAGTTTGGTGCGTAGACTGTAAGAAGAAAAGAGATCGCAGTTCTTTTGGGCCGCAGCCTTGTTCTGTGAAGCGTGTTAAGGCACGTCCAAACTTTCCAGTTTGCAATTATTACGGAAGGTGCCGTTCGGGTGAATTGTAACATCCCAAAAATAGGGGTTATTCGTGATTGAATTATTTTGCTTGTGTTTAAATTTATGTGATATTATTTGTGGTGTTATAAGACTTAATTAGGGGTCTTGAGTAAGCTCGGTTTAGTAGGATAATTTTTAGTTTGGCTTAATTGATGAAGGGGATCATGTGAGCTTAGCACTTAAGTTAAATTAAGTAGCAATAAGTAACATAAGTTAAGTGCATGGCAAGATGGTAGGGCGCATGGAGATTAGCTTGAGGGGAGAGGTTCGAATCCCTTAAATAGCATTGGGACAACTTTTATTTTTGCTTTGGTATGGTAAGTGTCGGCCAAGGATAATTAAGGTAAAGGTTGACCTTGTTATTTTTGGTTAGTAGACTATAGGTTTAAGGCAAGTATTAACTAATGGAAGGGAATCAAGTAATTAAAGAAAATATGGAGACATGGGGCTAGTATCAAGGAAAACGTTTTGGAAAGAAATCCTATGCCTTTATGCCATGAACTTGGACGGCATTGTGGCTAAGGAGGGGAGTTTTGGCCGAATATGCTAGTGTTGGTAAGGCTTAGGAAAATTTTGGTCATTTCTTTCATTTGGTGCAAAAAGTTGCAAAACAAATTTTCTCTCAAAAACTTTTCTCTTTGGCCGAATTCTACTTTGTGGTAAGCCTAAACTCTTTTTGACCATTTGGTCATTTTATGCTCAATTTCTATTTTCTCCATCTCAATCTCTCAAAACCAAACTTGCATTTAACCTTTTGTTCTCCCATTTATTTTGCTTAGACATCAAAACCTCCTATACACTTCTCCTTGTCAAACTATATTTCTTTTCCCATTATTTTCTTTTTGACATATAGCCGAATATACCTCTTTGCTGTGCCAAAAATATTCTTCTTCTAACTTGATCAACTTTGGCCGAATATTGAAGGTAAGATAGTTTTCCTTGGGACTTCTTTAGCAATCGGTTTTGGTAAGGTGGTAAGGGTTTATTTCAAAGGTTTATTTTTTTTTTAAGTTTTCGTTTAAGCCGAAGGCTAATAACCTTGATGATGATGGTTGATTGTAGGAAGGTGAGGCCGATTCTTTTAGGAGTGTGGCTAGTGTTCGAAGGCTTTTGGGTAAGATTTTAGGTTCAAGGAACCCTTCTCAATTATTTTGGTTTGGCGAATAGGCCATGGTTCTAATATTCATTCTTGGCCGAATATAGGGACAAGAATTCTTGTGTGGCCGATTTGTTTATTCGGGATTTAGAACTCTTGTTGGTGCCAGGTGTGTACATACACACCTTATAACTCTTTAATATGCTAAGTGTTATTTTATGTCTAATCAATTTGTGTAGACATGGATGTAATACCTTTATGGTATTAGCAAGGACTCGGGTAAGTCTTTATTGTTATGAGATTATTATTTGATGCTTTTGGGAAGCATGACACATTTGGTATGTGTATTATTTGATTTATGGCCTATGATAATCGATTGGATCTTGTTAAATAAATCAATCAACATGATTTTGTATATGCATATGAATGATTGGTATGGGTTGATGAGAGGAGGGGCGTTGATAATTGTGTCGACGGACACCGTGTTTTGGTAACACAATGTGACTACGGTCACCGAGGTTTGGTACCTCCGAGGTTTGGTACCTCATAGCGACTTGTCCCCGTGGTTTACACCACCGTGGGTTGGCCCCACTTTGAGATATGGGATTGTCGCGGTGATTTGGTATCACACGATGGGTTGGCCCCATCACTTGATTTGTGACTTTGGTCACCAGTGTTTTGGTAACACAATCGTGTCTTCTGGACACCAAAGTGATTTGGTATCACATTTGTGACTATATGTCACCGGTGGTTTGGCACCACCGGTGGTTTGGTACCACACGGGTAGAGAAAGGTGTTTGGTTGGCTAGGTTGGGTGCATATTTTAATGCATGTTAAATTGTTATAAATTGTGTATGTTGTTGAATTAAACCGGAAAAAGGGTTACACATTGGGTCTTGATGACTCACCTTTTCTTTTAACATTTTCAGTGATTCAGAGTCATGGATAAGGAGTCGGATGAACTCGAGGTGGCCATGCAATAAAAATAAGGACTAGGTGGATTTTGGACTGTTTATTTTATTATGGGTTTGATTTATTTTGTAATAAGGCCTCCTAGAATTATATTTTGGTTATTTATCTGCTTTTGGATAATCTGCTTAACAACTCAATGACTTAAGAAAAATGGTTACACATGTTTTATGAAAATTAATACGTAAAATGTTTTATTGTGCCATCGGTACACTTAAAATTGTAAACAAAAAATGATTTAACAAATATTCTTAAATAAAATTAAGCATGGTTTTAAACAAAGACATTTAAATTTAATGGCATTTCAACAAATTTCAAAATCGGTCTTAAAATGGTTTCCAAAATGTTTTCTCTGTGGCATACCAAATTCGGTCATAATGTTGGGCGGGTTTGGGGTGTTACAAATTGGTATCGAGCCAGTTCAAAGCTCATTGTGGGGGCCCAAGGCCCAAAAATGTTTTAGTAGGCCTATTTGAAATATTTTGGTTTTGAATAAGCATGGCACCGAGTCTCAGCACCTATCGCCTGTAAGTACTCCTAACTTCAGATGATATATTTTCTATAGAAGGGTAGGAAGCATGGGACGTGAGATAGTGATAAGTATTTTAAACTTTAGGACTAGTTTACCTCAAACAATGACATAAGACTTTAAAAGCCTAATTAAACAAACCTAGGACCAAGTCACCGAAGTTAGGGTGTGGTAACCTTTGGCGCATGTGTCAGGATTGGATCCGGAAGAGCTTGGTATTTAAGGTCCTCGTGACTCACCTCCTCTTCACGGATTCCTACCGGTGCGTAGCTTCGGTTCACCCTAACCAAGAGGACTCGGTACATAAGCAAAACCCTAAATAAAACCCGAAAGGGACTAGTCATGTTTTAAGGAAAACTTCAGTTTAAAATCACTAAATTATCTCTTTTAGATAGTAGGACAAATTTATTTTCAAAAATTATCAAATATTTTCGATTTATCAAAATTACCAAAATGCCCTAGTGGCAAAATTATTTAAATTGCCCTTGGTTTTAGAATTACCGAATTACCCGATTTCAATAAAACCTCTTACTTTGCAAAGGTGGTTGAAAATATTGTATTTCAAAATATATACACTAACTTTGAAATCTACAAAATTACCCCGACTAACAAAATTACCAAAATACCACTAGTTTTCAAAAATTTCACCATACCTTTAAATTGAGAAATTCTCAAAATACCCTCGGTTTAGAAATTACAAAATGTTTTGATTTATTAAAGTTTTCAAATTCTTGGTTTATTACGAAAATACCCTTGTAGGAAAATGACGAAAATACCCACGGGTTAGAAATGCATAAAATGCCCAAGAGTGCATAGGTATGAAAGGTAATAGGAATGAATGTACTTTTGTGTAAACTAGATAGAAGACTTAAAACTCGCTTGATCGAAAGAATATCTATTAAATTCTTTTCATAAAATTTCTTCATGAATAACCAAGTGAAACATGTACTAATTCATAAAATTTCCTAATCAGATTAAAGAACGATAGTTAGAATGAGCTTTAGAGGACGTGGCCGTCGTGGACGTGGAAGGGGTAGGATGATGATCGTAACACGTCAGTCGGTCGTGGATCCGAGAACGACATACCACTACCACCACCCCCAACTTTTGGAGCCAAGAGCGAGGATCGGATGGGTGATGACGCAGATGTCACAAGCGGCGTCATGGGTTCGGAAAGGGTATTTGGAATGGGTGGAGGTGGAGGAGCTCGAAAGTCGGTACCCGAGAGACTTCGAGCTAACGGCGCTGAATTTTTCCGAGGTGTATCTGGGGTAGCACCAAACACAGCTGAGTATTGGCTAGAATCGACCGAAAGAATCATGGATGAGATAGATTTGACAAATGAGGAGAAACTGAAAGGGGCAGTGTCACTTCTCAAGGATGAATCATATCGTTGGTGGATCACAGTTCGGAATGGTGCTGTAGCAGAAGATCTCACTTGGGACTTCTTTAAGGCAGCATATCAAAAGAAATATATTGGATCTAGTTACATCGATGCACGCAGTAAGGCATTCCCGAGTTTGGTCCAAGGAGTAAAGCTGACGTCGAGTATGAAGTGAGTTCTTAAGATTGAGCCAATATGTGAAGGATTGTGGTTTTGAACACGATCGATGTGTTCGATTCAAGATGGGTTGAAGGACGAGTGAGATTGTTGATTGCTCCACATCGAGCGCGAGTTTGCCAATTTAGTTGAAAAGACTAAGATTGCCGAAAGAATAAAGGAATCTGGAAGGCGTAACTATGACCTAATAAGCATAAGAGAGGATATGGATCATCTGGGTCAGCTGGCAATGTTCAGAAGAGGGCTAGGCAAAATGAGCCGAATCACCGAGGTCTCATATCGCTAATCAAAGACCAGCACGGTGTAATCGATGTGAGAAATTTCATTGGGGCGAATGTTGGACTGGAGGAAAAGGCTGTTTCGAGTGTGGTTCGCTGGACCACCGTGTGAGGGATTGTCCACGTAAGCAAGCAAGGAATCAGTCTGAAGGTCAAGGTCGGGCTCAATTCAGAAAGGAAGGACCAGCACCGCAGAGAGGTCGTGGTAATGGTAGAGGAGGTAATGGTTCTGGTCGGGGTCGCGGATCATCAGGCAGAGGTGCAAGCAACACGGAGGCTAGGCAGCCTGGTTTGGTTTATGCTGCGAGGCGTCGTGAGGAGGGTGACGCACCGGATGTCATAACCGGTACGTTTCTAATTTTCGGTCTTCCTTATGTTGCATTAATTGATGTGGGTTCTACGCATTCATACGTAGCGAGTAGTGTGGTAGAGACTTTGAACCTAGACTCTGAGATTGCTGCTAGGGAGATGACTGTAATTAGCCCTTTAGGCCATTCTGTAGTTGTGAACAAGCTTTATAGGGATGTACCCCTAGAACTCCAAGGGGTCGTGTTCGTGGCTGATCTGATGGAACTGCCGTTTGGGGAGTTCGATTTGATCCTTGGAATGGACTGGTTGGTTAAGTACCAGGCAAGGTTGGATTGCGCTGCTAAACGCATGGTTTTGAAGACGGTTGAAGGTGAAGAAGTGGTCATGATAGGTAATAGGAGAGATTATCTATCCAATGTGGTATCTATGTTGAAAGTCGTAAAGATGGTCGAAGGGCGTGAGGCGTTCGTTGTTCGTGTATGCTTTGGAAGCTAAAGAGTTTTCAGAGGAAATGTTCAACCGTAAGGAGTATCTCGACGATTTCAAGAACTTCCGGGTTTGCCTCGGATCGGGAAGTTGAATTCGGTATAGACTTGCTACAGGAACGGCACCGTGTCCATAGCACCGCATCGAATGGCACCAAAGGAATTGGTGGGCGAAGGCTCAAATTCGGAGCTCTTGGATCAAGGATTTATCCACCAAGTATATCTCCGTGGGGAGCACTGTCTTGTTTGTCAAAAGAAGGACGGTTCAATGCGGATGTGTATCGACTACCGCCAATTGAACAAGTTGACGATTAAACGGTATCCGTTACCTCGGATTGATGACTTGTTTGACCAAGCGAAGGTGCGTCGGTATTTTCAAGATTGACCTTAGGTCGGGTTATCATCAATTAAAGGTGAAGGAGGTTGATGTGCACAAGACGGCATTCAGAACTCGGTATGGGCATTACGAGTTCCTAGTGATGCCATTCGGGTTGACCAATGCACCGGCGGCATTCATGGATTTAATGAATAGGGTGTTTCAGCAGTACTTAGACCAATTTGTCGTAGTGTTCATAGACGACATATTGGTTTACTCAAAGACGGAGGAGGAGCATGACAAGCATCTGCGAATAGTTCTACAAGTACTGAGGGAGAAACAGTTATATGCCAAATTCAGTAAGTGTGAATTTTGGCTAAGGGAGGTGGCTTTCTTAGGTCACGTGGTGTCAGCGGAAGGGATTAGAGTGGATCCCCGCAAGATTGAAGCGGTGTTGGAGTGGAAACCGCCTAGGTCGGTGGCAGAGATTCGAAGTTTTCTGGGTCTAGCCGGGTACTATCGAAGGTTTGTGGAAGGATTCTCGTTAATTGCTGCACCGTTAACTAAACTATTAAGGAAGGGAGTACCTTTTGTTTGGTCGGAAAGACAACAAGAAAGTTTTGATAAGCTGAGGAAGATTCTGACAGAAGCTCCGGTTCTGGTACAACCTGAGGCAGGGAAGTTGTTTACAGTTTACTGTGATGCATCCCATACGGGGTTGGGATGTGTATTGATGCAGGAAGGGAAGGTAGTAGCCTATGCGTCCCGACAGCTAAGACCGCATGAGGTTAACTACCCAACTCACGACTTGGAGTTAGCAGCAGTAGTCTTCGCCTTGAAAATATGGAGGCATTACTTGTATGGGGAGAAGTCGGTAGTCTACACGGATCACAAAAGTTTAAGGTATCTCTTGACTCAGAAGGACTTAAACTTGAGGCAACGACGGTGGATTGAACTGTTAAAGGACTACGACTGTTCAATTGAGTACCATCCGGGCAAAGCTAACGTGGTGGCTGATGCGTTAAGTCGGAAGGTCGTGGCGGACTTAAGAGCGATGTTTGCTAATTTGAGTCTATACGATGATGGAAGTCTTTTGGCGGAGCTGCAAGTTAAGCCAACTTGGATCAAGGAGATTAAAGATAAGTAGGTTGTCGATGAGGAATTAAACGCAAAGAGGGTACAAGTGCAAGATGGTGGGTTTGAAGGATATAGTTTGATTGATGATGGTGTGCTATGTTTTCAAGGACGCCTCAGATGTCAAGGATGTCGAATCGAGACAAAGAATTCTCCAAGATGCACATAGCAGCCCATACGCTATGCATCCTGGAGGTAGCAAAATGTACGGAGATTTGCGGAGACAGTTCTGGTGGCCGGGGTTAAAGCGTGAAGTGACCGAGTTTGTGGGTAAGTGTCCGACGGTCATAAGTCAAAGTCGAACATCGATTACCATCGTGGTTACTCACCGGTGAAGATTCCTCGATGGAAGTGGGAGAGGATCACCATGGACTTTTTCGTGGATTACCTCTTACGCCTAGTAAGAAAGATTCGATTTGGTGATTGTAGATCGTCTAACTAAGTCAGCGCATTTCATACCAGTAAGGGTAGATTATTCGCTTCAGAAGTTAGCAAAGTTATATGTAGCCGAGATAGTAAGATTGCATGGTGTGCCAGTATCGATTATCTCGGATAGGGACCCGAGGTTTACGTCAAGGTTTTGGAGAGCTTTGCATCAAGCCTTGGGAACGAGATTGGACTTCAGCACAGCTTTTCATCCGCAAACTGACGGACAATCGGAGAGAGTGATTCAGATCTTAGAAGATATCTTTGAGAGGTTGTGTTCTGGATTTCAGTGGTAGCTGGGAAGAATATTTACCGTTGGCGGAATTCGCTTATAACAATAGTTATCAAGCGAGCATTCAGATGGCTCCATATGAAGCATTGTATGGACGGAAATGCCGAACTCCTACTTGTTGGACGGAGTGGGTGAACGACAAGTTTTGGGTCCGAGTTGGTGATCAAATCGAGGACAAAGTTAAGGTAATTCGGGCTCGTCTCAAAGAAGCGTCGGATAAGCGTAAGTCCTATGCCGATCTCAAGCGCAAGGAAATGGAATATCTTTGTGGGAGATAAAGTTTTTCAAGGTGTCACCTTGGAAGAAGGTGTTACGATTTGGGAAAAAGGGGAAGCTAAGCCCTAGGTTCATCGGGCCATATACAGTGTTAAAGCGAGTGGGACCGGTAGCTTATCAGCTCGAGCTGCCGGTAGAATTGAATCAGATTCATAACGTCTTTCATGTGTCGATGCTTAGACGATATCGGTCGGATCCATCACACATTGTACCTGTGGCAGAGATTGAGGTAAATTCGGACTTATCTTTTGAGGAGGAGCCAGTTCAGATCTTAGATCGAGATGTTAAAGTTCTGCGTAGGAAATCAGTACCTTTGGTGAAAGTTTTATGGCGAAACCATGGTGCAGAAGAAGCTACGTGGGCCAAATCGATATATTTTGCTATGTGGGCCAAATCGATATATTTTGTTATGTGGGCCAAATCGATATAATTTCTAAATGGGCCATTTGATATATGATTATGTGGGCGATTGATAAAATTCTATATGGGCAAATCTAAAAATTTGCAAAATGGGACAAGATGATTCTCTGCTCAATGGGCCAACTTGATAAATTGTTATAATGGCCATAATTTTTGTAAATAAATATACGAATAAATTATTGTGATTCGTTATGCATTACATACATGAATTGCATGGGATGGGAAAATGATGAAGATAATTTTTGGTAGCTCTGCTACATAATTTTGGTGGCCCTGCCACAAATTTGTATAGTGGCAATGTCAAGTAAATTCTGTTATTTTGGTGGCTTGTCCACAACTAAATTTGCTATAAATGGCTTAATGCACGCAATTGGTGTGTTTTATGGGTGGGTTGACTAATGATCCTCACAGGAGTATTTGTTGGTATGGTGGTGTGTAGCGGATGGATTACTAGGCTTGGTTTGGGAATTTTCATTTCATATACATGTTATATTTTGATATATTATTGTTATTGTAAATGGGCTTAGGCCCAAATAATTGCTTCATGAGATTTTGGCCCAGTGGACAACGGTAAGTGGGTTATACACGAATTCTTATAACTCACCCCTTTCTCAACCCTTGTAGGTAATGCTCACTGATGAGGACTTGGGGTGATGGATGACTCGGTGAAGGCCATGCTTCGGAAATAACATTTTCGAATATTAGTAAACTATTTTCCGTTTTATTTCATTAATTACGCTATTTTGGGTTTTATGTTGGAATAAGGCCTCAGAGTATTTTTATTATTCGCTTACGTTTGATATACTTATTATCATGCTTAAATTGTTTTAAATGAGAATTTTCTAAAACTTAAGTAAAGATTTTCTAAAATGGATTAACAAATAGTTTTCATAACAAACTTTTACAAATATTTTTAACTCAAAATTTTCTCTCGAATTATCAACGATATTTTCAAAAGTCATAGTTTTATAAGATCGCTAGTTCAAATATCGATTCTTCAATCAGCATTTCAAAGATTAGTAGTATTTTTATCAAATATTTCTAAACAAATTTGTTTTTCTTAACAATAATAAAAATAACTTCATCTTTAGTTACAAGTTCTTTATATGTTTTCGAAAAACTCTTCAGTGTGACACGCCAGATTTGGGCCTAACTTCTAGGCCGGGCTTGGGGTATTACATTTTATGGTATCAGAGCTCGATTGCAAAACTCAGCTGTGGTTTGGGTTCAAAAGCGTTTTTGAAAAGTTGTTTGAATTTTAAATTATAAATACATGTTCTAAAGGAAGTATGACACCACGGGTATTTGACACCAAGTCAAGTAAGTATTTGTTTTCATGATTATTGTGGTATTACTGTGGTAGGAAAATTCCATAAAATAGAATACTCTAGAACTGTTAGCTTTAGGAGTTGAAACTATAGAGACTGAGACTCTAGGATATGGATTCGACTCTTGAAAACAACTTTTCTACTCACACTTCATAAAACATTGCTTAATAAACATTGAATAGTATATTAATTCATAAGACTTGTAATCAGATTAAATCGACTTAGTGAACATGAGCGCTAGAAGACGTGGACGCGGTGGACATCGACATGGTAGAGGCCGAGGTGCTAGGGCTAGATCTTCAGCACCGAGGCATGTTTTCGAAAGGGAGGCATTCGCATTACTAGTGGCTGAAATGGAATCTCATGATCGAGTTGGGGTTGCCGATCTGACTCAGATAGTTAAAGAAGTATTGGAGGAGGTTAAAGGAATCCGTGAGGCACTTCAAGTTTGGTGCGTAGACTGTAAGAAGAAAAGAGATCGCATTCTTTTGGGCCTGACCTTGTTCGTGAAGCGTGTTAAGGCACGCCCAAACTTTCCGGTTTGCAATTATTACTAAGGTGCCGTCGGGTGAATTGTAACATCCCAAAAATAGGGTTATTCGTGATTGAATTATTTTGCTTGTGTTTAAATTTATGTGATATTATTTGTGGTGTTATAAGACTTAATTAGGGTCTTGAGTAAGCTCGGTTTAGTAGGATAATTTTTAGTTTGGCTTAATTGATGAAGGGGATCATGTGAGCTTAGCACTTAAGTTAAATTAAGTAGCAATAAGTAACATAAGTTAAGTGCATGGCAAGATGGTAAGGGCGCATGGAGATTAGCTTGAGGGGAGAGGTTGAATCCTTAAATAGCATTGGGACAACTTTTATTTTTGCTTTGGTATGGTAAGTGTCGGCCAAGGATAATTAAGGTAAAGGTTGACCTTGTTATTTTTGGTTAGTAGACTATAGGTTTAAGGCAAGTATTAACTAATGGAAGGGAATCAAGTAATTAAAGAAAATATGGAGACATGGGGCTAGTATCAAGGAAAACGTTTTGGAAAGAAATCCTATGCCTTTATGCCATGAACTTGGACGGCATTGTGGCTAAGGAGGGGAGTTTTGGCCGAATATGCTAGTGTTGGTAAGGCTTAGGAAAATTTTTGGTCATTTCTTTCATTTGGTGCAAAAAGTTGCAAAACAAATTTTCTCTCAAAAAACTTTTCTCTTTGGCCGAATTCTACTTTGTGGTAAGCCTAAACTCTTTTTGACCATTTGGTCATTTTATGCTCAATTTCTATTTTCTCCATCTCAATCTCTCAAAACCGAAACTTGCATTTAACCTTTTTGTTCTCCCATTTATTTTGCTTAGACATCAAAAACCTCCTATACACTTCTCCTTGCCGAAACTATATTTCTTTTCCCATTATTTTCTTTTTGACATATAGCCGAATATACCTCTTTGCTGTGCCAAAAATATTCTTCTTCTAACTTGATCAACTTTGGCCGAATATTGAAGGTAAGATAGTTTTCCTTGGGACTTCTTTAGCAATCGGTTTTGGTAAGGTGGTAAGGGTTTATTTCAAAGGTTTATTTTTTTTTTAAGTTTTCGTTTAAGCCGAAGGCTAATAACCTTGATGATGATGGTTGATTGTAGGAAGGTGAGGCCGATTCTTTTAGGAGTGTGGCTAGTGTTCGAAGGCTTTTGGGTAAGATTTTAGGTTCACAAGGAACCCTTCTCAATTATTTTGGTTTGGCCGAATAGGCCATGGTTCTAATATTCATTCTTGGCCGAATATAGGGACAAGAATTCTTGTGTGGCCGATTTGTTTATTCGGGATTTAGAACTCTTGTTGGTGCCAGGTGTGTACATACACACCTTATAACTCTTTAATATGCTAAGTGTTATTTTATGTCTAATCAATTTGTGTAGACATGGATGTAATACCTTTATGGTATTAGCAAGGACTCGGGTAAGTCTTTATTGTTATGAGATTATTATTTGATGCTTTTGGGAAGCATGACACATTTGGTATGTGTATTATTTGATTTATGGCCTATGATAATCGATTGGATCTTGTTAAATAAATCAATCAACATGATTTTTGTATATGCATATGAATGATTGGTATGGGTTGATGAGAGGAGGGGGCAGTGATAATTGTGTCGACGGACACCAGTGTTTTGGTAACACAATGTGACTACGGTCACGGAGGTTTGGTACCTCCAGAGGTTTGGTACCTCATAGCGACTTGTCCCTGTGGTTTACACCACCGTGGGTTGGCCCCACTTTGAGATATGGGATTGTCTGCCAGTGATTTGGTATCACACGATGGGTTGGCCCCATCACTTGATTTGTGACTTCGGTCACAGTGTTTTGGTAACACAATCGTGTCTTCGGACACCAGTGATTTGGTATCACATTTGTGACTATATGTCACCAGTGGTTTGGCACCACCAGTGGTTTGGTACCACACGGGGTAGAGAAAGGTGTTTGGTTGGCTAGGTTGGGTGCATATTTTAATGCATGTTAAATTGTTATAAATTGTGTATGTTGTTGAATTAAACCGGGAAAAAGGGTTACACATTGGGTCTTGATGACTCACCTTTTTCCTTTAACATTTTCAGGTGTTCGTAGGCTGCGGATAAGGAGTCGGATGAACTCGAGGTGGCCATGCAATAAAAATAAGGACTAGGTGGATTTTGGACTGTTTTATTTTATTATGGGTTTGATTTATTTTGTAATAAGGCCTCCTAGAATTATATTTTGGTTATTTATCTTTTGGATAATCTGTTTAACAACTCAATGACTTAAGAAAAATGGTTACATGTTTTATGAAAATTAATCGTAAAATGTTTTATTGTGCCATCGGGTACACTTAAAATTGTAAACAAAAAATGATTTAACAAATATTCTTAAATAAAATTAAGCATGGTTTTAAACAAAGACATTTAAATTTAATGGCATTTCAACAAATTTCAAAATCGGTCTTAAAATGGTTTCCAAAATGTTTTCTCTGTGGCATACCAAATTCGGTCATAATGTTGGGCCGGGTTTGGGGTGTTACATGAATCTTTGGAGGAGGTCGAGGAGCATGTTTGAGATGCGAGTCTAAGGAGCATAGGGCTCGGGATTGTTCCATCACCATTAAGACGGGTATGTTTTGGTTGAATGTAGAAAATTTTATGCATGAGTGATAAATACCTGTTTGCTTCTGAGGATTTGATATTTGATGATGTGAAGAATTTCCAAGGTTAAAGATAGAAAGCGAATTAGTGTTATTAAGATCAGAGTGCGCAGCGAAAGCTTAGTAGTGTGATTTGAGTGATGCGTTTAGTAGTAAGATGGAAATTTCAAGGATGAAATTTCCTTAAGGAGGGTAGAATTGTGACATCTCAAAATTGGGCCTAGTAGGATTGGGCCCAATGGGCCTTGGGCATAGGAATGTTTAAAATTTTCAAGAATATGAGAATGACGTTGTTGCAAATTGGACTTATTAGTTAAGTGAATTTGGAAAGTTATGAGGTTTCTATGAAGTTCCGGGTTCAAGTTGGGCCTTAGTAAAATTTTGTGTTTAAGCCTATTAAGGAGAGATAGTAAGTGACCTCAAAGCTTATGGAAATAAATGAGTAAATTGCTAGCATAAATGAGCTTATGGTAAAAGGGTTATTGTGCCACATGATGTGCTTTGAGGGAAGAGGTTCAAATCCCATTGTGTGCAAATTTTGACTATTATTTTTGCACTCTTTCCTAATGTGTCGATCATGCTTATAAATAAGGCAAGTTTGACTTTTTAATTTTGGCAAGGTGGCTAAGGAAATAAGGAAAGGGTGATGGTAAGGTAAGGAATCAAAAGAAAAGGGCAAGTAAGGGGAACAAGTGGCCTTTTTCAAGGGAAGTGTTATGGAAAGTGTGGTTGGCCAATTTTGACCATTATGACCATGTATGTGGACAGTTTTATGGGTAAGAGAGGTAGCCGAATTTTTCTTGGGTCATTTTGCAAAGCTTTGTGCATGATAAGGTTTTGGTTCTTTTAGCATTTTGGTTACTCTTCCTTGCCAACATCTTTTTCTTCCCTTTAAGTTTTGGCCTAAACACCTAGTGCATTTGTTCATTTTACTCATTTGTTTTGCCTTAACCCCAATTCATTTTTGGTTCATCTTCTTTAGTTGGCCAAAACTAACAAGCAGTTTTTCTCCATCCATTCTTTACTTTTGACCATTTCATCAACCTTTTCTTCTTCTTTAATCAACATCACTTTGTGTGATCTTCTTGCTCGATTTTCTCTATAACCGAACCATTATCATCCTATTTCTTCATCATTTTATTCTCTATCGTGTGGGAAAACCTCATCTTGATTGAATCGGTAAGTAGTAGTTTTCTCTTTGTCAATAACCTTGTTTCATTCGAGTTTTTCCTTAATAAATCGTGTGTTCTTCCTTCTCTCTCTCGTTGAGTCTGAGTTACATTCTTTTCTGTGATATGGCCATCGTTGGGCTTAGGATTTTCAACAAGTTGAAGGAGAACAAGTGATTTGTATTAACCAAATCATTATCGTCGACTCTTCAAGTAGGTAGGGTAAGAACATTGTTATAAGATTTGTTTTGGCCAAAGGTGAGATAATTACTAACAACTATTTCGCTCACCAAATATTGTTAGGATGGGATTTCAATAGCCAAAGGGTAGGATTGAGGGAGATCACATTTGTGGCAAGTGGAGTTAGCCTAGTAAATTGTTTCTAGTTACGATTATCAAAGTAGAGACTAACCTTCTGTCAACTATCATTATAGGTGTTGAAATCGGTGGAAAGCACAACTCATTATTAAGGTGTGTAATCCTGTACCTTCCATATACATATCCGTAATGGTGTGTAATCTCACACTTATCTGAAAGTTTGTATGAAATATTCTGTGAATCGGTTGAAAACCGAAGAAAACCAAAAATCGGCAAACGTGATCACTCGGCCGTGCGTATGATCGTAGTGGTAATCGTATTTTGTAATAAAATAGTTTCGGTTAGAAGCAGTGACATGTATTTGAAAAATCACTAAAAATAGGATAAAGGGAATTAGAAAGTGAATAAGATATCAAATTAAATCTTACTGTGTCTATTTTAATATGGATGAAACGGAGAAGGAAAAGGAATTTTATATTCTGAGATATGTTAATTTTAGTGAGACTAGTTCTGAATGATTTTGTGATTCCCTGATCTCTCTTGGTAAAATCAGATAAAATTGTACAAAGTTAATTATGAGCTATAATTGATGTGTATAGATTCCTTAGTGAGTATATTTTCAATAGAGACAAGTGGGTGCAGCATATGAAAACCGTACAGTGAGAAATTTGAATTTTGGGTAAGAGAGGTCTGAATTGTTGGACAGTGAAACAAGAGAAATTTTAAAGAAAAAAATGTACTAAATGGTTAGGACAAAAATTCTGGAATAATTTTAGTAAGAATATATATGAGTCTAGTTTCATGGAAAATTTACGGATCTGAATTTTGAGTTTCCTAACACGAGTTATAGTTAGCTTAGTCAAAGTGACACAATTGGACAGTTTCAATTTGTATGCCCCAAATTAGTAGTTAAAGTCTTAGGTTGCAAAATTACCAAATTACCCTTAGTAGGTAAAATTACCAAATTACCCTCGATGGGTAAAATTTGAAAATGCCCTTATAGGCCAAATTATAGAAATGCCCCTGATGGGCCGATTTGATATATTTTGTAATGTGGGCCAAATCGATATATTTTGCTATGTGGGCCAAATCGATATATTTTGCTAAATGGGCCGTTTGATATATGAATATGTGGGCCGATTGATAATATTGCTATATGGGTAAATCTGAAAATTTGTAAAATGGGCCAAGATGATTCTCTGCTCAATGGGCCAACTTGTTCAATGGAGGCAAGTGGTATCGATTTGAAAGGAAAAGTGTTAGGAGAACACAAACGGAGTGGATTTGTGATTCCTACTCCTAAGTTCAAACGAAGGGCGGTATCGGCGGTTTGATATTTTCCATCGGGTTGTGGACCATCATTCAATGAGAATAAACAAATCGTGGTCATTCACGATACGAAGAGTAAGCCCTTTTAGATCATATGTTTTAGGTTTGGATTAATGAAATCTCGTTTATTGGTTAATCGAGAGTAATGGTGATTTAGGTGCCGACGATCAAGAGGGTTTAATACTCATCGTAATCAGGTGTGTAATCCCACACATCTCTGAATATTTGCATGAAATGTTTTGTGATTCGGTGGAAAGATCGAAAAACTAAAAACCGACCTCTGTGACCACATGGGCGCGCGTATGTTTGTAGTGGTAACCGTATTTTACAATGAAATAGTTTCTGGTTAGCAGCAGTGACGTGATTTTGAAAAATCATGAAAAATAGGAGAAAGGGAATTAGAAAGTGAATAAGATAGATAATTAAATCTTATTTTGTCTATTTTATATGAAAAAAACAGATAAGGAAGAAGAATTTTATATTCTGTGATATTTTAATTTTAGTGAGACTGGTTCTGAATGACTTCGTGGTTCCCTGTTCTGTCTTAGAAAAAATCATTCAAAATTGTACAAAGTGAATTATGAGTTATAATTTATATGTATAGATTCCTTAGTGAGTCTAGTTTCAATATAAATAAGTGGGAGCAACATATGAAAACTGTACAATGAGATATTCGAATTTAGGGTAAGAGAGGTCAGAACCATTGGTCAGTGAAACAGGGGAAACTTTAATGAATAAAATATACTAAATGGCTAACTCAAAAATTCTGGAAAATTGTAGTAAGAAGATATATGAGTCTAGTTTCAATGAAAATTTACGGATCTAAATTTCGAGTTTCCTAACTCGAGTTATAGTCAATTTAGTCAATATGACGCGGATGGACAGTTTACATTTTTATGCCCCAGTTAGTTGTTAAGTCTGGGGTTGCGAAATTACCAAAATAACCTTGGAGGGTAAATTACCAAAATATCCCGGGTTGCGAGATTATTGAATTACCCTTAGTGGGTAAAATTACCGAATTACCCTTAGTGGGTAAAATTACCGAATTACCCTTAGTGTGTAAAATTACCGAATTATCGATTTACTTAAATGCCCCTATGGGCCGATTCATTAAAAGTATTTAATAGTTTAATGGTTGTTATGTATATGTGGATATTTTAGGTTATTATATATGTTGTATCTCTACATATTGCTTGGGATTGGAAAATTAAATAAAGAGAAGTATAGACCGGTGGCATTGCCACAAATTCTAATAATGGCTATGTGCCAATTTAAATATGGCTTTGTGCCATCGTGATTAAGGCTGTATGCTGATTATATTACCGTATATGATTCTAGTGGCTCAGCCACAAATATTATAAATGGCAGCTTGACTACAAATTGGAGAGACTGGAGGGGTGGGTTGACTTGATCCCCACAGGAGAGATTGGTTGGTACGGGTGGAGAGATTGGTTGGATGGGATGGGTTGCATTCATACCATATATTTATTACATGTAAGTGGGCTTAGGCCCAGGATTATGCTATATGGGCTTTGGCCCAGTTGTTTCTGTATGGGTTTTGGCCCGAGTTAATGATCTGTAAGGGGATTATACACTGAGTTCTAGTAACTCACCCCTCCTTCTTAATCCTTGTAGGTAATACTCAGTGATGTGGACTTGGGCCATGGATGACTCGGTGGAGGCCATACTTTAGAAATGGTGTTCTCGAACTTTAGTAAATTTCATTTTTCCCTTTATTTTATTACTTTTACTATTTTGGGTTTTGAAGTTGTAATAAGGCCTCTAGGATATGTTTTATTTTGCTTTACAATTAGACGTACTTAATATATTTCTTGAATTGTTTTAAATGGGAATTTTCAAAAATCACTTAATAACGATTTTCCAAATTTGGATAACTAAAGGATTTTACAATATTTTTATAAATAATTTAACTCGGAGTTTCTTTCGAATTTATCAACATCATTTTTAAAAGTCACGCTTTTTAAAATATCACGAATTTGAATATCAAATCTTCAATTAACCTCTCGATATTTATAGTATTTTATTGAAAGTTTCTATTTAAACTTGAAATCTTAAATAACACCTATTTTAGTATAAATCACAAAGTCTTTATACAATTTCTTCATGTAACATGTCAGATCCGGTCGTAATAAATGGGCTGGGTTTGGGGTGTTATATTTTGTGGTATTAGAGCCCGGTTGCAAAACTAGACTGTGGTTTGCGTTTTTCCAAAGCTGTTTGGGTTCAAAAGCATTTTTCCAAAGCTGTTTAAAATTTTTATTTATACATGCATGTTCTAAAGGAAGTATGGCACCACGGGTATCCGGCACCAAGTCAGTAAGTTTTTCTATTCTTGTTTTATAATTATTATGTTATGACTGTAGTATGAAAACTTCACATGATAGAAGTACTATAGAACTTTTAGCCTTAGGAGCTGAAACTATAGAGATTGAGACTTTAGGATACGTTTTGCAAAAATGACTTTACTTCATATACTCCATAAAACATTGTTTAATAAACATTAAATAGTATACTGATTCATAAGACTCTTAATTAGATTAAATCGACTTAGCAAACATGAGGGCTAGATGACGCGGATGAGATACACGGGGCCGTGGCAGAGGTCGGGGTGCTAGGGCTAGACCCTCGGCATCGTGGATTAGGCTTGAAAGGGAGGCGCCAGCATCACCAGTGACTGAGACAGGTCTCATGACCGAGCCGGAGCTGATGTGCTGACTTAGCTTGTTAAAGAGGTATTGGAGGAGGTTAAAGGAATCGGTGAAGCACTCTGAGTCGGGTGTGTGGACTATAAGAAGAAAAGAGATCGCAGTTCTCTGGGGCCGCAGTCTCATTCTGTGAAGTGTGTTAAGGCACGTCCAAACTTTCCGGCTTGCGATTATTGTAGAAGGCATCATCCGGGAGAATGCTAGAGGAGGTCAGGAGCAAGCTTGAGATGCGGGTCTAAGGAGCATAAGGCTCGGGATTGTTTCATCACCATCAAGTCAGGTATGTTTTGGTTGGACATAATGTTTGAATGTAGAAATTTTAGGTATAAGTGGTAGATAACTGCTTGCTTCTGTGGTTAGACGTTTGGTTGTGTGTAAGAGGATTCAAGATGAAGTTAAAAGTACATTAGTGTTATTAAGGTCAGAGTGCACAGCGAAAGCATAGTGGTGTGACTTGAGCGGTGCGTTTAGTAGTTGGTTGGAAATTTTGAGGACGAAATTTCTTTAAGGAGGGTAGAATTGTAACATCCCGAATTTGGGCCTAGTAGAATTGGGCCCATTGGGCCTTGAGCTTGGGAGCGTTTAAAATTTTTGAGAATAAGAGAATGATATTATTTCAAGTTAGACTTATTAGGAAGGTGATTTTGGAAAGTTACGGGGTTTCTAGGAAGTTTCGGGTTCAAGTTAGGCCATAGGAAAATTTTAGTGTTGAAGCATTTAAAGGGGAGAAGGCAAGTGGCGTCTAGCATAAGGAAATAATTGGGTAACTTGCTAGCACAAATGGAGCATGTGACAAGATGGTGTGGCGTCAAGGGGAGTGCAAGGAGGTTGAAGGTTCGAATCTCATCTATTGCAATCTACGGGATTTTTTTTGTACTAATCAAGTGTTTTATGGGAAGTGTCGGCCAAGCTTTAAATATGGTAAGGGAAGACTTTTTATTGATGGAAAGATGGCTAAGAAAATAAGATAAGGAGGAAGATAAGGAAAAAGGAAGGAAAAAAATGAAAGAAAAGGAAAGAGAAGGGAACATGTTGGCCAATTTTGAGGAAAGTGTTTTGGAAAGAGTTTTTGGTCAACCAAGATCTTTTTGGTGTTTAGGATGCACAATTTTGATAGGGTAAAGGGGGGAGTCGAATTTTTCCTAGTCATTTTGCTAGTTTTGGTGCAAGAGAGGCTTATTTTCTTTTAGCATATTGGTGTTTTCTCTTCCCAATTCTTTTCCTTTGTTTTGGCCAAATTTCTCATTGCATTTTGTTCATTTTTCCTTGTTGTGCCGTAACCCTTAATCCATCCTTGTTCATTCTTCTTTGGTTGCCGAAATGCTCACATATTGTAACATCCTTAAATAGGGGTTATTGTGTTTGAGCTTCTTTGCATGTGTGTGGCCGTTGTGTTGATTATTTGTGGTGTTGTAAGATCTAGTTATAAGTTTAGAGTAGGCCTGAGTTGCAGGAAATTTTTATTTTTAAGTGTTAGTCAAAGGAGCCAAGCGACTAGGGGTTAAGTATAATTCGTGGGGGATTTAAGCACAAGATTGGGCTTGGAAAAGTGGCAAGGAGGCGCCACTTAGGGCCTGTGATTGACGCCACATGCGAGGGAAGGAGAGCTTCAGTTGAGCGAAAAATTCCATTTTCTGCTTATTGTTTTGACGCCAAGGGGGGAAGAGTTGTGCTCAGCACAAACTTTGTTAGATAAGCATTGATTAGATCAAACTCATTTGAATGATTGGCCAGGAGTGATTCAGGGAATTTTGATGAAATCTTAACTCTTGATGGAAGAGGAATAAACGGTTGGGAGGCTGAGTAAGGGGGGTGCTAAATTTTCTTAGGCATCTAGTTGTGCATTTTCGGCTAGTATAGGTCCTTGTGCATCTAGTGAATCAAAAGCCGAAAACCCCTAGTGAGCATTGTCGATTTCCCCAACTCTTTTTTTTCTTCTTTCTTCTCTAAGCTAAAAGTGCCCATCTCCTCCCTTTTCATTTTTTTCTTTTCTTCTCTCAAACTCTTGTGCCGAAATCCTCTCCACCTTCCTTTTCCGAATTCCCTCTCTTCTATTCCACTTTCTTTTTCTTTCTTTCCCCCCCACTCTAGCCGAATCTCCCTCCATCACCTAACACTATTGTCAAAATTTCCCTATTCTCTTCTTATTTTGCTTTGGCTGAATATAAATCAAGCCTAGATCTCTTCTTCGGGATTTCTTCAATCGGTTTTAAAAAGGTAGGTGTTCATGGCCGAATGTATTTTATTTCGTTTCTTTTCTCTTTGTCGTTTCTCATGAAAGCAGAAGTCGGTTTCGGCATTTGTTAGCAAGGTTCTAACCATTCATAGGAACTAATTTCTTCTAGGCTCTTCGGGACTTTGGAAGCAGTCGATCTAAGCCTCTATTCTCTGTCAATCAAATTCGGTAAGTCAATGGTAAGGGTTATGCCGATTCAATCTTTCCATTAGATGTTGAAACGCCGAAGGCTATTGAGACTAAATTGTATTGGCCGATTGTAGGGGGGAGGAGCAGTCTCTCATATCTTGTGTTGAGATTAGCATTCGTAAGGCAGAAAGGTAAGGGTGGTGTTGTTTATGCGTAATCTCACCCTTCGGGATTTATTGGTATGGCCTAATGGCCTTGTTAATGGTTTTGTGGTTTGGCTGAATGTAGGGCAAGGAGATCTAGTGTGGGAGATCAGGTCTTCGGGATTTAGTGCTTGCGTTAGTAACAAGTGTGTAACTTATACACTTTATAACTAAGTAAATATATTAATAATCTGAATATGTTAAAAGCCAAAAATTGTGTAGATCTTGATATGATACCGTAAGGGTATGAGCAAGGATTCGGGTAAGTCCGTTTCAATATGATTTGCTATATGATGCTTAATACCATGATCTATGATGTATTTGCTATATGATTCATAATAATGCATGATGGCA
Organism: Gossypium rotundifolium; assembly: GCA_025506655.1. Taxonomy (NCBI): domain Eukaryota; kingdom Viridiplantae; phylum Streptophyta; class Magnoliopsida; order Malvales; family Malvaceae; genus Gossypium; species Gossypium rotundifolium. The sequence goes on along the minus strand of CP106724.1, from coordinate 168,679,701 downwards.
TGATTTGCATAAGTTTTGCATTGTGATGGGTGATATGAGAAGAGGAGGGAAGTTGATATCCGTGTCTTTGGGACACCAGAGGTTTGGCACCTCCAGTGGTTTGGTACCATAGATTATTTTGTGTCTTTGGGACACCAGAGGTTTGGCACCTCATAGCGACTCGTCCCAGTGGCTTAGCACCACAGTGGGTTGGCCCCACAGTTAATTTATCGGGATTGTCGCCAGTGATTTGGTATCACACATGGGTTGGCCCCACACTTGGATTATTGATATTTCGTGACTTTGGGTCACCTGTGGTTTGGCACCACATTTTTATTGGATATCGTGACTTTGGGTCACTAGTGGTTTGGCACCACCAGTGGTTTGGTACCACACGGGGTAGAAACGGAGTATGGATGGCTAGGTTTGGGTGCATTATATGTATTGCTTGGTTATGATTTGTGTAAGTATGTTGCTTTATCCGGGAGGAGGATTTATGCACTGAGTCTTGGTGACTCACTTTCTCCCTTAACTTTTCAGGTGATTCGTAGATCACGGATGAGGAGCCGGATGGACTCGAGGTGGCCCATGCATTAAAACATTTGGTTTTACTTGGATTTTAAATTGGGTATTATTTTCATATTTCATTTTTTTATTTGGGTTTGTAATAAGGCCTTCTAAATTATGTTTTGAATTATTTATATGTTTTGGATTTGATTTGAACATGGTTAAGTAAGTTACTTGATTAATTTAATAACATGAGCGCAAGGTTTCCTAAACTACAAAACGCAATGGTTTTCAAAACTTTACCATCGGGTAATACAAATCACTTGGTAATAAATGACAACTCAAATGTTTTCAACCACTTAAATGGTTTCAAATTTTAAGTTCCACACTCAAATGCAATCGATTTTTAACTAATCATGCACTTGGTTTCTACAAACATAGAACAACAAAGGGTTTTCTCTAGTTTTAAATCGGTGACTTGATTTTCTTCAACACGTTTTACCTCCGTGGCATGCCAGATTCAGTCGTGGTGTGTTGACCGGGTTTGGGGTGTTGCACATATTTTGGTTCATTTCTCTTTTGGTGAATGGCCGAAACCTCTAAACACCTCTTGTTCATATTCTCTTTTCTTTTTTGACTATTTCTCCAACCTTTCTCTCATTTTCTTTAATCAATTTCATATAGAGGCCGAATCATCCTTGTTCTTTTTCTCCAATAGCTGAACCACATAACACTATATCCCTTTTTCTTTTCTTTTTTTCTCTTGGGTGTTGGGCACTCTCTCTTCCTTGACCGAATCGGTGTTATTGAGAGGTTGGCCGAAACTTTCATTTTGATTTTGTTGACTCACTCTTAGTCATAAGTCGAATCGATTGGAGTAGAGTTTATCATCGATTAAGGTAAGGTGTTTCTTCATAGTTTATTTTGACATATTTCATTGTGTGGTGATTCGCTAGAAACGAATCGATGGATTTGACTAAACGGTTATTATAGAGATTAAATCGCTCGTTTCATCCACTCGTTGTTTCTTTGGAAGAAGTGGTAAGCCAAATCCTATTCCAAATCAAATACATTCTCTCATCGTAGTAATATTTCTAACTGAGACTTGTTCAATAGAGGCAAGTGGTATCGATTTGAAAGGAAAAGTGTTAGGAGAACAAAAAAGGAGTGGATTTGCGACTCTTACTCCTAAGTTCAAAAGAAGGGAGGTATCAGCGGTTCGGGATTTTCCACTGGGTTGTGGACCATCATCCTGTGAGAATAAGCAAATCGTGGTCGTTCACGATACTAAGGGTAAGCCCTTTTAGATCGTATTATTTAGATTTAGATTAATGAAATCTCGTTTATTGGTTAATCGAGTGTAATGGTGATTTAGATGCCGACGATCAAGAGGGTTTAATACTCACAAAAATCAGGTGTGTAATCTCACACCTTTTTGAATATTTGCATGAAATTTTTTTTGATGCGATGGAAAGATCAAAAACCAAAAACCGGCATCTGTGACCACATGGGCGTGCGTATGTTCATAGTGGTAACCGTATTTTGCAATGAAATAGTTTCTAGTTAGTAGCAGTGACATGGTTTTGAAAAATCACGAAAAATAGGAGAAAGGAATTAGAAATTGAATAAGATATATAATTAAAGCTTATTGTGTCTATTTTTATATGAAAGAAACAGAGAAGGAAGAAGAATTTTATATTATGTGATATTTTAATTTTAGTGAGATGGGTTTTGAATGACTTCGTGGTTCCCTGTTCTGTATAGATTCCTTAGTGAGTCTAGTTTCAATAGAAACAAGTGGGAGCAACATATGAAAACTGTAAAATTAGATATTCAAATTTAGGGTAAGAGAGGTCAAAACCGTTGGTCAGTGAAATAGGGGAACATTTAATGAATAAACTGTACTAAATGGCTAAGTAAAAAATTCTGGAAAAATTTTAGGAAGAAGATATATGAGTCTAGTTTCATGAAAAATTTAGGGATATAAATTTTGAGTTTCCTAACTCGAGTTATAGTCAATTTAGTCAATATGACGTGGATGGACAATTTCAATTTTATGCCCCAAATTAGTAGTTAAATCTGGGGTTACAAAATTACCAAAATAAACTTAGAAGGTAAATTACCGAAATACCCCTGGGTTGTGAGATTACCGAATTACCCTTAGTGGGTAAAATTACTGAATTACCAATTTACCGAAATGCCCCTATGGGTCGATTTACCGAAATGCCCCTATGGGCCGATTCATTAAAAGTATTCAATAGTTTAATGGTTGTTATGTATATGTGGATATTTTATGTTATTATATATTTTGCATCTCTACATATTGCATGGGATGGGAAAATTAAATGAAGAGAAGTATAGACCGGTGGCATTGCCATAAATTTTGATAATG